>OW388292.1:2394472-3075164 GCA_936450465.1 Gibbula magus | reverse complement strand
TTCATCCCCTGACAAGTGCCGTTACTTCATCTGGGGCGCCCTGTCACCGGCCGCTTCAACCTGCCATCCCCGTCACACCCGGGGGTATTGAAACCAACCATATGTCTTTTTAACTCATATTTAAACACCATGACCCTGGCAAGAATATTTGAAGTGATAAATCCTTAATGTGAGGCTGTGCTGTATTGTCTTCTTCATCCCGAAGGTTAATGTGGCTGCATCCTGCGCTATCATCGTGCAATTATACGGGAGCGAGATGGCTCTGAGACGCCAATATAAATGATGAATATTCTGTGCGATACAGCATTTGTTTTAGTTTGAGTTTTATACTAGAATTAAAGGAAACAGATGCAGTTATCTTACACTAAGTTTCTTCAATCTGTAATACCGGTTTTGTTATGTTAATTGAAGCCCGGTACTTGAAGTAAAAACATTCCTATATAACACACCAGGATTTGCTATTCCTGTAGGCATCATACAATCCATCAATGACAGATGCAGATATGAAAAACGTGTATATCATAAAACAGATTTCAGATGAAATGATTAATTTCTTTATATTGAGACTCACAGAGCGTGATTGATGCTGTCTCATGTTCACCGGTAATAATTACTAGCGTTCAGACTTGTGTTGGCCAGTTCGTCAGGTAAACATGTATGTGAATTTGCTGTAAGAAGTTGTGTTTACTGTGCTAGAATGTGAAAGTGTTTTACAGAATAGTTGCACATCCATCCTTTATACAATGTAAAGCTGCAATTCAATGCTGTCATTCATGACAACAAACACTTTTAGGTTAGTTACCAAATCAGTTAATGGTGTCTTTGGATGTGTGAGTGTTCGATTTACATATTTTAAATTATTCTTATGATTAAATCTGATATCGTCAACGCTTTGAAAATATGCACTGCTGAATGTCTGTTCATTTCTCACCTTAACAGCATGAAGCTTTATCTGTTATGTCTGGCATACTCACCCAGCTACCTGCATTCACCTCACGGTTCATTAGCATATACGTAAACGCTGAGAAATCACGCGTTAAACAAATACAGATCTATGGGAGACAGTGATTCATATCAAACAAACAATTCATTTGAAGAGATTTTCAACTACAACAGTAACGCTGCTCCTTGACTTAGGAATCAACTTAAAGTTTGTTTTAGTCTGTTATAAATAAGTTTCCAAAATTACGTTTGACTAATTGACGCGCGCCACACGCGGTGCATTGTCCGGTTTTCGATCAGATATCGGTAGTTTTACCTTTATATCGTCCGTATACTGAGTCGACTAAGATCAAAATTGCATTTTTCGGCAAAAGTCAGTACTTCTCGATAACATTACACAACTTATAACGTTTAGCATATGTGACCCCAAACAACACAATGGATGTACCTTTAACCCACTTACAATAATTCTATAATTGTTTGGATGCTATGTCATGTTCTTACAGGTTGTGTATAGATACAAGGCTATATCAACACCTAGTATGCTATGTCACACTAATAGTTCTTACAGGTTGTGTATAGATACAAGGCTATATCAACACCTAGTATGCTATGTCACACTAATAGTTCTTACAGGTTGTGCATAGATACAAGGCTATATCAACACCTAGTATGCTATGTCACACTAATAGTTCTTACAGGTTGTGTATAGATACAAGGCTATATCTACACCTAGTATGCTATGTCACACTAATAGTTCTTACAGGTTGTGTATAGATACAAGGCTATATCAACACCTAGTATGCTATGTCATACTAATAGTTCTTACAGGTTGTGTATAGATACAAGGCTATATCAACACCTAGTATGCTATGTCATACTAATAGTTCTTACAGGTTGTGTATAGATACAAGGCTATATCAACACCTAGTATGCTATGTCACACTAATAGTTCTTACAGGTTGTGTATAGATACAAGGCTTTATCAACACCTAGTATGCTATGTCATACTAATAGTTCTTACAGGTTGTGTATAGATACAAGGCTATATCAACACCTAGTATGCTATGTCATACTAATAGTTCTTACAGGTTGTGCATAGATACAAGGCTATATCAACACCTAGTATGCTATGTCATACTAATAGTTCTTACAGGTTGTGTATAGATACAAGGCTATATCAACACCTAGTATGCTATGTCATACTAATAGTTCTTACAGGTTGTGTATAGATACAAGGCTATATCAACACCTAGTATGCTATGTCATACTAATAGTTCTAACAGGTTGTGTATAGATACAAGGCTATATCAACACCTAGTATGTAATGTCTACGTAATATCTTTATTTTGTACTTAATAACATTACGCTACTTAATAACACATTGTATTATTATACAATACGGTGAACTAATTAATAACATTTGTATTGTTATAAAATACCATCTGTCTACATTTCTATGACCTCTGCACATGACTAAACTATACACCCTGGCGCTAGTTCAAACTATTCTCCGGGTCCTCCACACGACTGAACTATACACCCTGGCGCTAGTTCAAACTATTCTCCGGGTCCTCAACATGACTGAACTATACACCCTGGCGCTAGTTCAAACTATTCTCCGGGTCCTCCACACGACTGAACTATACACCCTGGCGCTAGTTCAAACTATTCTCCGGGTCCTCCACATGACTGAACTATACACCCTGGCGCTAGTTCAAACTATTCTCCGGGTCCTCCACACGACTGAACTATACACCCTGGCGCTAGTTCAAACAATTCTCCGGGTCCTCCATTTGACTGAACTACACACCCTGGCGCTAGTTCAAACTATTCTCCGGGTCCTCCATATGACTGAACTATACACCCTGGCGCTAGTTCAAACTATTCTCCGGGTCCTCCACACGACTGAACTACACACCCTAGCGCTAGTTCAAACTATTCTCCGGGTCCTCCACACGACTGAACTACACAACCTGGCGCTAGTTCAAACTATTCTCCGGGTCCTCCATATGACTGAACTATACACCCTGGCGCTAGTTCAAACTATTCTCCGGGTCCTCCACACGACTGAACTACACACCCTAGCGCTAGTTCAAACTATTCTCCGGGTCCTCCACACGACTGAACTATACACCCTGGCGCTAGTTCAAACTATTCTCCGGGTCCTCCACATGACTGAACTATACACCCTGGCGCTAGTTCAAACTATTCTCCGGGTCCTCCATATGACTGAACTATACACCCTGGCGCTAGTTCAAACTATTCTCCGGGTCCTCCACACGACTGAACTACACACCCTAGCGCTAGTTCAAACTATTCTCCGGGTCCTCCACATGACTGAACTATACACCCTGACGCTAGTTCAAACTATTCTCCGGGTCCTCCACACGACTGAACTATACACCCTGGCGCTAGTTCAAACTATTCTCCGGGTCCACCACATGACTGAACTATACACCCTGACGCTAGTTCAAACTATTCTCCGGGTCCTCCACACGACTGAACTATACACCCTGGCGCTAGTTCAAACTATTCTCCGGGTCCTCCACATGACTGAACTATACACCCTGACGCTAGTTCAAACTATTCTCCGGGTCCTCCACATGACTGAACTACACACCCTGGCGCTAGTTCAAACTATTCTCCGGGTCCTCCACACGACTGAACTATACACCCTGGCGCTAGTTCAAACTATTCTCCGGGTCCTCCACATGACTGAACTACACACCCTGGCGCTAGTTCAAACTATTCTCCGGGTCCTCCACATGACTGAACTACACACCCTGGCGCTAGTTCAAACTATTCTCCGGGTCTTCCACATGACTGAACTACACACCCTGGCGCTAGTTCAAACTATTCTCCGGGTCCTCCATACCACTGAACTATACACCCTGGCGCTAGTTCAAACTATTCTCCGGGTCTTCCACATGACTGAACTATACACCCTGGCGCTAGTTCAAACTATTCTCCGGGTCCTCCACATGACTGAACTACACACCCTGGAGCTAGTTCAAACTATTCTCCGGGTCTTCAACACCACTGAACTATACACCCTGGCGCTAGTTCAAACTATTCTCCGGGTCCTCCACACGACTGAACTATACACCCTGGCGCTAGTTCAAACTATTCTCCGGGTCCTCCACACCACTGAACTATACACCCTGGCGCTAGTTCAAACTATTCTCCGGGTCCTCCACACGACTGAACTATACACCCTGGCGCTAGTTCAAACTATTCTCCGGGTCTTCCATATGACTGAACTATACACCCTGGCGCTAGTTCAAACTATTCTCCGGGTCTTCCATATGACTGAACTATACACCCTGGCGCTAGTTCAAACTATTCTCCGGGTCCTCCACACGACTGAACTATACACCCTGGCGCTAGTTCAAACTATTCTCCGGGTCTTCCATATGACTGAACTATACACCCTGGCGCTAGTTCAAACTATTCTCCGGGTCCTCCACATGACTGAACTACACACCCTGGCGCTAGTTCAAACTATTCTCCGGGTCTTCAACACCACTGAACTATACACCCTGGCGCTAGTTCAAACTATTCTCCGGGTCCTCCACACGACTGAACTACACACCCTGGCGCTAGTTCAAACTATTCTCCGGGTCCTCCACATGACTGAACTATACACCCTGGCGCTAGTTCAAACTATTCTCCGGGTCTTCCATATGACTGAA
The DNA here is from genome assembly GCA_936450465.1 of Gibbula magus. Taxonomy (NCBI): domain Eukaryota; kingdom Metazoa; phylum Mollusca; class Gastropoda; order Trochida; family Trochidae; genus Gibbula; species Gibbula magus. The sequence continues at coordinate 3,070,527 of OW388292.1, read as the reverse complement.
CTATACACCCTGGCGCTAGTTCAAACTATTCTCCGGGTCCTCCACACGACTGAACTATACACCCTGGCGCTAGTTCAAACTATTCTCCGGGTCTTCCATATGACTGAACTATACACCCTGGCGCTAGTTCAAACTATTCTCCGGGTCCTCCACACGACTGAACTATACACCCTGGCGCTAGTTCAAACTATTCTCCGGGTCCTCCACACCACTGAACTATACACCCTGGCGCTAGTTCAAACTATTCTCCGGGTCTCCCACACGACTGAACTATACACCCTGGCGCTAGTTCAAACTATTCTCCGGGTCTTCCATACCACTGAACTATACACCCTGGCGCTAGTTCAAACTATTCTCCGGGTCCTCCACATGACTGAACTACACACCCTAGCGCTAGTTCAAACTATTCTCCGGGTCCTCCATATGACTGAACTATACACCCTGGCGCTAGTTCAAACTATTCTCCGGGTCCTCCACACCACTGAACTATACACCCTGGCGCTAGTTCAAACTATTCTCCGGGTCTTCCACACGACTGAACTATACACCCTGGCGCTAGTTCAAACTATTCTCCGGGTCCTCCATATGACTGAACTACACACCCTGGCGCTAGTTCAAACTATTCTCCGGGTCTCCCACACCACTGAACTACACACCCTGGCGCTAGTTCAAACTATTCTCCGGGTCCTCCATACCACTGAACTATACACCCTGGCGCTAGTTCAAACTATTCTCCGGGTCCTCCACACGACTGAACTATACACCCTGGCGCTAGTTCAAACTATTCTCCGGGTCCTCAACACCACTGAACTATACACCCTGGCGCTAGTTCAAACTATTCTCCGGGTCCTCCACACGACTGAACTATACACCCTTGCGCTAGTTCAAACTATTCTCCGGGTCTTCCATATGACTGAACTATACACCCTGGCGCTAGTTCAAACTATTCTCCGGGTCCTCCACACGACTGAACTACACACCCTGGCGCTAGTTCAAACTATTCTCCGGGTCCTCCACACGACTGAACAATACACCCTGGCGCTAGTTCAAACTATTCTCCGGGTCCTCAACATGACTGAACTATACACCCTGGCGCTAGTTCAAACTATTCTCCGGGTCCTCCATATGACTGAACTATACACCCTGGCGCTAGTTCAAACTATTCTCCGGGTCCTCCACACGACTGAACTACACACCCTAGCGCTAGTTCAAACTATTCTCCGGGTCCTCCACATGACTGAACTATACACCCTGACGCTAGTTCAAACTATTCTCCGGGTCCTCCACACGACTGAACTATACACCCTGGCGCTAGTTCAAACTATTCTCCGGGTCCTCCACATGACTGAACTATACACCCTGACGCTAGTTCAAACTATTCTCCGGGTCCTCCACACGACTGAACTATACACCCTGGCGCTAGTTCAAACTATTCTCCGGGTCCTCCACATGACTGAACTATACACCCTGACGCTAGTTCAAACTATTCTCCGGGTCCTCCACATGACTGAACTATACACCCTGGCGCTAGTTCAAACTATTCTCCGGGTCCTCCACACGACTGAACTATACACCCTGGCGCTAGTTCAAACTATTCTCCGGGTCCTCCACATGACTGAACTACACACCCTGGCGCTAGTTCAAACTATTCTCCGGGTCCTCCACATGACTGAACTACACACCCTGGCGCTAGTTCAAACTATTCTCCGGGTCCTCCACATGACTGAACTATACACCCTGACGCTAGTTCAAACTATTCTCCGGGTCCTCCACACGACTGAACTATACACCCTGGCGCTAGTTCAAACTATTCTCCGGGTCCTCCATACCACTGAACTATACACCCTGGCGCTAGTTCAAACTATTCTCCGGGTCTTCCACATGACTGAACTATACACCCTGGCGCTAGTTCAAACTATTCTCCGGGTCCTCCACATGACTGAACTACACACCCTGGCGCTAGTTCAAACTATTCTCCGGGTCCTCCACATGACTGAACTACACACCCTGGCGCTAGTTCAAACTATTCTCCGGGTCCTCCACATGACTGAACTATACACCCTGACGCTAGTTCAAACTATTCTCCGGGTCCTCCACACGACTGAACTATACACCCTGGCGCTAGTTCAAACTATTCTCCGGGTCCTCCATACCACTGAACTATACACCCTGGCGCTAGTTCAAACTATTCTCCGGGTCTTCCACATGACTGAACTATACACCCTGGCGCTAGTTCAAACTATTCTCCGGGTCCTCCACATGACTGAACTACACACCCTGGCGCTAGTTCAAACTATTCTCCGGGTCTTCAACACCACTGAACTATACACCCTGGCGCTAGTTCAAACTATTCTCCGGGTCCTCCACACGACTGAACTATACACCCTGGCGCTAGTTCAAACTATTCTCCGGGTCCTCCACACCACTGAACTATACACCCTGGCGCTAGTTCAAACTATTCTCCGGGTCCTCCACACGACTGAACTATACACCCTGGCGCTAGTTCAAACTATTCTCCGGGTCTTCCATATGACTGAACTATACACCCTGGCGCTAGTTCAAACTATTCTCCGGGTCTTCGATATGACTGAACTATACACCCTGGCGCTAGTTCAAACTATTCTCCGGGTCCTCCACACGACTGAACTATACACCCTGGCGCTAGTTCAAAGTATTCTCCGGGTCCTCCATATGACTGAACTATACACCCTGGCGCTAGTTCAAACTATTCTCCGGGTCCTCCACATGACTGAACTACACACCCTGGCGCTAGTTCAAACTATTCTCCGGGTCTTCAACACCACTGAACTATACACCCTGGCGCTAGTTCAAACTATTCTCCGGGTCCTCCACACGACTGAACTACACACCCTGGCGCTAGTTCAAACTATTCTCCGGGTCCTCCACATGACTGAACTATACACCCTGGCGCTAGTTCAAACTATTCTCCGGGTCCTCCACACCACTGAACTATACACCCTGGCGCTAGTTCAAACTATTCTCCGGGTCTTCCATATGACTGAACTATACACCCTGGCGCTAGTTCAAACTATTCTCCGGGTCCTCCACACGACTGAACTATACACCCTGGCGCTAGTTCAAACTATTCTCTGGGTCTTCCATATGACTGAACTATACACCCTGGCGCTAGTTCAAACTATTCTCCGGGTCCTCCACACGACTGAACTATACACCCTGGCGCTAGTTCAAACTATTCTCCGGGTCCTCCACACCACTGAACTACACACCCTAGCGCTAGTTCAAACTATTCTCCGGGTCCTCCACACGACTGAACTACACACCCTGGCGCTAGTTCAAACTATTCTCCGGGTCCTCCACACCACTGAACTATACACCCTAGCGCTAGTTCAAACTATTCTCCGGGTCTCCCACACGACTGAACTACACACCCTGGCGCTAGTTCAAACTATTCTCCGGGTCTTCCATACCACTGAACTATACACCCTGGCGCTAGTTCAAACTATTCTCCGGGTCTCCCACACGACTGAACTATACACCCTGGCGCTAGTTCAAACTATTCTCCGGGTCTTCCATACCACTGAACTATACACCCTGGCGCTAGTTCAAACTATTCTCCGGGTCTCCCACACGACTGAACTATACACCCTGGCGCTAGTTCAAACTATTCTCCGGGTCTTCCACACGACTGAACTATACACCCTGGCGCTAGTTCAAACTATTCTCCGGGTCCTCCACACGACTGAACTACACACCCTGGCGCTAGTTCAAACTATTCTCCGGGTCTTCAACACCACTGAACTATACACCCTGGCGCTAGTTCAAACTATTCTCCGGGTCCTCCATACCAATGAACTATACACCCTGGCGCTAGTTCAAACTATTCTCCGGGTCCTCCACACGACTGAACTATACACCCTGGCGCTAGTTCAAACTATTCTCCGGGTCCTCCACACCACTGAACTATACACCCTGGCGCTAGTTCAAACTATTCTCCGGGTCCTCCACACGACTGAACTATACACCCTGGCGCTAGTTCAAACTATTCTCCGGGTCTTCCATATGACTGAACTATACACCCTGGCGCTAGTTCAAACTATTCTCCGGGTCCTCCACACGACTGAACTACACACCCTGGCGCTAGTTCAAACTATTCTCCGGGTCCTCCACACGACTGAACTATACACCCTGGCGCTAGTTCAAACTATTCTCCGGGTCCTCAACACGACTGAACTATACACCCTGGCGCTAGTTCAAACTATTCTCCGGGTCTTCCACATGACTGAACTATACACCCTGACGCTAGTTCAAACTATTCTCCGGGTCCTCCACATGACTGAACTACACACCCTGGCGCTAGTTCAAACTATTCTCCGGGTCTTCCACACGACTGAACTATACACCCTGGTGCTAGTTCAAACTATTCTCCGGGTCTCCCACACGACTGAACTACACACCCTGGTGCTAGTTCAAACTATTCTCCGGGTCCTCCACACGACTGAACTATACACCCTGGCGCTAGTTCAAACTATTCTCCGGGTCCTCCACATGACTGAACTATACACCCTGGCGCTAGTTCAAACTATTCTCCGGGTCTTCCATATGACTGAACTATACACCCTGGCGCTAGTTCAAACTATTCTCCGGGTCCTCCACATGACTGAACTATACACCCTGGCGCTAGTTCAAACTATTCTCCGGGTCTTCCACATGACTGAACTATACACCCTGGCGCTAGTTCAAACTATTCTCCGGGTCCTCCATACCACTGAACTATACACCCTGGTGCTAGTTCAAACTATTCTCCGGGTCTCCCACACGACTGAACTATACACCCTGGTGCTAGTTCAAACTATTCTCCGGGTCTTCAACACGACTGAACTATACATCCTGGTGCTAGTTCAAACTATTCTCCGGGTCTTCCACACGACTGAACTATACACCCTGGTGCTAGTTCAAACTATTTTTCGGGTCCTCCACATGACTGAACTACACACCCTGGCGCTAGTTCAAACTATTCTCCGGGTCTTCCACACGACTGAACTATACACCCTGGTGCTAGTTCAAACTATTCTCCGGGTCTTCCACACGACTGAACTATACACCCTGGTGCTAGTTCAAACTATTCTCCGGGTCCTCCACATGACTGAACTATACACCCTGGCGCTAGTTCAAACTATTCTCCGGGTCCTCCACATGACTGAACTACACACCCTGGCGCTAGTTCAAACTATTCTCCGGGTCCTCCACATGACTGAACTACACACCCTGGCGCTAGTTCAAACTATTCTCCGGGTCCTCCACACGACTGAACTATACACCCTGGCGCTAGTTCAAACTATTCTCCGGGTCCTCCACACGACTGAACTACACACCCTGGCGCTAGTTCAAACTATTCTCCGGGTCCTCCACACCACTGAACTACACACCCTAGCGCTAGTTCAAACTATTCTCCGGGTCCTCCATATGACTGAACTATACACCCTGGCGCTAGTTCAAACTAGTCTCCGGGTCCTCCACATGACTGAACTATACACCCTGGCGCTAGTTCAAACTATTCTCCGGGTCCTCCACACGACTGAACTATACACCCTGGCGCTAGTTCAAACTATTCTCCGGGTCCTCCACACCACTGAACTATACACCCTGGTGCTAGTTCAAACTATTCTCCGGGTCCTCCACACCACTGAACTATACACCCTGGCGCTAGTTCAAACTATTCTCCGGGTCCTCCACACCACTGAACTATACACCCTGGCGCTAGTTCAAACTATTCTCCGGGTCCTCCACACCACTGAACTATACACCCTAGCGCTAGTTCAAACTATTCTCCGGGTCTCCCACACGACTGAACTACACACCCTGGCGCTAGTTCAAACTATTCTCCGGGTCTTCCATACCACTGAACTATACACCCTGGCGCTAGTTCAAACTATTCTCCGGGTCTCCCACACGACTGAACTATACACCCTGGCGCTAGTTCAAACTATTCTCCGGGTCTTCCATACCACTGAACTATACACCCTGGCGCTAGTTCAAACTATTCTCCGGGTCTCCCACACGACTGAACTATACACCCTGGCGCTAGTTCAAACTATTCTCCGGGTCTTCCACACGACTGAACTATACACCCTGGCGCTAGTTCAAACTATTCTCCGGGTCCTCCACACGACTGAACTACACACCCTGGCGCTAGTTCAAACTATTCTCCGGGTCTTCAACACCACTGAACTATACACCCTGGCGCTAGTTCAAACTATTCTCCGGGTCCTCCATACCAATGAACTATACACCCTGGCGCTAGTTCAAACTATTCTCCGGGTCCTCAACACCACTGAACTATACACCCTGGCGCTAGTTCAAACTATTCTCCGGGTCCTCCACACCACTGAACTATACACCCTGGCGCTAGTTCAAACTATTCTCCGGGTCCTCCACACGACTGAACTATACACCCTGGCGCTAGTTCAAACTATTCTCCGGGTCTTCCATATGACTGAACTATACACCCTGGCGCTAGTTCAAACTATTCTCCGGGTCCTCCACACGACTGAACTACACACCCTGGCGCTAGTTCAAACTATTCTCCGGGTCCTCCACACGACTGAACTATACACCCTGGCGCTAGTTCAAACTATTCTCCGGGTCCTCCACACGACTGAACTACACACCCTGGCGCTAGTTCAAACTATTCTCCGGGTCTTCAACACCACTGAACTATACACCCTGGCGCTAGTTCAAACTATTCTCGGGGTCCTCCATACCAATGAACTATACACCCTGGCGCTAGTTCAAACTATTCTCCGGGTCCTCCACACGACTGAACTATACACCCTGGCGCTAGTTCAAACTATTCTCCGGGTCCTCCACACCACTGAACTATACACCCTGGCGCTAGTTCAAACTATTCTCCGGGTCCTCCACACGACTGAACTATACACCCTGGCGCTAGTTCAAACTATTCTCCGGGTCTTCCATATGACTGAACTATACACCCTGGCGCTAGTTCAAACTATTCTCCGGGTCCTCCACACGACTGAACTACACACCCTGGCGCTAGTTCAAACTATTCTCCGGGTCCTCCACACGACTGAACTATACACCCTGGCGCTAGTTCAAACTATTCTCCGGGTCCTCAACACGACTGAACTATACACCCTGGCGCTAGTTCAAACTATTCTCCGGGTCTTCCACATGACTGAACTATACACCCTGACGCTAGTTCAAACTATTCTCCGGGTCCTCCACATGACTGAACTACACACCCTGGCGCTAGTTCAAACTATTCTCCGGGTCTTCCACACGACTGAACTATACACCCTGGTGCTAGTTCAAACTATTCTCCGGGTCCTCCATACCACTGAACTATACACCCTGGTGCTAGTTCAAACTATTCTCCGGGTCTCCCACACGACTGAACTATACACCCTGGTGCTAGTTCAAACTATTCTCCGGGTCTTCAACACGACTGAACTATACATCCTGGTGCTAGTTCAAACTATTCTCCGGGTCTTCCACACGACTGAACTATACACCCTGGTGCTAGTTCAAACTATTTTTCGGGTCCTCCACATGACTGAACTACACACCCTGGCGCTAGTTCAAACTATTCTCCGGGTCTTCCACACGACTGAACTATACACCCTGGTGCTAGTTCAAACTATTCTCCGGGTCTTCCACACGACTGAACTATACACCCTGGTGCTAGTTCAAACTATTCTCCGGGTCCTCCACATGACTGAACTATACACCCTGGCGCTAGTTCAAACTATTCTCCGGGTCCTCCACATGACTGAACTACACACCCTGGCGCTAGTTCAAACTATTCTCCGGGTCCTCCACATGACTGAACTACACACCCTGGCGCTAGTTCAAACTATTCTCCGGGTCCTCCACACGACTGAACTATACACCCTGGCGCTAGTTCAAACTATTCTCCGGGTCCTCCACACGACTGAAGTACACACCCTGGCGCTAGTTCAAACTATTCTCCGGGTCCTCCACACCACTGAACTACACACCCTAGCGCTAGTTCAAACTATTCTCCGGGTCCTCCATATGACTGAACTATACACCCTGGCGCTAGTTCAAACTATTCTCCGGGTCCTCCACATGACTGAACTATACACCCTGGCGCTAGTTCAAACTATTCTCCGGGTCCTCCACATGACTGAACTATACACCCTGGCGCTAGTTCAAACTATTCTCCGGGTCCTCCACACCACTGAACTATACACCCTGGTGCTAGTTCAAACTATTCTCCGGGTCCTCCACACCACTGAACTATACACCCTGGCGCTAGTTCAAACTATTCTCCGGGTCCTCCACACCACTGAACTATACACCCTGGCGCTAGTTCAAACTATTCTCCGGGTCCTCCACACCACTGAACTATACACCCTAGCGCTAGTTCAAACTATTCTCCGGGTCTCCCACACGACTGAACTACACACCCTGGCGCTAGTTCAAACTATTCTCCGGGTCTTCCATACCACTGAACTATACACCCTGGCGCTAGTTCAAACTATTCTCCGGGTCTCCCACACGACTGAACTATACACCCTGGCGCTAGTTCAAACTATTCTCCGGGTCTTCCATACCACTGAACTATACACCCTGGCGCTAGTTCAAACTATTCTCCGGGTCTCCCACACGACTGAACTATACACCCTGGCGCTAGTTCAAACTATTCTCCGGGTCTTCCACACGACTGAACTATACACCCTGGCGCTAGTTCAAACTATTCTCCGGGTCCTCCACACGACTGAACTACACACCCTGGCGCTAGTTCAAACTATTCTCCGGGTCTTCAACACCACTGAACTATACACCCTGGCGCTAGTTCAAACTATTCTCCGGGTCCTCCATACCAATGAACTATACACCCTGGCGCTAGTTCAAACTATTCTCCGGGTCTTCCACATGACTGAACTATACACCCTGACGCTAGTTCAAACTATTCTCCGGGTCCTCCACATGACTGAACTACACACCCTGGCGCTAGTTCAAACTATTCTCCGGGTCTTCCACACGACTGAACTATACACCCTGGTGCTAGTTCAAACTATTCTCCGGGTCCTCCATACCACTGAACTATACACCCTGGTGCTAGTTCAAACTATTCTCCGGGTCTCCCACACGACTGAACTATACACCCTGGTGCTAGTTCAAACTATTCTCCGGGTCTTCAACACGACTGAACTATACATCCTGGTGCTAGTTCAAACTATTCTCCGGGTCTTCCACACGACTGAACTATACACCCTGGTGCTAGTTCAAACTATTTTTCGGGTCCTCCACATGACTGAACTACACACCCTGGCGCTAGTTCAAACTATTCTCCGGGTCTTCCACACGACTGAACTATACACCCTGGTGCTAGTTCAAACTATTCTCCGGGTCTTCCACACGACTGAACTATACACCCTGGTGCTAGTTCAAACTATTCTCCGGGTCCTCCACATGACTGAACTATACACCCTGGCGCTAGTTCAAACTATTCTCCGGGTCCTCCACACGACTGAACTATACACCCTGGCGCTAGTTCAAACTATTCTCCGGGTCCTCCACATGACTGAACTACACACCCTGGCGCTAGTTCAAACTATTCTCCGGGTCCTCCACACGACTGAACTATACACCCTGGCGCTAGTTCAAACTATTCTCCGGGTCCTCCACACGACTGAACTACACACCCTGGCGCTAGTTCAAACTATTCTCCGGGTCCTCCACACCACTGAACTACACACCCTAGCGCTAGTTCAAACTATTCTCCGGGTCCTCCACAAGACTGAACTATACACCCTGGCGCTAGTTCAAACTATTCTCCGGGTCCTCCATATGACTGAACTATACACCCTGGCGCTAGTTCAAACTATTCTCCGGGTCCTCCACATGACTGAACTATACACCCTGGCGCTAGTTCAAACTATTCTCCGGGTCCTCCACACCACTGAACTATACACCCTGGTGCTAGTTCAAACTATTCTCCGGGTCCTCCACACCACTGAACTATACACCCTGGCGCTAGTTCAAACTATTCTCCGGGTCCTCCACACCACTGAACTATACACCCTGGCGCTAGTTCAAACTATTCTCCGGGTCCTCCACACCACTGAACTATACACCCTAGCGCTAGTTCAAACTATTCTCCGGGTCTCCCACACGACTGAACTACACACCCTGGCGCTAGTTCAAACTATTCTCCGGGTCTCCCACACGACTGAACTATACACCCTGGCGCTAGTTCAAACTATTCTCCGGGTCCTCCACACGACTGAACTATACACCCTGGCGCTAGTTCAAACTATTCTCCGGGTCTTCCATACCACTGAACTATACACCCTGGCGCTAGTTCAAACTATTCTCCGGGTCTCCCACACGACTGAACTATACACCCTGGCGCTAGTTCAAACTATTCTCCGGGTCTTCCACACGACTGAACTATACACCCTGGCGCTAGTTCAAACTATTCTCCGGGTCCTCCACACGACTGAACTACACACCCTGGCGCTAGTTCAAACTATTCTCCGGGTCTTCAACACCACTGAACTATACACCCTGGCGCTAGTTCAAACTATTCTCCGGGTCCTCCATACCAATGAACTATACACCCTGGCGCTAGTTCAAACTATTCTCCGGGTCCTCCACACGACTGAACTATACACCCTGGCGCTAGTTCAAACTATTCTCCGGGTCCTCCACACCACTGAACTATACACCCTGGCGCTAGTTCAAACTATTCTCCGGGTCCTCCACACGACTGAACTATACACCCTGGCGCTAGTTCAAACTATTCTCCGGGTCTTCCATATGACTGAACTATACACCCTGGCGCTAGTTCAAACTATTCTCCGGGTCCTCCACACGACTGAACTACACACCCTGGCGCTAGTTCAAACTATTCTCCGGGTCCTCCACACGACTGAACTATACACCCTGGCGCTAGTTCAAACTATTCTCCGGGTCCTCCACACGACTGAACTACACACCCTGGCGCTAGTTCAAACTATTCTCCGGGTCTTCAACACCACTGAACTATACACCCTGGCGCTAGTTCAAACTATTCTCGGGGTCCTCCATACCAATGAACTATACACCCTGGCGCTAGTTCAAACTATTCTCCGGGTCCTCCACACGACTGAACTATACACCCTGGCGCTAGTTCAAACTATTCTCCGGGTCCTCCACACCACTGAACTATACACCCTGGCGCTAGTTCAAACTATTCTCCGGGTCCTCCACACGACTGAACTATACACCCTGGCGCTAGTTCAAACTATTCTCCGGGTCCTCCATATGACTGAACTATACACCCTGGCGCTAGTTCAAACTATTCTCCGGGTCCTCCACACGACTGAACTACACACCCTGGCGCTAGTTCAAACTATTCTCCGGGTCCTCCACACGACTGAACTATACACCCTGGCGCTAGTTCAAACTATTCTCCGGGTCCTCAACACGACTGAACTATACACCCTGGCGCTAGTTCAAACTATTCTCCGGGTCTTCCACATGACTGAACTATACACCCTGACGCTAGTTCAAACTATTCTCCGGGTCCTCCACATGACTGAACTACACACCCTGGCGCTAGTTCAAACTATTCTCCGGGTCTTCCACACGACTGAACTATACACCCTGGTGCTAGTTCAAACTATTCTCCGGGTCCTCCATACCACTGAACTATACACCCTGGTGCTAGTTCAAACTATTCTCCGGGTCTCCCACACGACTGAACTATACACCCTGGTGCTAGTTCAAACTATTCTCCGGGTCTTCAACACGACTGAACTATACATCCTGGTGCTAGTTCAAACTATTCTCCGGGTCTTCCACACGACTGAACTATACACCCTGGTGCTAGTTCAAACTATTTTTCGGGTCCTCCACATGACTGAACTACACACCCTGGCGCTAGTTCAAACTATTCTCCGGGTCTTCCACACGACTGAACTATACACCCTGGTGCTAGTTCAAACTATTCTCCGGGTCTTCCACACGACTGAACTATACACCCTGGTGCTAGTTCAAACTATTCTCCGGGTCCTCCACATGACTGAACTATACACCCTGGCGCTAGTTCAAACTATTCTCCGGGTCCTCCACATGACTGAACTACACACCCTGGCGCTAGTTCAAACTATTCTCCGGGTCCTCCACATGACTGAACTACACACCCTGGCGCTAGTTCAAACTATTCTCCGGGTCCTCCACACGACTGAACTATACACCCTGGCGCTAGTTCAAACTATTCTCCGGGTCCTCCACACGACTGAACTACACACCCTGGCGCTAGTTCAAACTATTCTCCGGGTCCTCCACACCACTGAACTACACACCCTAGCGCTAGTTCAAACTATTCTCCGGGTCCTCCATATGACTGAACTATACACCCTGGCGCTAGTTCAAACTATTCTCCGGGTCCTCCACATGACTGAACTATACACCCTGGCGCTAGTTCAAACTATTCTCCGGGTCCTCCACATGACTGAACTATACACCCTGGCGCTAGTTCAAACTATTCTCCGGGTCCTCCACACCACTGAACTATACACCCTGGTGCTAGTTCAAACTATTCTCCGGGTCCTCCACACCACTGAACTATACACCCTGGCGCTAGTTCAAACTATTCTCCGGGTCCTCCACACCACTGAACTATACACCCTGGCGCTAGTTCAAACTATTCTCCGGGTCCTCCACATGACTGAACTATACACCCTGGCGCTAGTTCAAACTATTCTCCGGGTCCTCCACACGACTGAACTATACACCCTGGCGCTAGTTCAAACTATTCTCCGGGTCCTCCACATGACTGAACTATACACCCTGGCGCTAGTTCAAACTATTCTCCGGGTCCTCCACACCACTGAACTACACACCCTAGCGCTAGTTCAAACTATTCTCCGGGTCCTCCATATGACTGAACTATACACCCTGGCGCTAGTTCAAACTATTCTCCGGGTCCTCCACATGACTGAACTATACACCCTGGCGCTAGTTCAAACTATTCTCCGGGTCCTCCATACCACTGAACTATACACCCTGGCGCTAGTTCAAACTATTCTCCGGGTCCTCCACACCACTGAACTACACACCCTAGCGCTAGTTCAAACTATTCTCCGGGTCCTCCATATGACTGAACTATACACCCTGGCGCTAGTTCAAACTATTCTCCGGGTCCTCCATATGACTGAACTATACACCCTGGCGCTAGTTCAAACTATTCTCCGGGTCCTCCATATGACTGAACTATACACCCTAGCGCTAGTTCAAACTATTCTCCGGGTCCTCCATATGACTGAACTATACACCCTGGCGCTAGTTCAAACTATTCTCCGGGTCCTCCACATGACTGAACTATACACCCTAGCGCTAGTTCAAACTATTCTCCGGGTCCTCCACATGACTGAACTATACACCCTGGCGCTAGTTCAAACTATTCTCCGGGTCCTCCATACCACTGAACTATACACCCTGGCGCTAGTTCAAACTATTCTCCGGGTCCTCCACACCACTGAACTACACACCCTAGCGCTAGTTCAAACTATTCTCCGGGTCCTCCATATGACTGAACTATACACCCTGGCGCTAGTTCAAACTATTCTCCGGGTCCTCCACATGACTGAACTATACACCCTGGCGCTAGTTCAAACTATTCTCCGGGTCCTCCACATGACTGAACTACACACCCTGGCGCTAGTTCAAACTATTCTCCGGGTCCTCCACATGACTGAACTATACACCCTGGCGCTAGTTCAAACTATTCTCCGGGTCCTCCACACCACTGAACTACACACCCTGGTGCTAGTTCAAACTATTCTCCGGGTCCTCAACACGACTGAACTATACACCCTGGCGCTAGTTCAAACTATTCTCCGGGTCCTCCACACCACTGAACTATACACCCTGGCGCTAGTTCAAACTATTCTCCGGGTCCTCAACATGACTCAACTACACACCCTGACGCTAGTTCAAACTATTCTCCGGGTCTTCCACACGACTGAACTATACACCCTGGCGCTAGTTCAAACTATTCTCCGGGTCTTCCACACGACTGAACTACACAACCTGGCGCTAGTTCAAACTATTCTCCGGGTCCTCCACACGACTGAACTATACACCCTGGCGCTAGTTCAAACTATTCTCCGGGTCCTCCACACCACTGAACTACACACCCTAGCGCTAGTTCAAACTATTCTCCGGGTCCTCCACATGACTGAACTATACACCCTGGCGCTAGTTCAAACTATTCTCCGGGTCCTCCACACAACTGAAATATACACCCTAGCGCTAGTTCAAACTATTCTCCGGGTCCTCCACACCACTGAACTATACACCCTGGCGCTAGTTCAAACTATTCTCCGGGTCCTCCACACGACTGAACTATACACCCTGACGCTAGTTCAAACTATTCTCCGGGTCTTCCACATGACTGAACTATACACCCTGGCGCTAGTTCAAACTATTCTCCGGGTCCTCCATACCACTGAACTATACACCCTGGCGCTAGTTCAAACTATTCTCCGGGTCCTCCACACCACTGAACTACACACCCTAGCGCTAGTTCAAACTATTCTCCGGGTCCTCCATATGACTGAACTATACACCCTGGCGCTAGTTCAAACTATTCTCCGGGTCCTCCATATGACTGAACTATACACCCTGGCGCTAGTTCAAACTATTCTCCGGGTCCTCCATATGACTGAACTATACACCCTAGCGCTAGTTCAAACTATTCTCCGGGTCCTCCATATGACTGAACTATACACCCTGGCGCTAGTTCAAACTATTCTCCGGGTCCTCCACATGACTGAACTATACACCCTAGCGCTAGTTCAAACTATTCTCCGGGTCCTCCACATGACTGAACTATACACCCTGGCGCTAGTTCAAACTATTCTCCGGGTCCTCCATACCACTGAACTATACACCCTGGCGCTAGTTCAAACTATTCTCCGGGTCCTCCACACCACTGAACTACACACCCTAGCGCTAGTTCAAACTATTCTCCGGGTCCTCCATATGACTGAACTATACACCCTGGCGCTAGTTCAAACTATTCTCCGGGTCCTCCACATGACTGAACTACACACCCTGGCGCTAGTTCAAACTATTCTCCGGGTCCTCCACATGACTGAACTACACACCCTGGTGCTAGTTCAAACTATTCTCCGGGTCCTCAACACGACTGAACTATACACCCTGGCGCTAGTTCAAACTATTCTCCGGGTCCTCCACACCACTGAACTATACACCCTGGCGCTAGTTCAAACTATTCTCCGGGTCCTCAACATGACTCAACTACACACCCTGACGCTAGTTCAAACTATTCTCCGGGTCTTCCACACGACTGAACTATACACCCTGGAGCTAGTTCAAACTATTCTCCGGGTCTTCCACACGACTGAACTACACAACCTGGCGCTAGTTCAAACTATTCTCCGGGTCCTCCACACGACTGAACTATACACCCTGGCGCTAGTTCAAACTATTCTCCGGGTCCTCCACACCACTGAACTACACACCCTAGCGCTAGTTCAAACTATTCTCCGGGTCCTCCACATGACTGAACTATACACCCTGGCGCTAGTTCAAACTATTCTCCGGGTCCTCCACACAACTGAAATATACACCCTAGCGCTAGTTCAAACTATTCTCCGGGTCCTCCACACCACTGAACTATACACCCTGGCGCTAGTTCAAACTATTCTCCGGGTCCTCCACACGACTGAACTATACACCCTGACGCTAGTTCAAACTATTCTCCGGGTCTTCCACATGACTGAACTATACACCCTGGCGCTAGTTCAAACTATTCTCCGGGTCTTCCACACGACTGAACTATACACCCTGGCGCTAGTTCAAACTATTCTCCGGGTCTTCCACACGACTGAACTATACACCCTGGCGCTAGTTCAAACTATTCTCCGGATTCTCCACACGACTGAACTATACACCCTGGCGCTAGTTCAAACTATTCTCCGGGTCTTCCACATGACTGAACTATACACCCTAGCGCTAGTTCAAACTATTCTCCGGGTCCTCCACACGACTGAACTATACACCCTAGCGCTAGTTCAAACTATTCTCCGGGTCCTCCACATGACTGAACTATACACCCTGGCGCTAGTTCAAACTATTCTCCGGGTCCTCCACATGACTGAACTATACACCCTGGCGCTAGTTCAAACTATTCTCCGGGTCCTCCACATGACTGAACTATACACCCTGGTGCTAGTTCAAACTATTCTCCGGGTCCTCCACATGACTGAACTATACACCCTGGCGCTAGTTCAAACTATTCTCCGGGTCCTCCACATGACTGAACTATACACCCTGGCGCTAGTTCAAACTATTCTCCGGGTCCTCCACACGACTGAACTATACACCCTGGCGCTAGTTCAAACTATTCTCCGGGTCCTCCACATGACTGAACTATACACCCTGGCGCTAGTTCAAACTATTCTCCGGGTCCTCAACACGACTGAACTACACACCCTGGCGCTAGTTCAAACTATTCTCCGGGTCCTCCACATGACTGAACTATACACCCTGGCGCTAGTTCAAACTATTCTCCGGGTCCTCCACACGACTGAACTATACACCCTGGCGCTAGTTCAAACTATTCTCCGGGTCCTCCACACGACTGAACTACACACCCTGGCGCTAGTTCAAACTATTCTCCGGGTCCTCCACACGACTGAACTACACACCCTGGCGCTAGTTCAAACTATTCTCCGGGTCTCCCACACGACTGAACTACACACCCTGGCGCTAGTTCAAACTATTCTCCGGGTCTTCCATATGACTGAACTATACACCCTGGCGCTAGTTCAAACTATTCTGCGGGTCCTCCACACGACTGAACTACACACCCTGGCGCTAGTTCAAACTATTCTCCGGGTCTTCCACATGACTGAACTATACACCCTGGCGCTAGTTCAAACTATTCTCCGGGTCCTCCACACGACTGAACTACACACCCTGACGCTAGTTCAAACTATTCTCCGGGTCTCCCACACGACTGAACTACACACCCTGGCGCTAGTTCAAACTATTCTCCGGGTCCTCCACACGACTGAACTATACACCCTGGCGCTAGTTCAAACTATTCTCCGGGTCTTCCACATGACTGAACTACACACCCTGGCGCTAGTTCAAACTATTCTCCGGGTCTTCAACACCACTGAACTATACACCCTGGCGCTAGTTCAAACTATTCTCCGGGTCCTCCACATGACTGAACTATACACCCTGGTGCTAGTTCAAACTATTCTCCGGGTCTTCCACACGACTGAACTATACACCCTAGCGCTAGTTCAAACTATTCTCCGGGTCCTCCACACGACTGAACTATACACCCTGGCGCTAGTTCAAACTATTCTCCGGGTCTTCCACACGACTGAACTATACACCCTGGCGCTAGTTCAAACTATTCTCCGGGTCCTCCACACGACTGAACTATACACCCTGGCGCTAGTTCAAACTATTCTCCGGGTCCTCCACATGACTGAACTACACACCCTGGCGCTAGTTCAAACTATTCTCCGGGTCCTCCACATGACTGAACTATACACCCTGGCGCTAGTTCAAACTATTCTCCGGGTCCTCCACACGACTGAACTATACACCCTTGCGCTAGTTCAAACTATTCTCCGGGTCCTCCACACGACTGAACTACACACCCTGGCGCTAGTTCAAACTATTCTCCGGGTCCTCCACACGACTGAACTATACACCCTGGTGCTAGTTCAAACTATTCTCCGGGTCTTCCATATGACTGAACTATACACCCTGGTGCTAGTTCAAACTATTCTCCGGGTCTTCCATATGACTGAACTATACACCCTGGCGCTAGTTCAAACTATTCTCCGGGTCCTCCATATGACTGAACTATACACCCTAGCGCTAGTTCAAACTATTCTCCGGGTCCTCCACACGACTGAACTACACACCCTGGCGCTAGTTCAAACTATTCTCCGGGTCTTCAACACCACTGAACTATACACCCTGGCGCTAGTTCAAACTATTCTCCGGGTCCTCCACACGACTGAACTATACACCCTGGCGCTAGTTCAAACTATTCTCCGGGTCCTCCACACGACTGAACTATACACCCTGGCGCTAGTTCAAACTATTCTCCGGGTCCTCCACACGACTGAACTATACACCCTAGCGCTAGTTCAAACTATTCTCCGGGTCCTCCACACCACTGAACTATACACCCTGGTGCTAGTTCAAACTATTCTCCGGGTCTTCCATATGACTGAACTATACACCCTGGTGCTAGTTCAAACTATTCTCCGGGTCTTCCATATGACTGAACTATACACCCTGGCGCTAGTTCAAACTATTCTCCGGGTCCTCCATATGACTGAACTATACACCCTAGCGCTAGTTCAAACTATTCTCCGGGTCCTCCACACGACTGAACTACACACCCTGGCGCTAGTTCAAACTATTCTCCGGGTCTTCAACACCACTGAACTATACACCCTGGCGCTAGTTCAAACTATTCTCCGGGTCCTCCACACGACTGAACTATACACCCTGGCGCTAGTTCAAACTATTCTCCGGGTCTTCCATATGACTGAACTATACACCCTGGCGCTAGTTCAAACTATTCTCCGGGTCTTCCATATGACTGAACTATACACCCTGGCGCTAGTTCAAACTATTCTCAGGGTCCTCCATATGACTGAACTATACACCCTGGCGCTAGTTCAAACTATTCTCCGGGTCCTCCACATGACTGAACTACACAACCTGGCGCTAGTTCAAACTATTCTCCGGGTCCTCCACACGACTGAACTATACACCCTGGCGCTAGTTCAAACTATTCTCCGGGTCTCCCACACGACTGAACTACACACCCTGGCGCTAGTTCAAACTATTCTCCGGGTCCTCCACACGACTGAACTATACACCCTGGCGCTAGTTCAAACTATTCTCCGGGTCCTCCATATGACTGAACTATACACCCTGGCGCTAGTTCAAACTATTCTCCGGGTCCTCCATATGACTGAACTATACACCCTGGCGCTAGTTCAAACTATTCTCCGGGTCCTCCACATGACTGAACTATACACCCTGGCGCTAGTTCAAACTATTCTCCGGGTCCTCCACACGACTGAACTATACACCCTGGTGCTAGTTCAAACTATTCTCCGGGTCTTCCATATGACTGAACTATACACCCTGGTGCTAGTTCAAACTATTCTCCGGGTCTTCCATATGACTGAACTATACACCCTGGCGCTAGTTCAAACTATTCTCCGGGTCCTCCATATGACTGAACTATACACCCTGGCGCTAGTTCAAACTATTCTCCGGGTCCTCCACACGACTGAACTACACACCCTGGCGCTAGTTCAAACTATTCTCCGGGTCTTCAACACCACTGAACTATACACCCTGGCGCTAGTTCAAACTATTCTCCGGGTCCTCCACATGACTGAACTACACACCCTGGCGCTAGTTCAAACTATTCTCCGGGTCCTCCACACGACTGAACTATACACCCTGGCGCTAGTTCAAACTATTCTCCGGGTCCTCCATATGACTGAACTATACACCCTGGCGCTAGTTCAAACTATTCTCCGGGTCCTCCACATGACTGAACTATACACCCTGGCGCTAGTTCAAACTATTCTCCGGGTCTTCCATACCACTGAACTATACACCCTGGCGCTAGTTCAAACTATTCTCCGGGTCCTCCACATGACTGAACTACACACCCTGGCGCTAGTTCAAACTATTCTCCGGGTCCTCCACACGACTGAACTACACACCCTGGCGCTAGTTCAAACTATTCTCCGGGTCTTCAACACCACTGAACTATACACCCTGGCGCTAGTTCAAACTATTCTCCGGGTCCTCCACACGACTGAACTATACACCCTGGCGCTAGTTCAAACTATTCTCCGGGTCCTCCACACCACTGAACTATACACCCTGGTGCTAGTTCAAACTATTCTCCGGGTCTTCCATATGACTGAACTATACACCCTGGTGCTAGTTCAAACTATTCTCCGGGTCTTCCATATGACTGAACTATACACCCTGGCGCTAGTTCAAACTATTCTCCGGGTCCTCCATATGACTGAACTATACACCCTAGCGCTAGTTCAAACTATTCTCCGGGTCCTCCACACGACTGAACTACACACCCTTGCGCTAGTTCAAACTATTCTCCGGGTCTTCAACACCACTGAACTATACACCCTGGCGCTAGTTCAAACTATTCTCCGGGTCCTCCACACGACTGAACTATACACCCTGGCGCTAGTTCAAACTATTCTCCGGGTCTTCCATATGACTGAACTATACACCCTGGCGCTAGTTCAAACTATTCTCCGGGTCTTCCATATGACTGAACTATACACCCTGGCGCTAGTTCAAACTATTCTCAGGGTCCTCCATATGACTGAACTATACACCCTGGCGCTAGTTCAAACTATTCTCCGGGTCCTCCACATGACTGAACTACACAACCTGGCGCTAGTTCAAACTATTCTCCGGGTCCTCCACACGACTGAACTATACACCCTGGCGCTAGTTCAAACTATTCTCCGGGTCTCCCACACGACTGAACTACACACCCTGGCGCTAGTTCAAACTATTCTCCGGGTCCTCCACACGACTGAACTATACACCCTGGCGCTAGTTCAAACTATTCTCCGGGTCCTCCATATGACTGAACTATACACCCTGGCGCTAGTTCAAACTATTCTCCGGGTCCTCCATATGACTGAACTATACACCCTGGCGCTAGTTCAAACTATTCTCCGGGTCCTCCACATGACTGAACTATACACCCTGGCGCTAGTTCAAACTATTCTCCGGGTCCTCCACACGACTGAACTATACACCCTGGTGCTAGTTCAAACTATTCTCCGGGTCTTCCATATGACTGAACTATACACCCTGGTGCTAGTTCAAACTATTCTCCGGGTCTTCCATATGACTGAACTATACACCCTGGCGCTAGTTCAAACTATTCTCCGGGTCCTCCATATGACTGAACTATACACCCTGGCGCTAGTTCAAACTATTCTCCGGGTCCTCCACACGACTGAACTACACACCCTGGCGCTAGTTCAAACTATTCTCCGGGTCTTCAACACCACTGAACTATACACCCTGGCGCTAGTTCAAACTATTCTCCGGGTCCTCCACATGACTGAACTACACACCCTGGCGCTAGTTCAAACTATTCTCCGGGTCCTCCACACGACTGAACTATACACCCTGGCGCTAGTTCAAACTATTCTCCGGGTCCTCCATATGACTGAACTATACACCCTGGCGCTAGTTCAAACTATTCTCCGGGTCCTCCACATGACTGAACTATACACCCTGGCGCTAGTTCAAACTATTCTCCGGGTCTTCCATACCACTGAACTATACACCCTGGCGCTAGTTCAAACTATTCTCCGGGTCCTCCACATGACTGAACTACACACCCTGGCGCTAGTTCAAACTATTCTCCGGGTCCTCCACACGACTGAACTACACACCCTGGCGCTAGTTCAAACTATTCTCCGGGTCTTCAACACCACTGAACTATACACCCTGGCGCTAGTTCAAACTATTCTCCGGGTCCTCCACACGACTGAACTATACACCCTGGCGCTAGTTCAAACTATTCTCCGGGTCTTCAACACCACTGAACTATACACCCTGGCGCTGGTTCAAACTATTCTCCGGGTCCTCAACACGACTGAACTATACACCCTGGCGCTAGTTCAAACTATTCTCCGGGTCCTCCACACGACTGAACTATACACCCTGGCGCTAGTTCAAACTATTCTCCGGGTCTCCCACACGACTGAACTATACACCCTGGCGCTAGTTCAAACTATTCTCCGGGTCTCCCACACGACTGAACTACACACCCTGGCGCTAGTTCAAACTATTCTCCGGGTCTCCCACACGACTGAACTACACACCCTGGCGCTAGTTCAAACTATTCTCCGGGTCCTCCACACGACTGAACTATACACCCTGGCGCTAGTTCAAACTATTCTCCGGGTCCTCCATATGACTGAACTATACACCCTGGCGCTAGTTCAAACTATTCTCCGGGTCCTCCACATGACTGAACTATACACCCTGGCGCTAGTTCAAACTATTCTCCGGGTCTTCCATACCACTGAACTATACACCCTGGCGCTAGTTCAAACTATTCTCCGGGTCCTCCACATGACTGAACTACACACCCTGGCGCTAGTTCAAACTATTCTCCGGGTCCTCCACACGACTGAACTACACACCCTGGCGCTAGTTCAAACTATTCTCCGGGTCTTCAACACCACTGAACTATACACCCTGGCGCTAGTTCAAACTATTCTCCGGGTCCTCCACACGACTGAACTATACACCCTGGCGCTAGTTCAAACTATTCTCCGGGTCTTCAACACCACTGAACTATACACCCTGGCGCTAGTTCAAACTATTCTCCGGGTCCTCAACACGACTGAACTATACACCCTGGCGCTAGTTCAAACTATTCTCCGGGTCCTCCACACGACTGAACTATACACCCTGGCGCTAGTTCAAACTATTCTCCGGGTCTCCCACACGACTGAACTATACACCCTGGCGCTAGTTCAAACTATTCTCCGGGTCTCCCACACGACTGAACTACACACCCTGGCGCTAGTTCAAACTATTCTCCGGGTCTCCCACACGACTGAACTACACACCCTGGCGCTAGTTCAAACTATTCTCCGGGTCCTCCACACGACTGAACTATACACCCTGGCGCTAGTTCAAACTATTCTCCGGGTCTTCAACACCACTGCACTATACACCCTGGCGCTAGTTCAAACTATTCTCCGGGTCCTCCACACCACTGAACTATACACCCTGGCGCTAGTTCAAACTATTCTCCGGGTCCTCCATATGACTGAACTATACACCCTGGCGCTAGTTCAAACTATTCTCCGGGTCCTCCACATGACTGAACTATACACCCTGGCGCTAGTTCAAACTATTCTCCGGGTCCTCCACATGACTGAACTATACACCCTGGCGCTAGTTCAAACTATTCTCCGGGTCTTCCATACCACTGAACTATACACCCTGGCGCTAGTTCAAACTATTCTCCGGGTCCTCCACATGACTGAACTATACACCCTGGCGCTAGTTCAAACTATTCTCCGGGTCTTCCATATGACTGAACTATACACCCTGGCGCTAGTTCAAACTATTCTCCGGGTCCTCCACATGACTGAACTATACACCCTGGCGCTAGTTCAAACTATTCTCCGGGTCTTCCATACCACTGAACTATACACCCTGGCGCTAGTTCAAACTATTCTCCGGGTCCTCCACATGACTGAACTACACACCCTGGCGCTAGTTCAAACTATTCTCCGGGTCCTCCACACCACTGAACTATACACCCTGGCGCTAGTTCAAACTATTCTCCGGGTCCTCCACATGACTGAACTACACACCCTGGCGCTAGTTCAAACTATTCTCCGGGTCCTCCACACCAATGAAATATACACCCTGGCGATAGTTCAAACTATTCTCCGGGTCCTCCACATGACTGAACTATACACCCTGGCGCTAGTTCAAACTATTCTCCGGGTCCTCCACATGACTGAACTATACACCCTGGCGCTAGTTCAAACTATTCTCCGGGTCTTCCATATGACTGAACTATACACCCTGGCGCTAGTTCAAACTATTCTCCGGGTCCTCCACATGACTGAACTATACACCCTGGCGCTAGTTCAAACTATTCTCCGGGTCCTCCACATGACTGAACTATACACCCTGGCGCTAGTTCAAACTATTCTCCGGGTCCTCCACATGACTGAACTATACACCCTGGCGCTAGTTCAAACTATTCTCCGGGTCCTCCATACCACTGAACTACACACCCTGGCGCTAGTTCAAACTATTCTCCGGGTCTTCAACACCACTGAACTATACACCCTGGTGCTATTTCAAACTATTCTCCGGGTCCTCCATACCACTGAACTATACACCCTGGCGCTAGTTCAAACTATTCTCCGGGTCTTCCACACGACTGAACTATACACCCTGGCGCTAGTTCAAACTATTCTCCGGGTCCTCCATACCACTGAACTATACACCCTGGCGCTAGTTCAAACTATTCTCCGGGTCCTCCATACCACTGAACTATACACCCTGGCGCTAGTTCAAACTATTCTCCGGGTCTTCCACACGACTGAACTATACACCCTGGCGCTAGTTCAAACTATTCTCCGGGTCTTCCACACGACTGAACTATACACCCTGGCGCTAGTTCAAACTATTCTCCGGGTCCTCCACACGACTGAACTATACACCCTGGCGCTAGTTCAAACTATTCTCCGGGTCTTCCACACGACTGTACTATACACCCTAGCGCTAGTTCAAACTATTCTCCGGGTCCTCCACACGACTGAACTATACACCCTGGCGCTAGTTCAAACTATTCTCCGGGTCCTCCACACGACTGAACTATACACCCTGGCGCTAGTTCAAACTATTCTCCGGGTCCTCCACATGACTGAACTATACACCCTGGCGCTAGTTCAAACTATTCTCCGGGTCTTCCACACGACTGAACTATACACCCTGGCGCTAGTTCAAACTATTCTCCGGGTCCTCCACATGACTGAACTATACACCCTGGCGCTAGTTCAAACTATTCTCCGGGTCCTCAACACGACTGAACTATACACCCTGGCGCTAGTTCAAACTATTCTCCGGGTCCTCCACATGACTGAACTATACACCCTGGCGCTAGTTCAAACTATTCTCCGGGTCCTCCACACGACTGAACTACACACCCTGGCGTTAGTTCAAACTATTCTCCGGGTCTTCAACACCACTGAACTATACACCCTGGCGCTAGTTCAAACTATTCTCCGGGTCCTCCACACGACTGAACTATACACCCTGGCGCTAGTTCAAACTATTCTCCGGGTCTTCAACACCACTGAACTATACACCCTGGCGCTAGTTCAAACTATTCGCCGGGTCTCCCACACGACTGAACTACACACCCTGGCGCTAGTTCAAACTATTCTCCGGGTCCTCCACACGACTGAACTATACACCCTGGCGCTAGTTCAAACTATTCTCCGGGTCTTCCACACGACTGAACTATACACCCTGGCGCTAGTTCAAACTATTCTCCGGGTCCTCCACACGACTGAACTATACACCCTGGCGCTAGTTCAAACTATTCTCCGGGTCCTCCACATGACTGAACTATACACCCTGGCGCTAGTTCAAACTATTCTCCGGGTCCTCCATACCACTGAACTACACACCCTGGCGCTAGTTCAAACTATTCTCCGGGTCTTCCACACGACTGAACTATACACCCTGGCGCTAGTTCAAACTATTCTCCGGGTCCTCCACACGACTGAACTATACACCCTGGCGCTAGTTCAAACTATTCTCCGGGTCCTCCAAACGACTGAACTATACACCCTGGTGCTATTTCAAACTATTCTCCGGGTCTTCCATATGACTGAACTATACACCCTGGTGCTAGTTCAAACTATTCTCCGGGTCTTCCATATGACTGAACTATACACCCTGGCGCTAGTTCAAACTATTCTCCGGGTCCTCCATATGACTGAACTATACACCCTGGCGCTAGTTCAACCTACACCCAATACCAAAAGAAACTTTGCATCTCAGTTGATTTTATCATATGTATGTTTTTCAATTACAAATATTTCAAGTTTTGGACATCGTACACTTAAACTGAAAAGTAATGGCGTATTGTCATCAGTCAAATATTTTTTTCAGAAGTTTTAATTTTTTTTACAAAAAATGAAATTCAAAATTAAAAAAAAAATTAAACTTTTAATTTTGACAAGACACACATGTTAAGCGACTAACGCACTACTGAAACAGTTTCTGATGTTAAAAGTCCGTTGATATTACCCATTAGCAAAGACCACCGAGTACGAGACCACCACCGAATCACAGACGAATTGATCAAACACATTTTGATACCCCTCGTATGTTGATGCGTCCAAACTTTTTATTTAAAGGGAGTAGGAAAAGTAACGTATTTCGGACATTCAAAGTGTTATTTGAAGTGTAAACTGACATATAAAGCCAAAAAGTTTGACCTAACTACACTGAATATTGATTTTGTGGCTTCTAAACTTTATGACCTATAAAAACGGTCACGAGAATTGACCTTTGACCTAGTGACGTCACGTCAGGAACGCATTTCGTCTTTCCCGCTAGATTGCGTCACTGAAAGTGTACAATTTGAGTGCGAAATGCCGCGTAGATGTGTGGTCGGTGGTTGTAGCAACACTTCACATGGCAATATTATGCTACATGTTTGGCCAAGGGATGTTGCTATTGCTTCAAATTGGACGAAATTCGTACAAAGAACGCGAGTTGACTGGAAATCAGGGCCCAGCAAGTACAGCTACATTTTGAAATGAATATTTTCATACATCGAATGTAAAATTGAATAATTATTACAATACTTAAAAACCCAAATCCAATCGTTGCCTATTATGTGATTTATTAAGACGAGAAGATGGGTGAAAAGTTTCTTTTGGTATTGGGTTTATTCTCCGGGTCCTCCACATATCATCAATTGTATTACACTACACAATCTTTTCAAATTGTATCATACATTGTTGACGTTTTTACTTGTCGAGAGATTGGGACGGTAGAGAGATTGGAGTTGTCAGAACAGAACAGAATTTTATTCTCATAAACCACACAACATGATATAGACACCATAAATATACACTATCAAAATTCATAAATGTAGTTTAGAAGATATTAAGCACAGTTTTTTTTTAAATATAGGGGTTATTACAAAAATAAGAGGAAAGCATTTTCGTACGTTGATCATTAAATATGGACATGATAAAATGACATGAAATCCATCACAAACATGATTTGTACAAAAGTACCCGTCTCAATGGGTAATCTATGATTTGATATTCTTAATTTTGTTAACCAATTACATACTTTTGATGGCAGATTGAAAGGTTCTAAAGTGAGTGATGTCGAGGGATACAGGTGGTCGAGGGAATCGAGTGGTCGAAGTATTGGCTTGGTCGCGAGACTTGAGTAATTGAGGGACTGAAATGGTCGAGGGAATGGAGTGGTCGAGGGACTGAAATGGTCGAGGGAATCGAGTGGTCGAAGTATTGGTTTGGTCGCGAGACTTGAGCAATTGAGGGACTGAAATGGTCGAGGGACTGAAATGGTCGAGGGACTGAAATGGTCGAGGGAATCGAGTGGTCGAAGTATTGGCTTGGTCGCGAGACTTGAGCAATTGAGGGACTGAAATGGTCGAGGGAATGGAGTGGTCGAGGGACTGAAATGGTCGAGGGAATCGAGTGGTCGAAGTATTGGCTTGGTCGCGAGACTTGAGTAATTGGGGGACTGAAATGGTCGAGGGAATGAAATGGTCGAGGGAATCGAGTGGTCGAAGTATTGGCTTGGTCGCGAGACTTGAGTAATTGGGGGACTGAAATGGTCGAGGGAATGAAATGGTCGAGGGAATGGAGTGGTCGAAGTATTGGCTTGGTCGCGAGACTTGAGTAATTGGGGGACTGAAATGGTCGAGGGAATGAAATGGTCGAGGGAATCGAGTGGTCGAAGTATTGGCTTGGTCGCGAGACTTGAGTAATTGGGGGACTGAATTGGTCGAGGGAATGAAATGGTCGAGGGAATCGAGTGGTCGAAGTATTGGCTTGGTCGCGAGACTTGAGTAATTGAGGGACTGAAATGGTCGAGGGAATGAAATGGTCGAGGGAATGGAGTGGTCGAGGGACTGAAATGGTGGAGGGAAAGGAATTGTCGAGGGAATGAAATGGTGGAGGGAAAGGAATGGTCGAGGGAATGGAGTGGTCGATGGACTGAAATGGTGGAGGGAATGGAGTGGTCGAGGGAATGGAGTGGTCGAGGGAATGGAGTGGTCGAGGGAATGGAGTGGTCGAGGGAATGGAGTGGTCGAGGGAATGAAATGGTGGAGGGAAAGGAATGGTCGAGGGAATGGAGTGGTCGATGGACTGAAATGGTCGAGGGAATGGAGTGGTCGAGGGAATGGAGTGGTCGAGGGAATGGAGTGGTCGAGGGAATGAAATGGTGGAGGGAAAGGAATGGTCGAGGGAATGAAATGGTGGAGGGAAAGGAATGGTCGAGGGAATGGAGTGGTCGATGGACTGAAATGGTCGAGGGAATGGAGTGGTCGAGGGAATGGAGTGGTCGAGGGAATGGAGTGGTCGAGGGAATGGAGTGGTCGAGGGACTGAAATGGTCGAGGGAATGGAGTGGTCGAGGGACTGAAATGGTCCAGGGATTGAAATGGTCGAGGGAATGAAATGGTCGAGGGATTGAAATGGTCGAGGGAATGAAATGGTCGAGGGAATGGAGTGGTCGAGGGAATGGAGTGGTCGAGGGAATGGAGTGGTCGAGGGAATGGAGTGGTCGAGGGACTGAATTGGTCGAGGGAATGGAGTGGTCGAGGGACTGAAATGGTCGAGGGAATGGAGTGGTCGAGGGACTGACATGTTTGAGGGATTGGAATGGTCGAGGGACTGAAACTGTCAGGGGACTGAAATGATCGAGGGAATAGTGTGGTCGAGGGACTGAAATGGTGGAGGGAATGGAGTGATCGAGGGAGTGAAATGGTGGAGGGAATGGAGTGGTCGAGGGACTTAAATGGTCGAGGGACTGAAATGGTCGAGGGAATGGCGTGGTCGAGGGACTGAAATGTTCGAGGAAATGGCGTGGTCGAGGGACTGAAATGGTCGAGGGACTGGAGTGGTCGAGGGACTGAAATGATCGAGGGACTGAAATGGTCGAGGGAATTGAGTGGTCGAGGGACTGAAATGGTCGAGGGACTGAAAAGTTTGAGGGACTGAAATGGTCGAGGTAATGGAGTGGTCGAGGGAATGGAGTGGTCGAGGGACTGAAATGTTTCAGGCACTGAAATGGTCGAGGGACTGAAATGGTCTAGAGAATGGAGTGGTCGAGGGACTGAAATGGTCAAGGGACTGAATGGTCGAGGGAATGGAGCGGTCGGGGAAATGGAGTGGTCGAGGGACTGAATTGGTCGAGGGAAGGGAGTGGTCGAGAGACTGAAATGGTCGAGGGAATGGAGTGGTCGAGGGACTGAAATGGTCGAGGGACTGAATTGGTCGAGGGAATGGAGTGGTCGAGGGACTGAATTGGTCGAGGGAATGGAGTGGTTGAGGGAATGGAGTGGTCGAGGGAATGGAGTGGTCGAGGGACTGAATTGGTCGAGGGAATGGAGTGGTCGAGGGACTGAAATGGTCGAGGGACTGAATGGTCGAGGGAATGGAGTGGTCGAGGGAATGGAGCGGTCGAGGAACTGAAATGTTTGAGGGACTGAAATGGTCGAGGGACTGAAATGGTCGAGGGACTGAAATGGTCGAGGGAATGGAGTGGTCGAGGGACTGAAATGGTCGAGGGAAAGGAATGGTTGAGGGAATGGAGTGGTCGAGGGAATGGAGTGGTCGAGGGACTGAAATGGTCGAGGGACTGAATTGGTCGAGGGAATGGAGTGGTCGAGGGACTGAATTGGTCGAGGGAATGGAGTGGTTGAGGGAATGGAGTGGTCGAGGGAATGGAGTGGTCGAGGGACTGAAATGGTCGAGGGACTGAATTGGTCGAGGGAATGGAGTATTCGAGGGACTGAATTGGTCGAGGGAATGGAGTGGTCGAGGGAATGGAGTGGTCGTGGGACTGAAATGGTCGAGGGTGGTCGAGGGACTGAAGTGGCCCAGGGATGGTGTGTTGAGGAATTGAAGTGGTCTCAGGACCGGTTTCAGCACGACATCGTTTCGAAGTTCACTGCATGGGAAATACACATATTGTTGTTGAAGTTGTATTTGATTTTATTGAACCGTAATTACATTTTAACAGACACTATCAATGATAATTGTCTTTCAATCAAGCTGCATATCTGAATAATATTTTGTTATTTAAAGAACATCAGATAAAATAACATATCAAACTTTCAAAGGAAACCTGTCGTGTCGTTCTTGCAATATTCCAATTGGAGTAGCATTTACTGTTCTCTCTTTGAGTGAAATAGTATCGGACATAAACAATCTTCTACTTGACAAAATAATACATTAATCTCTATCACATTATATAAAGCAGCGAGTCGGTTCAGCCCTGTTTCTGTTACTGAGATTCAAACATTTCAAAGTATCACTTTTACTAAGAAGGAATTGGAATTGGTTACATAAACTGGCTTTTGGAGAAAATTAGATGAACCAAAATAAAAAAAGGCATTTCTTTGATGTGACAGATTTTCACGAAACTGTGAACTGACGAGTGAGAGGGTTCCCCATGTCGTGCATGTTAAACAGGGACGCTATCGAGACGTCTTCGACCTGCGTATACGCTTGTGTACACAGGTTTCTGTATAGCGTTATTACACCGTGTATAGACAAGGGCTCCAAGTCTATTGTATAGTACACGTAAAACCAAACAAAATGACGTTTTCCTCTTATACAACACTTTCAGTTAGACGAACTACGCTTAATTGGTCAAATATGTTTATATTTACACATATTGTAGTCAGATATTGTCTTTTTAAACATAATTTTATCCTTATAAGCTTAATTGAATGATGGTGGTATGGGAGGAAATCCCGAGGAAAGTCCCCCCTGTTGTGATAGGGTAAGACAGAATCCCTTCATTGCTTTCTGCTTTCGACTGTAGGCATTTATTCATTTTAAATTTTACATGTGTTTTGGTTACACAGTATCTCATAAATAAAGATCGTATTTGAAATAAAACCTCTTCTTATTGTATAAGAATGTATTTGTTTAATCATTTATATTTTCCTTGCTCAATTTGTTAAATTCAATTAGATTCTTTTCGTGATGATTAAAAGTAGGAACTATTGACAAATGTCATTTGTAGAAACACAGGAAACATAAACAGTTAAAATTTCGAAGCAAAATGCTCAAACGTAGATACAGATGTATATATATATATATATATATATATATATATATATATGTAGAATATCAGTCAAGCTTATTCAACATAAAATCGTTTATAATCAATAATAAAATGTATCTCTTAAATAAACAGGAAGCATGGACTAGCGTTGCCGCTTTGACCTGTTTGCCCTCTGTGAGCTGTTTGCCCACTGTGAGCTGTTTGCCCTCTGTGAGCTGTGTATGTGTGTATGGCGAGACGGTGGTAGCGGACAGCAGTCGCAGCAGAACACATCCCTTCAGTTCGTCTGTGGAGGAATTCTGATATCGTTCTTCCTGTAATTGGAATTGATAGTCCGAGTGTTAGATAGCGACATAATTCAGTGTTTTGGATATCAATATCAGCTGATTGTCGATATCAATAGCGTACGCACCAAACATAGTTAGTAATCACTTAAATCTTCATAAAGGAGAGAAGTCATACAAGAAGCGTTGTGGCTGGGAGGGAAGCCGAGAAATAGGATCGTTGTTACAGAGTTACAGGGGGCACGCGACATACAAACCTTCAATCAATGAGAATATTTAAACGAGTGGCCAGGGGGCACGCGACATACAAAACCTTCAATCAATGAGAATATTTAAACGAGTGGCCAGGGGGCACGCGACATACAAACCTTCAATCAATGAGAATATTTAAACGAGTGGCCAGGGGGCACGCGACGTACAAACCTTCAATCAATGAGAATATTTAAACGAGTGGCCAGGGGGCACGCGACATACAAACCTTCAATCAATGAGAATATTTAAATGAGTGGCCAGGGGGCACGCGACATACAAAACCTTCAATCAATGAGAATATTTAAACGAGTGGCCAGAGGGCACGCGACATACAAACCTTCAATCAATGAGAATATTTAAACGAGTGGCCAGAGGGCACGCGACATACAAACCTTCAATCAATGAGAATATTTAAACGAGTGGCCAGGGGGCACGCGACATACAAACCTTCAATCAATGAGAATATTTAAACGAGTGGCCAGAGGGCACGCGACATACAAACCTTCAATCAATGAGAATATTTAAATGAGTGGCCAGGGGGCACGCGACATACAAACCTTCAATCAATGATAATATTTAAACGAGTGGCCAAGGGGCACGCGACATACAAACCTTCAATCAATGATAATATTTAAACGAGTGGCCAAGGGGCACGCGACATACAAACCTTCAATCAATGAGAATATTTAAACGAGTGGCCAGGGGGCACGCGACATACAAACCTTCAATCAATGATAATATTTAAACGAGTGGCCAGGGGGCACGCGACATACAAACCTTCAATCAATGAGAATATTTAAACGAGTGGCCAGGGGGCACGCGACATACAAACCTTCAATAAATGAGAATATTTAAACGAGTGGCCAGGGGGCACGCGACATACAAACCTTCAATCAATGATAATATTTAAACGAGTGGCCAGGGGGCACGCGACATACAAACCTTCAATCAATGAGAATATTTAAACGAGTGGCCAGGGGGCACGCGACATACAAACCTTCAATAAATGAGAATATTTAAACGAGTGGCCAGGGGGCACGCAACATACAAACCTTCAATCAATGATAATATTTAAACGAGTGGCCAGGGGGCACGCGACATACAAACCTTCAATCAATGAGAATATTTAAACGAGTGGCCAGAGGGCACTCGACATACAAACTTTCAATCAATGAGAATATTTAAACGAGTGGCCAGGGGGCACGCGACATACAAACCTTCAATCAATGAGAATATTTAAACGAGTGGCCAGGGGGCACTCGACATACAAACCTTCAATCAATGAGAATATATAAACGAGTGGCCAGGGGGCACGCGACATACAAACCTTCAATCAATGAGAATATTTAAATGAGTGGCCAGGGGGCACTCGACATACAAACTTTCAATCAATGAGAATATTTAAACGAGTGGCCAGGGGGCACGCGACATACAAACCTTCAATCAATGAGAATATTTAAATGAGTGGCCAGGGGGCACTCGACATACAAACTTTCAATCAATCAGAATATATAAACGAGTGGCCAGGGGGCACGCGACATACAAACCTTCAATCAATGAGAATATTTAAATGAGTGGCCAGGGGGCACTCGACATACAAACTTTCAATCAATGAGAATATTTAAACGAGTGGCCAGGGGGCACGCGACATACAAACCTTCAATCAATGAGAATATTTAAACGAGTGGCCAGGGGGCACGAGACATACAAACTTTCAATCAATGAGAATATTTAAACGAGTGGCCAGGGGGCACGCGACATACAAACCTTCAATAAATGAGAATATTTAAACGAGTGGCCAGGGGGCACGCGACATACAAACCTTCAATCAATGATAATATTTAAACGAGTGGCCAGGGGGCACGCGACATACAAACCTTCAATCAATGAGAATATTTAAACGAGTGGCCAGAGGGCACTCGACATACAAACTTTCAATCAATGAGAATATTTAAACGAGTGGCCAGGGGGCACGCGACATACAAACCTTCAATCAATGAGAATATTTAAACGAGTGGCCAGGGGGCACGCGACATACAAACCTTCAATCAATGAGAATATTTAAACGAGTGGCCAGGGGGCACGCGACATACAAACCTTCAATCAATGAGAATATTTAACCGAGTGGCCAGGGGGCACGCGACATACAAACCTTCAATCAATGAGAATATTTAAACGAGTGGCCAGGGGGCACGCGACGTACAAACCTTCAATCAATGAGAATATTTAAACGAGTGGCCAGGGGGCACGAGACATACAAACTTTCAATCAATGAGAATATTTAAACGAGTGGCCAGGGGGCACGCGACATACAAACCTTCAATCAATGAGAATATTTAAACGAGTGGCCAGGGGGCACTCGACATACAAACCTTCAATCAATGAGAATATTTAAACGAGTGGCCAGGGGGCACTCGACATACAAACCTTCAATCAATGAGAATATTTAAACGAGTGGCCAGGGGGCACGCGACATACAAACCTTCAATCAATGAGAATATATAAACGAGTGGCCAGGGGGCACTCGACATACAAACCTTCAATCAATGAGAATATTTAAACGAGTGGCCAGGGGGCACGCGACGTACAAACCTTCAATCAATGAGAATATTTAAACGAGTGGCCAGGGGGCACGAGACATACAAACTTTCAATCAATGAGAATATTTAAACGAGTGGCCAGGGGGCACGCGACATACAAACCTTCAATCAATGAGAATATTTAAACGAGTGGCCAGGGGGCACGCGACATACAAACCTTCAATCAATGAGAATATTTAAACGAGTGGCCAGGGGGCACGCGACATACAAACCTTCAATCAATGAGAATATATAAACGAGTGGCCAGGGGGCACTCGACATACAAACCTTCAATCAATGAGAATATTTAAACGAGTGGCCAGGGGGCACGCGACGTACAAACCTTCAATCAATGAGAATATTTAAACGAGTGGCCAGGGGGCACGAGACATACAAACTTACAATCAATGAGAATATTTAAACGAGTGGCCAGGGGGCACGCGACATACAAACCTTCAATCAATGAGAATATTTAAACGAGTGGCCAGGGGGCACGCGACATACAAACCTTCAATCAATGAGAATATATAAACGAGTGGCCAGGGGGCACGCGACATACAAACTTTCAATCAATGAGAATATTTAAACGAGTGGCCAGGGGGCACGAGACATACAAACTTTCAATCAATGAGAATATTTAAACGAGTGGCCAGGGGGCACGCGACATACAAACCTTCAATCAATGAGAATATTTAAACGAGTGGCCAGGGGGCACGCGACATACAAACCTTCAATCAATGAGAATATTTAAACGAGTGGCCAGGGGGCACGCGACATACAAACCTTCAATCAATGAGAATATTTAAACGAGTGGCCAGGGGGCACTCGACATACAAACCTTCAATCAATGAGAATATATAAACGAGTGGCCAGAGGGCACTCGACATACAAACTTTCAATCAATGAGAATATTTAAACGAGTGGCCAGGGGGCACTCGACATACAAACCTTCAATCAATGAGAATATTTAAACGAGTGGCCAGAGGGCACTCGACATACAAACTTTCAATCAATGAGAATATTTAAACGAGTGGCCAGGGGGCACGCGACATACAAACCTTCAATCAATGAGAATATTTAAACGAGTGGCCAGGGGGCACGCGACATACAAACCTTCAATCAATGAGAATATTTAAACGAGTGGCCAGGGGGCACGCGACATACAAACCTTCAATCAATGAGAATATATAAACGAGTGGCCAGAGGGCACTCGACATACA
Organism: Gibbula magus; assembly: GCA_936450465.1. Lineage (NCBI taxonomy): Eukaryota > Metazoa > Mollusca > Gastropoda > Trochida > Trochidae > Gibbula > Gibbula magus. The sequence goes on along the minus strand of OW388292.1, from coordinate 3,035,248 downwards.
AACCTTCAATCAATGAGAATATTTAAACGAGTGGCCAGGGGGCACTCGACATACAAACCTTCAATCAATGAGAATATATAAACGAGTGGCCAGGGGGCACGCGACATACAAACCTTCAATCAATGAGAATATTTAAACGAGTGGCCAGGGGGCACGCGACATACAAACCTTCAATCAATGAGAATATTTAAACGAGTGGCCAGGGGGCACGCGACATACAAACCTTCAATCAATGAGAATATTTAAACGAGTGGCCAGGGGGCACGCGACATACAAACCTTCAATCAATGAGAATATTTAAATGAGTGGCCAGGGGGCACGCGACATACAAACCTTCAATCAATGAGAATATTTAAACGAGTGGCCAGGGGGCACTCGACATACAAACCTTCAATCAATGAGAATATTTAAACGAGTGGCCAGAGGGCACTCGACATACAAACTTTCAATCAATGAGAATATTTAAACGAGTGGCCAGGGGGCACGCGACATACAAACCTTCAATCAATGAGAATATTTAAACGAGTGGCCAGGGGGCACTCGACATACAAACCTTCAATCAATGAGAATATATAAACGAGTGGCCAGGGGGCACGCGACATACAAACCTTCAATCAATGAGAATATTTAAACGAGTGGCCAGGGGGCACGCGACGTACAAACCTTCAATAAATGAGAATATTTAAACGAGTGGCCAGGGGGCACGCGACATACAAACCTTCAATCAATGAGAATATTTAAATGAGTGGCCAGGGGGCACGCGACATACAAACCTTCAATCAATGAGAATATTTAAACGAGTGGCCAGGGGGCACGCGACATACAAACTTTCAATCAATGAGAATATTTAAACGAGTGGCCAGGGGGCACGCGACATACAAACTTTCAATCAATGAGAATATTTAAACGAGTGGCCAGGGGGCACGCGACATACAAACCTTCAATCAATGATAATATTTAAACGAGTGGCCAGGGGGCACGCGACATACAAACCTTCAATCAATGAGAATATTTAAACGAGTGGCCAGGGGGCACGCGACATACAAACCTTCAATAAATGAGAATATTTAAACGAGTGGCCAGGGGGCACGCGACATACAAACCTTCAATCAATGATAATATTTAAACGAGTGGCCAGGGGGCACGCGACATACAAACCTTCAATCAATGAGAATATTTAAACGAGTGGCCAGAGGGCACTCGACATACAAACTTTCAATCAATGAGAATATTTAAACGAGTGGCCAGGGGGCACGCGACATACAAACCTTCAATCAATGAGAATATTTAAACGAGTGGCCAGGGGGCACTCGACATACAAACCTTCAATCAATGAGAATATATAAACGAGTGGCCAGAGGGCACTCGACATACAAACTTTCAATCAATGAGAATATTTAAACGAGTGGCCAGGGGGCACGCGACATACAAACCTTCAATCAATGAGAATATTTAAACGAGTGGCCAGGGGGCACACGACATACAAACCTTCAATCAATGAGAATATTTAAACGAGTGGCCAGGGGGCACTCGACATACAAACTTTCAATCAATGAGAATATTTAAACGAGTGGCCAAGGGGCACGGGACATACAAACCTTCAATCAATGAGAATATTTAAACGAGTGGCCAGAGGGCACGCGACATACAAACCTTCAATCAATGAGAATATTTAAACGAGTGGCCAGGGGGCACTCGACATACAAACTTTCAATCAATGAGAATATTTAAACGAGTGGCCAAGGGGCACGGGACATACAAACCTTCAATCAATGAGAATATTTAAACGAGTGGCCAGAGGGCACGCGACATACAAAGGACAATAATTTTAAACCACATGTGAAGAGATAGCAAGGTGAATTTCAAATCTTGAATTAGAATAGGATTTTCAACTGTAGCTTGATGGAAAATAATACATTTTGATTTTCCTCCAAAGAAACTGAGGTAAGGAATCTTTGGAACAAAATTAGTTTCTTTAAATATTCTTCCAGAAAAAAGTATATAACCTTTCTGTAAAAATATTGATATTTTTAAAAAAGTAAACGTTTACTTTTCAGCAGCTTACTTTTCATACAGTTAATTTCATGCAGAGTTTCCAACATGCCAATACGCGAGCTACGATATGCACGTTGTATCACGAAATGTTAGACTCTCTCTTCTAAATTTGATGAACACAGAAATTCTGCAACACAGAGACATGCGCACACGAGTTTGGGTGACAGTTGGCGATAGGTTTCTTCCCCCCTTTGACCATCATCACTATTAATCATGCACGTCGTGTTATTTGTAAGGTAGATCGAGGACCCGATTCTATATTTGATAGCATGTTTGAGGTATGTTGATCAAAGGGGAATTTAAAGAACCTTTCCCTCAGTTGTCAGTTAGACACTACTGCCCAGAAGGTGGACACTACAACAGAGGACTGGGCCAGGCTGATGTATTACACACGTGCCGGGGGTGCGCCTCTATAAGATAGCTTTGGCATTAAATCAAAACAAGCAGACACATTACACTGATCAAAGTGCAAGGAAATAATCTCAGTATTCCCAAGCCTGGGAATGATTTGGTAACCACGTGCATCCCGGTAAATACCAGGGGAGCGATGAATCTTCTGCTATCAGGTATTAGAAACATTACCTTCTTGCCCTCCATTCATCTATCACTGCAGGTTTTTTACCTTTGACTTAAAGAAGAACATCCGTCAGACAGGAGCTGCCCACCAGTGCTGTCCCATTAGCTGTTCAATCGACCAGTGCGTGCGCATTCCGGAAGTCCGACTGACACCAATGATTCTTTAAAGGGTCATCCGGAGCTTTAGAAGAAGGTGAAATGTGATGTTTTTATTCACAAGCCAGTCAGAACGTGCTAATGCTACCGGAAACGACAGTTATGAATGAATGGTGCTTTCTCTTTACAACCCGGAGAAAGAACAGGAACTGGGTGGTTCTAGGTGGTGGCCGGCACACTTGTTGTGCTAGTGGCATCTCGTCAGCCATTATTGAGTTGTTCTGGATGGGGAGACAACTCTTGTTCAATCTCGTCTCGACTCTTGCACGTCACTATTAAGTTGTTTTCTTTGTGCTTCATTGGGATGGCCTCTCGCATATAGTAAATACAAATGGTGGTTGAAAGTGGTACATTTGTAGTTGAATGTTGTATACTTATCGATGATGGATGTACAATTGTAGATGATAGATGTACAACTGTAGATGATAGATGTACAATTGTATATGATAGTGGTGCAATTGTAGATGGTAGTGGTACAATTGTAGATGGTAGTGGTGCAATTGTAGATGATAGATGTACAGTTGTAGATGGTAGTGGTACAATTGTAGATGGTAGTGGTGCAATTGTAGATGGTAGTGGTACAACTGTAGATGGTAGTGGTATAATTCTAGATGATAGATGTACAACTGTAGATGATAGATGTACAATTGTAGATGGTAGTGGTACAATTGTAGATGGTAGTGGTACAACTGTAGATGGTAGTGGTGCAACTGTAGATGGTAGTGGTACAATTGTAGATGGTAGTGGTACAATTGTAGATGGTAGTGGTACAACTGTAGATGGTAGTGGTACAATTGTAGATGGTAGTGGTGCAACTGTAGATGATAGTGGTGCAACTGTAGATTGTAGTGGTGCAATTGTAGATGGTAGTGGTGCAACTGTAGATGAAAGATGTACAATTGTAGATGGTAGTGGTGCAATTGTAGATGGTAGTGGTGCAATTGTAGATGGTAGTGGTACAATTGTAGATGGAAGTGGTACAACTGTAGATGATAGATGTACAATTGTAGATGGTAGTGGTACAATTGTAGATGGTAGTGGTACAATTGTAGATGGTAGAATTCTTAGATGTACAATTGTAGATGGTAGTGGTGCAACTGTAGATGGTAGTGGTACAACTGTAGATGGTAGTGGTGCAACTGTAGATGATAGATGTACAATTGTAGATGATAGTGGTGCAATTGTAGATGGAAGTGGTACAACTGTAGATGGAAGTGGTACAACTGTAGATGATAGATGTACAATTGTAGATGGTAGTGGTACAATTGTAGATGGTAGTGGTGCAACTGTAGATGGTAGTGGTGCAATTGTAGATGGTAGTGGTACAATTGTAGATGGTAGTGGTACAATTGTAGATGGAAGTGGTACAACTGTAGATGATAGATGTACAATTGTAGATGGTAGTGGTACAATTGTAGATGGTAGTGGTGCAATCGAGATGGTAGAATTCTTAGATGTACAATTGTAGATGGTAGTGGTGCAACTGTAGATGGTAGTGGTGCAATTGTAGATGGTAGTGGTACAATTGTAGATGGTAGTGGTACAACTGTAGATGGTAGTGGTGCAACTGTAGATGGTAGTGGTGCAATTGTAGATGGTAGTGGTATAATTCTAGATGGTAGTGGTGCAACTGTAGATGATAGATGTACAACTGTAGATGGTAGTGGTACAAATGTAGATGGTAGTGGTACAACTGTAGAAGCTAGTGGTACAATTGTAGATGGTAGTGGTACAATTGTAGATGGTAGTGGTATAATTCTAGATGGTAGATGTACAATTGTAGATGGTAGTGGTGCAATTGTAGATGGTAGTGGTACAATTGTAGATGGTAGTGGTACAACTGTAGATGGTAGTGGTGCAACTGTAGATGATAGATGTACAATTGTAGATGATAGTGGTACAATTGTAGATGGAAGTGGTACAACTGTAGACGATAGATGTACAATTGTAGATGGTAGTGGTGCAATTGTAGATGGTAGTGGTGCCATTGTAGATGGTAGAATTCTTAGATGTACAATTGTAGATGGTAGTGGTGCAACTGTAGATGGTAGTGGTGCAATTGTAGATGGTAGTGGTACAATTGTAGATGGTAGTGGTATAATTCTAGATGGTAGCGGTACAATTGTAGATGGTAGTGGTGCAACTGTAGATGGTAGTGGTACAATTGTAGATGGTAGTGGTACAATTGTAGATGGTAGTGGTACAACTGTAGATGGTAGTGGTATAATTCTAGATGGTAGTGGTACAATTGTAGATGGTAGTGGTGCAACTGTAGATGATAGATGTACATTTGTAGATGGTAGTGGTACAATTGTAGATGGTAGTGGTATAATTGTAGATGATAGTGGTACAATTGTAGATGGTAGTGGTACAATTGTAGATGGTGAATTCTTAGATGTACACTTGTAGATGGTAGTGGTACAATTGTAGATGGTAGTGAGGCAACTGTAGATGGTAGTGGTACAATTGTAGATGATAGATGTACACTTGTAGATGATAGTGGTACAATTGTAGATGGTAGTGGTACAATTGTAGATGGTGAATTCTTAGATGTACACTTGTAGATGGTAGTGGTACAATTGTAGATGGTAGTGGTATAATTGTAGATGGTAGTGGTACAATTGTAGATGGTAGTGGTACAATTGTAGATGGTAGTGGTACAACTGTAGATGGTAGTGGTACAATTGTAGATGATAGATGTACAATTGTAGATGGTAGTGGTACAATTGTAGATGGTAGTGGTACAACTGTAGATGATAGATGTACATTTGTAGATGGTAGTGGTACAATTGTAGATGGTAGTGGTACAATTGTAGATGGTAGTGGTACAAATGTAGATGGTAGTGGTACAATTGTAGATGATAGATGTACAATTGTAGATAGTAGTGGTACAATTGTAGATGGTAGTGGTACAACTGTAGATGATAGATGTACAATTGTAGATGATAGATGTACAATTGTAGATAGTAGTGGTACAATTGTAGATGGTAGTGGTACAACTGTAGATGATAGATGTACATTTGTAGATGGTAGTGGTACAATTGTAGATGGTAGTGGTATAATTGTAGATGGTAGTGGTACAATTGTAGATGGTAGTGGTACAATTGTAGATGGTAGTGGTACAACTTGAGATGGTAGTGGTACAATTGTAGATGATAGATGTACAACTGTAGATGGTAGTGGTACAATTGTAGATGGTAGTAGTATAATTGTAGATGGTAGTGGTACAATTGTAGATGGTAGTGGTACAACTGTAGATGGTAGTGGTACAATTGTAGATGGTAGCGGTACAATTGTAGATGGTAGTGGTACAATTTTAGATGGTAGTGGTACAAATATAGATGGTAGTGGTACAATTGTAGATGGAAGTGGTACAATTGTAGATGGTAGTGGTACAAATGTAGATGGAAGTGGTACAATTGTAGATGATAGTGGTACAATTGTAGATGGTAGTGGTACAATTGTAGATGGTAGTGGTACAATTGTAGATGGTAGTGGTACAATTGTAGATGGTAGTGGTATAATTGTAGATGGTAGTGGTGCAATTGTAGATGGTAGTGGTACAATTGTAGATGATAGTGGTACAATTGTAGATGGTAGTGGTACAATTGTAGATGGTAGTGGTACAATTGTAGATGGTAGTGGTACAATTGTAGATGATAGTGGTACAATTGTAGATGGTAGTGGTACAACTGTAGATGGTAGTGGTACAATTGTAGATGGTAGTGGTGCAATTATAGATGGTAGTGGTACAATTGTAGATGATAGTGGTACAATTGTAGATGGTAGTGGTACAATTGTAGATGGTAGTGGTACAAATGTAGATGGAAGTGGTACAATTGTAGATGATAGTGGTACAATTGTAGATGGTAGTGGTACAATTGTAGATGGTAGTGGTACAATTGTAGATGGTAGTGGTACTATTGTAGATGGTAGTGGTGCAATTGTAGATGATAGTGGTACAATTGTAGATGGTAGTGGTACAATTGTAGATGATAGTGGTACAATTGTAGATGGTAGTGGTACAATTGTAGATGGTAGTGGTACAATTGTAGATGGTAGTGGTACAATTGTAGATGGTAGTGGTACAATTGTAGATGATAGTGGTACAATTGTAGATGGTAGTGGTACAATTGTAGATGATAGTGGTACAATTGTAGATGGTAGTGGTACAATTGTAGATGGTAGTGGTACAATTGTAGATGGTAGTGGTGCAATTATAGATGGTAGTGGTACAATTGTAGATGGTAGTGGTACAATTGTAGATGGTAGTGGTACAATTGTAGATGATAGTGGTACAATTGTAGATGGTAGTGGTACAATTGTAGATGATAGTGGTACAATTGTAGATGGTAGTGGTACAATTGTAGATGGTAGTGGTACAATTGTAGATGGTAGTGGTGCAATTATAGATGGTAGTGGTACAATTGTAGATGATAGTGGTACAATTGTAGATGGTAGTGGTACAATTGTAGATGGTAGTGGTACAAATGTAGATGGAAGTGGTACAATTGTAGATGATAGTGGTACAATTGTAGATGGTAGTGGTACAATTGTAGATGGTAGTGGTACAATTGTAGATGGTAGTGGTACAATTGTAGATGGTAGTGGTACAATTGTAGATGGTAGTGGTATAATTGTAGATGGTAGTGGTGCAATTGTAGATGGTAGTTCAGTAGTTCTGACGTATGGACAACTTTGGTGTTTCTCTATCTAGTGCTAGTTCTTTAAAACGCTGCAAACGATTGTTGGTTGTTTCACTACTATATTCATATGAAACAAAGAAGACTTGTACGCAAATGCGTCTTTGTGCAACCCTGTTTTCACATCAGATGTGTCATTGAAGGTTAATGAAACGTTTCTCTGAAAATTAAAATTAAAATGAATAGTTACCCTGATATATATCTGTGGAGATTGTTAACAAGTCCATACCAACTCGAGAGGGAGGCTGCTATTGGTGATCAATAAAACATGTCTCTTTCAGATTTGTTCCACTGATTTGTAGATGTTGTCCCCAGCACGCTATTCGCCGATTTACCAGTTAAGGATCCGTTTCATTAACGCCTGGCAGTGTGAGATAATGATGTCATCGTTGTTGATACCAACCAAATACTGGTGCGCTCATCTATGTAGAAATATGCTCTAATATGACACTTGTTTGACAATGTTAATAGGTAATTATTACTATATACATTTCTAGGTGACAATTACATATAATGTAACTTGTTCTAGGTAGAATTACATTTACTACATTTGTTTCAAGGTAAAAATAATAAATAATTATACAGAGGATGTCTGTCTTTTCTTGTCTGATACCATGTTTTTCTCATCCAGTAAAGTAGAAAGTTTATATTTTCACAAGTGGAGCATAGTGAAAATATATAAGTTTTTACCTCACGATATGAGATAAACATGGTACTTTTCAAGAACTGACGGAAATTCTATTTATTTTATGATGTTGTCCTTGTAATAACGCAAGAAAACGACCGTGTTCATGTTGACCGGCCGCTAGGAACATCCCGTCACCACAGTAACAATTCGCTACGTCAGACCATTGTTTTAGGACGTCAAATTATACCAGTCACTGGTCACAGTGAAAGATTATGTTTATGTCTACTTCTATGTAGCAAACAACATACCTATACGTATACTCTGTCTAGTTCTTAGGACCAAAAATATACATGATATATATATTTCTTGCAGATAACAAGTATATAGATATATCACACAAGAGGTCCATTTCTTAGTACCACATACATACATGATAACTGGGGATGGTAGAGTGTCCGCTCATCACCCGGAAGGCCGGGGTTCGATTCCCGGTCGCAGTACCAAAAGACGTTAAAAGATGGGAGTTGTTGCTGCCTTGCTTGACACTCAGCATTATAAGGACAGAACAACGCTTTAACTGGCGCTGCACTGTGGCTGCCGGGTGCTATTTGCACACAACAAATTTCCATTGTACATTGTATTACGGACAATAAAGAGTTATTATTATTATATCTAGATAACAGTTACATATATCACATACGAGGTCCATTTCTTGGTACCAAATACATACATGATATATATATTTCTAGGTAACAGTTACATATATCACATACGAGGTCCATTTCTTGGTACCAAATACATACATGATATATATTTCTAGATAACAGTTACATATATCACATACGAGGTCCATTTCTTAGTACCAAATACATACATGATATATATATTTCTAGGTAACATTTACATATATCACATACGAGGTCCATTTCTTGGTACCAAATACATACATGATATATATTTCTAGATAACAGTTACATATATCACATACGAGGTCCATTTCTTAGTACCAAATACATACATGATATATATATTTCTAGGTAACAGTTACATATATCACATACGAGGTCCATTTCTTGGTACCAAATACATACATGATATATATTTCTAGATAACAGTTACATATATCACATACGAGGTCCATTTCTTAGTACCAAATACATACATGATATATATATTTCTAGGTAACAGTTACATATATCACATACGAGGTCCATTTCTTGGTACCAAATACATACATGATATATATTTCTAGATAACAGTTACATATATCACATACGAGGTCCATTTCTTGGTACCAAATACATACATGATATATATATTTCTAGATAACAGTTACATATATCACATACGAGGTCCATTTCTTAGTACCAAATACATACATGATATATATCTTTCTAGGTAACAGTTACATATATCACATACGAGGTCCATTTCTTGGTACCAAATACATACGTGATATATATATTCTAGATAACAATTACATATATCACATACGAGGTCCATTTCTTAGTACCAAATACATACATGATATTTATATTTCTAGGTAACAGTTACATATATCACATACGAGGTCCATTTCTTGGTACCAAATACATACATGATATATATTTCTAGATAACAGTTACATATATCACATACGAGGTCCATTTCTTGGTACCAAATACATACATGATATATACATTTCTAGATAACAGTTACATATATCACATACGAGGTCCACTTCTTAGTACCAAATACATACATGATATTTATATTTCTAGGTAACAGTTACATATATCACATACGAGGTCCATTTCTTGGTACCAAATACATACATGATATATATTTCTAGATAACAATTACATATTCTGTTCGTCGGATCGTTTCTACGTCGCCATGAGGTCACATGAGTTTTCTTCGCCCGTATTCAGGCTGGACTAGACAATCATGATTACAATTACCCTGCTCCGCAGAAACATCGTCTCTCTCGACATGGATACAGGACGCGGGCAAGTGCAGCTTCATCCGGACCGTTTGTTCACCTACATGAGTAGTTTAGTGCACCGTAGACCGATCATTTAGCACTTTCGTCTGAATAAGAAAGTTGAATGTTGCACAATTTCATAGTAAACAGTTACACTCTTTGAAGTGAACACTCACTCTTTTCTAAACGATCGTTTTTATTTTCTTCTGTAAAACACCCAGTAAGTGATCAACTGAGTAAATCATGCATTATGTTTCATTGTATACTCTTTCAATGTATTTGTAATAATTTTTTCACATTTAATCTAATCTAATTTAATTAAAAGAACTTCAATTCGAAATCAATGAAATTGGAATTTTGGAAGTTACTCCTTCTGTCAATTTCATTATGCCAAAGTCCGAAAGCAAGCACTTGACCTGACAATCACATGATCACGTTTGAGAATGATTAATTCACACAATGTCATGTATACAGTATGATGCATGGTCATTGTATTTGATGTAATTATATTGATGTTACAATGAACGCCAATGTACATGATATTTGCGATAAGATACACAGGTAAGATACACAGGTAAGATACACAGGTAAGATACACAGGTAAGTGAATAGACTTTCAGGATGCAGCTGTAGTTTCAATGGACATCATCTTGTCTTACTAATCTCATCAACGAGTTGGTTTTTATTTCGATATCGTGTTTTTGGTATTTTTAGAAATATCTTACGTGTACGTTGATACACGCTGCATATATACTTAAACCAGGCTAATAATGTTGAAAGCGCTTTGACTCGTGAGAGATATACCCATACCTTTCCGAGTGTATCGAATGATACCCTACACCTTTCCGAGTGCATCGAATGATACCCTACACCTTTCCGAGTGTATCGAATGATACCCTACACCTTTCCGAGTGCATCGAATGATACCCTACACCTTTCCGAGTGTATCGAATGATACCCTACACCTTTCCGAGTGCATCGAATGATACCCTACACCTTTCCGAGTGTATCGAATGATACCCTATACCTTTCCGAGTGTATCGAATGATACCCTACACCTTTCCGAGTGCATCGAATGATACCCTACACCTTTCCGAGTGCATCGAATGATAGCCTACACCTTTCCGAGTGTATCGAATGATACCCTACACTTTTCCGAGTGCATCGAATGATACCCTACACTTTTCCGAGTGCATCGAATGATACCCTACACCTTTCCGAGTGCATCGAATGATACCCTACACCTTTCCGAGTGTATCGAATGATACCCTACACCTTTCCGAGTGCATCGAATGATACCCTACACCTTTCCGAGTGTATCGAATGATACCCTACATCTTTCCGAGTGTATCGAATAATACCCTACACCTTTCCGAGTGTATCGAATGATACCCTACACCTTTCCGAGTGTATCGAATGATACCCTACACCTTTCCGAGTGTATCGAATGATACCCTACACCTTTCCGAGTGTATCGAATGATACCCTACACCTTTCCGAGTGTATCGAATGATACCCTACACTTTTCCGAGTGCATCGAATGATACCCTACACCTTTCCGAGTGCATCGAATGATACCCTACACCTTTCCGAGTGTATCGAATGATACCCTACACCTTTCCGAGTGCATCGAATGATACCCTACACCTTTCCGAGTGCATCGAATGATACCCTACACCTTTCCGAGTGCATCGAATGATACCCTACACCTTTCCGAGTGCATCGAATGATACCCTACACCTTTCCGAGTGTATCGAATGATACCCTACACCTTTCCGAGTGTATCGAATGATACCCTACACCTTTCCGAGTGTATCGAATGATACCCTACACCTTTCCGAGTGCATCGAATGATACCCTACACCTTTCCGAGTGCATCGAATGATACCCTACACCTTTCCGAGTGCATCGAATGATACCCTACACCTTTCCGAGTGCATCGTATGATACCCTACACCTTTCCGAGTGCATCGAATGATACCCTACACCTTTCCGAGTGCATCGAATGATACCCTACACCTTTCCGAGTGCATCGAATGATACCCTACACCTTTCCGAGTGCATCGAATGATACCCTACACCTTTCCGAGTGCATCGAGATACCCTACACCTTTCCGAGTGCATCGAATGATACCCTGCACCTTTCCGAGTGCATCGAATGATACCCTACACCTTTCCGAGTGTATCGAATGATACCCTACACCTTTCCGAGTGCATCGAATGATACCCTACACCTTTCCGAGTGCATCGAATAATACCCTACACCTTTCCGAGTGCATCGAATAATACCCTACACCTTTCCGAGTGCATCGAATGATACCCTACACCTTTCCGAGTGTATCGAATGATACCCTACACCTTTCCGAGTGTATCGAATGATACCCTACACCTTTCCGAGTGCATCGAATAATACCCTACACCTTTCCGAGTGCATCGAATAATACCCTACACCTTTCCGAGTGTATCGAATGATACCCTACACCTTTCCGAGTGTATCGAATGATACCCTACACCTTTCCGAGTGTATCGAATAATACCCTACACCTTTCCGAGTGTATCGAATAATACCCTACACCTTTCCGAGTGCATCGAATGATACCCTACACCTTTCCGAGTGTATCGAATGATACCCTACACCTTTCCGAGTGCATCGAATGATACCCTACACCTTTCCGAGTGTATCGAATGATACCCTACACCTTTCCGAGTGTATCGAATGATACCCTACACCTTTCCGAGTGTATCGAATGATACCCTACACCTTTCCGAGTGTATCGAATAATACCCTACACCTTTCCGAGTGTATCGAATGATACCCTACACCTTTCCGAGTGTATCGAATGATACCCTACACCTTTCCGAGTGTATCGAATGATACCCTACACCTTTCCGAGTGTATCGAATGATACCCTACACCTTTCCGAGTGTATCGAATGATACCCTACACCTTTCCGAGTGTATCGAATGATACCCTACACCTTTCCGAGTTTATCGAATAATACCCTACACCTTTCCGAGTGCATCGAATAATACCCTACACCTTTCCGAGTGTATCGAATGATACCCTACACCTTTCCGAGTGTATCGAATGATACCCTACACCTTTCCGAGTGCATCGAATAATACCCTACACCTTTCCGAGTGCATCGAATGATACCCTACACCTTTCCGAGATACCCTACACCTTTCCGAGTGCATCAAATGATACCCTACACCTTTCCGAGTGTATCAAATGATACCCTACACCTTTCCGAGTGCATCGAATGATACCCTACACCTTTCCGAGTGTATCGAATGATACCCTACACCTTTCCGAGTGCATCGAATGATACCCTACACCTTTCCGAGTGCATCGAATGATACCCTACACCTTTCCGAGTGTATCGAATGATACCCTACACCTTTCCGAGTGCATCGAATGATACCCTACACCTTTCCGAGTGTATCGAATGATACCCTACACCTTTCCGAGTGTATCGAATGATACCCTACACCTTTCCGAGTGCATCGAATGATACCCTACACCTTTCCGAGTGAATCGAATGATACCCTACACCTTTCCGAGTGCATCGAATGATACCCTACACCTTTCCGAGTGTATCGAATGATACCCTACACCTTTCCGAGTGCATCGAATGATACCCTACACCTTTCCGAGTGCATCGAATGATACCCTACACCTTTCCGAGTGCATCGAATGATACCCTACACCTTTCCGAGTGCATCGAATGATACCCTACACCTTTCCGAGTGCATCGAATGATACCCTACACCTTTCCGAGTGCATCGAATGATACCCTACAACTTTCTGAGTGCATCGAATGATACCCTACACCTTTCCGAGTGCATCGAATGATACCCTACACCTTTCCGAGTGTATCGAATGATACCCTACACCTTTCCGAGTGCATCGAATGATACCCTACACCTTTCCGAGTGCATCGAATGATACCCTACACCTTTCCGAGTGCATCGAATGATACCCTACACCTTTCCGAGTGCATCGAATGATACCCTACACCTTTCCGAGTGCATCGAATGATACCCTACACCTTTCCGAGTGCATCGAATGATACCCTACACCTTTCCGAGTGCATCGAATGATACCCTACACCTTTCCGAGTGCATCGAATGATACCCTACACCTTTCCGAGTGTATCGAATGATACCCTACACCTTTCCGAGTGCATCGAATGATACCCTACACCTTTCCGAGTGCATCGAATGATACCCTACACCTTTCCGAGTGTATCGAATGATACCCTACACCTTTCCGAGTGCATCGAATGATACCCTACACCTTTCCGAGTGTATCGAATGATACCCTACACTTTTCCGAGTGCATCGAATGATACCCTACACCTTTCCGAGTGTATCGAATGATACCCTACACTTTTCCGAGTGCATCGAATGATACCCTACACCTTTCCGAGTGTATCGAATGATACCCTACACCTTTCCGAGTGCATCGAATGATACCCTACACCTTTCCGAGTGTATCGAATGATACCCTACACCTTTCCGAGTGTATCGAATGATACCCTACACCTTTCCGAGTGTATCGAATGATACCCTACACCTTTCCGAGTGCATCGAATGATACCCTACACCTTTCCGAGTGTATCGAATGATACCCTACACCTTTCCGAGTGCATCGAATGATACCCTACACCTTTCCGAGTGCATCGAATGATACCCTACACCTTTCCGAGTGCATCGAATGATACCCTACACCTTTCCGAGTGCATCGAATGATACCCTACACCTTTCCGAGTGCATCTAATGATACCCTACACCTTTCCGAGTGCATCGAATGATACCCTACACCTTTCCGAGTGCATCGAATGATACCCTACACCTTTCCGAGTGCATCGAATGATACCCTACACCTTTCCGAGTGCATCGAATGATACCCTACACCTTTCCGAGTGCATCGAATGATACCCTACACTTTTCCGAGTGTATCGAATGATACCCTACACTTTTCCGAGTGTATCGAATGATACCCTACACCTTTCCGAGTGCATCGAATGATACCCTGCACCTTTCCGAGTGTATCGAATGATACCCTACACCTTTCCGAGTGCATCGAATGATACCCTGCACCTTTCCGAGTGCATCGAATGATACCCTACACCTTTCCGAGTGTATCGAATGATACCCTACACCTTTCCGAGTGCATCGAATGATACCCTACACCTTTCCGAGTGCATCGAATGATACCCTACACCTTTCCCAGTGTATCGAATGATACCCTACACCTTTCCGAGTGTATCGAATGATTCCCTACACCTTTCCGAGTGCATCGAATGATACCCTGCACCTTTCCGAGTGCATCGAATGATACCCTGCACCTTTCCGAGTGCATCGAATGATACCCTGCACCTTTCCGAGTGCATCGAATGATACCCTGCACCTTTCCGAGTGTATCGAATGATACCCTGCACCTTTCCGAGTGCATCGAATGATACCCTGCACCTTTCCGAGTGTATCGAATGATACCCTCCACCTTTCCGAGTGTATCGAATGATACCCTGCACCTTTCCGAGTGTATCGAATGATACCCTACACCTTTCCGAGTTTATCGAATGATACCCTACACCTTTCCGAGTGTATCGAATGATACCCTACACCTTTCCGAGTGTATCGAATGATACCCTACACCTTTCCGAGTGTATCGAATGATACCCTACACCTTTCCGAGTGCATCGAATGATACCCTTCACCTTTCCGAGTGCATCGAATGATACCCTACACCTTTCCGAGTGTATCGAATGATACCCTACACCTTTCCGAGTGTATCGAATGATACCCTACACCTTTCCGAGTGCATCGAATGATACCCTACACCTTTCCGAGTGCATCGAATGATACCCTACACCTTTCCGAGTGCATCGAATGATACCCTACACCTTTCCGAGTGCATCGAATGATACCCTACACCTTTCCGAGTGTATCGAATGATACCCTACACCTTTCCGAGTGTATCGAATGATACCCTACACCTTTCCGAGTGTATCGAATGATACCCTACACCTTTCCTAGTGTATCGAATGATACCCTACACCTTTCCGAGTGCATCGAATGATACCCTACACCTTTCCGAGTGCATCGAATGATACCCTACACCTTTCCGAGTGCATCGAATGATACCCTACACCTTTCCGAGTGTATCGAATGATACCCTACACCTTTCCGAGTGTATCGAATGATACCCTACACCTTTCCGAGTGCATCGAATGATACCCTACACCTTTCCGAGTGTATCGAATGATACCCTACACCTTTCCGAGTGTATCGAATGATACCCTACACCTTTCCGAGTGCATCGAATGATACTCTACACCTTTCCGAGTGCATCGAATGATACCCTACACCTTTCCGAGTGCATCGAATGATACCCTACACCTTTCCGAGTGCATCGAATGATACCCTACACCTTTCCGAGTGCATCGAATGATACCCTACACCTTTCCGAGTGCATCGAATGATACCCTACACCTTTCCGAGTGCATCGAATGATACCCTACACCTTTCCGAGTGCATCGAATGATACCCTACACCTTTCCGAGTGCATCGAATGATACCCTACACCTTTCCGAGTGCATCGAATGATACCCTACACCTTTCCGAGTGCATCGAATGATACCCTACACCTTTCCGAGTGTATCGAATGATACCCTACACCTTTCCGAGTGTATCGAATGATACCCTACACCTTTCCGAGTGCATCGAATGATACCCTACACCTTTCCGAGTGTATCGAATGATACCCTACACCTTTCCGAGTGTATCGAATGATACCCTACACCTTTCCGAGTGCATCGAATGATACCCTACACCTTTCCGAGTGCATCGAATGATACCCTACACCTTTCCGAGTGCATCGAATGATACCCTACACCTTTCCGAGTGCATCGAATGATACCCTACACCTTTCCGAGTGCATCGAATGATACCCTACACCTTTCCGAGTGCATCGAATGATACCCTACACCTTTCCGAGTGTATCGAATGATACCCTACACCTTTCCGAGTGCATCGAATGATACCCTACACCTTTCCGAGTGCATCGAATGATACCCTACACCTTTCCGAGTGCATCGAATGATACCCTACACCTTTCCGAGTGCATCGAATGATACCCTACACCTTTCCGAGTGTATCGAATGATACCCTACACCTTTCCGAGTGTATCGAATGATACCCTACACCTTTCCGAGTGTATCGAATGATACCCTACACCTTTCCGAGTGTATCGAATGATACCCTACACCTTTCCGAGTATATCGAATGATACCCTACACCTTTCCGAGTGTTTCGAATGATACCCTACACCTTTCCGAGTGTATCGAATGATACCCTACACCTTTCCGAGTGCATCGAATGATACCCTACACCTTTCCGAGTGTATCGAATGATACCCTGCACCTTTCCGAGTGTATCGAATGATACCCTGCACCTTTCCGAGTGCATCGAATGATACCCTGCACCTTTCCGAGTGCATCGAATGATACCCTACACCTTTCCGAGTGTATCGAATGATACCCTACACCTTTCCGAGTGTATCGAATGATACCCTACACCTTTCCGAGTGTATCGAATGATACCCTACACCTTTCCGAGTATATCGAATGATACCCTACACCTTTCCGAGTGTATCGAATGATACCCTACACCTTTCCGAGTGTATCGAATGATACCCTACACCTTTCCGAGTGTATCGAATGATACCCTACACCTTTCCGAGTGCATCGAATGATACCCTACACCTTTCCGAGTGCATCGAATGATACCCTACACCTTTCCGAGTGTATCGAATGATACCCTACACCTTTCCGAGTGTATCGAATGATACCCTACACCTTTCCGAGTGCATCGAATGATACCCTACACCTTTCCGAGTGCATCGAATGATACCCTACACCTTTCCGAGTGCATCGAATGATACCCTACACCTTTCCGAGTGCATCGAATGATACCCTACACCTTTCCGAGTGCATCGAATGATACCCTACACCTTTCCGAGTGTATCGAATGATACCCTACACCTTTCCGAGTGTATCGAATGATACCCTACACCTTTCCGAGTGTATCGAATGATACCCTACACCTTTCCGAGTGCATCGAATGATACCCTACACCTTTCCGAGTGCATCGAATGATACCCTACACCTTTCCGAGTGCATCGAATGATACCCTACACCTTTCCGAGTGTATCGAATGATACCCTACACCTTTCCGAGTGTATCGAATGATACCCTACACCTTTCCGAGTGCATCGAATGATACCCTACACCTTTCCGAGTGTATCGAATGATACCCTACACCTTTCCGAGTGCATCGAATGATACTCTACACCTTTCCGAGTGCATCGAATGATACCCTACACCTTTCCGAGTGTATCGAATGATACCCTACACCTTTCCGAGTGCATCGAATGATACCCTACACCTTTCCGAGTGTATCGAATGATACCCTACACCTTTCCGAGTGCATCGAATGATACCCTACACCTTTCCGAGTGCATCGAATGATACCCTACACCTTTCCGAGTGCATCGAATGATACCCTACACCTTTCCGAGTGCATCGAATGATACCCTACACTTTTCCGAGTGCATCGAATGATACCCTACACTTTTCCGAGTGTATCGAATGATACCCTACACCTTTCCGAGTGCATCGAATGATACCCTACACCTTTCCGAGTGCATCGAATGATACCCTACACCTTTCCGAGTGGATCGAATGATACCCTACACCTTTCCGAGTGTATCGAATGATACCCTACACCTTTCCGAGTGTATCGAATGATACCCTACACCTTTCCGAGTGCATCGAATGATACCCTACACCTTTCCGAGTGTATCGAATGATACCCTACACCTTTCCGAGTGTATCGAATGATACCCTACACCTTTCCGAGTGCATCGAATGATACCCTACACCTTTCCGAGTGCATCGAATGATACCCTACACCTTTCCGAGTGCATCGAATGATACCCTACACCTTTCCGAGTGCATCGAATGATACCCTACACCTTTCCGAGTGCATCGAATGATACCCTACACCTTTCCGAGTGCATCGAATGATACCCTACACCTTTCCGAGTGCATCGAATGATACCCTACACCTTTCCGAGTGTATCGAATGATACCCTACACCTTTCCGAGTGCATCGAATGATACCCTACACTTTTCCGAGTGCATCGAATGATACCCTACACCTTTCCGAGTGCATCGAATGATACCCTACACCTTTCCGAGTGCATCGAATGATACCCTACACCTTTCCGAGTGTATCGAATGATACCCTACACCTTTCCGAGTGTATCGAATGATACCCTACACCTTTCCGAGTGTATCGAATGATACCCTACACCTTTCCGAGTGCATCGAATGATACCCTACACCTTTCCGAGTGCATCGAATGATACCCTACACCTTTCCGAGTGCATCGAATGATACCCTACACCTTTCCGAGTGTATCGAATGATACCCTACACCTTTCCGAGTGTATCGAATGATACCCTACACCTTTCCGAGTGTATCGAATGATACCCTACACCTTTCCGAGTGCATCGAATGATACCCTGCACCTTTCCGAGTGCATCGAATAATACCCTACACCTTTCCGAGTGTATCGAATGATACCCTGCACCTTTCCGAGTGCATCGAATGATACCCTACACCTTTCCGAGTGCATCGAATGATACCCTACACCTTTCCGAGTGTATCGAATGATACCCTACACCTTTCCGAGTGCATCGAATGATACCCTACACCTTTCCGAGTGTATCGAATGATACCCTACACCTTTCCGAGTGCATCGAATCATACCCTACACCTTTCCGAGTGCATCGAATGATACCCTACACCTTTCCGAGTGCATCGAATGATACCCTACACCTTTCCGAGTGCATCGAATGATACCCTACACCTTTCCGAGTGCATCGAATGATACCCTACACCTTTCCGAGTGCATCGAATGATACCCTACACCTTTCCGAGTGTATCGAATGATACCCTGCACCTTTCCGAGTGCATCGAATGATACCCTACACCTTTCCGAGTGTATCGAATGATACCCTACACCTTTCCGAGTGCATCGAATGATACCCTACACCTTTCCGAGTGTATCGAATGATACCCTACACCTTTCCGAGTGCATCGAATGATACCCTACACCTTTCCGAGTGCATCGAATGATACCCTACACCTTTCCGAGTGTATCGAATGATACCCTACACCTTTCCGAGTGTATCGAATGATACCCTACACCTTTCCGAGTGCATCGAATGATACCCTACACCTTTCCGAGTGTATCGAATGATACCCTACACCTTTCCGAGTGCATCGAATGATACCCTACACCTTTCCGAGTGCATCGAATGATACCCTACACTTTTCCGAGTGTATCGAATGATACCCTACACCTTTCCGAGTGTATCGAATGATACCCTACACCTTTCCGAGTGTATCGAATGATACCCTACACTTTTCCGAGTGCATCGAATGATACCCTGCACCTTTCCGAGTGTATCGAATGATACCCTACACCTTTCCGAGTGCATCGAATGATACCCTACACCTTTCCGAGGGTATCGAATGATACCCTACACCTTTCCGAGTGCATCGAATGATACCCTACACCTTTCCGAGTGTATCGAATGATACCCTACACCTTTCCGAGTGCATCGAATCATACCCTACACCTTTCCGAGTGCATCGAATGATACCCTACACCTTTCCGAGTGCATCGAATGATACCCTACACCTTTCCGAGTGCATCGAATGATACCCTACACCTTTCCGAGTGCATCGAATGATACCCTACACCTTTCCGAGTGCATCGAATGATACCCTACACCTTTCCGAGTGTATCGAATGATACCCTGCACCTTTCCGAGTGCATCGAATGATACCCTACACCTTTCCGAGTGTATCGAATGATACCCTACACCTTTCCGAGTGCATCGAATGATACCCTACACCTTTCCGAGTGTATCGAATGATACCCTACACCTTTCCGAGTGCATCGAATGATACCCTACACCTTTCCGAGTGCATCGAATGATACCCTACACCTTTCCGAGTGTATCGAATGATACCCTACACCTTTCCGAGTGTATCGAATGATACCCTACACCTTTCCGAGTGCATCGAATGATACCCTACACCTTTCCGAGTGTATCGAATGATACCCTACACCTTTCCGAGTGCATCGAATGATACCCTACACTTTTCCGAGTGCATCGAATGATACCCTACACTTTTCCGAGTGTATCGAATGATACCCTACACCTTTCCGAGTGTATCGAATGATACCCTACACCTTTCCGAGTGTATCGAATGATACCCTACACTTTTCCGAGTGCATCGAATGATACCCTGCACCTTTCCGAGTGTATCGAATGATACCCTACACCTTTCCGAGTGCATCGAATGATACCCTACACCTTTCCGAGTGCATCGAATGATACCCTACACCTTTCCGAGTGCATCGAATGATACCCTACACCTTTCCGAGTGTATCGAATGATACCCTACACCTTTCCGAGTGCATCGAATGATACCCTACACCTTTCCGAGTGCATCGAATGATACCCTACACCTTTCCGAGTGCATCGAATGATACCCTACACCTTTCCGAGTGTATCGAATGATACCCTACACCTTTCCGAGTGCATCGAATGATACCCTACACTTTTCCGAGTGTATCGAATGATACCCTACACCTTTCCGAGTGTATCGAATGATACCCTACACCTTTCCGAGTGTATCGAATGATACCCTACACTTTTCCGAGTGCATCGAATGATACCCTACACCTTTCCGAGTGTATCGAATGATACCCTACACCTTTCCGAGTGTATCGAATGATACCCTACACCTTTCCGAGTGCATCGAATGATACCCTACACCTTTCCGAGTGTATCGAATGATACCCTACACCTTTCCGAGTGCATCGAATGATACCCTACACCTTTCCGAGTGCATCGAATGATACCCTACACCTTTCCGAGTGTATCGAATGATACCCTACACCTTTCCGAGTGCATCGAATGATACCCTACACCTTTCCGAGTGTATCGAATGATACCCTACACCTTTCCGAGTGTATCGAATGATACCCTACACCTTTCCGAGTGTATCGAATGATACCCTACACCTTTCCGAGTGCATCGAATGATACCCTACACCTTTCCGAGTGCATCGAATGATACCCTACACCTTTCCGAGTGCATCGAATGATACCCTACACCTTTCCGAGTGCATCGAATGATACCCTACACCTTTCCGAGTGTATCGAATGATACCCTACACCTTTCCGAGTGAATCGAATGATACCCTACACCTTTCCGAGTGCATCGAATGATACCCTACACCTTTCCGAGTGTATCGAATGATACCCTACACCTTTCCGAGTGTATCGAATGATACCCTACACCTTTCCGAGTGCATCGAATGATACCCTACACCTTTCCGAGTGCATCGAATGATACCCTACACCTATCCGAGTGCATCGAATGATACCCTACACCTTTCCGAGTGCATCGAATGATACCCTACACCTTTCCGAGTGCATCGAATGATACCCTACACCTTTCCGAGTGTATCGAATGATACCCTACACCTTTCCGAGTGCATCGAATGATACCCTACACTTTTCCGAGTGTATCGAATGATACCCTACACCTTTCCGAGTGTATCGAATGATACCCTACACCTTTCCGAGTGTATCGAATGATACCCTACACTTTTCCGAGTGCATCGAATGATACCCTACACCTTTCCGAGTGTATCGAATGATACCCTACACCTTTCCGAGTGTATCGAATGATACCCTACACCTTTCCGAGTGCATCGAATGATACCCTACACCTTTCCGAGTGTATCGAATGATACCCTACACCTTTCCGAGTGCATCGAATGATACCCTACACCTTTCCGAGTGCATCGAATGATACCCTACACCTTTCCGAGTGTATCGAATGATACCCTACACCTTTGCGAGTGCATCGAATGATACCCTACACCTTTCCGAGTGTATCGAATGATACCCTACACCTTTCCGAGTGTATCGAATGATACCCTACACCTTTCCGAGTGTATCGAATGATACCCTACACCTTTCCGAGTGTATCGAATGATACCCTACACCTTTCCGAGTGCATCGAATGATACCCTACACCTTTCCGAGTGCATCGAATGATACCCTACACTTTTCCGAGTGTATCGAATGATACCCTACACCTTTCCGAGTGTATCGAATGATACCCTACACCTTTCCGAGTGTATCGAATGATACCCTACACTTTTCCGAGTGCATCGAATGATACCCTGCACCTTTCCGAGTGTATCGAATGATACCCTACACCTTTCCGAGTGTATCGAATGATACCCTACACTTATCCGAGTGTATCGAATGATACCCTACACCTTTCCGAGTGCATCGAATAATACCCTACACCTTTCCGAGTGTATCGAATGATACCCTACACCTTTCCGAGTGTATCGAATGATACCCTACACCTTTCCGAGTGCATCGAATGATACCCTACACCTTTCCGAGTGCATCGAATGATACCCTACACCTTTCCGAGTGCATCGAATGATACCCTACACCTTTCCGAGTGCATCTAATGATACCCTACACCTTTCCGAGTGTATCGAATGATACCCTACACTTTTCCGAGTGCATCGAATAATACCCTACACTTTTCCGAGTGCATCGAATGATACCCTACACCTTTCCGAGTGCATCGAATGATACCCTACACCTTTCCGAGTGCATCGAATGATACCCTACACCTTTCCGAGTGCATCGAATGATACCCTACACCTTTCCGAGTGCATCTAATGATACCCTACACCTTTCCGAGTGTATCGAATGATACCCTACACTTTTCCGAGTGCATCGAATGATACCCTACACCTTTCCGAGTGCATCGAATGATACCCTACACCTTTCCGAGTGTATCGAATGATACCCTACACCTTTCCGAGTGCATCGAATGATACCCTACACCTTTCCGAGTGTATCGAATGATACCCTACACCTTTCCGAGTGCATCGAATGATACCCTACACTTTTCCGAGTGTATCGAATGATACCCTACACTTTTCCGAGTGTATCGAATGATACCCTACACCTTTCCGAGTGTATCAAATGATACCCTACACCTTTCCGAGTGTATCGAATGATACCCTACACCTTTCCGAGTGCATCGAATGATACCCTGCACCTTTCCGAGTGTATCGAATGATACCCTACACTTTTCCGAGTGTATCGAATGATACCCTACACTTTTCCGAGTGTATCGAATGATACCCTACACCTTTCCGAGTGTATCGAATGATACCCTACACCTTTCCGAGTGTATCGAATGATACCCTACACTTTTCCGAGTGCATCGAATGATACCCTACACTTTTCCCCGAGGGCTCCAACAGGGAAAAGTGTAGGGTATCATTTGATACACGAGGAAAAGTATGGGTATATCTGTCTTATACCCCACTTAAAGTCGAGTGTAAGCGGATACTATTTCATAATATTTCTAATCAAATTCAGCTGTAAACAAGCTTGTGCATGAAACGCACAACCTAAATACGGCCTCGTCTGTGACAACACAGCTCGTGCTGCGTTGTATGGTTACCTGTGTTTGGGGCTCGAAATCTAATTGATATGGCTAAATGACGGCATTGTCAACGCAGATGCACGTGCATCTTGCTGAAATGTACAGCTAACGCTATAAACAGCATGGCTAGTGTCAACGTGGCCAACGTTCAGAGAAAACAGAAACAACTTTCAGTATTTTAAGACATTTTGAACCCTAAAATTAAATTACATTCTTATATAAAAAGAAAAAACATAAATTTGTGATATTATTTCACTCATTATAATAACCTTATTCATTTGGTCATGAACATTATTTCAGAGTTTCAACTGGCTTCGTGGTGTAATGGTTAGGTTGTTCGGCCAGAAAGCAACAGTACACGGGTTCGATCCCAGGTTCCTTATATGTTCATTTATAATCTGACATTTTATAAAGTATCATCACTTAGAATTTGGAAATTTAGAAAATCGACTACATTGTTTCTCAGTTGTTAAAAGGTGTAGGTATATCAGAAAAAGTGTAGGTATATCAGAAAAAGTATAGGTATATCAGAAAAAAGTGTAGGTGTATCGGCTAATTCACCTACACTTGTAACAAAAGAAACCATAGCAACGCGACCGGAAGTGGGGTATAAATATCGCTGACCCACAAAGACAACGTCAATCATAATATAATACGTGATGCTAAAGACTGTTTCAATGGTTTAAACATACACATTATCCTGGGGTCAAACAGAAGCTTTGACATGACTCTGATGGACCATCAGAGTTCGGCCCGAGAAAGTATAAGAATTTGCATTATTAAAGGTTGTGGTATCCCAAATACCGATAGTTTATTTTGTCCATTAGTATTTTCCTGGTGCGATGGACTCTCATATATTAGCCAGATTGAAGGGAATACACACCTACTGTATTTGTTATTGTGGCTTCACGTTGACGGGGTCTCGGGAGAAAACTTCGTGAAACGGGCGCCAAGAAATCTAACAAGAATGTTGAGATCTGACAAAGATAACCTCACCCCTGAGAGTTCCACAGATCTTACACGCAGAATTCCTGGCTGTGATATCACCCAGTAACTTGGCAGGGGCACATGGGAAGGGAGAGTGGAGACAGGGGGGCTTGTGGACACCGGGGAGGGCGCTGTGGGTACAGGGTGGAGGGGAGGGGAGGGGTGTAAATATAGGGGGCGTGTGTAGACGGGGAGGGCATGTGGCTACACTGGGAGCGTCTGGGGATACAGGAGAAAGGCGTGTTGATACAGGAGAAAGGCGTGGGCACACATGAAAAAGGCGTGTGGATACACTGGGAGGGCGTGTGGCTACACTTGGAGGTCATGTAGATACAGGGAGAGGTCATGTTGATACAGGGGGAGGTCATGTGGATACAGGCGGAGGTCATGTGGATACAGGGGAGGTCATGTGGATACATGGGAGGTCATGTGGATACAGGGGGAGGTCATGTGAATACAGGGGAGGTCATGTGGATACAGGGGAGGTCATGTGGATACAGGGGAGGTCATGTGGATAACGGGAGGTCATGTGGATACAGGGGAGGTCATGTGGATACATGGGAGGTCATGTGGATACAGGGGGAGGTCATGTGAATACAGGGGAGGTCATGTGGATACAGGGGAGGTCATGTGGATACAGGGGAGGTCATGTGGATACAGGGGAGGTCATGTGGATACAGGGGAGGTCATGTGGATAACGGGAGGTCATGTGGATACAGGGGGAGGTCATGTGGATACAGGGGAGGTCATGTGGATACAGTGGAGGTCATGTGGATACAGGGGAGGTCATGTGGATACAGTGGAGGTCATGTGGCTAAGGTGGAGGTCATGTGGATACAGGGGAGGTCATGTGGATACAGAGGGAGGTCATGTGGATACAGGGGGAGGTCATGTGGATACTGGGGGAGGTCATGTTGATACAGGGTAGGTCATGTGGTTAAAGGGGGAGGTCATGTGGATACAGGGGAGGTCATGTGGATAACGGGAGGTCATGTGGATACTGGGGGAGGTCATGTTGATATAGGGTAGGTCATGTGGATACAGGGGAGGTCATGTGGATACAGGGGAGATCATGTGGATAACGGGAGGTCATGTGGATACAGGGTAGGTCGTATGGATACAGGGGAGGTCATGTGGATACAGGGGAGGTCATGTGGATACAGGGGAGGTCATGTGGATAACGGGAGGTCATGTGGATACAGGGGAGGTCATGTGGATACATGGGAGGTCATGTGGATACAGGGGGAGGTCATGTGAATACAGGGGAGGTCATGTGGATACAGGGGAGGTCATGTGGATACAGGGGAGGTCATGTGGATACAGGGGAGGTCATGTGGATACAGGGGAGGTCATGTGGATACAGGGGAGGTCATGTGGATACAGGGGGAGGTCATGTGGATACAGGGGAGATCATGTGGATACAGTGGAGGTCATATGGCTAAGGTGGAGGTCATGTGGATACAGGGGAGGTCATGTGGATACAGAGGGAGGTCATGTGGATACAGGGGGAGGTCATGTGGATACTGGGGGAGGTCATGTTGATACAGGGTAGGTCATGTGGTTACAGGGGGAGGTCATGTGGATACAGGGGAGGTCATGTGGATACAGGGTAGGGCGTGTGGATACAGGGGGAGGTCATGTGAGTTGTAGTGCGATGCAAAACAATCATTTTGATTCTTCCCTGAGGATACAATGTTATTGACAAAATATGAATACGTCCACTCAGACTAAAGTCTCCACGAAATATTGCTACGGCAATGGCCAATTGATTCAGTAGATCTCAGTGAGATCTGTTGAGCTTGAGAAGCAAATGTTAATGTTAAAGATTATTGCGAGAGGCATTCTGGTGAACACAATAGAGAACCAGAAACCTCCGAAGGCGTTTAATTTGAGTTTGCGGTATTTACAAAAGGGAGCACTAATATCAGGATTTTTTCATGAACTGAATTCTGTTAATAAAAGAGAATAATCTTAGAGGCTGACTGAGTTTATTGTGTGACCTCAACTGAAACATTGGGCTGACTGAGTTTATCGTCTGACCTCAACTGAAACATTGGGCTGACTGAGTTTATTGTGTGACCTCAACTGAAACATTGGACTGACTGAGTTTATCGTGTGACCTCAACTGAAATATTGGGCTGACTGAGTTTATTTTTATGTGACCTCAACTGAAACAATGGGCTGACTGAGTTTATTGTGTGACCTCAACTGAAACATTGGGCTGACTGAGTTTATTTTGTGACCTCAACTGAAACATTGGGCTGACTGAGTTTAGTGTGTGACCTCAACTGAAACGTTGGGCTGACTGAGTTTAGTGTGTGACCTCAACTGAAACATTGGGCTGACTGAGTTTAGTGTGTGACCTCAACTGAAACATTGGGCTGACTGAGTTTATTGTGTGACCTCAACTGAAACATTGGGCTGACTGAGTTAAGTGTGACCTCAACTGAAACGTTGGGCTGACTGAGTTTAGTGTGTGACCTCAACTGAAACATTGGGCTGACTGAGTTTAGTGTGTGACCTCAACTGAAACGTTGGGCTGACTGAGTTTAGTGTGTGACCTCAACTGAAACATTGGGCTGACTGAGTTTAGTGTGTGACCTCAACTGAAACATTGGGCTGACTGAGTCTATTGTGTGATCTCAACTGAAACATTGGACTGACTGAGTTTATTTTTATGTGACCTCAACTGAAACATTGGGTTGACTGAGTTTATTTTTGTGTGACCTCAACTGAAACATTGGGCTGACTGAGTTTATTGTGTGACCTCAACTGAAACGTTGGGCTGACTGAGTTTAGTGTGTGACCTCAACTGAAACATTGGGCTGACTGAGTTTATTTTTATGTGACCTCAACTGAAACATTGGGTTGACTGAGTTTATTTTTGTGTGACCTCAACTGAAACATTGGGCTGACTGAGTTTATTGTGTGACCTCAACTGAAACGTTGGGCTGACTGAGTTTAGTGTGTGACCTCAACTGAAACATTGGGCTGACTGAGTTTATTGTGTGACCTCAACTGAAACATTGGGCTGACTGAGTTTATTGTGTGACCTCAACTGAAACATTGAGCTGACTGAGTTTAGTGTGTGACCTCAACTGAAACATTGGGCTGACTGAGTTTAGTGTGTGACCTCAACTGAAACATTGGGCTGACTGAGTTTATTGTGTGACCTCAACTGAAACATTGGGCTGACTGAGTTTAGTGTGTGACCTCAACTGAAACATTGGGCTGACTGAGTTTAGTGTGTGACCTCAACTGAAACACTGACGACGCTCAGCTCAGGTCACTCGTTCTGGAAATCTGGCCAGAACTTTGATACCATGTTGTTGTATATTGAAGTTTATTTATCAGGAGATACTTTATACTAGTATCGAGACAGAGAGACGGCGACACAGAGAGAGACACAGAGAGATAGAGAAAGAGTTAGGCAGAGAGCATTATTACAGAGTAGAGACTCTGGGGACAGCAATCCCCGATGACCCCCTGACGCTGTGTGGCGGTATCTGAGCCACTAATCTGAGAAATCTGGCTCCCGAGAAGTTGGAGCTACGCTCCTCTGTAACTGCGAACTAGAGGAACAGCGCGTTCTTCCAGCTTTATTGATGCCCACTGACACTGGGGCTAACATCCCGTCTCCATGGAGACGTTGGCTGCGAGAAATTATTACAACTGAAGGAGAAAATGCTCCCGGGCCATCTCGGAAAATTTATTTTCCGTCAAATTTTAAATATTTCAAAGTTTTGGATCTGATAGCTGTTAATTAACAGAATGGATTATGGCTTTTAAACCTGTTATCGAAAGAGGTTATTAAAAGCAAACCCACGTAGATTAAGATCTGACGACAAGCAGCCATAACTCTACACTAACTCTGATTGAAACCGACATACGAATAAAGGGAGGGATCGCCAGTTATTAAGTACATTTTTATGTGAAATCAAAAGAGCTCTCAGCAGACTATCTCGGGTCGTGAATATTGTTTATATGAATCAAAAAGTGCCACTCGCGAGCATATTCTTTATCAAGAGATTTGAACTAAAAGTACTTCTAAAAGAATAAATGTGTTTGCAAACATAAAATTTGTTGGCAAGATTAACAATAACAAAAACTTATTATATTTGGAATAATGATAATGCAAATATACCGTAAACTTGAATAATAATGCGAATATACCGTGATCTGGAATAACAATGCAAATATACCGTGATCTGGAATAATAATGCAAATATACCATTAATGGAAAAATAATGCAAATATACCGTGATCTGAAATGATAATGTAAATATACCGTGATCTGGAATAATAATGCAAATATACCGTGATCTGGAATAATAATGCAAATATTCCGTGATCTGGAATAATAATGCAAATATACCGTGATCTGGAACAGTAATGCAAAAATAACGTGATCTGGAATAAACATCCAAATATACCGTGATCTGGAATAATAATGCAAATATACCGTGATCTGGAATAAAAATACAATTATAAATGGTATGGTATAATATATGGTACGATATGGTATAACGTATTTGTTTTACTATAAACGACCTATTATTATTGAATAGCACGATATGGTACAACGTATCTTTTACCATAAACGACCTTTTACAAATGAATAGCACGATATGGTTTAACGTATTTTTTTACTAAACTCACTGGAAAAAGAAAGTATAGGTACAACAACGCAAGATATTTTAATCAACGAGTGATGAACAAGATTGAAACATAGTTACATCATGTCTCTAAAAGCAAACTAACTTTGTCTGTAAATTTTGAAACATTATTATATTATTTAAAGTCAAAGGAAGTACATTATGTCGATACCATGTTGTACTAACATAATTTCCATATTTCATAAAATTTAACCTTAAACACCCAGAATAATTTCCCAAAATACATTTTGAAATAGCTATTTCAGCACAGATTTTGAACAGATACAGGAAGTCTATTTTAGCAGCATTGTTGTGTACCAATATATGGTATAATAACAGTATATTTACAAGGTAGCTTTTAATTTCGTTAGTTCGTTAATGGTGCTGTTGAACGCCGTTCTTACTGAAATGAAGTACTCTCACAAAAAGGTGAATAAGTTTTACCAATAACTAAATACTACTCCTGAATCAATAAAAAAAAAGTTCTATAACAAACATACACAGTTCGGTCAATCCGTGCGTGTTCTTTTTCTATCGAACGGTCATTTTAATGTTCACATGGATCAAGTGATCTGATCGGATCTGAGTTTTAAATGAGAAACGCTGATGGAATGTCAACCATATAAATCTACCTAACTCAGAACCTCCCAAACCACACACTGTCATATCACCCTCCCAGCTCAGAACCTCCCAAACCACACACTGTCATATCAACCTCCTCTCCTAACTCAGAACCTCCCAAACCACACACTGTCACATCACCCTCCTAACTCAGAACCTCCCAAACCACACAGTCATATCAACCTCCTCTCCTAACTCAGAACCTCCCAAACCACACAGTGTCATATCACCCTCCTAACTCAGCACCTCCCAAACCACACACTGTCATATCAACCTCCTCTCCTAACTCAGAACCTCCCAAACCACACACTGTCACATCACCCTCCTAACTCAGAACCTCCCAAACCACACACTGTCATATCAACCTCCTCTCCTAACTCAGAACCTCCCAAACCACACACTGTCACATCACCCTCCTAACTCAGAACCTCCCAAACCACACAGTCATATCAACCTCCTCTCCTAACTCAGAACCTCCCAAACCACACACTGTCATATCAACCTCCTCTCCTAACTCAGAACCTCCCAAACCACACACTGTCACATCACCCTCCTAACTCAGAACCTCCCATCATCACACTGTCATATCAACCTCCTAATTCAGCACCTCCCAAACCACACACTGTCATATCATCCTCCTAACTCAGAACCTCCCATCATCACACTGTCATATCACCCTCCTAACTCAGAACCTACCACCCACACACTGTCATATCACCCACCTAACTCAGAACCTCCCACCCACACACTGTCATATCACCCTCCTAACTCAGAACCTCCTCATCTCGAGCCTCCCAACCATACACTGTCATATCACCCACCTAACTCAGAACCTCCCACCCACACACTGTCATATCACCCTCCTAACTCAGAACCTCCTCATCTCGAGCCTCCCGACCACACACTTCGATATCACCGACCTAACTCAGAACCTCCTCATCTTGAGCCTCCCAACCACACACTTCGATATCACCCTCCTCATCTCGAACCACCCACCCACACACTGTCCTATCACCCTCCTAACTCAGAACCTCCCACCCACACACTGTCATATCACCCTCCTAACTCAGAACCACCCACCCACACACTGTCATATCACCCTCCTAACTCAGAACCTCCCACCCACACACTGTCATATCACCCTCCTAACTCAGAACCTCCTCATCTCGAGCCTCCCACCCACACACTGTCATATCACCCTCCTAACTCAGAACCTCCTCATCTCGAGCCTCCCAACCACACACTTCGATATTACCCTCCCCATCTCGAACCACCCACCCACACACTGTCATATCACCCTCCTGACTCAGAACCTCCCACCCACACACTGTCAAATCAACCTCCTCATCTCGAACCACCCACCCACACACTGTCATATCACCCTCCTAACTCAGAACCTCCCACCCACACACTGTCATATCACCCTCCTAACATAGAACCTCCCATCATCACACTGTCATATCACCCTCCTAACTCAGAACCTCCCACCCACACACTGTCATATCACCGACCTAACTCAGAACCTCCTCATCTCGAGCCTCCCACCCACACACTGTCATATCACTTTCCTAACTCAGAACCTCCCACCCACACACTGTCATATCACCCTCCTAACTCAGAACCTCCCATCATCACACTGTCATATCACCCTCCTAACTCAGAACCTCCCACCCACACACTGTCATATCACTGACCTAACTCAGAACCTCCTCATCTCGAGCCTCCCACCCACACACTGTCATATCAACCTCCTAACTCAGAACCCCCTCATCTCGAGCCTCCCAACCACACACTTCGATATCACCCTCCTCATCTCGAACCACCGACCCACACACTGTCCTATCACCCTCCTAACTCAGAACTTCCCACCCACACACTGTCATATCACCCTCCTAACTCAGAACCACCCACCCACACACTGTCATATCACCCTCCTAACTCAGAACCTCCCACCCACACACTGTCATATCACCCTCCTAACTCAGAACCTCCTCATCTCGAGCCTCCCACCCACACACTGTCATATCACCCTCCTAACTCAGAACCTCCTCATCTCGAGCCTCCCAACCACACACTTCGATATTACCCTCCCCATCTCGAACCACCCACCCACACACTGTCATATCACCCTCCTAACTCAGAACCTCCCACCCACACACTGTCAAATCAACCTCCTCATCTCGAACCACCCACCCACACACTGTCATATCACCCTCCTAACTCAGAACCTCCCACCCACACACTGTCATATCACCCTCCTAACATAGAACCTCCCATCATCACACTGTCATATCACCCTCCTAACTCAGAACCTCCCACCCACACACTGTCATATCACCGACCTAACTCAGAACCTCCTCATCTCGAGCCTCCCACCCACACACTGTCATATCACTTTCCTAACTCAGAACCTCCCACCCACACACTGTCATATCACCCTCCTAACTCAGAACCTCCCATCATCACACTGTCATATCACCCTCCTAACTCAGAACCTCCCACCCACACACTGTCATATCACTGACCTAACTCAGAACCTCCTCATCTCGAGCCTCCCACCCACACACTGTCATATCAACCTCCTAACTCAGAACCCCCTCATCTCGAGCCTCCCAACCACACACTTCGATATCACCCTCCTCATCTCGAACCACCCACCCAGGCACTTCCATATCACACTTTTCTCCCCTCCACGTGGAGTGACTGAAAAGACATACCCTGCTGGTATGAGGATGAAAATGAATGGTCGTACACTCCGGCGTAATGGCGACCATCACTCACATCGTTCTGCCAGACAAACTCATCAAATAGCGCGCACACCTTCTCAACCGTCCCCAAGGACAACATCCAATTCGGCCCTCGTCCCCTCTCCACCGGCCCGGAAAATCAAGTCTTTATTAGCTCGCATCGATTAGCCATCAATACTACTGGATACAGATTCGCGCTCCGGGACAGGTCAGAGGTCGCATGACCTCACACTCAACTGTGCCATAACAAACCGGCGCAAAATGGCGCGAGTCTAAACTCCTCATCATTACTAACAACCCAATTTTGCCTTCACGAGCTTGTTGTACCAATATGCCGCCTTCATTAGCAACTTTAACAAGATGACTTGGCGAAATTAGACGCTATTCTGCCCAATGTAAATAAGAGATTATGATGGAAATTTGGCAAGAATATAAATTTGCGTGCCGTTGAAACTTTATTGAACATTCAGGAAATCACATGAATTTGTATAATATGTTAGATTAATACAGACGCGTCGATGATTTATACTTCAAAATAAATATGTATATTTCCTGATTGAATTATTAAAGGATGCTCCATTTCTCTCCAGCTTAAACCTTCTCTCTCAAATTCCCTCATCTCTCCCTATCTCTACCGCTCTTAGCTTATCCCTCTCAAATTCCCTCATCTCTCCCTATCTCCACCGCTCTTAGCTTATCCCTCTCTCAAATTCCCTCCTCGATCCCTCTACCGTCCATAGATTACTTCCTCTCTCCAAATTCTCTCATCTTTCTATTTCTATCTTCCCACAACTCTCTGTATCTCTAACGTCTTCAGTTTACTTCCTCTCTCCAAATTCCCTCATCTCGCTATCTCTACGGTCCTAGCTCAGCTTGAGTAGCTCTGGAATAGCGGATGATACACGTTGAGTAGCTTGGGAATAGTGAATGATACACGTTAAGTAGCTTGGAAATAGTGGATGATACACGTTGAGTAGCATGGGAATAGTGGATGATACACGTTGAGTAGCTCGGGAATAGTGGATGATACACGTTGCGTAGCTTGGAAATAGTGGATGATACACGTTGAGTAGCTCGGGAATAGCGGATGATACACGTTGAGTAGCTTGGGAATAGCGGATGATACACGTTGAGTAGCATGGAAATAGCGGATGACACACGGTGAGTAGTTCGGGAATAGTTGATGATACACGTTGAGAAGCTTGGAAATAATGGATAATACACGTTGAGTAGCTGGGGAATAACGGATGATACACGCTCAGTAGCTGGGGAATAGTGGATGGTACACGTTGAGTAGCTCGGGAATAGTGGATGATACACGCTCACTAGCCCGGGAATAGCGGATGATACACGTTGAGTAGCTTGGAAATAGTGGGTGATAACCGCTCAGTAGCTCGGCAATAGTGGATGATACACGCTCAGTAGCTTGGGAATATTGGATGGTACACGTTGAGTAGCTCGGGAATAGTGGATGATACACGCTCAGTAGCTCGGGAATAGCGGATGATACACGTTCAGTAGCTTGGGAATAGTGGATGGTACACGCTGAGTAACTTGGGAATTGTGGATGGTACATGCTCAGTAGCCTGGGAATAGTGGATGATACACGCTCAGTAGCTTGGGAATAGTGGATGCTACACACTCGGTAGCTCGGGAATAGCGGATGATACACGCTCAGTAGCTTGGGCATAGTGGATGGAACACGTTGAGTAGCTCGGGAATAGTGGGTGATACACGTTGAGTAGCTCGTGAATAGTGGATGATACACGCTCAGTAGCTTGGGAATAGCGGATGATACACGTCGAGTAGCTTGGAAATAGTGGATGATACACGCTCAGTAGCTCGGGAATAGCGAATGATACACGCTCAGTAGCTTGGGAATAGTGGATGGTACACGTTGAGTAGCTCGGGAATAGTGGATGGTACATGCTCAGTAGCTTGGGAATAGTTGATGATACACGCTCAGTAGCCTGGGAATAGTGGATGATACACGCTCAGTAGCTTGGGAATAGTGGATGCTACACGCTCAGTAGCTCGGGAATAGCGGATGATACACGTTGAGTAGCTTGGAAATAGTGGATGATACTAGCTCAGTAGCTTGGGAAAAGCGGATGATACACGCTAAGTAGCTCGGGAATAGTGAATGGTACATGCTCAGTAGCCTGGGAATGGTGGATTATACACGCTCAGTAGCCTGGCTATAGTGGATGATACACGCTCAGTAGCTTGGGAATAGTGGATGCTACACACTCAGTAGCTTGGAAATAGTGGATGATACACGCTCGGTAGCTTGGGAATAGCGGATGATACACGCTCAGTAGCTCGGGAATAGTGGATGAAACACGCTCAGTAGCTCGGGAATAGTGGATGATACACGTTGAGTAGCTTGGAAATAGTTGATGATACTAGCTCAGTAGCTTGGGGAAAGCGGATGATACACGCTCAGTAGCTCGGGAATAGTGGATGGTACACGCTCAGTAGCTCGGGAATAGTGGATGATACACGCTCAGTAGCCTGGGAATAGTGGACGATACTCCCTGAGTAGCTTGGGAATAGTGGATGATACACGCTCAGTAGCTTGGGAATAGTGGATGCTACACGCTCAGTAGCTCGGGAATAGTGGATGATACACGCTCAGTAGCTTGGGAATAGTGGATGCTACACGCTCAGTAGCTCGGGAATAGTGGATGATACACGTTGAGTAGCTTGGAAATGGTGGATGATACACGCTCAGTAGCTCGGGAATAGTGGATGATACACGTTGAGTAGCTCGTGAATAGTGGATGATACACGCTCAGTAGCTTGGGAATAGCGGATGATACACGTCGAGTAGCTTGGAAATAGTGGATGATACACGCTCAGTAGCTCGGGAATAGCGAATGATACACGCTCAGTAGCTTGGGAATAGTGGATGGTACACGTTGAGTAGCTCGGGAATAGTGGATGGTACATGCTCAGTAGCTTGGGAATAGTTGATGATACACGCTCAGTAGCCTGGGAATAGTGGATGACACACGTTGAGTAGCTTGGAAATAGTGGATGATACACGTTGAGTAGCTCGGGAATGGTGGATGATACACGTTGAGTAGCTTGGAAATAGTGGATGATACACGTTGAGTAGCTCGGGAATAGTGGATGAAACACGCTCAGTAGCTCGGGAATAGTGGATGATACACGCTCGGTAGCTCGGGAATAGTGGATGATACACGTTGAGTAGCTTGGACATAGTGGATGATACACGTTGAGTAGCTCGGGAATGGTGGATGATACACGTTCGGTAGCTTGGGAATAGCGGATGATACACGCTCAGTAGCTCGGGAATAGTGGATGAAACACGCTCAGTAGCTCGGGAATAGTGGATGATACACGCTCGGTAGCTCGGGAATAGTGGATGATACACGTTGAGTAGCTTGGAAATAGTGGATGATACTAGCTCAGTAGCTTGGGGAAAGCGGATGATACACGCTCAGTAGCTCGGGAATAGTGGATGGTACACGCTCAGTAGCTCGGGAATAGTGGATGATACACGCTCAGTAGCCTGGGAATAGTGGACGATACTCCCTGAGTAGCTTGGGAATAGTGGATGATACACGCTCAGTAGCTTGGGAATAGTGGATGCTACACGCTCAGTAGCTCGGGAATAGTGGATGATACACGCTCAGTAGCTTGGGAATAGTGGATGCTACACGCTCAGTAGCTCGGGAATAGTGGATGATACACGTTGAGTAGCTTGGAAATGGTGGATGATACACGCTTAGTAGCTCGGGAATAGTGGATGATACACGTTGAGTAGCTTGGAAATAGTGGATGATACACGTTGAGTAGCTCGAGAATAGTGGATGATACACGTTGAGTAGCTTGGAAATGGTGGATGATACACGCTCAGTAGCTCGGGAATAGTGGATGATACACGTTGAGTAGCTTGGAAATAGTGGATGATACACGCTCAGTAGCTTGGGAATAGTGGGTGCTACACGCTCAGTAGCTCGGGAATTGTGGATGATACACGTTGAGTAACTTGGAAATGGTGGATGATACACGCTTAGTAGCTCGGGAATAGTGGATGATACACGTTGAGTAGCTTGGAAATAGTGGATGATACACGTTGAGTAGCTTGGGAATAGTGGATGATACACGTTGAGTAGCTTGGAAATAGTGGATGATACACGTTGAGTAGCTCGGGAATGGTGGATGATACACGTTGAGTAGCTCGGGAATAGTGGATGGTACACGTTGAGTAGCTTGGAAATAGTGGATGATACACGTTGAGTAGCTCGGGAATGGTGGATGACACACGTTGAGTAGCTTGGAAATAGTGGATGATACACGTTGAGTAGCTCGGGAATGGTGGATGATACACGTTGAGTAGCTTGGAAATAGTGGATGATACACATTGAGTAGCTCGGGAATGGTGGATGATACACGTTGAGTAGCTCGGGAATAGTGGATGGTACACGTTGAGTAGCTTGGAAATAGTGGATGATACACGTTGAGTAGCTCGGGAATAGTGGATGACACACGTTGAGTAGCTTGGAAATAGTGGATGATACACGTTGAGTAGCTCGGGAATGGTGGATGATACACGCTCAGTAGCTCGGGAATAGTGGATGGTACACGTTGAGTAGCTCGGGAATAGTGGATGATACACGTTGAGTAGCTTGGAAATTGTGGATGATACACGCTCAGTAGCTCTGGAATAGTGGATGATACACGTTGAGTAGCTTGGAAATTGTGGATGATACACGTTGAGTAGCTCGAGAATAGTGGATGATACATGTTGAGTAACTTGGAAATAGTGGATGATACACGCTCAGTAGCTCGGGAATAGTGGATGATACATGTTGAGTAACTTGGAAATAGTGGATGATACACGCTCAGTTGCTCGGGAATAGTGGATGATACACGTTGAGTAGCCTGGGAATAGTGGATGATACACGCTCAGTAGCTTGGGAATAGTGGATGCTACACGCTCAGTAGCTCGGGAATAGTGGATGATACACGTTGAGTAACTTGGAAATGGTGGATGATACACGCTCAGTAGCTCGGGAATAGTGGATGATACACGTTGAGTAGCTTGGAAATAGTGGATGATACACGTTGAGTAGCTCGGGAATAGTGGATGATACATGTTGAGTAACTTGGAAATAGTGGATGATACACGCTCAGTAGCTCGGGAATAGTGGATGATACACGTTGAGTAGCTTGGAAATAGTGGATGATACACGTTTTGTAGCTCGGGAATAGTGGATGATACATGTTGAGTAACTTGGAAATAGTGGATGATACACGCTCAGTAGCTCGGGAATAGTGGATGATACACGTTGAGTAGCTTGGAAATAGTGGATGATACACGTTTTGTAGCTCGGGAATAGTGGATGATACACGTTGAGTAGTCTGGGAATAGTGGATGCTACACGCTCAGTAGCTAGGGAATAGTGGATGATACACGTTGAGTAGCTTGGGAATAGCAGATGATACACGCTCAGTAGCTCGTGAATAGTGGATGATACACGCTGAGTAGCTTGGAAATGGTGGATGATACACGTTGAGTAGCTTGGAAATAGTGGATGATACACATTGAGTAGCTCGGGAATAGTGGATGATACACGTTGAGTAACTTGGAAATAGTGGATGATTAACGTTGAGTAGCTCGGGAATAGTGGATGATACACGTTGAGTAACTTGGAAATAGTGGATGATACACGTTGAGTAGCTCGGGAATAGTGGATGATACACGTTGAGTAGCTCGGGAATAATGGATGGTACATGCTCAGTAGCCTGGGAATAGTGGATGATACACGCTCAGTAGCCTGGGAATTGTGGATGATACACGCTCAGTAGCCTGGGAATAGTGGATGATACACGCTCAGTAGCTTGGGAATAGTGGATGCTACACACTCAGTAGCTCGGGAATAGTGGATGATACACGCTCAGTAACTTGGGAATAGTGGATGATACACGTTGAGTAGCTCGGGAATAGTGGATGATACACGTTGAGTAGCTTGGAAATGGTGGATGATAAACGCGCAGTAGCTTTGGAATAGTCGATGGTACACGTTGAGTAGCTCGGGAATAGGAAGAAGGAATAGTCTGCCGTGAGATGACACAGAGCGGAGTTAATTCAGCAATGAACAACAGTAAAATACAAAAACTGACAAAAGAAACAAACAAAACCAATGTTATTAATTTTATTTTTTCACATAATGCTGTTAAAAGGAGGAGCAAAAAGGTAAATGTTTTCACGATTTTAATGAAATCGTCACACAATCGTATCATCTTGTTGTCAAAGACTAGGGAAAAAGTTTTGATTTTGTCTGAGGAGCTAAATCTGATCAGAGGATGAATGAAACTGATAAAGTTTTAGGTTTTGTTGCTTAAAAGAAGATTAATAGATTATTCCTCTTAAAATTCAATTATGATTAAAATCACAATTCAAAATTATCTCATTACTTCTTTGACAAGATACAAACATCGTTTTGCGTTACGTGTACGCATGGCTTCCAATACCAATATGAACAGTTAAATGAAAAAGTAGAGAAACCCTCCCAGCAATGGCTGGTTGATGTCCACTCCGTGTAGAGAGGAGAGTGGAGTTATCTTAACCATAGCATAAAGATAATGTCTACACCATGTTGCTTTTTTTCATTTGGGGGATGTGCTTTATGACAAATGTTAAAAATGTATGTTTAAAGATTGACTTAAACACGGAATAGACATATATGATATGTAAATAAATAAATATAATACGAAATAATGATGGTGCAATGCGAGATAGCGATGGTGTGACGCTGTTTTACTTCTTTCACTGCATCTTCCATGTTTGTCCTAGGCTCAGAAAGCCTACATTATGTCAAATTTGTTTGTCATAGATCTCATGTTATTACATGAGATTTCTACCTGAATAATAAATATATATATATACACAAGAACGTGATTAAGCACCACCTAATATTTTCAGTGATACAAATATACATAGTAACGAATATGTATTGTTAGATGGTAATTGGTATTGAACTGCAAGTCCTCTCAACAGTGTTCGGTTTTTTTTTTCTTTGAGGTCAATAGCACAAACACACCCAACAATGCATGTGAAGCACACCACCCACGAATTTCTGAAATTGCAGTTTTAAATCGTTCTTAAAATCAGTATAAATCTTGTAAATTTTCAAATGATCGTGTCATTACCTCTGAACATGGCTCGAAGGAGACTCACTGAAGAACAAAATGGCAAATTATTGGAATGAGTTTCACCGGAATGTCTTGTAGAGCTTTTGGACGACAGTTGGACATTCACCACCCTGTGATAAGCCGTCTTGTCCAGAAATATAGTCAAACCACAGCATATGCACCAAAGAACATCCAAGCATCAGTCCCATTCGTTGGTGGATCTGTAATGGTCTGGGGATGAATCTCTCACGGTTGTTAGCTCGATTTGTGACTTCGAGAGATTATCTCAATGGCGAATGTTCTGCAGCCTGTTCCTGTGCCAATTTTTGACAATCATCCATTGGCCACTTGTCCTGTATTCATGAATGATAACGCTCGGCCTCACCGTTCTCGATTTGTGATTTCTAAAGAACAATGGAGTATCTAAACTTCCATGGCCTGCCATGAGCCCGGATATCAATCCACTGGAACACATTTGGGATGTGATTGGACGCCGAGTGTAAGCCATGGACCCACCAGTACAGGATTAAGTCGGTTTAGATGCAGCTATACAGCATGAGCGGCAGCTGTTACCTTTGCAGCGAATCAAGAAACTCACCACGATGGCGTGGAGGATGGTTGAAACAATCATCCGGGCACGTGGCGGATACACCCGTTATTGATAACATGATGGTCATTTATTTCCTTAAGACAACAAAGAACATTGTCCAACGGCTTAACAAACATTTTCACCGTTTTTGAAGTTCACAGAGCAATAGTTGTACAGGAGTGAGTTTTTAAGTAAAACCACTGTTCATTTCATCTGGCAATATAATGAGATACAGGTTACACATTGTATTCAGTGTTGTCTTTTTGTTTAGCTAAGATGATGCACTTTCATAGAATAACAGCTTTTCGTAGATCAATTTCACAAGATTTTCACAGTCTTTGGGCATGGTCACACAAATCTGAAAATATGAGGTGTTGCTTGATTAAGTTCTTTGTGTATAGTTTTATCCGTGACAAGTGTTTCTGTGAATTTCAAACGGTGTTGTCTAAGAGAACCATTGAATATATTTCATGACATCTTATTTGGCTTTTATAGTGCCGAAATACCGCATATGTTGATAAAAGTATAAATAATTTCACTCTACTATCGCTAAAGATATGATAATCAATTGTAATATATATACAGAGACCGTAACTACACCTCCCAATAACATACACAACAGTTATATGACTTACTAAACATTATAAACCTAAAGTTATTTTTAGCCTGTTGTAGATTAGTGTCCAAAATTAGGTTTGACTTAATGCCGCGCGCCAACAGAACTCACAGATCCGTCACTATAATGAGCCGGCTATCATTGAAACGTTAATTTTCGGCAACAGTGAGTAATTATCGATAAAATAACACCATTTATAACGTTTTAAAAAATGGAAGACCAGTGACATAAACAAAAGTAAGAACATATCTATAATAGAGAGGCGAGAAATTCTAATCCTCCAGGATAGTTCCGTTTTCGAAATTATGTAGCCTGTATTATTTTGATCAAATACTGTTAAAGATTAATGTTTAATTGTAGATTGACCCATTGTTATGAATACGATTACATATTGTATCTTGAGTCCTAGATTTGTCCTCACTTTTCATTATTTATCCCTATTTGTGTTCCTTAAGCAATATGTGTAAGATCTCGGATTTAACTATGTCTTCTATCAATGCATATTTGAATTGAATATAGAACGATAGTTACACTTTAGAAATCTATATCTGTGTGTCTATCGTTCTGTTTGGAAGTCTGGAGTAAACACAGTCTACAGTACAAGACGAGCTCTCTCCAGACATATCAGAGCAAGCTGAAGATGAACAGGACTCATCACTCGATGCAGGCGATGCTGCTATGCCGCTCACGTCTCCGGTTAGTCCCAAGAGTAATTGCAATTTCTTCTCTTATTCTCGCATTGGCATCATTCAAACCAGCAGCACCTCACGTCCCAGAATATATAGCACCGCTTGTAACGACCCCGACTATCTAGCACCGCTTGTAACGACCAAGATTTTATAGCACCGCTTGTAACGACCCCGACTATATAGCACCGCTTGCAACGACAAAGATTATATAGCACCGCTTGTAACGACCCCGACTATATAGCACCGCTTGTAACGACAGAGACTATATAGCCCCGCTTGTAACGACCCAGACTATATAGCACTGCTTGTAACGACCCAGACTATATAGAACCGCTTGTAACGACCAAGACTATCTAGCACCGCTTGTAACGACCCAGACTATATAGAACCGCTTGTAACAACCCAGACTATATAACACCGCTTGTAACCACCAAGACTATCTAGCACCGCTTGTAACGATCAAGACTATATAGCACCGCTTATAACGACCAAGACTATATAGCACCGCTTGTAACGACCAAGACTATATAGCACCTCTTGTAACGACCCCGACTGACTAGCACTGCTTGTAACGACAGAGACTATATAGCACCGCTTGTAACGACAGAAACTATATAGCACCGCTTGTAACGACCCAAGCTATATAGCACCGCTTGTAACGACCCAGGCTATATAGCACCGCTTGTAACGACCATGACTATCTAGCACCGCTTGTAACGACCCAGGCTATATAGAACCGCTTGTAACAACCCAGGCTATATAGCACCGCTTGTAACGACAGAGATTACATAGCACCGCTTGTAATGACCCAAGCTATATAGCACCAATTGTAACGACCAAGACTATCTAGCACCGCTTGTAACGACCCCGACTATCTAGCACCACTTGTAACGACCCAGACTATCTAGCACCGCTTGTAACGACCAAGATTATATAGCACCGCTTGTAACGACCAAGACTATCTAGCACCGCTTGTAACGACACAGACTATATAGCCCCGCTTGTAACGACCCAGACTATATAGCACTGCTTGGAACGACCCAGACTATATAGAACCGCTTGTAACGACCAAGACTATCTAGCACCGCTTGTAACGACCCAGACTATATAGAACCGCTTGTAACGACCCAGACTATATAGCACCGCTTGTAACGACCAAGACTATCTAGCACCGCTTGTAACGACAGAGACTTTATAGCACCGCTTGTAACGACCCAGAATATATAGCACCGCTTGTAACGACCCAGACTATACAGCACCGCTTGTAACGAGCAGACTATATATCACCGCCTGTAACGACCCAGACTATATAGCAACGCTTGTAACGACCCAGACTATACAGCACCGCGTGTAACGACCCAGACTATATAGCAACGCTTGTAACGACCCAGACCCAGGAACATAACCTTTCACCGATGAATGGGCAAGAAGCAACCCAGAAACATCGAGGTGTAAATACTGAAAAGGTTGTCATCTATATCACACTGTTAGTATTAGATACATTAAAGCCCACTAAATTTATGATTATCCATTCAAATAACAAAAAGTGTATTCAGGTATTCCGATATGAATGCCTTAATGTATTATCTTTCCTCACAGTAAAATACTCGTTTCTGA
Source organism: Gibbula magus (assembly GCA_936450465.1). Taxonomy (NCBI): domain Eukaryota; kingdom Metazoa; phylum Mollusca; class Gastropoda; order Trochida; family Trochidae; genus Gibbula; species Gibbula magus. The sequence continues at coordinate 2,990,835 of OW388292.1, read as the reverse complement.
TTGGCTAACGGTCGTTACATTTTTCTTCATGTACCCCGTCAGTCTCACGGTGTACAAATTTCATGTACCCCGCTGCCATAGTAACAACTCCTAGCTGAGAGTAGGTGTCGCATTATTATGATTATGATGTTATAAAATGACGCACGCGGTGTACGGAGTTTTGAACAGTTCGATCAGCTTTTTACGGGTCTATTAATTACAGACTTATTTTCCCAATAGTTGCTGCTTTGTTGGGAAAGAAATCTTATTTTGCATCTCTTGCACACTCAATTAAATAAAGAAACTCGTTTTAAGGCATTTACAAGTTTGTAGTAATACGTTATACGACTTTTAACATTTCCGTCGAGACGGACGACGCCATTTTGTTTACGTTAAGGGTCAAGGTCATTCAAGCGATATCAGCTGATCAATCACCATCTTTGTACCAGTGTCACCCTCGCCTGATAGCTCGGGCAACACTGGTACAAAGATGATACATGAAACCGTATTACCCTCGTGAGAAGCTTACAACTTATATTATAATCTATGATGAAACATATTCGTTTTTTTATTGGATTCCACATAACAACAACATTTATTCAACATATATTTTATGTGAAAGCAGGGACCTTTTCATTTACTGTTTGAAAGTCGCAATATTAGCAGACTGTAGTGTTCATTATGTCCTCAACAAAATAAAAGAAAGTGTTAAAGTAAAAATATATATATTTAACAGATGATAGAGAGAACTCAGATACGAGTTGAGGCTGAATCACTTATTGAGTTTATTTTCGACAGATATTCACATGCACCATCCCTGGCGTGAAGAATTACAACTCAAACAGAGACTTCATGGCCCAGTTTGAAACTAATATGTCACATGATGTGATGCTATAAGTGCATCGGCATTTTCGGCAAGTATTTCAAGAGTAAAGGCGATTCACTCGGCCAGTCTACAGCGGAGATAGCGCCAGACAGAACAATGTTTATATATCGCTGTATCAATATCTTCAGAATGGATATGCAAATGATCTGCCAGTGCCGACTAAAAGTATGGGTTGCTGAACCTCCATCTAAGATTTGCTCCAAGATGTGCATGAGTCCGCTCTGTCCTCACAATCCGTGCCTCTTAATTGGACAATTGATTTCTCGAATGAAACATGAGCTGTCAAGATTTACCGATTGTTGAGCGAGAAAGCGACACCTTCGATTATTTGCCTTCATATAATCAGCTGCTGCTTGATTCCTCCTTTCACAAAATGTCAAGGGATTATCTCCCCTTGACAGTATTTGTCTGGGATTGGTTGGATATAGAGGGCGCTGCAAGTCCAGGCACAGCATATATTTATCTGAAAGGCGAATTTCCATTTAACCTTATCATCCGATCCCGGCCACATCAAACACTGGAAATGAGGCTATGCTCCAAGTAGACTTACGCTTTACGAGCAGTTCCAGCCTTGACGTGGCTATTTACAACTTAAGCCAGCGTCTTCGCTCATAAACAATAACTTTGACTGCAGTTTTAGGGCGCAGTTGACAAGGTGAAACGATTAGGAGGACCTCTCTTAATACATTGCAACGAAGATGGCACTACAACACTCGCCGTGTCTTCACTCATCACCGTTAATCTCAAATATTCTAACGCGATGGAGTTAGGTCCTCTCCTACATATAAACCAATTGAATAAATGCATTGTATGGTCGGTAGCAGAAGTACACGATACAGAGCCGGTACATGGTGGGACTGGTTTGACAAAACGAAAATAACAATACGATACATAGAGAGAAATCCCGCCAATCCGGACACCTATCATTTGGAAACCCTGTAAATCAAAAATATCTTCTGGTCTCGGCCCTCAGCCGTCTTGGGCTGTTGAATTCGAGGGCATTGTTTTAAGGTAACGACTCTAACATTGACAGTGTCACCTGTCATTACATTCACCCTAACTCTAACCAATCCTATCCCTAACTCTGACCAATCATAACCCTAAATTAATTTGTTTAAAGAGGTGTAGCAGGCAATATAAAATGACAAACTTTATTGGTTCAATTTACTATTGAGATCCAAGTTGTATGGCTACCCAGACATCAACAGCACACCAGGACGGAGTAATGGCGTTTCGCTCTTGCACGTTTCCTTTTTAGTTTTACACGCATTGTTATTATTATCATTTATTTATCATTTCCATTATATTCATTTACATATAGTGTTGTTCTAAATATAAAATGTCATAGGAATTTACGCCTACGTGCTTTACATATATAGGTGTATGGTAACTGTTAAATTGATATACACGTGTCGTTGCGTCATGTAACGTCGTATTTCTGAACACATCTTGATAGTTTTCTTCATAGTTTAACTCTAAGCCGTCACGCGGACACGCTATGGCTCATCCATGATCCTGAAGGGCAACTAGTGTCCTCCATGGTCCGTAAGGGTTACTAGGGTCCTCCATGGTCCTGAAGGGCAACTAGTGATGTCCATGATCCTGAAGGGCAACTAGTGATCTTCATGGTCCTGAAGGGTAACTAGTGTCCTCCATGGTCCTTAAGGGTTACTAGGGTCCTCCATGATCCTGAAGGGTAACTAGTGATGTCCATGATCCTGAAGGGCAACTAGTGATATTCATGGTCCTGAATGGTAACTAGTGTCCTCCATGTTCCTGAAGGGTAACTAGAGTCCTCCATGATCCTGAAGGGCAACTAGTGATCTTCATGGTCCTGAAGGGTAACTAGTGATCTCCATGGTTCTGAAGGGTAACTAGTGATGTCCATGGTCCTGAAGGGTTACTAGGGTCCTCCATGATCCTGAAGGGTAACTAGTGATGTCCATGATCCTGAAGGGTAACTAGTGATCTCCATGTTCCCGAAGGGTAACTAGTGATGTCCATGGATCTGAAGGGTAACTAGCGATGTCCATGGTCCTGAAGGGTAACTAGTGATCTTCATGTTCCTGAAGGGTAACTAGTGATGTCCATGGTTCTGAAGGGTAACTAGTGATGTCCATGATCCTGAAGGGTTACTAGGGTCCTCCATGATCCTGAAGGGTAACTAGTGATGTCCATGATCCTGAAGGGTAACTAGTGATCTCCATGTTCCCGAAGGGTAACTAGTGATGTCCATGGATCTGAAGGGTAACTAGTGATGTCCATGATCCTGAAGGGTTACTAGGGTCCTCCATGATACTGAAGGGTAACTAGTGATGTCCGTGATCCTGAAGGGTAACTAGTGATGTCCATGGTCCTGAAGGGTAACTAGGGTCCTCCATGGTCCTGAAGGGTAACTAGTGATGTCCATGGTCCTGAAGGGTAACTATTGATGTCCATGATCCTGAAGGGTAACTAGTGATGTCCATGGTCCTGAAGGGTTACTATGGTCCTCCATGAACCTGAAGGGTAACTAGTGATGTCCATGATCCTGAAGGGTAACTTGTGATGTCCATGATCCTGAAGGGTTACTATGGTCCTCCATGGTTCTGAAGGGTAACTAGTGATGTCCATGATCCTGAAGGGTTACTAGGGTCCTCCATGGTCCTGAAGGGTAACTAGTGATCTCCATGATCCTGAAGGGTTACTAGGGTCCTCCATGGTCCTGAAGGGTAACTAGTGATCTCCATGGTCCTGAAGGGTAACTAGCGATCTCCGTATCCGGCCAGGAACTGTACAACGATCTAGTATTACGACGAGATGGGGCAGGCCCTCCAAACACCGGTAACGAAATACAAGTTTTGAAAAGGTTATTTTACTTGTTTTTATGTTCAATTGTTTGATCAGTGTCGATGTAGAAGCAACTTCATCGAGACGATAACCTTGTTCCTCTGCCCCCTGAGACTTTTCCTGCCGCTGAATAGCACAAGACATAACGTAAGGATGTTACAGAGGCCATCAAGTTCCTTAAGAAGTTGAAGACAAATACTTAAGAACAATACATGCTTCGAATAACCTTTGATGTTGGCTTTCAGAACAAAAACCCTTGAATATTTGGTGTCACAGAGAAAAAAGTAAGAAAAATAAAGTCTCTTTAATTTCGAAAAAAAGGGTAAAATTTGAAATTTTCTATAAAAACAGTAAATATTAGCGATCAATTACGAGCACTATTAACGACTAGCGCGCAATATCTCGTATTCAGTCTTCCTGAAGCTTCCATTATTCTACACAATAACAATGTTGGATGAAAGTAAACTGCCAATTACAGACGCGTGAGATTGGCCCGCAGGTCGTTAGTGCCTCCAATAAATCCGTGTATTCCAGTCGGTGCTTCTGCTGTCAGAAATCAGACCATGTCGAATAATCAACAGTCAGCATCAACACGGATTGTTGGGCAATTGTTGGGTAGAACACAGTCTTCGTTTTTTAACAAACAAACGTTTGGTTTGTTATTAGATTTTAGAACAAGTACAAGTTCAGTTGTCAATATAACACGTTAGGTTGTCAGTAGAACACAAGTTTGGTTGCCAGTAGAACACAAGTTTAGTTGTTACTGGAACAGCTTTCTGTCATTTAATTCCTTTTTCAAAAAGCCAGAAGTCTGTCTGACTCAGTACTTTAATTCAATGGGACGCCAGCATTCCTAGATGGAAATCCTACCAAGTATCCACAAAATCTTCCTGTTCACAAGTTCGATTGTTAGTAGAACACTAGTTCGATTGTTAGAAGAACACATATACGGTTCGGTTGTTAGCACAACTGTTAACATTTTCTTAAATTGTTAGCTAATCAAACCATAGGAATATTAGTAAAACACAAGTTTGGATGTCAGTGCATTTTTGGAAAAGGTGACCACAGCTTTGGATCGTCAGTAGAATGGTCTGTTTGTAGTACACACTTGCAAATTGGATTCTTACTACAACACAAGGTGGGTTGTTAGAGCAACCTTTTTTATGAACATACTCTTTATAATAACAATATACATTTCATCGTTAATGGAACACACCTTTGGATTGTAAGTAGAATTTGTGCTTGGATTGTTAGCTAATTTGTTGAGTTGCTTAAGGTTTAGACAAAACTGAAGTAATTGCGTCCCTTTCAGTAGTCACCTGTAAGTAATTTAATGTATGAATGAGCTGTGAATGAAATCTCTGCATGAACTTTAGGCTGCTAACTCTGAATACCGGTGTAGAAGCTAGATTTAGGTCCTTTTACTGAAGTTGGAGTTCAAATCCAATGTGATCCTTACTTAAACATTTGTGAACACCAAAAACCACTTATAACTAACTTATTAATGAATATTTAAGGCACAACTACATTCTCATAACAATAGCCACATGCAAGTCCTACAAGGACATTTCGTTATTCAATAAATCCTTCAGAATTTTGTTGAAAAAATTGACTTTTGTAGAAAAAAGTAACTCGAATTGTCTAGAGAACTCACTTCTAGACGATGGACATATTGCGTGATAAACTAAGTTGTTTGTAACAGAGGCCTGAATTCAGAGGCTAAAAACTCCTTCAACTGCCTCCAACTAACAACTCTTACTGCCTCCGGGAACGTTTATATGCAACTTATTGCAACCGCCTCTTCAATTATAATGATATCATCATTACTTGGTTTGCATTCAAGCCGCAATCTAAGACTGCATATATACCACACCTGTCGTCTACGTGTACCATTGTGCCACAGCATATATTCCACACCTGTCTTCTACGTGTAACATTGTACCGCTTGATATACACCACACCTGTCTTCTACGTGTACCATTGTACCACTGCATATATACACCACACCTGTCTTCTACGTGTACTGTATCGTAAAGATTGCTGTTTGCCTGCGATACACCGACGTACCTGTGCATAACGTCTAATCATAGAAGATAATACGTTGTAGATTCTTCTCGAGTCGATAGCATCCTGATGTACTTTGTGACGACATAACATGGTAACATACTCTGAGACGTTTATCTTTACATTTTAATGAAATAACGCACGATAAAATCCTTATCAGAGCTATTCCTCCCATCCTAATATTTTCAAATATATCTCTCAAATAAGAAATTTGCTGCACGTTCGTAGACTTGATGTAGGCATGTTGTGAGTCAAGAAATGAAGCATTTCGCAAACCGATTTTAACTATTTTAACTTTTTATATTAACTATCGGTGAGTGGGAGAGTTATTGTTTAACACCGCTTGGACAATATCGCAGTCATTTGCGGCGATATTAACAATGGTATTTTTCAAATGAATGAAATGTCGGAGTGCTGATGTCGGAGTGCTGATGTCGGAGTGGTAATGTACACGAGACAAGGAAGTTTAATACAGGAGGAATCCCACTGGAGACATTACACAGCGGACTCGATGGTGGAGAAATACAGAGCGCTACAATTACAGATAATGGTATTACTTTAGCCGATGAGAAGATGAAACTAGGGCCGCTAGTCACCTGGTGGTATAAACTGTCACACAAGCATCTCATAAAATAACGTTTCAGTTGAGTGTAAATATCCTCGAGTTTACAACCGTCTCTGTTATGCCCTCCAGGCAAGGAAGCAGAAATTAAATTGTTTCTGCGGGAACGGTCACGTGATGGTACTATATTGAGAAACGTTAGGGACTATATATGTACATTTATATTAATTTACAATCAGAACGAAGCTAATAGACGATGAGTATACTGGATCTATGGATACTGAATATAGAGGATATTTGATATTCCTCGTCGAATACCATGTATATCTCATGATCATCGAGTGAAGTATATACATGGTATTCGATGAGACATGTCAAATGTTCTATTTATTAGATTTAACAAACCATGCATAAAGTTAATGCATCATTCTCATCGCAGTAATCACAAGCATCATAAGCATCCAATACTCATTTATTCTAGCTTTTGAAACATGTTTTTGCTTTGAGAATATCACAATTTCAAAAGAAATAGTGAAACTGTTGTTTGCAGACCGCATGTGCTCTATATTTGCGTGACTGGTCTATGCGCTGCAGCCTCACAACGCACCCCAAATGCGTGATGGTATATGCGCTGCAGCCTTACAACGCACCCAAGATGCTCGACTGGTTTATGCGCTGCAGCCTTACAACGCACCCAAGATGCGTGATGGTATATGCGCTGCAGCCTTACAACGCACCCAAGATGCGTGATGGTATATGCGCTGCAGCCTTACAACGCACCCAAGATGCGTGATGTTATATGCGCTGCAGCCTCACAACGCACCCCAGATGCATGACTGGTCTATGCGCTGCAGCCTCACAACGCACCCCAGATGCGTGATGGTATATGCGCTGCAGCCTTACAACGCACCCCAGATGCGTGATGGTATATGCGCTGCAGCCTTACAACGCACCCAAGATGCGTGATGTTATATGCGCTGCAGCCTCACAACGCACCCCAGATGCATGACTGGTCTATGCGCTGCAGCCTCACAACGCACCCCAGATGCGTGATGGTATATGCGCTGCAGCCTTACAACGCACCCAAGATGCTCGACTGGTCTATGCGCTGCAGCCTTACAACGCACCCAAGATGCGTGATGTTATATGCGCTGCAGCCTCACAACGCACCCCAGATGCATGACTGGTCTATGCGCTGCAGCCTCACAACGCACCCCAAATGCGTGATGGTATATGCGCTGCAGCCTTACAACGCACCCAAGATGCTCGACTGGTTTATGCGCTGCAGCCTTACAACGCACCCAAGATGCTCGACTGGTTTATGCGCTGCAGCCTTACAACGCACCCAAGATGCTCGACTGGTCTATGCGCTGCAGCCTCACAACGCACCCCAAATGCGTGATGGTATATGCGCTGCAGCCTCACAACGCACCCCAGATGCGTGATGTTATATGCGCTGCAGCCTCACAACGCACCCAAGATGCTCGACTGGTTTATGCGCTGCAGCCTTACAACGCACCCAAGATGCTCGACTGGTCTATGCGCTGCAGCCTCACAACGCACCCCAAATGCGTGATGGTATATGCGCTGCAGCCTCACAACGCACCCCAGATGCGTGATGTTATATGCGCTGCAGCCTTACAACGCACCCAAGATGCTCGACTGGTTTATGCGCTGCAGCCTTACAACGCACCCAAGATGCTCGACTGGTCTATGCGCTGCAGCCTCACAACGCACCCCAAATGCGTGATGGTATATGCGCTGCAGCCTCACAACGCACCCCAGATGCGTGATGTTATATGCGCTGCAGCCTTACAACGCACCCAAGATGCGTGATGTTATATGCGCTGCAGCCTCACAACGCACCCCAGATGCGTGACTGGTCTATGCGCTGCAGCCTCACAACGCACCCCAGATGCGTGACTGGTCTATGCGTTGCAGCCTCAGAACGCACCCCAGATGCGTGACTGCTTCTTTCAATGAAAGTTACTAATTTCTAATCGGTTGCTAATGTCAAAGCACTCATATTTGTTCTGAAAATAAATAAGAACTGTTGACGCACTTGACTGTTTAAACGCAACCCAGTACCAGTAGATGTAAGATATACGTGTTGCTCTATGTGGACGTGGTATAATCACAAACATCATTATATAAAGATCAAGGTTTTCATATTCATATTCAAATTAAGTTCCTCAAATATAACAACTTAGGTTATCTTTTATATGAAAGAATGGATGTATTCAAATTGAATTCAGTATGTACTCTTGTATTTACATCGCAGCACGATCACCATTAATAATCCAAACCACCCAACACAAAGTGCCAACTGTTAACTATATAACAGTACCAGGTCTGTAACTGTTATTCAGTGATAAAGCTGTATTATATAATGAGCTTGCACCGGGTACAGATATGTCCTGTCTGGATGAACGGGCTTGTATCGTGTTGCTGGTCCCCCTTTTGTCTTGCACGTCGCACACAAGTTATGTATTCAACTGACATCGTTTTAACTATTTGCTTTAACTGTAAAAGGTTATTTGAATAAAAATATAAATGAAAAGTAACAGTAGTAGATATCATAAGTAAGTGTTCTTAAACATAAAACAATATTGTCACATTTGATATGTCATATCAAACATTACGCGTCATTAGACAAATGCATATGTTAAGGGTTTTATTGGTTTGATTTCACTCAGTTGTAATTTGTTCATACCGAAGTCTCATCGATCCTATTTCGCATGTCAAGGAAATACTTTTCTTCTAACCGGTCAGATTTAGTTTAAATATTTCCGTACGTCTTAGTCAGTTACAATCTCATATTATTTGTTTTCAGAAAAAAAATCATTTTCAACTGAAATCGGTCGCAAGCTTAAACGTTAGCAAAGGACTTTAAATACCCGTAGAGTCAGTTGTAGACTAACACGAATCTGATGTTATCTAGTTTCACCTTCCTGTGTATATTATTTGTGGAGACTAGCTGAAAAGGACACAGACTGTATTAAAGTCTCGTATAGTCTTCATAGTCACTGGGCAAGAGTATGTCAGCTCGCACAGAACGGAGAACTAAACGCTAAATGCTAAACATCAGCGTATATCTAACTACAAATCTGACATGTGAGTACAAAAAGCTAGTATGTATACGCCGTAGATACTTCGTCTAACTACGGAACGCCTGCTCCCATGAACCGAGAACATGTGTTTCTTGTTTCCAGTCGTCCATAATGAATGAGCCTCCCGCACGCCTGGAGTCGAGCAGTTTGATGCCAGCTCCACTCCATTACACGCTGCTTTAGTGTAGTGTCCCCGGTCTGGCATGTCTACAGCCTATCTTCACTGGGAGGTGTAAATACTCGGGACTCCAGCACAGCTTAATCAGGACTACGTTTATTATTCAGGGACTGTTCAATAGATAATGTCTGCACTGGACTGATAGCGTGACGCCGACACCTGCTTTGCCCCACATAGATGCAAACCTGGCACAGTTGCTCATCAGGATCGGCAACATCTCTCTTGCACTGGCAACATTTCGGGACAGTTGGAAACATCTGCTCAGGACAGGCAACATCTCTCTTGCACTGGCAACATCTCGAGACAGTTGGCAACATCTCCTCAGGACTGGCAACATCTCCTCGAGACTGGTAACACCTCATTTAGCTGGCGACATCTCTCCTGGACTGGCAACATCTCGAGGCAGTTGGCAACATCTCCCTTCGACTGGCAACATATCCATTGCACTGGCAACATATCCTGGAGATTGGTAACATCTCCTCAGGGCTGGCAACATCTTTCCATTAGCATCAACTCAAAGGTTGTTGGTGGACAACTTCTTCATTTAAATATCAGACACTTTACCGGCTATGAGGGATGGTATATACACTCGAACCCGCCAAAATGTGCTTTAAATACATGTAGGCAGTGAAAAGTTGTCCCTTTAGTTGATTATGCTTGAGATGTGAGCTTTACTACCGCTGCTACATACTTACATCCTAACATGCTGTCATTCCGCTTGCCAATGGATCCTACATCTTAGCCAATTTCTCTTTTTTTGCTAAAGCACAAATTGGAGTGTCTCCGAGAAGCTCTTACATACAGACAATTTTCTTAAGTGCCTTTTGATTTTTTAGGGCAAGGCAAGCTACGTGGCTGAATAATCGAGTGGAGTTCTGCCCGTAGGTACCAACAGATCCGGAATATTACTCAAAATCACTGCTTTTACGAAAACACATTGTGAGGTCACTTACTTTCTACGACTTATGACATGAATAAATGATGTTATGTTCACTTTTTCATTAAAAAAATGATAAAAACGTTTCGTGTCACTTAACACAAGCGAGGAAACTGAAATGTTAAGGCATACAACGTTAAATGTATCAGCGTGATAGCGGGAATGAAACTGAAAATTATTAGCTATTTATTTGGACTGGACAAATACGTGAATAGTGTGCTGTAAATATGTAAATGAGAAAATAAAATGCTTCAGACCAGCCACTTGATGTAAATATCATTAAATACTTAATACACTACACTGCATTGCAAGCAGTGTACGTACATATATATATGTACAGCTAGTGGTATTTAAATAGTGGAGAAATGTAACAATGCTATACATGTTTTTCCGATTACATTATCTGCAATAGTACGAACTCTTGTACTTTTAACGGGTACCTTGCGGGATACCACCATCACCATAATCACATCACATTACATCACATCTCACGTTGTTCAAGAACTTTCAAGTTGTTTTTATTATCCAATGTTGTGTGTCGACTAGTAGTGCAGTCACTTGTCCTCTCACGCCTCGACTATGCTAATAGCCTCCTCTCTGGAGTCTCTTTTCAAAGACTCCAGAAGATGCAAAATTCAGCAGCAAGAATGGTATCAAAGCTATGAAAATACCCTCACATCACACCAGTTCTGATGGCACTTCATTGGCTTCCAGAGGAGGCGAGAATAAAATACAAACTTCTGTGTATTGTGTCAGGAGGGACGAGCACCAACATATCTGTCCACCCTACTCACCCAACACCGGCGGCAACGTTCACTACGTTCTGGAAATCAACACCTCCTTTCTGCTTCATGGTACACATTATCAAGCCATCGAGATAAATCCTTCTCAGTACCTGCCCCAACGCTCTGGAACAATCTGCCACTTAACATCAGACTTTCTCCATCCTTCGACTTTTTTAAAGCCCAGCTAAAATTCACCTGTTCCTTTAAACTTTCCATGTGTAGACATTCTTGTACTTATATGTATCATATCATGTAGCGCTTTGAGCATGCACTGGTGCATGAAGGCTAGCGCAATACAAGTACACATTATTATTATTATTATTAGTATTATTATTATTATTATTATTATTAGTAGTAGTATTATTATTATTATTATTATTAGTATTATTATTATTATTATTATTATTATTATTATTATTATTATTATTATTATTATTATCAGCTGTCAAATATTCTTATTAGGTTCAAGATTGCTACACACAATATCAGTCACAGTAACTTCTTCCATTGATTAAGATGAGAGACATGTTATGTTGATGTTACTAAAACTGAAGTGAAATCCGTTCATATTTTTGGGTTTTATGACATCCCGCCTGTTGTTGTATTTCAATTGCATTTCTTGTTTCCCCCCCGTACCGACGACAGCATTGCACTGAGCGGGTACAAGAGATTACTGCTACCCCATGCGGCGGGTCGACCGCGGCCGGCGTCTGCCCAAAAGCCATGTGCAGAATATCTGCAGAGATTGTTAACTTTCCACATAATCTGATTAACGAAAGAGCTAACTTGGTTAATAAAACGTACATAGACCACAATTATTTTTGTTGTTGTAAATATTTGAATGTAGACATTTAAGGCAGCACATCACCCTAGTTGACATGGTGCTCCTTCAGTCTGGACCTGCTGGTCAGATTAAGACACTGGCAAGACTAAGAAAGTGCACTTGAGGTCGGGGCATGGATGGAGTTTGAGGGCTTCTAGTCTACTGGGGGTCGGGGGCATGGATGGAGTTTGAGGGCTTCTAGTCTACTAGGGGTCGGGGGCATGGATGAAGTTTAAGGGCTTCTAGTCTACTGGGGGTCGGGCCCATGGATGGAGTTTGAGGGCTTATAGTCTACTGGGGGTGGGGGGCATGGATGAAGTTTGAGGGCTTCTAGTCTACTGGGGGTCGGGGGCATGGCTGGAGTCTGAGGGCTTCTAGTTTACTGGGGGTCGGGGTCATGGATGGAGTTTGAGGGCTTCTCGTCTACTGGGTGTCGGGGGCATGGATGGAGTTTAAGGGCTTCTCGTCTACTGGGGGTCGGGTGCATGGAAGAAGTTTCAAGGCTTCTAGTCTACTGGGGGTCGGGTGCAATGATGAAGTTTGAGGGCTTCTAGTCTACTAGGGGTCGGGGGCATGGCTGGAGTTTGAGGGCTTCTAGTCTACTGGGAGTCGGGGTCATGGCTGGAGTTCGAGGGCTTCTAGTCTACTTGGGGTCGGGGGCATGGCTGAAGTTTGAGGGCTTCTAGTCTACTGGGGGTCGGGCACATGGATGAAGTTTCGATGCTTCTAGTCTACTGGGGGGCGGGGGCATGGATGGAGTCTGAGGGCTTCTAGTCTACTGGGGGTCGGGGGCATTGAATGATTTTGATGGCTTTTGGTCTACTGGGGGTCGGGAGCATTGATTAAAGTTTACGGGCTTCTTGTCTACTGGGGTCGGGAGCATGGATGAAGTTTGAGGGTTTTTGGTCAATTGAGGATCGAGCACATTGGTGAAGGCTTTGTGGGCTTCTAGTCTACCGGGGGTCGGGGGCATAGATGAAGTTTGAAAACATCAAGTTAATAAAGTTTTGCGTTTGATGGCATTTAAATCTAAATAAGGAAACCGCAAGCTGAAAAAAATGAAGATAGCGTATTATGAAATGATCGATTACTTGTTTTATGAGTTTAGTTTCAAAATTATTTAAAAATAAATTTGTTAGTTTATTATTTGATGATTTAAGCCCTCTTTTGATTTCAAGTTATGCTTCAAAAATCAAATACTAAATAACTCATGTTACACGAACAATAATTGTTTCTACGAATTATAGAAATTATTTAAGAATCACAAATACCAGCTCTCTTTCATCAGTAATTCCAGCAAAATGTCTATCAGATTGTTCAGCCAAATATTTATGTGACAGTCTAAGGAAGTAAGAATTAAATTCTATGAAAGTTTCAGCCAGTTGCTAATCCTTTATACAGCTGCACGGCATCAGCAGGGATCAGCTGAATCAGGCTGAGAACGACTGTGTATACTCTATTGTGCGAGAAAAAGCTGAATCAAACCGAATACGACTGTGTATATTCTATTGCCTCGAGAAGAAGCTGAATCAAGCCAGGAATGACTGTGTATATTCTATAGACTCGAGGAGAAGCTGAATCAAGCCGAGAACGACTGTGTATATTCTATAGACTCGAGAAGAAGCTGAATCAAGCCGAGAACGACTGTGTATACTCTACTGCCTCAAGAGAAACTGAATCAAGCCAGGAATGACTGTGTATATTCTATTGACTCGAGGAGAAGCTGAATCAAGCCGAATACGACTGTGTATATTCTATAGACTCGAGAAGAAGCTGAATCAAGCCGAGAACGACTGTGTATGTTCTATAGACTCGAGAAGAAGCTGAATCAAGCCGAGAACGACTGAGTATATTCTATTGACTCGAGAAGAAGCTGAATCAAGCCAGGAATGACTGTGTATACTCTATTGACTCGAGAAGAAGCTGAATCAAGCCAGGAAAGACTCTGTATATTCTATTGACTCGAGAAGAAGCTGAATCAAGCCAAGAACGACTGTGTATATTCTATAGACTCGAGAAGAAGCTGAATCAAGCCAGGAATGACTGTGTATACTCTATAGACTCGAGGAGAAACTGAATCAAGCCGAGAACGACTGTGTATATTCTATAGACTCGAGAAGAAGCTGAATCAAGCCAAGAACGACTGTGTATATTCTATTGACTCGAGAAGAAGCTGAATCAAGCCGAATACGACTGTGTATATTCTATAGACTCGAGAAGAAGCTGAATCAAGCCAAGAACGACTGTGTATATTCTATAGACTCGAGAAGAAGCTGAATCAAGCCAAGAATGACTGTGTATATTCTATTGACTCGAGAAGAAGCTGAATCAAGCCAAGAACGACTGTGTATGTTCTATAGACTCGAGAAGAAGCTGAATCAAGCCGAGAACGACTGAGTATATTCTATTGACTCGAGAAGAAGCTGAATCAAGCCAGGAATGACTGTGTATACTCTATTGACTCGAGAAGAAGCTGAATCAAGCCAGGAAAGACTCTGTATATTCTATTGACTCGAGAAGAAGCTGAATCAAGCCAAGAACGACTGTGTATATTCTATAGACTCGAGAAGAAGCTGAATCAAGCCGAGAACGACTGAGTATATTCTATAGACTCGAGAAGAAGCTGAATCAAGCCAAGAACGACTGTGTATATTCTATTGACTCGAGAAGAAGCTGAATCAAGCCGAATACGACTGTGTATATTCTATAGACTCGAGAAGAAGCTGAATCAAGCCAAGAACGACTGTGTATATTCTATTGCCTCGAGAAGAAGCTGAATCAACCCGGGAATGACTGTGTATATTCTATAGACTCGAGAAGAAGCTGAATCAAGCCAAGAACGACTGTGTATATTCTATAGACTCGAGAAGAAGCTGAATCAAGCCAAGAACGACTGTGTATATTCTATTGCCTCGAGAAGAAGCTGAATCAAGCCAAGAACGACTGTGTATATTCTATAGACTCGAGGAGAAGCTGAATCAAGCCAGGAATGACTGTGTATATTCTATAGACTCGAGAAGAAGCTGAATCAAGCCAAGAATGACTGTGTATATTCTATAGACTCGAGGAGAAGCTGAATCAAGCCGGGAATGACTGTGTATATTCTATTGCCTCGAGAAGAAGCTGAATCAAGCCAGGAATGACTGTGTATATTCTATAGACTCGAGAAGAAGCTGAATCAAGCCGAATACGACTGTGTATATTCTATAGACTCGAGAAGAAGCTGAATCAAGCCAAGAACGACTGTGTATATTCTATTGCCTCGAGAAGAAGCTGAATCAAGCCGGGCATGACTGTGTATATTCTATAGACTCGAGGAGAAGCTGAATCAAGCCAGGAATGACTGTGTATATTCTATAGGCTCGAGGAGAAGCTGAATCAAGCCAAGAACGACTGTGTATATTCTATAGACTCGAGAAGAAGCTGAATCAAGCTAAGAACGACTGTGTATATTCTATAGACTCGAAAAGTAGCTGAATCAAGCCAAGAATGACTGTGTATATTCTATAGACTCGAGGAGAAGCTGAATCAAGCCGGGAATGACTGTGTATATTCTATTGCCTCGAGAAGAAGCTGAATCAAGCCAGGAATGACTGTGTATATTCTATAGACTCGAGAAGAAGCTGAATCAAGCCGAATACGACTGTGTATATTCTATAGACTCGAGAAGAAGCTGAATCAAGCCAAGAACGACTGTGTATATTCTATTGCCTCGAGAAGAAGCTGAATCAAGCCGGGAATGACCGTGTATATTCTATAGACTCGAGGAGAAGCTGAATCAAGCCAGGAATGACTGTGTATATTCTATTGACTCGAGGAGAAGCTGAATCAAGCCAAGAACGAATGTGTATATTCTATAGACTCGAGAAGAAGCTGAATCAAGCTAAGAACGACTGTGTATATTCTATAGACTCGAGAAGAAGCTGAATCAAGCCAAGAACGACTGTGTATATTCTATAGACTCGAGAAGAAGCTGAATCAAGCCGAGAACGACTGTGTATACACTATTGCCTTGGGAAAAAGCTGAAGCAAGCCAGGAAAGACTGTGTATATTCTATTGCCTCGAGGAGAAGCTGATATAAGCAGTCAGAATCTGAAATAATATCTCCAGATCAATAGACATGTATCCCGCTATCCTTCCTCCACTGTATCATTCAGAACATTTTGTTTTTGCAGTTGGCATTGAAGGTAATATTGCAGGCGCCACTGTGTCGGCCAGCTTGTAGAGACGGTGCACTCTGTTCAAGTGGGATAGTAAGAGTGCTTATTAACTTGATCTTGATACAATCCGCCCATACATCAACAATATCGAATAATTCATATAATATATGTATGTACAAGGGGCAGTTTGAATATTTGAGTCTTAAATTGTATTGAAATTATAGACTGCTAATAAAATGATGCTGATATTGGTGATTTATTCGATTCCCTTTCGTACTCTTAATGCAGAGTAGATTTATTTTACAATGGACTGGAACTATCACAACACAACCAGGTCCAGCTACGATTACTGACACTAACAAAATTCTTTTTAAAAATTTAGAAATCTTAGAAACCAAGTGATGTATAAATCTAGAAACAAATGCCCTCTATGATTTGTAACGTAAGTTACATTCAATGTTATTCCTTTTTTATGAAGGTACTTTTATAGAGTGACGAACAAAACTTGATTTCAATTATTTTTCCATACGAATTTTTTGTGCAATTGCGCACGGAACTGTGCTGACAAAAGCCATAGCCTGTACCAATGGAGTTGGGGACTGAACTGTCTGACGCTAGCCTGTACCAATGGAGTTGGAGACTGAACTGTCTGACGCTAGCCTGTACCAGTGAAGTTGGGGACTGAACTGTCCGACGCTAGCCTGTACCAATGAAGTTGGGGACTGAACTGTCTGACGCTAGCCTGTACCAGTGAAGTTGGAGACTGAACTGTCTGACGCTAGCCTGTACCAATGAAGTTGGGGACTGAACTGTCTGACGCTAGCCTGTACCAGTGAAGTTGGGGACTGAACTGTCTGACGCTAGCCTGTACCAATGAAGTTGGGGACTGAACTGTCTGACGCTAGCCTGTACCAATGAAGTTGGGGACTGAACTGTCTGACGCTAGCCTGTACCAGTGAAATTGGAGACTGAACTGTCTGACGCTAGACTGTACCAATGAAGTTGGGGACTGAACTGTCTGACGCTAGCCTGTACCAGTGAAGTTGGGGACTGAACTGTATGACGCTAGCCTGTACCAATGAAGTTGGGGACTGAACTGTCTGACGCTAGCCTGTACCAATGAAGTTGGGGACAGAATTGTCTGACACTAGCCTGTACCAATGAAGTTGGAGACTGAACTGTCTGACGCTAGCCTGTACCAGTGAAGTTTGGGACTGAACTGTCTGACGCTAGCCTGTACCAATGAAGTTGGGGACTGAACTGTCTGACGCTAGCCTGTACCAGTGAAGTTGGAGACTGAACTGTCTGACGCTAGCCTGTACCAGTGAAGTTGGAGACTGAACTGTATGACGCTAGCCTGTACCAGTGAAGTCGGAGACTGAACTGTCTGACGCTAGCCTGTACCAGTGAAGTTGGGGACTGAACTGTCTGACGCTAGCCTGTACCAGTGAAGTTGGGGACAGAATTGTCTGACACTAGCCTGTACCAATGAAGTTGGAGACTAAACTGTCTGACGCTAGCCTGTACCAGTGAAGTTGGGGACTGAACTGTCTGACGCTAGCCTGTACCAGTGAAGTCGGAGACTTAACTGTCTGACGTTAGCCTGTACCAGTTAAGTTGGGGACTGAACTGTCTGACGCTAGCCTGTACCAATGAAGTGGGGGACTGAACTGTCTGACGCTAGCCTGTACCAGTGAAGTTGGGGACTGAACTGTCTGACGCTAGCCTGTACCAATGAAGTTGGGGACTGAACTGTCTGACGCTAGCCTGTACCAGTGAAGTTGGGGACTGAACTGTCTGACGCTAGCCTGTACCAATGAAGTTGGGGACTGAACTGTCTGACGTTAGCCTGTACCAGTGAAGTTGGGGACTGAACTGTCTGACGCTAGCCTGTACCAATGAAGTTGGAGACTGAACTGTCTGACGCTAGCCTGTACCAGTGAAGTCGGAGACTGAACTGTCTGACGCTAGCCTGTACCAGTGAAGTTGGGGACTGAACTGTCTGACGCTAGCCTGTACCAGTGAAGTCGGAGACTTAACTGTCTGACGCTAGCCTGTACCAGTGAAGTCGGAGACTTAACTGTCTGACGCTAGCCTGTACCGATGAAGTTGGAGACTGAACTGTCTGACGCTAGTCTGTACCAGTGAAGTTGGAGACTGAACTGTCTGACGTTAGCCTGTACCAGTGAAGTTGGAGACTGAACTCTCTGATGCTAGCATGTACCGATGAAGTTGGGACCTTAACTGTCTGACGCTAGCCTGTACCAGTGAAGTTGGAGACTGAACTGTCTGACGCTAGCCTGCACCGATGAAGTTGGAGACTGAACTGTCTGACGCTAGTCTGTACCAGTGAAGTTGGAGACTGAACTGTCTGACGCTAGCCTGTACCAGTGAAGTTGGAGACTGAACTGTCTGACGCTAGCCTGTACCAGTAGTGTTGGGGACTGAACTGTCTGACGCTAGCCTGTACCAGTGAAGTTGGAGACTGAACTGACTGACGCTAGCCTGTACCAGTGAAGTTGGGGACTGAACTGTCTGACGTTAGCCTGTACCAGTGAAGTTGGAGACTAAACTGTCTGACGCTAGCCTGTACCAGTGAAGTTGGGGACTGAACTGTCTGACGTTAGCCTGTACCAGTTAAGTTGGAGACTGAACTGTCTGACGCTAGCCTGTACCAGTGAAGTTGGGGACTGAACTGTCTGACGCTAGCCTGTACCAGTGAAGTTGGAGACTGAACTGTCTGACGCTAGCCTGTACAAGTGAAGTTGGGGACTGAACTGTCTGACGCTAGCCTGTACCAGTGAAGTTGGGGACTGAACTGTCTGACGCTAGCCTGTACCAGTGAAGTTGGGGACTGAACTGTCTGACGCTAGCCTGTACCAGTGAAGTTGGGGACTGAACTGTCTGACGCTAGCCTGTACCAGTGAAGTCGGAGACTGAACTGTCTGACGCTAGCCTTTACCAGTGAAGTTGGAGACTGAACTGTCTGACACAAGCCTGTACCAGTGAAGTTGGGGACTGAACTGTCTGACGCTAGCCTGTAGAAGTGAAGTTGGGGACTGAACTGTCTGACGCTAGCCTGTACCAGTGAAGTCGGAGACTGAACTGTCTGACGTTAGCCTGTACCAGTGAAGTTGGAGACTGAACTGTCTGACACAAGCCTGTACCAGTGAAGTTGGGGACTGAACTGTCTGACGCTAGCCTGTAGAAGTGAAGTCGGAGACTGAACTGTCTGACGCTAGCCTGTACCAATGAAGTTGGAGACTGAACTGTCTGACGTTAACCTGTACCAGTGAAGTCGGAGACTGAACTGTCTGACGCTAGCCTGTACCAATGAAGTTGGAGACTGAACTGTCTGACGTTAGCCTGTACCAGTGACGTTGGAGACTGAACTGTCTGACGCTAGCCTGTACCAGTGAAGTTTCCCGAAAGCTACGTCTTCTTCACATAATCATAAATCTCCTAAAAACTAATTGAAATTGAACACCAGTCAATTTCAATTCAGAATAAAATACATCACCCTTATTCCATGCTGTATCTTGCAGTGCGCTAAGCGAGATGGAATTGGATACGGTTCTGTGAAAACAGATCGAGATTTGTTCTGCAAGCAACGTTTTAAAGTCCACTTAGCGTCACGTCCAGTTATCGTCGTTAGCGTCGGAGCGGGGAACAGGTCAGAGACTAGAATCATCTTTCACAAATGCCTGATTTTTAATTGAAGAAAATCAGATATGAAATATCATATCTAAATTGTGTAGTGTCTTGATGTGTTTATAGTATTAAATGATGAAGAATGTTGAAAACAATGCCATAATAAAAGTGTGCGCATAATGTTATCTTTTCCTATATAGCCATGTTTGTAAATACTCAAAACCAGTTAGATGCTCAACTGTATATGATGAAGAATGTTGAAGACAATACAGTTATAAAAATGACAGTAGCAT
The DNA here is from genome assembly GCA_936450465.1 of Gibbula magus. Taxonomy (NCBI): domain Eukaryota; kingdom Metazoa; phylum Mollusca; class Gastropoda; order Trochida; family Trochidae; genus Gibbula; species Gibbula magus. The sequence goes on along the minus strand of OW388292.1, from coordinate 2,970,577 downwards.
ATCAGACGAATACATAAATAATGGTGATATTGATTCAACAACGAAGGAGTTTTATTAAATAAGAAGTATTTGGGTAACTATACCCACAGCTATTTTGCTGTAAGAACGCTCGGTTCTCCCCAGGAAGAATAATTTAAACATGTACAAGGGACAGTTTGTATATTCGAAACACTCCGCGGTTTATCAACACTAACACTGTGTACAGTTGTTTCTCCCCAGTCTCACATTTGAACTGTTGGTTGTGCAGTCTTAAAGGAACAGTATATTGTGCTTGCACGATTCATCAAAGTAAACTGATTTTCCTTTCGCAAAAATTCAGGTGAAATAATTATAATGTCACATTTTGAAGTAGATAGTGAAGCACAGATGGGACCAAAGAGAATGTATAGGAATTAAATAAGAACACTCAAAGGCAAAATAGTATTTTAAAATAATGTAATTTTTTTCTGGGACACATATTCAGTGCTAGGAATCTAGTCGTCCGTTCTAATGCAAGGTGATGCCATTGTCAAATGCCTGTACTCAAATTCAATTACATTTATTCAAATTAGATATTTCTGAAAAAAGCTCCCTACTAGATAGAATTGTAATTTTAGAAATAGGGAGAACTGATCCTAAGTCTGCCCCGGCCCAGCACCGTCTTGGTGGAATTCCTTCTCCGAGTGATGCCGAGTCCAACATGGAAGGATCTGGGCCAGGTCAGGATGGTAATACCGCCTCGGAATCCTCTCTTGACAGAGGCATTCTTCTGTGGAACTGAATATCTTTACTTGACACGGTCAAACTGAATATCAGCATGTGTATTGAATATGCCTGGTAAGGTGAGGGAGAACTATTTAACCACATATACACACATACATACACACACACATACATATATAACGCGACCGCAACACCCACGTCCATGGAACTGGTACTATCAACTGGTAAGTGTTTCGTGTTGTTTCTGTATGTTTAAAAATGTCTTATCTTTTAAGAAAATATTGTCAAATAAATATATACAAATAAGTTAATTATTTGATTTATATTTAAACGTTGTTTTAGATATTCTAGATGATTTTTTTCTACCAATTTGTTTACAAATGTTTTCATAGTTGTTTTGTATTTTAGTGACATATTGTACGTTTAATGTGAAAGGACCACACATTGATTATGCATTATGATAAGGATAGTATTCAAGCACATATTATATATATATATTATATATATACATACATACTTTATATTCCAATATGCATAGTTCTGATTTTTGTTGCGAAGCTTCTTCAGGGATTAATTGTTGGAAGCATAGCGGTAGTTTTATAGTATGTAGGGATTAATTGTTGGAAGCATAGCGGTAGTTTTATATTAATTGTTGGATATTCGTGGTAAGGTAAGGTTAAATATAGAAAAGAGTAAACATCAGATGGGTTGGAGTGGATCAATCTTCTTTAATATTTCTATATATGTATATATATATATATATATATATATATATATATATATATATATATATATATATATATATATATATATATATATATATATATATATATATAAAGAAGATTGATCCAGTCAAACCCATCTGAAGTTTACTCTTTTCTATATATATATATTGCAGTTTATCTTCTTTTCTCTATATTTCTCAAACCAAGGTCTGTATTAGTGTAACAATTGGCTGCCCTTGACCCACTTTGTAAACAGTGTGAAAATACTTATGTCTGTTTTGAATGGTTACTGACATTTACATAAATTAGATTTATAAATTCGATGACAGTATAAAAAATACTAATATTGTAAATAAAAAAAAACATTTCAATTTCGATATCGCATTAAAATATGTTTTAGAAAAATACCATAATATTTAATGAATTATATGTTTATAAGAGACATGATACACAGTGAATTTTACATGTTTTATCCCCTTTATAACGGATGTTTGTTTTACTATAAAATCCTAAATTTATAATTTTTTTATTTAAAGTTTTTAAAAAAGAATTTTAAATACCGTCTGTGAATGAACATTTGGTTTGACTGATTTCCCTTGCTTCTTTATACAGTTTAGTGTACATTGTATTCTTCATTGATTCAGGATGTTCAGCTTATGTTGAATAGAACTGCGTGATCACGTTAATATTGACAGAGCTGGCCTTCAGAGTGTTTGTCTACCCTGAGTTTGTGCAGTCTTACTCAACTGGTTCCTCTTGTAACGATATTTTAAAATTTCAGTTAGCTTCAAACACTCAGTTGTATATTCCCCCCTTTCTCCTATTCCCTCTTTCTCCTATTCCTTTCTCTCCTATTCCCTCTTTCTCCTATTCCCTCTTTCTCCTTGACCTACAGGGAGAGAACATGCTTCACTCAATGATTTTTAATGTGTTCGATTGAAATAATGTATTGTTTATTGTGTCCATGTTGTTATTTTAATATTTTCACCTTTATCTCTATTTCAGTAGCGATATCTTGCCATTATTCCAGTAAGATATCGTTTAAGGTCAAATATTGTTGATGTCTTTTTAGATATTCCCCTCTGACCTTGTTGTCACCTACCCGCTCTTGCTAAAATAGGATTTCTTCCTTCATTTATTAGTAACATTTATTAAATTTTGTACAAATATGATTAATATAATTATAATAAATATATTTATCTTAGGCGTCTCTTAAGATGTCCTGCTTGGAGGAACATGTACTAAGAAAAAGCTCCTGGTTTCCAGAAATATTGCTTAAATTATTAGCAATAATATTATATTATTGACGCAGCATTCTTCCTTTATATTTATAGAAAAGTTGGTACAAAACTAGACATATAAAAAATATGTATGTGTATGAGAATATTTTATATAATATAAAACTCCTCTGGCTGTTGACGTTAACTTTAGACTGCTCTCAAACTCAAACTCTCTTTGTTCAAAAATAAATTGTCTACTTGACATACAATGATAAAACACAAAGGCCAGATTACAGGTAAAAGTATGTCATTTATATATATATATATATATATATATATATATATATATATATATATATATATATATATATATATATATATATATATATATAAAGAAGATTGATCCAGTCAAACCCATCTGAAGTTTACTCTTTTCTATATATATATATTGCAGTTTATCTTCTTTTCTCTATATTTCTCAAACCAAGGTCTGTATTAGTGTAACAATTGGCTGCCCTTGACCCACTTTGTAAACAGTGTGAAAATACTTATGTCTGTTTTGAATGGTTACTGACATTTACATAAATTAGATTTATAAATTCGATGACAGTATAAAAAATACTAATATTGTAAATAAAAAAAAACATTTCAATTTCGATATCGCATTAAAATATGTTTTAGAAAAATACCATAATATTTAATGAATTATATGTTTATAAGAGACATGATACACAGTGAATTTTACATGTTTTATCCCCTTTATAACGGATGTTTGTTTTACTATAAAATCCTAAATTTATAATTTTTTTATTTAAAGTTTTTAAAAAAGAATTTTAAATACCGTCTGTGAATGAACATTTGGTTTGACTGATTTCCCTTGCTTCTTTATACAGTTTAGTGTACATTGTATTCTTCATTGATTCAGGATGTTCAGCTTATGTTGAATAGAACTGCGTGATCACGTTAATATTGACAGAGCTGGCCTTCAGAGTGTTTGTCTACCCTGAGTTTGTGCAGTCTTACTCAACTGGTTCCTCTTGTAACGATATTTTAAAATTTCAGTTAGCTTCAAACACTCAGTTGTATATTCCCCCCTTTCTCCTATTCCCTCTTTCTCCTATTCCCTCTTTCTCCTATTCCTTTCTCTCCTATTCCCTCTTTCTCCTATTCCCTCTTTCTCCTTGACCTACAGGGAGAGAACATGCTTCACTCAATGATTTTTAATGTGTTCGATTGAAATAATGTATTGTTTATTGTGTCCATGTTGTTATTTTAATATTTTCACCTTTATCTCTATTTCAGTAGCGATATCTTGCCATTATTCCAGTAAGATATCGTTTAAGGTCAAATATTGTTGATGTCTTTTTAGATATTCCCCTCTGACCTTGTTGTCACCTACCCGCTCTTGCTAAAATAGGATTTCTTCCTTCATTTATTAGTAACATTTATTAAATTTTGTACAAATATGATTAATATAATTATAATAAATATATTTATCTTAGGCGTCTCTTAAGATGTCCTGCTTGGAGGAACATGTACTAAGAAAAAGCTCCTGGTTTCCAGAAATATTGCTTAAATTATTAGCAATAATATTATATTATTGACGCAGCATTCTTCCTTTATATTTATAGAAAAGTTGGTACAAAACTAGACATATAAAAAATATGTATGTGTATGAGAATATTTTATATAATATAAAACTCCTCTGGCTGTTGACGTTAACTTTAGACTGCTCTCAAACTCAAACTCTCTTTGTTCAAAAATAAATTGTCTACTTGACATACAATGATAAAACACAAAGGCCAGATTACAGGTAAAAGTATGTCATTTATATATATATATATATATATATATATATATATATATATATATATATATATATATATATATATATATATATATATATATATATATATATACATATATATATATATACATATATATATATATATATATATATATATATATATATATATATATATATATATATATATATATATATACATATATATATAATAAATAGATTGTTATTTCAGATTATTATTACTTTTTATATAGTGTAATCATGCATGTCAGTTTGTTTTCACATTTTTATTACTAATATTACGAGTGCTAAATTTGTGATTGCAAAAAACGTTTGTCTACACACATTTTTTGGTAAGCCAGTATGCTTGGATATGCTATATATTAAATTGAATATATTTCTATCTTCGTTCTATAAAAATATACCTGAAACAATAATAAATAATGAAATTCATCTGCTATCGCATATTCTATGTTCATGAGGTGCAGACGCTGCTCAGACATTTAAACTGCATCATAAATGCTCACTACACTGAAATGGAAAAAATGTCTTCATATACATTCAATATATTGACAACAACGTTGTCAAATAGAAAAGGAATTTACGGGCTTGTCAACAGCTGTGGACAGTAAATACATTGTCTTCGTGACAGAGGGGCGTTACAAATATGTTTTAACAAATACTATGCCTGTTCTGTCGTATGTTGGAACGCTCGGAGTTTAATGCATTACCAGGTCGTTAACACATGATGTAGTATGATACATAACCAGGTCGTTAACACATGATGTATGATACATAACCAGGTCGTTAACACATGATGTATGATACATAACCAGTTCGTTAATACATGATGTATGATACATAACCAGGTCGTTAACACATGATGTATGATACATAACCAGGTCGTTAATACATGATGTATGAAACATAACCAGGTCGTTAACACATGATGTATGATACATAACCAGGTCGTTAATACATGATGTATGATACATAACCAGGTCGTTAACACATGATGTATGATACATAACCAGGTCGTTAATACATGATGTATGAAACATAACCAGGTCGTTAATACATGATGTAGTATGATACATAACCAGGTCGTTAACACATGATGTATGATACATAACCAGGTCGTTAATACATGATGTATGATACATAACCAGGTCGTTAATACATGATGTATGATACATAACCAGGTCGTTAATACATGATGTAGTATGATACATAACCAGGTCGTTAACACAAGGAGTATGATACATAACCAGGTCGTTAATACATGATGTATGATACATAACCAGGTCGTTAATACATGATGTATGATACATAACCAGGTCGTTAATACATAATGTATGATACATTACAAGGTCGTTAATACATGATGTATGATACATAACAAGGTCGTTAACACATGATGTATGATACATAACCAGGTCGTTAATACATGATGTATGATACATAACCAGGTCGCTAATACATGATGTATGATACATAACCAAGTCGTTAATACATGATGTATGATACATTACCAGGTCGTTAATACATGATGTATGATACATTACAAGGTCGTTAATACATGATGTATGATACATAACCAGGTCGTTAATACATGATGTATGATACATAACCAGGTCGTTAATACATGATGTAGTATGATACATAACCAGGTCGTTAACACAAGGAGTATGATACATAACCAGGTCGTTAATACATGATGTATGATACATAACCAGGTCGTTAATACATGATGTATGATACATAACCAGGTCGTTAATACATAATGTATGATACATTACAAGGTCGTTAATACATGATGTATGATACATAACAAGGTCGTTAACACATGATGTATGATACATAACCAGGTCGTTAATACATGATGTATGATACATAACCAGGTCGCTAATACATGATGTATGATACATAACCAAGTCGTTAATACATGATGTATGATACATTACCAGGTCGTTAATACATGATGTATGATACATTACCAGGTCGTTAATACATGATGTATGATACATTACCAGGTCGTTAATACATGATGTATGATACATTACAAGGTCGTTACTATATCATATAAGATGCATTACCAGGTCGTTTATACGCACTACCAGGTCGTTTATACGCATTACCTGGTCGTTTATACGCATTACCTGGTCGTTTATACGCATTACCAGGTCGTTTATACGCATTACCAGGTCGTTTATACGCATTACCAGGTCGTTTATACGCATTACCAGGTCGTTTATACGCATTACCAGGTCGTTTAAACGCATTACCAGGTCGTTTATACGCATTACCAGGTCGTTAAACATGATGCAAGATGCATTCCATTACGTATGTTGATACGTGCATCTGGGTATCTACATTATGATTCACACATTATCACAGATATGTGCTATCGATTCGAACATGCTTCCTTGAAAATTATCGTCTTGGTAAAGATGTTCGGTAGAGTTGTTATATAACTGTAAACCATGAACAGTGTTATGCTTTCCACTCCTCAAATGTTTAGATGTTTGAGTGGCATTTAGATGTGATATGGTTCTCAATGTATTTAAAATTCCAAAAACGACGTTTCGTGACTACTTCTTACCCAATAACACGACGTTTCTGAACTACTTCTTGTCCCATCACACGACGTTTCTGGACTACGTCTTGCCACATCACACGACGTTTGTGGACTACGTCTTGCCCCAACACACGACGTTTCTGGACTACGTCTTGCCCCATCACACGACGTTTCTGGACTACGTCTTGTCCCATCACACGACGTTTCAGGACTACTTCTTACCCCATAACACGGCGTTTCTGGGCTACTTCTTACCCCATAACACGACGTTTCTGGGCTACTTCTTACCCCATCACACAAAGTTTCTGGGCTACTTCTTACCCCATAACACGGCGTTTCTGGGCTACTTCTTACCCCATAACACGACGTTTCTGGACTACTTCTTGCCCCATCACACGACGTTTCTTGATTACGTCTTACCCTATCACACGACGTTTCTGGACTACGTCTTGCCACATCACACGACGTTTCTGGACTACGTCTTACCCTATCACTCGACGTTTCTGGACTACGTCTTACCCTATCACACGACGTTTCTGGACTACGTCTTACCCTATCACTCGACGTTTCTGGACTACCTCTTGCCACATCACACGACGTTTCTGGACTACGTCTTGCCACTTCACAAGACGTTTCTGGACAACGTCTTACCCTATCACACGACGTTTCTGGACTACTTCTTGTCCCATCACACGACGTTTCTGGACTACGTCTTACCCTATCACACGACGTTTCTGGACTACGTCTTGCCACATCACACGGCGTTTCTGGACTACGTCTTACCCTATCACACGACGTTTCTGGACTACTTCTTGTCCCATCACACGACGTTTCTGGACTACGTCTTACCCTATCACACGACGTTTCTGGACTACGTCTTGTCCCATCACACGACGTTTCTGGACTTCGTTTTACCCTATCACAAGACGTTTCAGGACTACTTCTTACCCCATAACACGGGGTTTCTGGGCTACTTCTTACCCCATAACACGACGTTTCTGGGCTACTTCTTGCCCCATCACACGACGTTTCTGGGCTACTTCTTACCCCATAACACGGCGTTTCTGGGCTACTTCTTACCCCATAACACGACGTTTCTGGGATACCTTTTGCCCCATCACACGACGTTTCTTGACTACTTCTTGCCACATCACACGACGTTTCTGGACTACTTCTTACCCCGGAAACATCGTGTTTTAATAATAATATATATAGAAGTTACAATCCAAAACACTTTTGTTTCTCAGAAGTGTAGTTGATGAGAGAGTATATACAGTCTATTAGTTCATGTTATTATGTAAGTGCATTGGCGAGTCCACTATTATTCCTATTGCATCTTTTTCGGAGTTATAGCTTTGTTAGATTCCATAAATGAAGATAAATGGTCCGTGTTGAAGGAATAAAGATATAAAACATATCTAATGAAGGAAACACAGGGAGGATAGAGATAATTCAAATGTTTTAACAGTTGATTTAAAATTATGAATCCACGTGTTTTTGCATCTGAAAAGTGAAAGAATTGGTACATTAGAACCTCCATCAGTGTATGGTTCGAGTCCCAGAAGAGAATGGAAACTATTGCTTTGTAATGAAAGTAGAAGAGATCGCTAAACTGGTTGCCCCGGAACGTTAGGACTAGAGGTTTCCGTCTCCGCCAGGGACCGGACCTAGTTAGTGGAATGATTGCTGGCGGACACCAGCAAAACCCGTGAAAATGGCTACCTTGCCAGCACGGCTCACGCAGCCATATGCTTCGGCAAAATTGGTCCAATTTAGATGTCTTAATGTTGTTATCGAAACCGTGACTTGTGGTGAAAAGCTTAGCGGGGGGTGGGCCTCCCTTCATTTGTCCCCTTCAACTCCAGCCCGCGTACCAAGCAGATTAAGATGGACCCGGTGACTGACTGAATAAGACGGGCCTCGATCTCCCCTGGGACGAATGACCAGCGCCTAATAAGGGCATGGTCAGAGATATTAGGACTTTGAAGTTGCCTAACTCCGGCAACTGAGATGTGGCTACATTATGCATGCCCCTGTGACCTGTAAGAATTATGATGCATAGCTTTTGTCTTAGGTTTGTACTGCTCCACGCAAACCTCGCATCACAGGACGATTGTGCCAGTCCGCGGCCGAGCTAGTAATTTTAATTATATCCCAAACGCCGACCAGAATACAAAGTGAAATATTAATGGAGTGAAAATCCCAAGCGTTTGGGGCCGGGATATTGGCTATTCTAGCGGCATGCCAAAAGCCAAGCGACGGCACGTACAGCCGGGTCGACGTGTAGCGGCCTGATCGGACCTCGAGGTCCTCAGCTGAAGATGTCTGACGACCTCGCCTCAGGATGTCAGCTGAAGATGTCTGACGACCTCGCCTCAGGATGTCAGCTGTAGGTGGCTGGACAGGCTGTATCTCCAACTGGCTTCATTAACTGCCGTGTCGGCGCTGCTCATGTTTACATCATTTCCCTACTTGTCATAATTAGCCTCTTCGCGCCAAAAGCAGGCTTGTGCCTGATTAATATTTCTATCTGGCAGGGCCGTATTTGATGGCATCAATAGTCCAGTCCCTCTCTTGTTAGAGCAAGATGGTTCTAGAACATAGGGCTTCGTCCTGAAGTCTGGGAGCACCTCCAGCCATGTCTGTCTCCTCGCAGACAGGTGGTCAGAATCGAGTCTAGACGGGCAATGATAGTCCTTATATAGAGACCAACACCGGTAAATGCTATTTCCATTTGGTTGAACTTAGCTGATTCTGGTGCATTGCAGGTGATACGTACGTCACACGTTAAAGGGTTAGAAACATTCAATACAATTGACAGAGTTCTACATACCTCTTTCGTATATTGAAACTGACATGATTCCTTCACTGCGAATATTATTTCAAAACTGTCGTATTTACAATACTATTTTTGATACGTTTAAGACCATCGAAGATTATGCTATTTTATAGGATGTATTTATAATATAGTACATAGTATCAACTACTCTTAGTTTGAAGGGTATCATGATAAACACAGACGTTGGTACGGATGACGCTCCGCAGCACGTTACCATCAAGATAGCCGGTGTACTGAAGTCAACTCGCTGGGTGTATATATTTCCTTGCGTTAGGACCATGGTTTCTGTGGCTGAGCTCAGTGGTAACCCCGGCTCGTGTAAACAGAGAAGGTCACAAGTCATTTCTCAATTTGTAAATGGTGATGGAAAACCAGTTTTGGGACATATCTCAGCTTGTAAATGATGTTGTACAACCAGTTTTGGGACATTTCTCAGCTTGTAAATGATGGTGTACAACCAGTTTTGGGACATTTCTCAGCTTGTAAATGGTGATGTAAAACCAGTTTTGGGACATATCTCAGCTTGTAAATGGTAATGTACAATCAGCTGTGGTACAAACCTAAACATCATCAATTCAAATTAAAATCAGTTTCAGTCATCACTGAATTTGGAAATAAATTATGAAGGGGTTTTGTCCTAGTGGGCTTTTGTTCAAATGGCATGGCTGGGGGCTTTTGTTCAAATGACATGGCTGGGGGCTTTTGTTCAAATGGCATGGCTGGGGGCTTTTGTTCAAATGACATGGCTGGGGGCTTTTGTTCAAATGGCAAGACTAGGGGCCTTTTGTCCGGGCACTATCTAGGGGCTTTTTGTCCGGGCACTATCTAGGCTTGAACATTGTTATGCACCGTCATACCACATTCACAATGTTAGATACAGTCATACTGCATTCACATTGGTTGACAACTACATTTATATATATATAATATGCAATATTTAAGCAAACTGTATTAAGTTTGAGTTCACATATGGAAACATATATTAATTGTTTTGTTATTTCTTTTTCTACATCGAGAAATATTGTCAAAGCTGTCAAAAGAAGTCAAAGCTGTAACATGAAGTTTTTTCACTGAATGTCATATCTCATCAAAGCACATTATCCACACTAATCAGAGCGTTTCTAGATAACTGTGACCTGGAGAAGATACTGAATGACAAGGTAACCAGAGGGAGAAGGCTGAACAAGACGACAATATGCGCATAAGGACGAATCGATTACAACCGCAACATAATTTGACTGAATATTCAATTTCACTACTTTTTATATATCAATATCGACGAAAATAGGAAGAAAACATAATTCAATTATTGCTGCTGATGCATTGCCTTTAGAGAGGTTTTCCTGGGATGCTTAATCGATTTCCTTATCTTCTTTCGTGTGACTGAACTCGTGAATTCATTCATTCTTTTTCTGGAATTCAAACAAAATGGTGGAGAACACTCTTCATTTCTTCGGAAAAAACTATTCAATCACGATGAAGGTGTTACTGTGAAGTAGCTGAGTAAATTTACATACAATCAATTGTGGAGAGGCACTGGACGATCGATGTTCAGGCTTCAGAAAAATACACAGGACACTAAACAGGACAGTGAACAATACACGGAACAATACACGGAACAAGAAAATGAACATTACACTAAACAGGACACTGAACAGGACACTGAACAGGACAGTGAGCGATACACTGAACAAGAAAATGAACATTACACTAAACAGGACACTGAACAGGACAGTGAACAGGACAGTGAACAGGACACTGGGCGATACACTGAACAAGAAAATGAACATTACACTAAACAGGACACTGAACAGGACAGTGAACAGGACAGTGAACAGGACACTGGGCGATACACTGAACAAGAAAATGAACATTACACTAAACAGGACACTGAACAGGACACTGAGCGAAACACTGAACAAGAAAATGAACATTACACTAAACAGGACACTAAACAGGACACTGAGCGAAACACTGAAAAGGTAACGATCACGAACAATCACGATGAAGGTGTTACTGTGAAGGAGCTGAGTAAATTTACATACACGTACAGTCAATTGTGGAGAGGCACTGGACGATCGATGTTTAGGCTTCAGAAGAGTACACAGGACAGTGAACAAGACACTGAACAAGACACTGAACAGGACAGTGAACAATACACAAAACAATACACAAAACAATACACTGAACAATACACTGAACAAGACACTGAACAGGACAGTGAACAGGACAGTGAACAGGACACTGAACAGGACACTGAACAGGACACTGAACAGGACAGTGAACAGGACACTGAACAGGACACTGAACAGGACACTGAACAGGACACTGAACAGGACACTGAACAGGAAACCGAACAGGACACTGAACAAGACTGTATTATCGGTACATTTAACCTTGTGGGACGGTGAATATCAACAATAATGAAGTCTCCTGCTCACAGAGATTCGAACTCAGACTCATGAATAGTTGAGTTGCTTGAGCAACCCACATTTCGTCATCCTTAGAGGAAAAACTTTTTTCAGAAATAATGAACCAGTGAACACGACCATTAGTTCAGTTTGAAATTGCAAATAGGACATTTGGGGATTGATTATTGTACTAAAATTCATTTCCTTTTCAAATTTTATTTAATGGGAATCAGTCAGAGTGTTCGACTGAGTTAACCGAGTCGTGACTAACCAGAGGCAATATCCACATTCTACTCTCTCCAATCCTCTCTTCTACTCCTTTCCCCCTTCTCCTTCTACTCCCCTCCCTCTTCTCCTTCTACTAATCTCCCTTTTCTCCTTCTTCTCCTCTCCCTCTTCTACTTCTCTCCCTCTTCTCCTTCTACTCCTCTTCTCCTTCTACTCCTCTCCATCTTCTCCTTCTACTTCTCTCCCTCTTCTACTCCTCTTCTCCTTCTACTCCTCTAATTCTCCTTCTCCTTTTTCCTTCTCCTCCTCCTTTTTCTCCACCGCGAGCACTTACCGTCCCGTTATAACGGATGTGACAGCAGTCCGCTTTGTTTCAATTTAGTTTCGTCCCATCTCGTTCCGCCACGACAGTACCCAATATTTCAATTTGCGAGGATTGAAACCAATAAAGACCAAAATTGTCGTACTTATTGCTTCCAGAAAATTCAATTGCAGCGCTAGCGAAACGCTGATTTCATTTTCTCTCTGCAGCGTGATTGCTAGCCCGGGCAGATGTACACGGGGCAAGAGAGTCTGAAGATTGGACGCTTCCCACTCCCCGACCTCATCTCCCCCCTAACAATCCGCATCCCCCCCCCCCCCTTTCTCACCGTTAACTTTCTTCTCCAGTTCCTTTATATCTCCTCCGATGCCAAGCTATAAAACAAAACCGACTCCATCGCGCCTCGTATTGGTCCCAGAGACGGATCAGTTAAAACAGCTTCTGTATTTTGGTTCCCTTTTGGACTAGACCAAATCTATAGCCTTCGACTATAACACAATCATTTTAATAACTGTTTGAAGAAGAAGCTGTCAATTTAATTGAAGAAATAAACGTGCGCATTATATTTCTTTGAACTATTTCTAACATACATGAAATTTATTTCCTTAACACTCCTATAGCTCATGAATATGAAAACAACTCGAACGTGAGATTTTAGCATTTTTAGCAAGGGTATGAGCGATGATAAAGTATACAGTCTTGTCAACGGGTATGAGCGATGATAAAGTATACAGTCTTGTCAACGGGTATGAGCGATGATAAAGTATACAATCTTGTCAACGGGTATGAGCGATGATAAAGTATACAATCTTGTCAACGGGTATGAGCGATGATAAAGTATACAATCTTGTCAACGGGTATGAGCGATGATAAAGTATACAGTCTTGTCAACGGGTATGAGCGATGATAAAGTATACAATCTTGTCAACGGGTATGAGCGATGATAAAGTATACAATCTTGTCAACGGGTATGAGCGATGATAAAGTATACAATCTTGTCAACGGGTATGAGCGATGATAAAGTATACAATCTTGTCAACGGGTATGAGCGATGATAAAGTATACAGTCTTGTCAACGGGTATGAGCAATGATAAAGTATACAATCTTATCAACGGGTATGAGCGATGATAAAGTATACAGTCTTGTCAACGGGTATGAGCAATGATAAAGTATACAATCTTGTCAACGGGTATGAGCGATGATAAAGTATACAATCTTATCAACGGGTATGAGCGATGATAAAGTATACAATCTTATCAACGGGTATGAGCAATGATAAAGTATACAATCTTGTCAACGGGTATGAGCGATGATAAAGTATACAATCTTGTCAACGGGTATGAGCGATGATAAAGTATACAATCTTGTCAACGGGTATGAGCGATGATAAAGTATACAATCTTGTCAACGGGTATGAGCAATGATAAAGTATACAGTCTTGTCAACGGGTATGAGCGATGATAAAGTATACAATCTTATCAACGGGTATGAGCAATGATAAAGTATACAATCTTGTCAACGGGTATGAGCGATGATAAAGTATATAATCTTGTCAACGGGTATGAGCCATGATAAAGTATACAGTCTTGTCAACGGGTATGAGCGATGATAAAGTATACAATCTTGTCAACGGGTATGAGCGATGATAAAGTATACAATCTTGTCAACGGGTATGAGCGATGATAAAGTATACAATATTGTCAACGGGTATGCGCAATGATAAAGTATACAATCTTGTCAACGGGTATGAGCCATGATAAAGTATACAGTCTTGTCAACGGGTATGAGCGATGATAAAGTATACAATCTTGTCAACGGATATGAGCGATGATAAAGTATACAATCTTGTCAACGTGTATGAGCGATGATAAAGTATACAATCTTGTCAACGGGTATGAGCAATGATAAAGTATACAATCTTGTCAACGGGTATGAGCGATGATAAAGGATACAGTCTTGTCAACGGGTATGAGCGATGATAAAGTATACAGTCTTGTCAACGGGTATGAGCAATGATAAAGTATACAATCTTATCAACGGGTATGTGCGATGATAAAGTATACAGTCTTGTCAACGGGTATGAGCAATGATAAAGTATACAATCTTGTCAACGGGTATGAGCGATGATAAAGTATACAATCTTATCAACGGGTATGAGCAATGATAAAGTATACACTCTTGTCAACGGGTATGAGCGATGATAAAGTATACAATCTTGTCAACGGGTATGAGCGATGATAAAGTATACAATATTGTCAACGGGTATGCGCAATGATAAAGTATACAATCTTGTCAACGGGTATGAGCCATGATAAAGTATACAGTCTTGTCAACGGGTATGAGCGATGATAAAGTATACAATCTTGTCAACGGATATGAGCGATGATAAAGTATACAATCTTGTCAACGGGTATGAGCGATGATAAAGTATACAATCTTGTCAACGGGTATGAGCAATGATAAAGTATACAATCTTGTCAACGGGTATGAGCGATGATAAAGTATACAGTCTTGTCAACGGGTATGAGCGATGATAAAGTATACAGTCTTGAAAAAAGGGTATGAGCGATGATAAAGTATACAATCTTGTCAACGGGTATGAGCGATGATAAAGTATACAATCTTGTCAACGGGTATGAGCGATGATAAAGTATACAGTCTTGTCAACGGGTATGAGCGATGATAAAGTATACAATCTTGTCAACGGGTATGAGCGATGATAAAGTATACAATCTTGTCAACGGGTATGAGCAATGATAAAGTATACAGTCTTGTCAACGGGTATGAGCGATGATAAAGTATACAATCTTGTCAACGGGTATGAGCGATGATAAAGTATACAGTCTTGAAAAAAGGGTATGAGCGATGATAAAGTATACAGTCTTGTCAACGGGTATGAGCAATGATAAAGTATACAATCTTGTCAACGGGTATGAGCGATGATAAAGTATACAGTCTTGTCAACGGGTATGAGCGATGATAATGTATACAATCTTGTCAACGGGTATGAGCGATGATAAAGTATACAGTCTTGAAAAAAGGGTATGAGCGATGATAAAGTATACAGTCTTGTCAACGGGTATGAGCGATGATAAAGTATACAATCTTGTCAACGGGTATGAGCGATGATAAAGTATACAGTCTTGAAAAAAGGGTATGAGCGATGATAAAGTATACAGTCTTGTCAACGGGTATGAGTGATGATAAAGTATACAATCTTGTCAACGGGTATGAGCGATGATAAAGTATACAGTCTAGTCAACGGGTATGAGCGATGATAAAGTATACAATCTTGTCAACGGGTATGAGCGATGATAAAGTATACAGTCTTGAAAAAAGGGTATGAGCGATGATAAAGTATACAGTCTTGAAAAAAGGGTATGAGCGATGATAAAGTATACAGCCTTGTCAACGGGTATGAGCGATGATAAAGTATACAATCTTGTCAACGGGTATGAGCGATGATAAAGTATACAATCTTGTCAACGGGTATGAGCGATGATAAAGTATACAGTCTTGAAAAAAGGGTATGAGCGATGATAAAGTATACAATCTTGTCAACGGGTATGAGCGATGATAAAGTATACAATCTTGTCAACGGGTATGAGCGATGATAAAGTATACAGTCTTGTCAACGGGTATGAGCGATGATAAAGTATACAGTCTTGTCAACGGGTATGAGCAATGATAAAGTATACAGTCTTGTCAACGGGTATGAGCGATGATAAAGTATACAGTCTTGTCAACGGGTATGAGCGATGATAAAGTATACAATCTTGTCAACGGGTATGAGCGATGATAAAGTATACAGTCTTGAAAAAAGGGTATGAGCGATGATAAAGTATACAATCTTGTCAACGGGTATGAGCGATGATAAAGTATACAATCTTGTCAACGGGTATGAGCGATGATAAAGTATACAGTCTTGTCAACGGGTATGAGCGATGATAAAGTATACAATCTTGTCAACGGGTATGAGCGATGATAAAGTAAACAGTCTTGAAAAAAGGGTATGAGCGATGATAAAGTATACAGTCTTATCAACGGGTATGAGCAATGATAAAGTATACAATCTTGTCAACGGGTATGAGCGATGATAAAGTATACAGTCTTGTCAACGGGTATGAGCGATGATAAAGTATACAGTCTTGAAAAAAAGGGTATGAGCAATGATACATCGATATAACGAGCTTAAAGTCATTTTATCATATACCTATCAAAGATATGTGATGTTTTGCATGAGTGATAGAGGTTAGGTCACCGCACCCATATCGCTGCCCGGTCCGAAAATCAAAATCAGCCATATCAGCCCGGTCCGCAAATCCAAAACAAAATCAGCCCGGGTGAGTGATCTCCCTTTGCTTACAGGCTCGCTAACACAGAGTGACGTCAAAGGCAAACTCCAAACAAGGATGTTGTTGACGCTTTTAACTTATTTAATTAAAACTCATTTGAATAAGACACGGCTCACATAATTTAAAAAAAACCCCATTTATTTATAATGGGGTTATTTCATCTTCTAACCACCAAATTATGGAAACATCATATTCTTAATATTTCTGAAAAATATGTTGTCATGCTTCAGAAAAGAAAGTATAATATATGATAAAAAGGTTACAACATGTATTTTTTCATACCATACCCCATATCATCCATCGACCAATATCAGCCCTCTGGCCTGCGGCCCTCGGCTGATATGGGGGTCTCGGGCTGATATGGGGGTCTCGGGCTGATATGGGGTATGGTATGAACAATTACATGTTATGACCTCTAATTTACACGACAAAAGATATCAAATCTAGTTTTGTAAGGAATGTATCGATAGGACCACATTCAGTATTTTTGTTATGTACTATTCGAATATAACTAGTACATAATATAATTCAGAGGATCTGATGATTTTGCCACAAAATTAGCTAGCGGAGATATTTCCGATACATTACTAGACAAAAAAAAACTTCATTCATAATTATTCGTACACTGCTGTATAAAGGGACGGGTTTTACACCTCGATCAACGGTTATATCATGAGTCCGTGATTCTCAAGCCCTTCCGTCCGTGTTCCATGTTTTCCCGACCGAAGTCCAGTGCCGAATCACAAACGTTTGTGTGTTTTTTCTTTTATCTTTCTTTCATGATATAACCTTCTAATTTTTCTGAAATCCTCCCTCCCAAATCTGTTTTAATGAAGATATAAATGTATTAAACTGATGAAAAAGTTAATATCAAATCGAAATTATAAACGTTTTCCACAATCTAAATATCGGTATCTTAATAGCGTTAAGTGTATTTTGTTTATGTAATAACTGGCAATTACTAAATTTTGATGGTAAAATTTCCTGACCAAAAAGGTGGGTGAAAGCCAGGGATGATAGTACACCAAACAGGTGCGTGAAGCCATGGATTATATTACACCAAACAGGTGCGTGAAACCATGGATTATAGAACACCAAACAGGTGCGTGAAGCCATGGATTATAGAACACCAAAAAGGTGGGTGAAAGCCAGGGATGATAGTACACTAAAAATTTGCGTGAAACCATGGATTATATTACACCAAACAGGTGCGTGAAACCATGGATTACAGAACACCAAACAGGTGCGTGAAGCCATGGATTATAGTACACCAAACAGGTGCGTGAAGCCATGGATTATAGTACACCAAACAGGTGGATGAAGCCATGGATTATAGAACACCATTCCTGGAGACAAGGTAAAAGAGGACACCAAGAACAGAACACCAGAGGTTTCCTGGAGACAAGGTAGAACAGGACACCAAGAACAGAACACCAGAGGTTTCCTGGAGACAAGGTAGAAGAGGACACCAAGAACAGAACACCAGAGGTTTCCTGGAGACACGGTAGAACAGGACACCAAGAACAGAACACCAGAGGTTTCCTGGAGACAAGGTAGAAGAGGACACCAAGAACAGAACACCAGAGGTTTCATAGAGACAGGTAGAACAGGACACCAAGAACAGAACACCAGAGGTTTCATAGAGACAGGTAGAACAGGACACCAAGAACAGAACACCAGAGGTTTCCTGGAGACAAGGTAGAACAGGACACCAAGAACAGAACACCAAAGCTTTCCTGGAGACAAGGTAGAACAGGACACCAAGAACAGAACACCAGAGCTTTCCTGGAGACAAGGTATAAGAGGACACCAAGAACAGAACACCAGAGCTCTCCTGGAGACAAGGTATAAGAGGACACCAAGAACAGAACACCAGAGGTTTCCTGGAGACAAGATATAAGAGGACACCAAGAACAAAACACCAGAGCTTTCCTGGAGACAAGGTAGAACAGGACACCAAGAACAGAACACCAGAGCTCTCCTGGACGTCGCACCACCGGCTTACGTTGTCTCAACGTGACTTTATTAGTGACACATACGGAAGTCGACCTCATCTAGGCACGAGAGAACCGTCTTTTGTCTTTCCTTCTTTGTTGAGTGTTCAACTGCAAACCATATGTTCATTTTAAACTCTGGGGCAAAAGAATATTTTATAAAATATGTCAACAGATACCCTACATTACTGAACATCACGTTTACGATCTTTAATAATTCAACGATGATGTTGTAAGTAATAGTGGGCATTTTTTGTAGCAGGTGTTGGAGTGTTCATGATTCGATCGTTTTCCATTACAAATCTCAATAGTATAAACCTTTAGTAAGTAGCCTGTTCCAGACACGACATCGTACAGACGTTACCAGCCTCCTCGCAATGGTAGGAGTGTTGCACTCTTCTTCAAGCGTCTGCACACACGTCAGAGTGCTGTTTGAACTTCGCTGACGTTTAGTCTCAGTAGAGGGCCTACATGTATGTGTTCAACATTTGGGAAAATATTGAAGCACCATTCGTAATGCTGATTCGCTCAGAGGCTAAAGAAATGATTGCTGCTCGTGAGATACAGTTTTTATAATATTTCTAATCACGGCTTAAGGCGTGCGTTAAATTGTGCTAAATTATTTTTAAAGCAGCGTTTCTTTTGTCCCTGGCTTTAGATTGCTGTAATGGTGATACTTCTTATAGCATTATTGAGTGAGTTACATGGTGAGTCAGAATACAGAAGAACGGTTTGAACGTTCTGGTAGTAATAACTAACCTGGATAGAGCGTCGTCATTATGATAACCATTGTTCACGAGTCGTCATAACATTCCGTGAGATACGAATCTTATCAGGGAAGCAGTCGACGCATGATATTCAGTGTGAGTCCGATAGTGTAAGTTTACGATAAACACAAACAAAGCACACGTCATTATCAGTTATGGTTGTGAACAATGATACAGCTTCGTCCTGTAATTGTGAACACCTTTCCATCTAGTAATGACAGAACATAATTAATAGCTTCCTTTATTACATAATTTGGAGTGAGATACTCGGTTCTATCCGTGAAATAAACCCTCTATCAAGCTACAGTGGTGATAACCTTTATCACCACTCTACTGAGTGACGATAAACTTTATCACCACTCGCGTGACGTCGTCGGGACAATGTTATGACGTCATATTGTCAGCTTGCGAAGGCTTTACGTTTGCCGTTGAAATCACTCCAACTCAACGTAAAACACAGAAATAATGATATAATAAATAAAATATCTGTTATTCCTTGACAAATACCATGTTTATCTCATCTCGTGAGGTAGAAAAGTTAATATATTTCACTCGTGGCTGCTCCACTCGTGAAATACCTACTTTTCTACCTCACTCAGTGAGATAAACCTGGTATTTGTCAAGGATTGATTTTTCCTTTTTAGGAAACTTTGATCATGAATGTATTACTATATACCTGTCTAAACTTTAACGTTCGAAAAACTTTATTTTGTTTTTATTCTTATTATATATATCAGTAGTATTAAAATAGTAAACATCAGATGGTTTTGACTGGATCAATCTTCTTTAATACAATACGATGAGCTCAATTCGACCAGTATATCGGTCTTTTCAAGTATTTCAAGATTGATCCAGTCAAAACCATCTGATGTTTACTATTTTCTATATATAACCTTACTTCACGTGAGAAGCAACTCATCTTATTTATATATATAAATAAGATGAGTTGCTTCTCACGTGAAGTAAGGTTATATATAGAAAATAGTAAACATCAGATGGTTTTGACTGGATCAATCTTCTTTAATATTAAAGAAGATTGATCCAGTCAAAACCATCTGATGTTTACTATTTTCTATATATATATATATATATATATAATTCTTTTATGTCTTTATATGTTGCTATTCGATGTGCATCCGTTAAAGTGTAAGCCTGG
This sequence comes from Gibbula magus, assembly GCA_936450465.1. Lineage (NCBI taxonomy): Eukaryota > Metazoa > Mollusca > Gastropoda > Trochida > Trochidae > Gibbula > Gibbula magus. The sequence goes on along the minus strand of OW388292.1, from coordinate 2,949,475 downwards.
TCGACTTTACAGTATTGTTTGTAGATACTTTACTGTATTGTTTGTAAATACTTTACATTACTGTTTGTAGATACTTTACAGTGCAGTTTGTAGATACTTTACTGTATTGTTTGTAGATACTTTATTGTATTGTTTGTAAATACTTTACATTACTGTTTGTAGATACTTTACAGTGCAGTTTGTATATACTTTACAGTACTGTTTATAGATACTTTACATTGTTGTTTGTAGATACTTTACAGTATTGTATGTAGATACTTTACAGTACTGTTTGTTAATACTTTACGGGACTGTTTGTAGATTTTTTACAGTAGTGTTTGTAGTTACTATATTGTTTGTAGATACTTAACAGTATTGTTTGTAAATACTTATAATTTACAGGATTGTATGTAGATACTTAACAGTACTGTTTATAGATACTCTATAGTATTGTTTGTAGATGCTTTACAGTATTGTTTGTAAATAATTTACAGTACTGTTTGTAGATACTTTACAGTATTGTTATTATATACACAACTCTGCATAAATCACATTCACATTTAATGCAAAAGCTAAAATGCAGAGCTACACAGCTACACAGCTACACAGCCACACAGCCACACAGCCACACAGCTACACAGCTACACAGCCTCCAGTTGTTTCCTTTCAAGTCCGATCCCATGTCCCGGAGCTCGCTCCCAGGCATCAGATGGCACTGAGCCACCATTACCGACTGTCTGCTGCACCTGAACCAGGTTGAAGTGGTCTCGGAGGGAACGCTGCCATCTCCGACTCTAACCAGGACCCTATCTTACATTTCTTCTCCGCATTGATTCCCCCCTCCAACGATCAATCCGTCGCTCCCAAACCCCCTACGCATTCACCCAATTCCCCCCTTCCACCCTCGAGTTTCCCACGGGTAGTGTATACTCTGCAGCGAGGTGTCCTACGGACTATTTTCAACCAACATATAAAACAGAATACGTACTATTGAAATGAAATCAATGGTAAATGACGTCATTGTAACGACACGTTGTCACGGTAACAGGTATTCTGATTTTGAAAGTTTTTGTAGAACAATGAAGTTGCTGGCGGTGAATGATTTTTTGTGTGTTTACAATCATACCCATGGGAAGCTCAAAGAATCTCTGAGAGTAACTACCTTGGGTCTGTTAATTTGGGGCCTGATGATGAAGGCAGTTATGAGTATATACTTCCCACCGTCTTCTATGTGAGGGAAAGGAACTAGTACAACTATACTGTTTACAGATCACTTGCATGTAAGATATTATAACAACTGATTGTTTACAGATCACCTACATGTGTGAGTGAGATATTATAACTTCTGATTGTTTACAGATCACCTGCATGTGTGAGTGAGATATTATAACTACTGATTGTTTACAGATCACTTGTATGTAAGATATTAAAACAATTGATTGTTTAGAGATCACTTGTATGTGTGAGTGAGATATTATAACTTCTGATTGTTTACAGATCACCTGCATGTGTGAGTGAGATATTATAACTACTGATTGTTTACAGATCACCTGTATGTGTGAGTGAGATATTATAACTTCTGATTGTTTACAGATCACCTGCTTGTGTGAGTGAGCTATTCTAACAACTGATTGTTTACAGATCACTTGCATGTGTGAGTGAGATATTATCACTTCTGATTGTTTACAGATCACCTGCTTGTGTGAGTGAGATATTCTTACAACTGATTGTTTACAGATAGCTTGCATGTGTGAGTGAGATATTATAACTTCTGATTGTTTACAGATCACCGGCATGTGTGAGTGAGATATTATGACTTCTGATTGTTTACAGATCACCGGCATGTGTGAGTGAGATATTATAACTTCTGATTGTTTACAGATCACCTGCATGTGTGAGTGAGATATTATAACAACTGATTGTTTACAGATCACCTGCATGTGTGAGTGAGATATTATAACTACTGATTGTTTACAGATCACTTGCATGTGTGAGTGAGATATTATAACTTCTGATTGTTTACAGATAACTTGCATGTGTGAGTGAGATATTATAACTTCTGATTGTTTACAGATCACCTGCATGTGTGAGTGAGATATTATAACTTCTGATTGTTTACAGATCACCTGCATGTGTGAGTGAGATATTATAACTAGTGATTGTTTACAGATCACCTGCATGTGTGAGTGAGATATTACAACTTCTGATCGTTTACAGATCACCGGCATGTGTGAGTGAGATATTACAACTACCGATTGTTTACAGATCACCTGCATGTGTGAGTGAGATATTATAACTTCTGATTGTTTACAGATCACCTGCTTGTGTGAGTGAGATATTATGAATACTGATTGTTTACAGATCACCTGCATGTGTGAGTGAGATATTATAACTACTGATTGTTTACAGATCACCTGCATGTGTGAGTGAGATACTATAACAACTGATTGTTTACAGATCACCGGAATGTGTGAGTGAGATATTATAACTACTGATTGTTTACAGATCACCTGCATGTGTGAGTGAGATATTCTAACTTCTGATTGTTTACAGATCACCTGCATGTGTGAGTGAGATATTATAACAACTGATTGTTTACAGATCACCTGCATGTGTGAGTGAGATATTATAACAACTGATTGTTTTCAGATCACCGGAATGTGTGAGTGAGATATTATAACTACTGATTGTTTACAGATCACCTGCATGTGTGAGTGAGATATTATAACTACTGATTGTTTACAGATCACCTGCATGTGTGAGTGAGATATTATAACTTCTGATTGTTTACAGATCACCGGCATGTGTGAGTGAGATATTATAACAACTGATTGTTTACAGATCACTTGCTTGTGTGAGTGAGATATTACAACTACCGATTGTTTACAGATCACTTGCATGTGTGAGTGAGATACTATAACAACTGATTGTTTACAGATCACCGGAATGTGTGAGTGAGATATTATAACTACTGATTGTTTACAGATCACCTGCATGTGTGAGTGAGATATTATAACTTCTGATTGTTTACAGATCACCGGCATGTGTGAGTGAGATATTACAACTACCGATTATTTACAGATCACCGGCATGTGTGAGTGAGATACTATAACAACTGATTGTTTACAGATCACCGGAATGTGTGAGTGAGATATTATAACTACTGATTGTTTACAGATCACCTGCATGTGTGAGTGAGATATTATAACAACTGATTGTTTACAGATCACCTGCATGTGTGAGTGAGATATTATAACAACTGATTGTTTACAGATCACCTGCATGTGTGAGTGAGATATTATAACTTCTGATTGTTTATAGATCACCTGCATGTGTGAGTGAGATATTATAACAACTGATTGTTTACAGATCACCTGCATGTGTGAGTGAGATATTATAACTACTGATTGTTTACAGATCACTTGTATGTAAGATATTAAAACAATTGATTGTTTAGAGATCACTTGTATGTGTGAGTGAGATATTATAACTTCTGATTGTTTACAGATCACCTGCATGTGTGAGTGAGATATTATAACTACTGATTGTTTACAGATCACCTGTATGTGTGAGTGAGATATTATAACTTCTGATTGTTTACAGATCACCTGCTTGTGTGAGTGAGCTATTCTAACAACTGATTGTTTACAGATCACTTGCATGTGTGAGTGAGATATTATAACTTCTGATTGTTTACAGATCACCTGCTTGTGTGAGTGAGATATTCTTACAACTGATTGTTTACAGATAGCTTGCATGTGTGAGTGAGATATTATAACTTCTGATTGTTTACAGATCACCGGCATATGTGAGTGAGATATTATGACTTCTGATTGTTTACAGATCACCGGCATGTGTGAGTGAGATATTATAACTTCTGATTGTTTACAGATCACCTGCATGTGTGAGTGAGATATTATAACAACTGATTGTTTACAGATCACCTGCATGTGTGAGTGAGATATTATAACTACTGATTGTTTACAGATCACTTGCATGTGTGAGTGAGATATTATAACTTCTGATTGTTTACAGATAACTTGCATGTGTGAGTGAGATATTATAACTTCTGATTGTTTACAGATCACCTGCATGTGTGAGTGAGATATTATAACTTCTGATTGTTTACAGATCACCTGCATGTGTGAGTGAGATATTATAACTACTGATTGTTTACAGATCACCTGCATGTGTGAGTGAGATATTACAACTTCTGATCGTTTACAGATCACCGGCATGTGTGAGTGAGATATTACAACTACCGATTGTTTACAGATCACCTGCATGTGTGAGTGAGATATTATAACTTCTGATTGTTTACAGATCACCTGCTTGTGTGAGTGAGATATTATGAATACTGATTGTTTACAGATCACCTGCATGTGTGAGTGAGATATTATAACTACTGATTGTTTACAGATCACCTGCATGTGTGAGTGAGATACTATAACAACTGATTGTTTACAGATCACCGGAATGTGTGAGTGAGATATTATAACTACTGATTGTTTACAGATCACCTGCATGTGTGAGTGAGATATTCTAACTTCTGATTGTTTACAGATCACCTGCATGTGTGAGTGAGATATTATAACAACTGATTGTTTACAGATCACCTGCATGTGTGAGTGAGATATTATAACAACTGATTGTTTTCAGATCACCGGAATGTGTGAGTGAGATAGTATAACTACTGATTGTTTACAGATCACCTGCATGTGTGAGTGAGATATTATAACTACTGATTGTTTACAGATCACCTGCATGTGTGAGTGAGATATTATAACTTCTGATTGTTTACAGATCACCGGCATGTGTGAGTGAGATATTATAACAACTGATTGTTTACAGATCACTTGCTTGTGTGAGTGAGATATTACAACTACCGATTGTTTACAGATCACTTGCATGTGTGAGTGAGATACTATAACAACTGATTGTTTACAGATCACCGGAATGTGTGAGTGAGATATTATAACTACTGATTGTTTACAGATCACCTGCATGTGTGAGTGAGATATTATAACTTCTGATTGTTTACAGATCACCGGCATGTGTGAGTGAGATATTACAACTACCGATTATTTACAGATCACCGGCATGTGTGAGTGAGATACTATAACAACTGATTGTTTACAGATCACCGGAATGTGTGAGTGAGATATTATAACTACTGATTGTTTACAGATCACCTGCATGTGTGAGTGAGATATTATAACAACTGATTGTTTACAGATCACCTGCATGTGTGAGTGAGATATTATAACAACTGATTGTTTACAGATCACCTGTATGTGTGAGTGAGATATTATAACTTCTGATTGTTTACAGATCACCTACATGTGTGAGTGAGATATTATAACAACTGATTGTTTACAGATCACCTGCTTGTGTGAGTGAGATATTATATCTGCTGATTGTTTACAGATCACCTGCATGTGTGAGTGAGATATTATAACTTCTGATTGTTTACAGATCACCGGCATGTGTGAGTGAGATGTTACAACTACCGATTGTTTACAGATCACCGGCATGTGTGAGTGAGATACTATAACAACTGATTGTTTTCAGATCACCGGAATGTGTGAGTGAGATATTATAACTACTAATTGTTTACAGATCACCTGCATGTGTGAGTGAGATATTATAACTACTGATTGTTTACAGATCACCTGCATGTGTGAGTGAGATATTATAACTTCTGATTGTTTACAGATCACCGGCATGTGTGAGTGAGATATTATAACTACCGATTGTTTACAGATCACTTGCATGTGTGAGTGAGATACTATAACAACTGATTGTTTACAGATCACCGGAATGTGTGAGTGAGATATTATAACTACTGATTGTTTACAGATCACCTGCATGTGTGAGTGAGATATTATAACTTCTGATTGTTTACAGATCACCGGCATGTGTGAGTGAGATATTACAACTACCGATTGTCTACAGATCACCGGCATGTGTGAGTGAGATACTATAACAACTGATTGTTTACAGATCACCGGAATGTGTGAGTGAGATATTATAACTACTGATTGTTTACAGATCACCTGCATGTGTGAGTGAGATATTATAACTACTGATTGTTTACAGATCACCTGCATGTGTGAGTGAGATATTATAACAACTGATTGTTTACAGATCACCTGCATGTGTGAGTGAGATATTATAACAACTGATTGTTTACAGATCACCTGCATGTGTGAGTGAGATATTATAACAACTGATTGTTTACAGATCACCTGCTTGTGTGAGTGAGATATTATATCTGCTGATTGTTTACAGATCACCTGCATGTGTGAGTGAGATAATATAACTTATGATTGTTTACAGATCACCGGCATGTGTGAGTGAGATATTACAACTACCGATTGTTTACAGATCACTTGCATGTGTGAGTGAGATACTATAACAACTGATTGTTTACAGATCACCGGAATGTGTGAGTGAGATATTATAACTACTGATTGTTTACAGATCACCTGCATGTGTGAGTGAGATATTATAACTTCTGATTGTTAACAGATCACCGGCATGTGTGAGTGAGATATTATAACTACTGATTGTTTACAGATCACCTGCATGTGTGAGTGAGATATTATAACTTCTGATTGTTTACAGATCACCGGCATGTGTGAGTGAGATATTACAACTACCGATTGTTTACAGATCACTTGCATGTGTGAGTGAGATACTATAACAACTGATTGTTTACAGATCACCGGAATGTGTGAGTGAGATATTATAACTACTGATTGTTTACAGATCACCTGCATGTGTGAGTGAGATATTATAACTTCTGATTGTTTACAGATCACCTACATGTGTGAGTGAGATATTATAACTTCTGATTGTTTACAGATCACCGGCATGTGTGAGTGAGATATTACAACTACCGATTGTTTACAGATCACCGGCATGTGTGAGTGAGATACTATAACAACTGATTGTTTACAGATCACCGGAATGTGTGAGTGAGATATTATAACTACTGATTGTTTACAGATCACCTGCATGTGTGAGTGAGATATTATAACTACTGATTGTTTACAGATCACCTGCATGTGTGAGTGAGATATTATAACAACTGATTGTTTACAGATCACCTGCATGTGTGAGTGAGATATTATAACAACTGATTGTTTACAGATCACCTGCTTGTGTGAGTGAGATATTATATCTGCTGATTGTTTACAGATCACCTGCATGTGTGAGTGAGATATTATAACTTATGATTGTTTACAGATCACTTGCATATGTGAGTGAGACATTATAACTACTAATTGTTTACAGATCACCTGCATGTGTGAGTGAGATATTATAACTTCTGATTGTTTACAGATCACCTGCATGTGTGAGTGAGATATTATAACTACTGATTGTTTACAGATCACCTGCATGTGTGAGTGAGATATTATAACTTCTGATTGTTTACAGATCACTTGCTTGTGTGAGTGAGATATTATATCTACTGATTGTTTACAGATCACCTGCTTGTGTGAGTGAGATATTATAACAACTGATTGTTTACAGATCACCTGTTTGTGTGAGTGAGATATTATAACTTCTGATTGTTTACAGATCACCGGCATGTGTGAGTGAGATATTATAACTTCTGATTGTTTACAGATCACCGGCATGTGTGAGTGAGATACTATAACAACTGATTGTTTACAGATCACCTGCATGTGTGAGTGAGATATTATAACTTCTGATTGTTTACAGATCACCTGCATGTGTGAGTGAGATATTATAACTTCTGATTGTTTACAGATCACCTGCATTTTTGAGTGAGATATTATAACTTCTGATTGTTTACAGATCACCTGCATGTGTGAGTGAGATATTATAACTTTTGATTGTTTACAGATCACCTGCATGTGTGAGTGAGATATTATAACTACTGATTGTTTACAGATCACTTGCATGTGTGAGTGAGATATTATAACTTCTGATTGTTTACAGATCACTTGCATGTGTGAGTGAGATATTATAACTTCTGATTGTTTACAGATCACTTGCATGTGTGAGTGAGATATTATAACTACCGATTGTTTACAGATCACCGGCATGTGTGAGTGAGATACTATAACAACTGATTGTTTACAGATCACTTGTATGTGTGAGTGAGATATTATAACTTCTGATTGTTTACAGATCACCTGCATGTGTGAGTGAGATATTATATCTACTGATTGTTTACAGATCACCTGCATGTGTGAGTGAGATATTATAACTTCTGATTGTTTACAGATCACTTGCATGTGTGAGTGAGATATTATAACTACCGATTGTTTACAGATCACCGGCATGTGTGAGTGAGATACTATAACAACTGATTGTTTACAGATCACTTGTATGTGTGAGTGAGATATTATAACTTCTGATTGTTTACAGATCACCTGCATGTGTGAGTGAGATATTATAACTTCTGATTGTTTACAGATCACCGGCATGTGTGAGTGAGATATTACAACTACCGATTATTTACAGATCACCGGCATGTGTGAGTGAGATACTATAACAACTGATTGTTTACAGATCACCGGAATGTGTGAGTGAGATATTATAACTACTGATTGTTTACAGATCACCTGCATGTGTGAGTGAGATATTATAACTACTGATTGTTTACAGATCACCTGCATGTGTGAGTGAGATATTATAACTTTTGATTGTTTACAGATCACCTTCATGTGTGAGTGAGGTATTATAACTACTGATTGTTTACAGATCACTTGCATGTGTGAGTGAGATATTATAACTTCTGATTGTTTACAGATCACTTGCATGTGTGAGTGAGATATTATAACTTCTGATTGTTTACAGATCACTTGCATGTGTGAGTGAGATATTATAACTACCGATTGTTTACAGATCACCGGCATGTGTGAGTGAGATACTATAACAACTGATTGTTTACAGATCACTTGTATGTGTGAGTGAGATATTATAACTTCTGATTGTTTACAGATCACCTGCATGTGTGAGTGAGATTTTATAACTACTGATTGTTTACAGATCACTTGCATGTGTGAGTGAGATATTATAACTTCTGATTGTTTACAGATCACCGGCATGTGTGAGTGAGATATTACAACTACCGATTGTTTACAGATCACCGGCATGTGTGAGTGAGATACTATAACAACTGATTGTTTACAGATCACCGGAATGTGTGAGTGAGATATTATAACTTCTGATTGTTTACAGATCACCTGCATGTGTGAGTGAGATATTATAACTACTGATTGTTTACAGATCACCTGCATGTGTGAGTGAGATATTATAACGACTGATTGTTTACAGATCACCTGCATGTGTGAGTGAGATATTATAACAACTGATTGTTTACAGATCACCTGCTTGTGTGAGTGAGATATTATATCTGCTGATTGTTTACAGATCACCTGCATGTGTGAGTGAGATATTATAACTTATGATTGTTTACAGATCACTTGCATATGTGAGTGAGACATTATAACTACTAATTGTTTACAAATCACCGGCATGTGTGAGTGAGATATTATAACTTCTGATTGTTTACAGATCACCTGCATGTGTGAGTGAGATATTATAACTACTGATTGTTTACAGATCACCTGCTTGTGTGAGTGAGATATTATAACTTCTGATTGTTTACAGATCACTTGCTTGTGTGAGTGAGATATTATATCTACTGATTGTTTACAGATCACCTGCTTGTGTGAGTGAGATATTATAACAACTGATTGTTTACAGATCACCTGTTTGTGTGAGTGAGATATTATAACTTCTGATTGTTTACAGATCACCGGCATGTGTGAGTGAGATATTATAACTTCTGATTGTTTACAGATCACCTGCATGTGTGAGTGAGATATTACAAACTACTGATTGTTTACAGATCACTTGCATGTGTGAGTGAGATATTATAAATACTGATTGTTTACAGATCACCTGCATGTGTGAGTGAGATATTATAACAACTGATTGTTTACATATCACTTGCATGTGTGAGTGAGATATTATAACTTCTGATTGTTTACAGATCACCTGTATGTGTGACTGAGATATTATAACTTCTGATTGTTTACAGACCACCGGCATGTGTGAGTGAGATATTATAACTTCTGATTGTTTACAGATCACCTGCATGTGTGAGTGAGATATTATAACTTCTGATTGTTTACAGATCACCGGCTTGTGTGAGTGAGATATTATAACAACTGATTGTTTACAGATCACTTGCATGTGTGAGTGAGATATTATTACAACTGATTGTTTACAGATCACCTACATGTGTTAGTGTGATATTATAACAACTGCTTGTTTACAGATCACCTGCTTATGTGAGTGAGATATTATATCTACTGATTGTTTACAGATCACCTGCTTGTGTGAGTGAGATATAATAGCAACTGATTGTTTATAGATCACCTGCTTGTGTGAGTGAGATATTATAACTTCTGATTGTTTACAGATCAACTGCATGTGTGAGTGAGATATTATAACTTCTGATTGTTTACAGATCACCGGCATGTGTGAGTGAGATATTATAACTACTGATTGTTTACAGATCACTTGCATGTGTGAGTGAGATATTATTACAACTGATTGTTTACAGATCACCTACATGTGTGAGTGTGATATTATAACAACTGCTTGTTTACAGATCACCTGCTTATGTGAGTGAGATATTATATCTACTGATTGTTTACAGATCACCTGCTTGTGTGAGTGAGATATAATAACAACTGATTGTTTACAGATCACCTGTATGTGTGAGTGAGATATTATAACTACTGATTGTTTACAGATCACTTGCATGTGTGAGTGAGATAGTATAACACCTGATTGTTTACAGATCACTTGCATGTGTGAGTGAGATATTATAACTACTGATTGTTTACAGATCACCGGCATGTGTGAGTGAGATATTATAACTACTGATTGTTTACAGATCACCTACATGTGTGAGTGAGATATTATAACTTCTGATTGTTTACAGATCACCTGCTTGTGTGAGTGAGATATTATATCTACTGATTGTTTACAGATCACCTGTATGTGTGAGTGAGATATTATAACTTCTGATTGTTTACAGATCACCGGCCTGTGTGAGTGAGATATTATTACAACTGATTGTTTACAGATCACCTACATGTGTGAGTGTGATATTATAACTACTGATTGTTTACAGATCACCTGCTTGTGTGAGTGAGATATTATAACTTCTGATTGTTTACAGATCACCGGCCTGTGTGAGTGAGATATTATAACAACTGATTGTTTACAGATCACTTGCATGTGTGAGTGAGATATTATATCTACTGATTGTTTACAGATCACCTACATGTGTGAGTGAGATATTACAACTTCTGATTGTTTACAGATCACTTGCATGTGTGAGTGAGATATTATAACAACTGATTGTTTACAGATCACTTGCATGTGTGAGTGAGATACTATAACAACTGATTGTTTACAGATCACCGGCATGTGTGAGTGAGATATTATAACAACTGATTGTTTACAGATCACCTGCATGTGTGAGTGAGATATTATATCTACTGATTGTTTACAGATCACCTGCATGTGTGAGTGAGATATTATAACTTCTGATTGTTTACAGATCACTTGCATGTGTGAGTGAGATATTATAACTACCGATTGTTTACAGATCACCGGCATGTGTGAGTGAGATACTATAACAACTGATTGTTTACAGATCACTTGTATGTGTGAGTGAGATATTATAACTTCTGATTGTTTACAGATCACCTGCATGTGTGAGTGAGATATTATAACTTCTGATTGTTTACAGATCACCGGCATGTGTGAGTGAGATATTACAACTACCGATTATTTACAGATCACCGGCATGTGTGAGTGAGATACTATAACAACTGATTGTTTACAGATCACCGGAATGTGTGAGTGAGATATTATAACTACTGATTGTTTACAGATCACCTGCATGTGTGAGTGAGATATTATAACTACTGATTGTTTACAGATCACCTGCATGTGTGAGTGAGATATTATAACTTTTGATTGTTTACAGATCACCTTCATGTGTGAGTGAGGTATTATAACTACTGATTGTTTACAGATCACTTGCATGTGTGAGTGAGATATTATAACTTCTGATTGTTTACAGATCACTTGCATGTGTGAGTGAGATATTATAACTTCTGATTGTTTACAGATCACTTGCATGTGTGAGTGAGATATTATAACTACCGATTGTTTACAGATCACCGGCATGTGTGAGTGAGATACTATAACAACTGATTGTTTACAGATCACTTGTATGTGTGAGTGAGATATTATAACTTCTGATTGTTTACAGATCACCTGCATGTGTGAGTGAGATTTTATAACTACTGATTGTTTACAGATCACTTGCATGTGTGAGTGAGATATTATAACTTCTGATTGTTTACAGATCACCGGCATGTGTGAGTGAGATATTACAACTACCGATTGTTTACAGATCACCGGCATGTGTGAGTGAGATACTATGACAACTGATTGTTTACAGATCACCGGAATGTGTGAGTGAGATATTATAACTACTGATTGTTTACAGATCACCTGCATGTGTGAGTGAGATATTATAACTACTGATTGTTTACAGATCACCTGCATGTGTGAGTGAGATATTATAACGACTGATTGTTTACAGATCACCTGCATGTGTGAGTGAGATATTATAACAACTGATTGTTTACAGATCACCTGCTTGTGTGAGTGAGATATTATATCTGCTGATTGTTTACAGATCACCTGCATGTGTGAGTGAGATATTATAACTTATGATTGTTTACAGATCACTTGCATATGTGAGTGAGACATTATAACTACTAATTGTTTACAAATCACCGGCATGTGTGAGTGAGATATTATAACTTCTGATTGTTTACAGATCACCTGCATGTGTGAGTGAGATATTATAACTACTGATTGTTTACAGATCACCTGCTTGTGTGAGTGAGATATTATAACTTCTGATTGTTTACAGATCACTTGCTTGTGTGAGTGAGATATTATATCTACTGATTGTTTACAGATCACCTGCTTGTGTGAGTGAGATATTATAACAACTGATTGTTTACAGATCACCTGCTTGTGTGAGTGAGATATTATAACTTCTGATTGTTTACAGATCACCGGCATGTGTGAGTGAGATATTATAACTTCTGATTGTTTACAGATCACCTGCATGTGTGAGTGAGATATTACAAACTACTGATTGTTTACAGATCACTTGCATGTGTGAGTGAGATATTATAAATACTGATTGTTTACAGATCACCTGCATGTGTGAGTGAGATATTATAACAACTGATTGTTTACATATCACTTGCATGTGTGAGTGAGATATTATAACTTCTGATTGTTTACAGATCACCTGTATGTGTGACTGAGATATTATAACTTCTGATTGTTTACAGATCACCGGCATGTGTGAGTGAGATATTATAACTTCTGATTGTTTACAGATCACCTGCATGTGTGAGTGAGATATTATAACTTCTGATTGTTTACAGATCACCGGCTTGTGTGAGTGAGATATTATAACAACTGATTGTTTACAGATCACTTGCATGTGTGAGTGAGATATTATTACAACTGATTGTTTACAGATCACCTACATGTGTTAGTGTGATATTATAACAACTGCTTGTTTACAGATCACCTGCTTATGTGAGTGAGATATTATATCTACTGATTGTTTACAGATCACCTGCTTGTGTGAGTGAGATATAATAGCAACTGATTGTTTATAGATCACCTGCTTGTGTGAGTGAGATATTATAACTTCTGATTGTTTACAGATCAACTGCATGTGTGAGTGAGATATTATAACTTCTGATTGTTTACAGATCACCGGCATGTGTGAGTGAGATATTATAACTACTGATTGTTTACAGATCACTTGCATGTGTGAGTGAGATATTATAACTACTGATTGTTTACAGATCACCTGCATGTGTGAGTGTGATATTATAACAACTGCTTGTTTACAGATCACCTGCTTATGTGAGTGAGATATTATATCTACTGATTGTTTACAGATCACCTGCTTGTGTGAGTGAGATATAATAACAACTGATTGTTTACAGATCACCTGTATGTGTGAGTGAGATATTATAACTACTGATTGTTTACAGATCACTTGCATGTGTGAGTGAGATAGTATAACACCTGATTGTTTACAGATCACTTGCATGTGTGAGTGAGATATTATAACTACTGATTGTTTACAGATCACCGGCATGTGTGAGTGAGATATTATAACTACTGATTGTTTACAGATCACCTACATGTGTGAGTGAGATATTATAACTTCTGATTGTTTACAGATCACCTGCTTGTGTGAGTGAGATATTATATCTACTGATTGTTTACAGATCACCTGTATGTGTGAGTGAGATATTATAACTTCTGATTGTTTACAGATCACCGGCCTGTGTGAGTGAGATATTATTACAACTGATTGTTTACAGATCACCTACATGTGTGAGTGTGATATTATAACTACTGATTGTTTACAGATCACCTGCTTGTGTGAGTGAGATATTATAACTTCTGATTGTTTACAGATCACCGGCCTGTGTGAGTGAGATATTATAACAACTGATTGTTTACAGATCACTTGCATGTGTGAGTGAGATATTATATCTACTGATTGTTTACAGATCACCTACATGTGTGAGTGAGATATTACAACTTCTGATTGTTTACAGATCACTTGCATGTGTGAGTGAGATATTATAACAACTGATTGTTTACAGATCACTTGCATGTGTGAGTTAGATATTATTACAACTGATTGTTTACAGATCACCTACATGTGTGAGTGTGATATTATAACTACTGATTGTTTACAGATCACTTGCATGTGTGAGTGAGATATTATATCTACTGATTGTTTACAGATCACCTACATGTGTGAGTGAGATATTACAACTTCTGATTGTTTACAGATCACCTGCATGTGTGAGTGAGATATTACAACTTCTGATTGTTTACAGATCACTTGCATGTGTGAGTGAGATATTATAACAACTGATTGTTTACAGATCACTTGCATGTGTGAGTGAGATATTATATCTACTGATTGTTTACAGATCACCTACATGTGTGAGTGAGATATTACAACTTCTGATTGTTTACAGATCACCTGCATGTGTGAGTGAGATATTACAACTTCTGATTGTTTACAGATCACTTGCATGTGTGAGTGAGATATTATAACCACTTATTGTTTACAGATCACTTGCTTGTGTGAGTGAGATATTATATCTACTGATTGTTTACATATCACTTGCATGTGTGAGTGAGATATTATATCTACTGATTGTTTACAGATCACCTACATGTGTGAGTGAGATATTACAACTTCTGATTGTTTACAGATCACCTGTATGTGTGAGTGAGATATTATAACTACTGATTGTTTACAGATCACTTGTATGTGTGAGTGAGGTATTATAACTTCTGAATATACTTTCAGTTAAAGGTGCATCGATTGTGTTTCATAAAATTTTATTTGGCTTTAATACGTTCCAACACACCATATTTGCTGTTTACAATACAAACAAATTCACTAAGCTTGCATATTCATTCCCAATCGCCAAATACGTCATAATTTCTAGTTTCCAATAAAAACGTCATTATGCATGTGCAGAAACCGAATGTCAAATACTATTTACACGCACAGTAGTTAAATGACCTATTAAACATTATCAACCCAATTTTTCTATTTCATCTGGTTTACATAAGATTTCAAAATTACGTTAGACTCATTGGCGCGCGCCACACGCTGTGCATTGTCCGGTTTTCGATCAGAAATCGACACGTTTACCTTCATATCGTCACTATACTAAGTCGAGTATCATCAAAATGGTAGTTTTCGGTAACAGTTAGTACTTCTCGATAAAGTAAGACCATTTATAACGTTTGGCATATTTGACCCCCATCAACACAATGGATGTACCTTTAACTTCCATAACTATTTCACTTTTTGTGGAAATCCTTCAAGACAGCTTCAACAATATGTCGTTATTGAGTAGGACAGGTTTACACTTCAAACCAACTGACAGGTTTACACTTCAAACCGACTGACAGGTTTACACTTCAAACCAACTGACAGGTTTACACTTCAAACCAACTGACCTAGTCCAGAACGGATACAAAGCTTCAACAATATGTCGTTATTGAGTAGGACAGGTTTACACTTCAAACCAACTGACAGGTTTACACTTCAAACCGACTGACAGGTTTACACTTCAAACCAACTGACAGGTTTACACTTCAAACCAACTGACAGGTTTACACTTCAAACCAACTGACCTATTCCAGAACGGATACAAAGCTTCAACAATATGTCGTTATTGAGTAGGACAGGTTTACACTTCAAACCAACTGACAGGTTTACACTTCAAACCGACTGACAGGTTTACACTTCAAACCAACTGACAGGTTTACACTTCAAACCAACTGACAGGTTTACACTTCAAACCAACTGACCTATTCCAGAACGGATACAAAGCTTCAACAATATGTCGTTATTGAGTAGGACAGGTTTACACTTCAAACCAACTGACAGGTTTACACTTCAAACCGACTGACAGGTTTACACTTCAAACCAACTGACAGGTTTACACTTCAAACCAACTGACAGGTTTACACTTCAAACCAACTGACCTATTCCAGAACGGATACAAAGCTTCAACAATATGTCGTTATTGAGTAGGACAGGTTTACACTTCAAACCAACTGACAGGTTTACACTTCAAACCGACTGACAGGTTTACACTTCAAACCAACTGACAGGTTTACACTTCAAACCAACTGACAGGTTTACACTTCAAACCAACTGACAGGTTTACACTTCAAACCAACTGACCTATTCCAGAACGGATACAAAGCTTCAACAATATGTCGTTATTGAGTAGGACAGGTTTACACTTCAAACCAACTGACCTAGTCCAGAACGGATACAAAGCTTCAACAATATGTCGTTATTGAGTAGGACAGGTTTACACTTCAAACCAACTGACCTATTCCAGAACGGATACAAAGCTTCAACAATATGTCGTTATTGAGTAGGACAGGTTTACACTTCAAACCAACTGACCTAGTCCAGAACGGATACAAAGCTTCAACAATATGTCGTTATTGAGTAGGACAGGTTTACACTTCAAACCAACTGACCTATTCCAGAACGGATACAAAGCGAGGCTACAGACTGCAGAACTCAGAAGTGCACTGTCGAACCTCTGGTTACTATAGTTACGGTGCCACAACATGGATGTGCCACTTTGATTATCTCGCACCTCCCTCGACTAATTACTCCATTTCTCTGATGTTATCTTTTAAAGCTATTGGCTATATATCATAAATGTTTCATACATTTCGATTATTGTGCCTCTTCCAGAGAGGCATAGCAAGTTTTAATTACGCTGTGTTGAATATTTGATGAGAGGGGAATTGCTTGCAGTGCGGGCCTCTCCCCTCTGTGTTTACACGTCACAGGAAGAACAAGTAAATATCGAATCTCCCCTCATCTTTCAAAAGTCTCTCTTCTTCTCTCAACAGTATCCCCTCATCTCTCAACAGTCTCTCTTCTTCTCTCAACAGTCTCTCTAATTCTCTCAACAATCTCTCTTGTTCTCTCAACAGTCTCTCCCTCATCTCTCAACAGTCTATCTTCTTCTCTCAACAGTTTCTCTTCTTCTGTCAACAGTCTCTTCTTCTCTCAACAATCTCCCCTCATCTCTCAACTGTCTCTCTTCTTTTCCCAACAGTCTATCTTCTTCTCTCAACAATCTCTCTTCTTCTCTCAACAGTCTTCTCTCATCTCTCAACAGTCTCATCTCATCTCTCTAAAGTCTCATCTCATCTCTCAACAGTCTCTCTTCTTCTCTCAACAGTCTCCTCTCATCGCTCAGCAGTTTCTCTTTTTCTCTCAACATTATCTCGTCTTCTCTCGACAGTCTATCTTCTTCTCTCAACGGCTCTCCTCATATCTCAACAGTCTCCCCTCCTCTCTCAACAGCATCTCGTCTTCTCTCAACAGTCTCCCCTTATCTCTCAACAGTTTCCCCTCATTTCTCAACAGTCTCTCTTCTTCCCTCAACAGTCTCTTCTCATCGCTCAACAGTTTCTCCTTTCCTCTCAACAGTCTCTCTTCTTATCTCAACAGTCTCCCCTCATTTCTCAATATTTTCTCTTCTTCTCTCAACAGTCTCCTATTTTCTCTCAACAGTCTCCCCTCATCTCTCAACAGTTTCTCTTTCTCTCTCAACAGTATCTCTTCTTCTCTCAACAGTCTCTCTTCTTCTTTCAAAAGTCTCTATTCTTCTCTCGTCTTCTCTGAACAGTCTCTCTCCTCACAACAGTCTCTCTTCTTCTCTCAACAGTCTCTATTCTTCTCTCAACATTCTCCCCTCATCTCTCAGCAGTCTCTCTTCTTCTCTCAGCAGTCTCTCTTCTTCTCTCAACAATCTCTCTTCTTCTCTCAACAATCTCTCTTCATCTCTGAACATTCTCCCCTCATTTCTAAACAGTCTCCCATCATCTCTCAACAGTCTCTCTTCCTCTCTAAACAGTCTCTCTTGTTCTCTCATCAGTCTATCTTCTTTTCTCAACAGTTTCTCTTCTTCTCTCTTTACAGTTTCTCTTCTTCTCTTTACAGTTTCTCTTCTTCTCTCAACAATCTCTCTGTGTATCTTAAAGCATCTTCTACTCTTAAATGTTTTCCATTTTGACTGAACACTCTATTTTCTCCCAACAATCTATCTTTTTCTCTCAACAATCTCTCTTCTTATCTAAACAACCTCTTTTCGTCTCTACTAATGTCAAAAATATTCCTTCTTTAAAAATTCTCTTTTCTAATCTCAAAAGTATCTCTCTTCTCTTCAACAACCTTTCTTCTTTTCTAAGCTATACCAATTTTCTCTCAACAATCACTCTTCTTCGCTTTGAAATCTCTCTCTCTCTCTCTCAACAATATCTCTCTCTCTATCTCTCTCTATCACTCAACAATATCTCTCTCTATCTCTCTTTCTCTCTCGCTCAATGAGGTATCTTCTCTCTACAATCTCTCTCTCGCTCAATGACGTATCTTCTCTCTACAATCTCTCTCTCGCTCAATGACGTATCTTCTCTCTACAATCTCTCTCTCGCTCGATGAGGTATCTTCTCTCTACAATCTCTCTCTCGCTCAATGAAGTATCTTCTCTCTACAATCGCTCTTCCGCTCAATGAGGTGTCTTCTCTCTACAATCTCTCTCCCGCTCAATGAGGTATCTTCTCTCTACAATCTCTCTCTCGCTCAATGAAGTATCTTCTCTCTACAATCTCTCTCTCGCTCAATGAAGTATCTTCTCTCTACAATCTCTCTCTCGCTCAATGAAGTATCTTCTCTCTACAATCTCTCTCTCGCTCAATGAAGTATCTTTTCTCTACAATCTCTCTCTCGCTCAATGAGGTATCTTCTCTCTACAATCTCTCCCGCTCAATGAAGAATCTTCTCTCTACAATCTCTCCCGCTCAATGAGGTATCTTCTCTCTACAATCTCTCTCTCGCTCTATGAAGTATCTTCTCCCTACAATCTTTCACGCTCAATGAGGTATATTCTCTCTACAATCTCTCTCTCGCTCTATGAAGTATCTTCTCCCTACAATCTTTCACGCTCAATGAGGTATATTCTCTCTACAATCTCTCTCTCGCTCAATGAAGTATCTTCTCTCACAATCTCTCTATCGCTCAATGAAGTATCTTCTCTCTACAATCTCTCTCCTTTCATCAACCATGTCTCACTAGTCTCAGAGTGTATCATTTCACTTTCTACTCCTTTCAGGTAGCTAATGGAAATACGCCTGCTGTTGATGATGCAGTGACGATGTATAAATTGAGTTTGAGAATAAAATTGACAAAATTGAAAAATATCAGATACAAATTAGGACATGTAAAATATGCTACGAACCAATTGACAACAGCTAAATCTTTAAGACAGTGCGTGCCAACGGCTCTGTGTCTATTTGAAAGAGAAAAGAACATTTGTAGCGATGAATAAAGTTTTAAAAGAAAACTTTGTCATCAGAGCTCAGTAAAATATGTTATAGAGGTCATCTTCATGTTATTATGAGATGAGTTTTACGTCTTCATCTTGTGTCATTGAAAATTTATCAATTAGAAAAAACAAAAACAAAACACTTTTGATAACTACTGAGGCGTAGAGAACATTGTTCCATTAGTGATCCACATATAACATTGTTCCATAAGTGATCCACATATAACATTGTTCTTTTAGTGATCCACATGTAACATTGTTCTTTAAGTGATCCACATATAACATTGTTCTATAAGTGATCCACATATAACATTGTTCTTTAAGTGATCCACATGTAATATTGTTCTTTAAGTGATCCACATGTAACATTGTTCTATATGTGATCCACATATAACATTGTTCTATAAATGATCCACATGTAACATTGTTCTTTAAGTGATCCACATATAACATTGTTCTATAAATGATCCACATGTAACATTGTTCTTTAAATGGTCCACATATAACATGTTCTATAAATGATCCACATGTAACATTGTTCTTTAATTGATCCACATATAACATTGTTCCATAAGTGATCCATAAATAACATTGTACTTTTAGTGATCCACAAATAACATTGTTCCATAAGTGATCCACATATAACATTGTTCTTTAAGTGATCCACATATAACATTGTTCTTTAAGTGATCCACATGTAACATTGTTCTTTAAGTGATCCACATGTAACATTGTTCTTTAAGTGATTAACATATAACATTGTTCTTTAAGTGATCCACATATAACATTGTTCTTCAAGTGATCCACGTATAACATTGTTCTATAAGTGGTCCACATGTAACATTGTTTTTTAAGGGATCCACATATTACATTGTTCTATACATGATCTACATATAACATTGTTCTTTAAGTCATATAAACATTGTTCTATAAGTGATCCACATATAACATTGTTCTTTTAGTGATCCACATGTAACATTGTTCTTTAAGTGATCGTCATGTAACATTGTTCTTTAAGTGATCCACGTATAACATTGTTCTATAAGTGATCCACTTATAACATTTTTCGGTAAATGATCCACATGTAACATTGTTCTTTAAGTGATCCACATGTTACAGTGTTATTTAAGTGATCAACATGTAACATTGTTCTTTAAGTGATCCACTTGTAACATTGTTCTTTAAGTGGTCCACATGTAAAATTGTTCTTTAAGTGATCCACATGTAACATTGTTCTTTAAGTGATCCACATGTAACATTGTTCTTTAAGTGATCCACATGTAACATTGTTCTTTAGGTGATCCACATATAACATTGTTCTACAAGGGATCAACATTTAACATTGTTCTACAAGGGATCCACATATAACATTGTTCTTTAAGTGATGCACATATAACATTGTTTTTTTAGTGTTCCAAGTCATTTAAACACTGTTCTATAAGTGATCCATATATAATATTGTTCTTTAAGTGATCCACATATAACATTGTTCTACAAGTGATCCACATGTAACATTGTTCCATAAGTGATCCACATGTAACATTGTTCTACAAGTGATCCACATGTAACATTGTTCCATAAGTGATCCACATATAACATTGTTCTACAAGTGATCCACATAAAACATTGTTCTATAAGTGATCCACGTATAACATTGTTCTTTAAGTGATCCACATGAAACATTGTTCTTTAAGTGATCCACATGAAACATTGTTCTTTAAGTGATCCACATATAACATTGTTCTTTAAGTGGTCCACATATAACATTGTTCTTTAAGTGGTCCACATGTAAAATTGTTCTTTAAGTGATCCACATATAACATTGTTATTTAAGTGATCCACATGTAACATTGTTCTTTAAGTGATTCACATATAACATTGTTCTTTAAGTGATCCACATATAACATTGTTCTTTAAGTGATCCACATATAACATTGTTCTACAAGGGATCAACATTTAACATTGTTCTACAAGTGATCCACATATAACATTGTTCTTTAAGTGATCCACATATAACATTGTTTTTTTAGTGTTCCAAGTCATTTAAACACTGTTCTATAAGTGATCCATATATAATATTGTTCTTTAAGTGATCCACATGTAACATTGTTCTACAAGTGATCCACATGTAACATTGTTCCATAAGTGATCCACATATAACATTGTTCTACAAGTGATCCACATAAAACATTGTTCTATAAGTGTTCCACGTATAACATTGTTCTTTAAGTGATCGACATAAACAATTGTTCTTTAAGTGATCCACATGTAACATTGTTCTTTAAGTGATCCACATGAAACATTGTTCTTTAAGTGATCCACATATAACATTGTTCCATAAGTGATCCACATGTAACATTGTTCTTTAAGTGATCCACATTTAACATTATGGTACAAGTGATCCACATATAACATTGTTCCATAAGTGATCCACATATAACATTGTTCTTTGAGTGATCCACATGTAACATTGTTCTTTAAGTAGTCCACATGTAACATTGTTCTACAAGTGATCCACTTATAACATTTTTCGGTAAATGATCCACATATAACATTGATCTATACATGATCCACATATAACATCGTTCTTTTAGTGATCTACATATAACATTGTTCTACAAGTGATCCACATATAACATTGTTCTCTAAGTGATTCACATATAACATTGTTCTTTTAGTGATCTACATATAACATTGTTCTATAAATGATCCACATGTAACATTGTTCTTTAAGTGATCCACATGTAACATTGTTCCATAAGTGATCCACATATAACATTGTTCTACAAGGGATCAACATTTAACATTGTTCTTTAAGTGATCCACATATAACATTGTTCTTTAAGTGATCCACATATAACATTGTTCTATAAGTGATCCATATATAATATTGTTCTATAAGTGATCCATATATAATATTGTTCTTTAAGTGATCCACATGTAACATTGTTCTACAAGTGATCCACATATAACATTGTTCCATAAGTGATCCACATAAAACATTGTTCTACAAGTGATCCACAAAAAACATTGTTCTATAAGTGATCCACATATAACATTGTTCTATAAGTGATCCATATATAATATTGTTCTTTAAGTGATCCACATGTAACATTGTTCTACAAGTGATCCACATATAACATTGTTCCATAAGTGATCCACATAAAACATTGTTCTACAAGTGATCCACAAAAAACATTGTTCTATAAGTGATCCACATATAACATTGTTTTTTTAGTGTTCCAAGACATTTAAAGACTGTTCTATAAGTGATCCACATATACCATTATTTTATAAGTGATCCACGTATAACATTGTTCTATAAATGATCCACATAAACTCATCGGCAAAAGAAACATATCACCTCATTTGGTTTTGATTAATGCAATATTTAAAAGAAATCAGATGCATTTGAATGTGACAAGATACAATAATTCTTATCTGCAGTAGTTTGAATGAATTGATTGGTGACTGTGGTTACATTTTAATTAAAATTTCTTTGTTTAATGAAGACAGGGGTAAGAAATGAAATTTCCACCAACATGATCCCTAACATGTTTAAAATGTTGTAAATGTGTAAATGATCAGGCACATATAAACATTTTCACATAGAATATATCTTATATGTCAATGGACAATTGTGTATCATCAACAATAATTTTTTAATTTAAAAAAGACATGAAGAAGTATTCTTTGACTGCTGACTAAACACCTGTACTTTTCAGATTTTAGATATGATTTCGAAAACTTGAGATATTTGCAAATGAAAATCATACATATGATAAAATCAACTGAGGTGATAAGTTTCTTTTGCCGATGGGTTTATAAAATTTTCCATTAGTGATCCTCATATCACGTACTTAATGGATTTAAACATACATGTATATTATTCACGTGGAAAGGGTTTGGAATTGGTAGTCCTGACTTATATATGACTAATATCCTCTTCTTAGTATGACATAGGCGATTTACATTTGTACAAACAAATATGACAGATAGTTGAGAGGAAAGTAACACACGCGGAGAGAGAAGAGAGAGAGAAGAGGTTGAATGACAGCAGCATGCTGTACACATCGCTTTGTCTCACTGATGAACGACTGCACTAACTTAAATACACTTATATTTTGACATATATAGTGGTAGGTCTGCACTTCCTTCTAAAACAAGTTGATGGTATAATACCTGCTGAATGAAATATGAGCTTCACAGAAAGACATGAATCTGTACTGTTTATAAAATGGACATTCCAACAAAAATGATAAGATCTTAATTGCCTATCATTACACAATAAAGATTAATGTTCAAACCAAAGTTGGGTAATGGAAAATAATGTAAGGGATTTACAGAAGAGTATTGCTTTGGTCACTCTTTGTACTGGTGTTTATGCATGCAGATATGTACTTGGGTGAGAGCGGGGATGTCTGTGGAAGAAACACCCCATGGGAGGTAGTCCGGAGACGCTGCACCATTCCTCCAACATAAATGTATACGCTTTATCGATTTCAGAGCGAAGCAATGCTTAGATTGCAGAGTGGGATTATATAGTTCCGATTGAAGCAAGGATAGATTGTGTGGCTGAGATGTGAATAAATGTCAGCAGTAATCATATTTGAAATAGTATGGTACAATTTGTTTAGTATTAAGACAGAAAAGGGAGACTAATCAGCTATATGGAAGTGATGAAGTTATATATTGATATCTTATTACGACCACAAGTTGGAAAACCGTTTACTTCTTACATTGCCAGTGATTTAATTGCCCAGAGTATTACGTCAGAAAGTGTAAATAAATGATTTGTTGAAAACATTTAAAGTCTAAATTGCATCAACTGCAATGTATGTACGCAATAACTGTCATTTGTCAAGTATAGATTAGTTTTATTTCCCACATATGTTATATCACGTCTCCAGTCTCTGTGATATGACGTCTCCAGTCTCCGTAATATCATGGCTTCAGTCTCTGTTATATCACGTCCCTAGTCTCTGTTATATCACGTCTCCAGTCTCTGTTATATCACGTCTCCAGTCTCTGTTATATCACGTCTCCAGTCTCTGTTATATCACATCTCCAGTCTCTGTTATATCACGTCTCCAGTCTCTGTTATATCACGTCTCCAGTCTCTGTTATATCACGTCCCTAGTCTCTGTTATATCACGTCTCCAGTTTCTGTTATATCACGTCTCCAGTCTCTGTTATATCACGTCTTCAGTTTCTGTTATATCACGTCGCTAGCTCTATCACACGACCAGTCTCTACTCTATCACGAGGCTAGTCTCTGTTTTATCACAAGATCAGTCTCTGCCCTATCACAAAACCAGTCTCTGTTCTATCACGAGGCTAGTCTCTGTTCTATCACAAGACCAGTCTCTACTCTTTCACGTGACTAGTCTCTGCCCTATCACTATACCAGTCTTTACTCTATAACGAGGCTAGTCTCTGTTTTATCACAAGACCAGTCTCTGCCCTATCACAAAACCAGTTTCTGTTCTATCTCGAGGCTAGTCTCTGCCCTATCACAAAATCAGTTTCTTTTCTGTCTCGAGGCTAGTCTCTGCTCTATCACAAGACCAGTCTCTACTCTATCACGAGGCCAGTCTCTACTCTATCACGTTACTAGTATCTGCTCTATCACAAGACCAGTCTCTACTCATCACAAGACCAGTCTCTACTCTATCACGAGGCCACAAGTCAGTCTCTACCCTATCACAAGACCAGTCTCTACTCTATCATAAGGCTCGTCTCTGTTCTATCACGAGGCTAGTTTCTGGTCTATCACAAGGTTGGTCTCCACCTTATCACGAAGCTATTCTCTGTTCTGTCACAGGAACAGTCTCTACTCTATCAGAAGACCAGTCTCTACCCTATCACAATACCAGTCTCTACCTTATCACGAGGCTAGTCTCTACCTTATCACGAGGCTAGTCTCTGTTATATCACGAGGCTAGTCTCTGTTATATCACGAGGCTAGTCTCTGTTCTATCACGAGGATAGTATCTGCTGTATCACGAGGCTAGTCTCTGTTCTATCACGAGGCTAGTATCTGCTGTATCACGAGGCTAGTCTCTGTTATGTCACGGGACCAATCTCTGTTCTATCACAAGACCAGTCCCATGGAAGATGCTGGGTCGGGTTCACTCTGCTGCTGGCGGGCGGTTAAAGCGATTACTGACAACATGAGGAAAAGCAGATCAGAGCGGAGAGATCATTCTCCCTCTCGTGCTGTGTGACGCCCGGACAAAAACACCTCCTGTCACAAACAAATTGCCTGTGGCACTAAGAGATAGTTCCCTAAGCTCTGGTGAAAAGGTTATTAACGGCACTAATTACCTCTTCAAGGAAAGTAGGCATACACCGAACTTGCTTTCAAATCCTTCACTGATTATACTTTTTCTGAGCTTCTTTAAAGTATTGGCTGGAAATGAAATTAAAGAACTTTTTAAAGCAGTTGGAATTTCTTTTAAAGAATAGATTTACTTCTTCAAAAATAATTAAATTCTGAAACGGAGTTTAATGTTGAATTGAGTCACATACGTCAACTAGGTAGCAGATTTATATACATCAACTTGGTAACACATTAATCATCCTGTCAAAGTTGAAAGTAGGCCAATAAATAGTAACAACTACCTGTTATTGATAGATAATTAAAATTCGACACAGGTAAACAGGTTTTTATGAACATGGATATGTTGTGTCAATTTTCCTTTTTCACTTAATTATTCAAAGTACGCATTCCACATTCTAATGTTTAAATATTCTGTAAAATAATATTCGGAACTAATAGTTAGAACGTTGACGATACAATGTCAACTAACTCTTGAAGGTGGATGGTACAATATCAACTAACTCTAGAACGTGGATGGTACAATATCAACTAACTCTTGAACGTGGATGATACAATATCAATTAACTCTTGAACGTGAATGTTACAATATCAACTAACTCTTGAACGTGGACGATACAATATCAACTAACTCTTGAACATGGATGATACAATATCAACTAACTCTTGAACGTGGATGATACAATATCAACTTACTCTTGAACGTGGATGATACAATATCAACTAACTCTAGAACGTGAACGATCCAATATAAACTAACTCTTGAACGTGGATGATACAATATCAACTAACTCTTGAACGTGGACAATACAATATCAACTAACTCTTGAACGTGGACGATACAATATCAAATAACTCTTGAACGTGGATGATACAATATCAACTAACTCTTGAACGTGGACGATACAATATCAACTAACTCTTGAACGTGGATGTTACAATATCAACTAATTCTTGAACCTGGACGATACAATATCAACTAATTCTTGAACGTGGATGATTCAATATCAACAAACTCTGGAACTTGGATGTTACAATATCAACTAACTCTTGAACGTGAACGATACAATATCAAATAACTCTTGAACGTGGATGATACAATATCAACTAACTCATGAATGTGGACGATACATTATCAACTAACTCTTGAACGTGGATGAATCAATATCAACTAACTCTTGAACGTGGACGATACAATATCAACTAACTCTTGAACCTGGACGATACAATATCAACTAACTCTTGAACCTGGATGATACAATGTCAACATACTCTTGACCGTGGAAGATACAATATAAACTAACTCTTGAACGTGGATGATTCAATATCAACTAACTCTTGAACCTGGATGATAAAATGTCAACATACTCTTGAACGTGGACGATACAATATCAACTTACTCTTGAACGTAGATGATACAATATCAACTATCTCTTGAACCTGGACGATACAATATCAACTAACTCTTGAACACGGATGATAAAATGTCAACTAACTCTTGAGCGTGGACGATACAATATCAACTAATTCTTGAACCTGGATGATACAATGTCAACTAACTCTTGAACCTGGACGATACAATATCAACTAACTCTTGAACCTGGATGATACAATGTCAACATACTCTTGAACGTGGACGATACAATATAAACTAACTCTTGAACGTGGATGATACAATATCAACTAACTCTTGAACGTGGACGATACAATATCAACTAACTCTTGAACACGGATGATAAAATGTCAACTAACTCTTGAGCGTGGACGATACAATATCAACTAACTCTTGAACGTGGACGATACAATATCAACTAACTCTTGAACGTGGATGTTACAATATCAACTAACTCTTGAACGTGGACAATACAATATCAACTAACTCTTGAGCATGGACGATACAATATCAACTAACTCTTGAACGTGGACGATACAATATCAACTAACTCTTGAACGTGGACGATACAATATCAACTAACTCTTGAACGTGGATGATACAATATCAACTAACTCTTGAACGTGGATGATACAATATCAACTAACTGTTGAACGTGGACGAAAAAATATCAACTAACTCTTGAACGTGGATGTTACAATATCAACTAATTCTTGAACCTGGACGATACAATATCAACTAATTCTTGAACCTGGACGATACAATATCAACTAATTCTTGAACCTGGATGTTACAATATCAACCTACTCTTGAACTTGGATGATTCAATATCAACTAACTCTTGAACGTGGAAGATACAATATCAACTAACTCTTGAACGTGGATGATACAATATCAACTAACTCTTGAACGTGGACGATACAATTTCAACTAACTCTTGAACGTGGACGATACAATTTCAACTAACTCTTGAACGTGGATGATACAATATCAAATAATTCTTGAACGTGGATAATACAATATCAACTAACTCTTGAACGTGGACGATACAATATCAACTAACTCTTGAACGTGGACGATACAATATCAACTAACTCTTGAACGTGGATGTTACAATATCAACTAATTCTTGAACCTGGACGATACAATATCAACTAATTCTTGAACCTGGATGTTACAATACCAACTTACTCTTGAACGTGGATGATTCAATATCAACTAACTCTTGAACATGGATGATACAATGTCAACATACTCTTGAACGTGGACGATACAATATAAACTAACTCTTGAACGTGGATGATACAATATCAACTAACTCTTGAACGTGGACGATACAATATCAAATAACTCTTGAACGTGGATGATACAATATCAACTAACTCTTGAACGTGGATGATACAATATCAACTAACTCTTGAACGTGGATGATTCAATATCAACTAACTCTAGAACGTGGACGATATAATATCAACTAACTCTTGAACGTGGACGATACAATATCAACTAACTCTTGAACACGGATGATAAAATGTCAACTAACTCTTGAGCGTGGACGATACAATTTCAACTAACTCTTGAACGTGGACGATACAATATCAACTAACTCTTGAACGTGGATGATACAATGTTAACGAACTCTTGAACGTGGATGTTACAATATCAACTAACTCTTGAACGTGGACGATACAATATCAACTAACTCTTGAACGTGGATGATACAATATCAACTAACTCTTGAACGTGGACGATACAATATCAACTAACTCTTGAACGTGGACGATACAATATCAACTAACCTTTGAACGTAGATGATACAATATCAACTAACTCTTGAACGTGGACGATACAATATCAACTAACTCTTGAACGTGGACGAAACAGTATCAACTAACTCTTGAACGTGGATGTTACAATATCAACTAATTCTTGAACCTTGACGATACAATATCAACTAATTCTTGAACCTGGATGTTACAATATCAACTTACTCTTGAACGTGGATGATTCAATATCAACTTACTCTTGAACGTGGATGATTCAATATCAACTAACTCTTGAACGTGAATGTTACAATATCAATTAACTCTTGAACGTGGACGATACAATATCAACTAACCCTTGAACGTGGATGATACAATATCAACTAACTCTTGAACGTGGACGATACAATATCAACTAACTCTAGAACGTGGACGATACAATATCAACTAACCGTTGAACGTGGACGATACAATATCAACTAACTCTTGAACGTGAATGTTACAATATCAACTAACTCTTGAACGTGGATGATACAATATCAACTAACTCCTGAACGTTAATGATACAATATCAACTAACTCTTGAACGTGGACGATATATTATCAACTAACTCTTGAACGTGGACGATACAATTTGAACTAACTCTTGAACACGGATGATTAAATGTCAACTATCTCTAGAACGTGGATGATACAATATTAACTAACTCTTGAACGTGGACGATATAATATCAACTAACTCTAGAACGTGGACGATACAATATCAACTAACTCTTGAACGTGGATGATAAAATGTCAACTATCTCTAGAACGTGGATAATACAATATCAACTAACTCTAGAACGTGGATGATACAATTTCAACTAACTCTTGAACGTGGACAATACAATGTCAACTAAATCTTGAACGTGGACGATACAATATCAACTAACTCTTGAACGTGGACGACACAATATCAAATAACTCTTGAACGTAGATGATACAATATGAACAAACTCTAGAACGTGGACGATACAATATCAACTAATTCCTGAACATGGATGATACAATATCAACTAACTCTTGAACGTGGATGATACAATATCAACTAACTCTTGAACGTGGAGGATACAATATCAACTAACCGTTGAACGTGGACGATACAATATCAACTAACTCTTGAACGTGAATGTTACAATATCAACTAACTCTTGAACGTGGATGATACAATATCAACTAACTCCTGAACGTTAATGATACAATATCAACTAACTCTTGAACGTGGACGATATAATATCAACTAACTCTTGAACGTGGACGATACAATATGAACTAACTCTTGAACACGGATGATTAAATGTCAACTATCTCTAGAACGTGGATGATACAATATTAACTAACTCTTGAACGTGGACGATATAATATCAACTAACTCTAGAACGTGGACGATACAATATCAACTAACTCTTGAACGTGGATGATAAAATGTCAACTATCTCTAGAACGTGGATAATACAATATCAACTAACTCTAGAACGTGGATGATACAATTTCAACTAACTCTTGAACGTGGACGATACAATATCAACTAACTCTTGAACGTGGACGATACAATATCAACTAACTCTTGAACGTGGACGACACAATATCAAATAACTCTTGAACGTAGATGATACAATATGAACAAACTCTAGAACGTGGACGATACAATATCAACTAATTCTTGAACATGGATGATACAATATCAACTAACTCTTGAACGTGGATGATACAATATCAACTAACTCTTGAACGTGGACGATACAATATCAACTAACCGTTGAACGTGGACGATACAATATCAACTAACTCTTGAACGTGAATGTTACAATATCAACTAAATCTTGAACGTGGATGATACAATATCAACTAACTCTTGAACGTGGACGATACAATATCAACTAACTCTTGAACACGGATGATAAAATGTCAACTATCTCTAGAACGTGGATGATACAATATTAACTAACTCTTGAACGTGGATGATACATATCAACTAACTCTTGAACGTGGATGTTACAATATCAACTAACTCTTGAACGTGGACAATACAATATCAACTAACTCTTGAGCATGGACGATACAATATCAACTAACTCTTGAACGTGGACGATACAATATCAACTAACTCTTGAACGTGGACGATACAATATCAACTAACTCTTGAACGTGGATGATACAATATCAACTAACTCTTGAACGTGGATGATACAATATCAACTAACTCTAGAACGTGGACGATACAATATCAAATAACTCTTGAACGTGGATGATACAATGTTAACGAACTCTTGAACGTGGATGTTACAATATCAACTAACTCTTGAACGTGGACGATACAATATCAACTAACTCTTGAACGTGGATGATACAATATCAACTAACTCTTGAACGTGGACGATACAATATCAACTAACTCTTGAACGTGGACGATACAATATCAACTAACCTTTGAACGTAGATGATACAATATCAACTAACTCTTGAGCATGGACGATACAATATCAACTAACTCTTGAACGTGGATGATACAATATCAACTAACTGTTGAACGTGGACGAAACAATATCAACTAACTCTTGAACGTGGATGTTACAATATCAACTAATTCTTGAACCTGGACGATACAATATCAACTAATTCTTGAACCTAGACGATACAATATCAACTAATTCTTGAACCTGGATGTTACAATATCAACTTACTCTTGAACGTGGATGATTCAATATCAACTAACTCTTGAACGTGGACGATACAATCTCAACTAACTCTTGAACGTGGACGATACAATTTCAACTAACTCTTGAACGTGGATGATACAATATCAAATAATTCTTGAACGTGGATGATACAATATCAACTAACTCTTGAACGTGGACGATACAATATCAACTAACTCTTGAACGTGGACGATACAATATCAACTAACTCTTGAACGTGGATGTTACAATATCAACTAATTCTTGAACCTGGACGATACAATATCAACTAATTCTTGAACCTGGATGTTACAATACCAACTTACTCTTGAACGTGGATGATTCAATATCAACTAACTCTTGAACATGGATGATACAATGTCAACATACTCTTGAACGTGGACGATACAATATCAACTAACTCTTGAACGTGGATGATACAATATCAACTAACTCTTGAACGTGGACGATACAATATCAAATAGCTCTTGAACGTGGATGATACAATATCAACGAACTCTAGAACGTGGATGATACAATATCAACTAACTTTTGAACGTGGATGATTCAATATCAACTAACTCTAGAACGTGGACGATATAATATCAACTAACTCTTGAACGTGGACGATACAATATCAACTAACTCTTGAACACGGATGATAAAATGTCAACTAACTCTTGAGCGTGGACGATACAATTTCAACTAACTCTTGAACGTGGACGATACAATATCAACTAACTCTTGAACGTGGATGTTACAATATCAACTAACTCTTGAACGTGGACGATACAATATCAACTAACTCTTGAACGTGGACGATACAATATCAACTAACTCTTGAGCGTGGACGATACAATATCAACTAACTCTTGAACGTGGACGATACAATATCAACTAACTCTTGAACGTGGACGATACAATATCAACTAACTCTTGAACGTGGACAATACAATATCAACTAACCCTTGAAAGTGGATGATACAATATCAACTAACTCTTGAACGTGGACGATACAATATCAACTAACTCTTGAACGTGGATGATTCAATATCAACTAACTCTAGAACGTGGACGATATAATATCAACTAACTCTTGAACGTGGACGATACAATATCAACTAACTCTTGAACACGGATGATAAAATGTCAACTTACTCTTGAGCGTGGACGATACAATTTCAACTAACTCTTGAACGTGGACGATACAATATCAACTAACTCTTGAACGTGGATGTTACAATATCAACTAACTCTTGAACGTGGACAATAAAATATCAACTAACTCTTGAACGTGGACGATAAAATATCAACTAACTCTTGAGCGTGGACGATACAATATCAACTAACTCTTGAACGTGGACGATACAATATCAACTAACTCTTGAGCGTGGACGATACAATATCAACTAACTCTTGAACGTGGACGATACAATATCAACTAACCCTTGAAAGTGGATGATACAATATCAACTAACTCTTGAACGTGGACGATACAATATCAACTAACTCTTGAACGTGGATGATACAATATCAACTAACTCTAGAACGTGGACGATACAATATCAACTAACTCTTGAACGTGGATGATACAATGTTAACGAACTCTTGAACGTGGATGTTACAATATCAACTAACTCTTGAACGTGGACGATACAATCTCAACTAACTCTTGAACGTGGACGATACAATTTCAACTAACTCTTGAACGTGGATGATACAATATCAAATAATTCTTGAACGTGGATGATACAATATCAACTAACTCTTGAACGTGGACGATACAATATCAACTAACTCTTGAACGTGGACGATACAATATCAACTAACTCTTGAACGTGGATGTTACAATATCAACTAATTCTTGAACCTGGACGATACAATATCAACTAATTCTTGAACCTGGATGTTACAATACCAACTTACTCTTGAACGTGGATGATTCAATATCAACTAACTCTTGAACATGGATGATACAATGTCAACATACTCTTGAACGTGGACGATACAATATCAACTAACTCTTGAACGTGGATGATACAATATCAACTAACTCTTGAACGTGGACGATACAATATCAAATAACTCTTGAACGTGGATGATACAATATCAACGAACTCTAGAACGTGGATGATACAATATCAACTAACTTTTGAACGTGGATGATTCAATATCAACTAACTCTAGAACGTGGACGATATAATATCAACTAACTCTTGAACGTGGACGATACAATATCAACTACCTCTTGAACACGGATGATAAAATGTCAACTAACTCTTGAGCGTGGACGATACAATTTCAACTAACTCTTGAACGTGGACGATACAATATCAACTAACTCTTGAACGTGGATGTTACAATATCAACTAACTCTTGAACGTGGACAATAAAATATCAACTAACTCTTGAACGTGGACGATAAAATATCAACTAACTCTTGAGCGTGGACGATACAATATCAACTAACTCTTGAACGTGGACGATACAATATCAACTAACTCTTGAGCGTGGACGATACAATATCAACTAACTCTTGAACGTGGACAATACAATATCAACTAACCCTTGAAAGTGGATGATACAATATCAACTAACTCTTGAACGTGGACGATACAATATCAACTAACTCTTGAACGTGGATGATTCAATATCAACTAACTCTAGAACGTGGACGATATAATATCAACTAACTCTTGAACGTGGACGATACAATATCAACTAACTCTTGAACACGGATGATAAAATGTCAACTAACTCTTGAGCGTGGACGATACAATTTCAACTAACTCTTGAACGTGGACGATACAATATCAACTAACTCTTGAACGTGGATGTTACAATATCAACTAACTCTTAAACGTGGACAATTAAATATCAACTAACTCTTGAACGTGGACGATAAAATATCAACTAACTCTTGAGCGTGGACGATACAATATCAACTAACTCTTGAACGTGGACGATACAATATCAACTAACTCTTGAGCGTGGACGATACAATATCAACTAACTCTTGAACGTGGACAATACAATATCAACTAACCCTTGAAAGTGGATGATACAATATCAACTAACTCTTGAACGTGGACGATACAATATCAACTAACTCTTGAACGTGGATGATACAATATCAACTAACTCTAGAACGTGGACGATACAATATCAAATAACTCTTGAACGTGGATGATACAATGTTAACGAACTCTTGAACGTGGATGATACAATATCAACTAACTCTTGAACGTGGACGATACAATATCAACTAACTCTTGAACGTGGATGATACAATATCAACTAACTCTTGAACGTGGACGATACAATATCAACTAACTCTTGAACGTGGACGATACAATATCAACTAACCTTTGAACGCAGATGATACAATATCAACTAACTCTTGAACGTGGACGATACAATATCAACTAACTCTTGAACGTGGACGATACAATATCAACTAACTCTTGAACGTGGATGTTACAATATCAACTAATTCTTGAACCTGGACGATACAATATCAACTAATTCTTGAACCTAGACGATACAATATCAACTAATTCTTGAACCTGGATGTTACAATATCAACTTACTCTTGAACGTGGATGATTCAATATCAACTTACTCTTGAACGTGGATGATTCAATATCAACTAACTCTTGAACGTGAATGTTACAATATCAATTAACTCTTGAACGTGGACGATACAATATCAACTAACCCTTGAACGTGGATGATACAATATCAACTAACTCTTGAACGTGGACGATACAATATCAACTAACTCTAGAACGTGGACGATACAATATCAACTAACCGTTGAACGTGGACGATACAATATCAAGTAACTCTTGAACGTGAATGTTACAATATCAACTAACTCTTGAACGTGGATGATACAATATCAACTAACTCCTGAACGTTAATGATACAATATCAACTAACTCTTGAACGTGGACGATATAATATCAACTAACTCTTGAACGTGGACGATACAATATGAACTAACTCTTGAACACGGATGATAAAATGTCAACTATCTCTAGAACGTGGATGATACAATATTAACTAACTCTTGAACGTGGACGATATAATATCAACTAACTCTAGAACGTGGACGATACAATATCAACTAACTCTTGAACTAGGATGATAAAATGTCAACTATCTCTAGATCGTGGATAATACAATATCAACTAACTCTAGAACGTGGATGATACAATTTCAACTAACTCTTGAACGTGGACAATACAATGTCAACTAAATCTTGAACGTGGACGATACAATATCAACTAACTCTTGAACGTGGACGACACAATATCAAATAACTCTTGAACGTAGATGATACAATATGAACAAACTCTAGAACGTGGACGATACAATATCAACTAATTCTTGAACATGGATGATACAATATCAACTAACTCTTGAACGTGGATGATACAACATCAACTAACTCTTGAACGTGGATGTTACAATATCAACTAACTCTAGAACGTGGACGATACAATATCAACTAACCCTTGAACGTGAATGTTACAATATCAACTAAATCTTGAACGTGGATGATACAATATCAACTAACTCTTGAACGTGGACGATACAATATCAACTAACTCTTGAACACGGATGATAAAATGTCAACTATCTCTAGAACGTGGATGATACAATATTAACTAACTCTTGAACGTGGATGATACAATATCAACTAACTCTAGAACGTGGACGATACAATATCAACTAACTCTTGAACGTGGACAATACAATGTCAACTAAATCTTGAACGTGGACGATACAATATCAACTAACTCTTGAACGTGGATGATACAATACGAAAAAACTCTAGAACGTGGATGATACAATGTCAACTAACTCTTGAACGTGGATGATACAATATCAAGTAACTTTTGAACTTTGATGATTCAATATCAACTAACACTTGAACGTGGATGGTACAATATCAACAATCTCTTGAACGTGGATGGTACAATATCAACTAACCCTTGAACGTGGATGGTACAATATCAACTAACCCTTGAACGTGGATGGTACAATATCAACTAACCCTTGAACGTGGATGGTACAATATCAAATAACTCTTGAACGTAGACGATACAATGTCAACTAACTCTAGAACGTGGGTGATACAATATCAACTAACTCTTGAATGTGGATGATACAATATCAACTAACTCTAGAACGTGGACGATACCATATCAACTAACTCTTGAACGTGGACAATACAATGTCAACTAAATCTTGAACGTGGACGATACAATATCAACTAACTCTTGAACGTGGATGATATAATTGTCAACTAACTTTTGAAAAAGGGTGATACAATATCAACTAACCCTGGAACATGGATGATACAATATCAACTAACTCTTGAACGTGGACAATACAATATCAACTAACTCTTGAACGTGGACGATACACTATCAACTAATTATTGAACGTGGATGATACAATATCAACTATCTCTTGAACGTGGATGATACAATATCAACTAACTCTTGAACATGGACGATACACTATCAACTAATTATTGAACGTGGGTGATTCAATATCAACTAACTCTAGAACGTGGACGATACAATATCAACTAAATCTTGAACGTGGACGATACAATATCAACTAACTCTTGAACGTGGACGATACAATATCAACTAACTCTTGAGCGTGGACGATACAATATCAACTAACTCTTGAGCGTGGACGATACAATATCAACTAACTCTTGAGCGTGGACGATACAATATCAACTAACTCTTGAGCGTGGACGATACAATATCAAGTAAATCTTGAACGTGGACGATACAATATGGACAAACTCTAGAACGTTGAAGATACAATATCAAATAACTCTTGAACGTGGATGATACAATATCAACTAACTCTTGAACGTGGATGATACAATATCAACTAACTCTTGAACGTGGATGATACAATATCAACTAACTCTTGAACGTGGACGATACAATATCAACTAACTCTTGAGCTTGGACGATACAATATCAACTAACTCTTGAGCGTGGACGATACAATATCAACTAATTCTTGAACCTGGATGTTACAATATCAACTTACTCTTGAACGTGAACGATACAATATCAACTAACTCTTGAACGTGGACGATACAATATCAACTAACCCTTGAACGTGGATGATACAATATCAACAAACTCGTGAATGTGGACGACACAATATCAAATAACTCTTGAACGTAGATGATAAAATATCAAATAACTCTTGAACGTGGATGATACAATATCAACTAACTCTTGAACGTGGATGATACAATATCAACTAACTCTTGAACGTGGATGATACAATATCAACTAACTCTTGAACGTGGATGATAGAATATCAACTAACTCTTGAACGTGGATGATACAATATCAACTAACTCTTGAACGTGGACGATACAATATCAACTAACTCTTGAGCGTGGACGATACAATATCAACTAATTCTTGATCGTGGATGATACAATATCAACTAACTCTTGAACGTGGACGATACAATATCAACTAACTGTAGAACGTGGATGATACAATATCAACTAACTCTTGAACGTGGACAATACAATATCAACTAACTCTTGAACGTGGACGATACAATATCAACTAACTTTTGAACTTGGGTGATACAATATCAACTAACCCTAGAACATGGATGATACAATATCAACTAACTCTTGAACGTGGATGATACAATATCAACTAACTCTTGAGCGTGGACGATACAATATCAACTAACTCTTGAACGTGGACGATACAATATCAACTAACCCTTGAAAGTGGATGATACAATATCAACTAACTCTTGAACGTGGACGATACAATATCAACTAACTCTTGAACGTGGATGATACAATATCAACTAACTCTAGAACGTGGACGATACAATATCAACTAACTCTTGAGCGTGGACGATACAATGTCAACTAACTCTTGAGCGTGGACGATACAATTTCAACTAACTCTTGAACGTGGACGATACAATATCAACTAACTCTTGAACGTGGATGTTACAATATCAACTAACTCTTGAACGTGGACAATAAAATATCAACTAACTCTTGAACGTGGACGATAAAATATCAACTAACTCTTGAGCGTGGACGATACAATATCAACTAACTCTTGAACGTGGACGATACAATATCAACTAACTCTTGAGCGTGGACGATACAATATCAACTAACTCTTGAACGTGGACAATACAATATCAACTAACCCTTGAAAGTGGATGATACAATATCAACTAACTCTTGAACGTGGACGATACAATATCAACTAACTCTTGAACGTGGATGATTCAATATCAACTAACTCTAGAACGTGGACGATATAATATCAACTAACTCTTGAACGTGGACGATACAATATCAACTAACTCTTGAACACGGATGATAAAATGTCAACTAACTCTTGAGCGTGGACGATACAATTTCAACTAACTCTTGAACGTGGACGATACAATATCAACTAACTCTTGAACGTGGATGTTACAATATCAACTAACTCTTGAACGTGGACAATAAAATATCAACTAACTCTTGAACGTGGACGATAAAATATCAACTAACTCTTGAGCGTGGACGATACAATATCAACTAACTCTTGAACGTGGACGATACAATATCAACTAACTCTTGAGCGTGGACGATACAATATCAACTAACTCTTGAACGTGGACAATACAATATCAACTAACCCTTGAAAGTGGATGATACAATATCAACTAACTCTTGAACGTGGACGATACAATATCAACTAACTCTTGAACGTGGATGATACAATATCAACTAACTCTAGAACGTGGACGATACAATATCAAATAACTCTTGAACGTGGATGATACAATGTTAACGAACTCTTGAACGTGGATGTTACAATATCAACTAACTCTTGAACGTGGACGATACAATATCAACTAACTCTTGAACGTGGATGATACAATATCAACTAACTCTTGAACGTGGACGATACAATATCAACTAACTCTTGAACGTGGACGATACAATATCAACTAACCTTTGAACGCAGATGATACAATATCAACTAACTCTTGAACGTGGACGATACAATATCAACTAACTCTTGAACGTGGACGAAACAATATCAACTAACTCTTGAACGTGGATGTTACAATATCAACTAATTCTTGAACGTGGACGATACAATATCAACTAATTCTTGAACCTAGACGATACAATATCAACTAATTCTTGAACCTGGATGTTACAATATCAACTTACTCTTGAACGTGGATGATTCAATATCAACTTACTCTTGAACGTGGATGATTCAATATCAACTAACTCTTGAACGTGAATGTTACAATATCAATTAACTCTTGAACGTGGACGATACAATATCAACTAACCCTTGAACGTGGATGATACAATATCAACTAACTCTTGAACGTGGACGATACAATATCAACTAACTCTAGAACGTGGACGATACAATATCAACTAACCGTTGAACGTGGACGATACAATATCAAGTAACTCTTGAACGTGAATGTTACAATATCAACTAACTCTTGAACGTGGATGATACAATATCAACTAACTCCTGAACGTTAATGATACAATATCAACTAACTCTTGAACGTGGACGATATAATATCAACTAACTCTTGAACGTGGACGATACAATATGAACTAACTCTTGAACTAGGATGATAAAATGTCAACTATCTCTAGATCGTGGATAATACAATATCAACTAACTCTAGAACGTGGATGATACAATTTCAACTAACTCTTGAACGTGGACAATACAATGTCAACTAAATCTTGAACGTGGACGATACAATATCAACTAACTCTTGAACGTGGACGACACAATATCAAATAACTCTTGAACGGAGATGATACAATATGAACAAACTCTAGAACGTGGACGATACAATATCAACTAATTCTTGAACATGGATGATACAATATCAACTAACTCTTGAACGTGGATGATACAACATCAACTAACTCTTGAACGTGGACGATACAATATCAACTAACCGTTGAACGTGGACGATACAATATCAACTAACTCTTGAACGTGAATGTTACAATATCAACTAAATCTTGAACGTGGATGATACAATATCAACTAACTCTTGAACGTGGACGATACAATATCAACTAACTCTTGAACACGGATGATAAAATGTCAACTATCTCTAGAACGTGGATGATACAATATTAACTAACTCTTGAACGTGGATGATACAATATCAACTAACTCTAGAACGTGGACGAAACAATATCAACTAACTCTTGAACGTGGACAATACAATGTCAACTAAATCTTGAACGTGGACGATACAATATCAACTAACTCTTGAACGTGGATGATACAATACGAAAAAACTCTAGAACGTGGATGATACAATGTCAACTAACTCTTGAACGTGGATGATACAATATCAAGTAACTTTTGAACTTTGATGATTCAATATCAACTAACACTTGAACGTGGATGGTACAATATCAACAATCTCTTGAACGTGGATGGTACAATATCAACTAACCCTTGAACGTGGATGGTACAATATCAACTAACCCTTGAACGTGGATGGTACAATATCAACTAACCCTTGAACGTGGATGGTACAATATCAAATAACTCTTGAACGTAGACGATACAATGTCAACTAACTCTAGAACGTGGGTGATACAATATCAACTAACTCTTGAATGTGGATGATACAATATCAACTAACTCTAGAACGTGGACGATACCATATCAACTAACTCTTGAACGTGGACAATACAATGTCAACTAAATCTTGAACGTGGACGATACAATATCAACTAACTCTTGAACGTGGATGATATAATTGTCAACTAACTTTTGAAAAAGGGTGATACAATATCAACTAACCCTGGAACATGGATGATACAATATCAACTAACTCTTGAACGTGGACAATACAATATCAACTAACTCTTGAACGTGGACGATACACTATCAACTAATTATTGAACGTGGATGATACAATATCAACTATCTCTTGAACGTGGATGATACAATATCAACTAACTCTTGAACATGGACGATACACTATCAACTAATTATTGAACGTGGGTGATTCAATATCAACTAACTCTAGAACGTGGACGATACAATATCAACTAACTCTTGAGCGTGGACGATACAATATCAACTAACTCTTGAGCGTGGACGATACAATATCAACTAACTCTTGAGCGTGGACGATACAATATCAACTAACTCTTGAGCGTGAACGATACAATATCAACTAACTCTTGAGCGTGGACGATACAATATCAACTAACTCTTGAGCGTGGACGATACAATATCAAGTAAATCTTGAACGTGGACGATACAATATGGACAAACTCTAGAACGTTGAAGATACAATATCAAATAACTCTTGAACGTGGATGATACAATATCAACTAACTCTTGAACGTGGATGATAGAATATCAACTAACTCTTGAACGTGGATGATACAATATCAACTAACTCTTGAACGTGGACGATACAATATCAACTAACTCTTGAGCTTGGACGATACAATATCAACTAACTCTTGAGCGTGGACGATACAATATCAACTAATTCTTGAACCTGGATGTTACAATATCAACTTACTCTTGAACGTGAACGATACAATATCAACTAACTCTTGAACGTGGACGATACAATATCAACTAACCCTTGAACGTGGATGATACAATATCAACAAACTCGTGAATGTGGACGACACAATATCAAATAACTCTTGAACGTAGATGATAAAATATCAAATAACTCTTGAACGTGGATGATACAATATCAACTAACTCTTGAACGTGGATGATACAATATCAACTAACTCTTGAACGTGGATGATACAATATCAACTAACTCTTGAACGTGGATGATACAATATCAACTAACTCTTGAACGTGGATGATACAATATCAACTAACTCTTGAACGTGGACGATACAATATCAACTAACTCTTGAGCGTGGACGATACAATATCAACTAATTCTTGATCGTGGATGATACAATATCAACTAACTCTTGAACGTGGACGATACAATATCAACTAACTGTAGAACGTGGATGATACAATATCAACTAACTCTTGAACGTGGACAATACAATATCAACTAACTCTTGAACGTGGACGATACAATATCAACTAACTTTTGAACTTGGGTGATACAATATCAACTAACCCTAGAACATGGATGATACAATATCAACTAACTCTTGAACGTGGATGATACAATATCAACTAACTCTTGAGCGTGGACGATACAATATCAACTAACTCTTGAACGTGGACGATACAATATCAACTAACCCTTGAAAGTGGATGATACAATATCAACTAACTCTTGAACGTGGACGATACAATATCAACTAACTCTTGAACGTGGACGATACAATATCAACTAACCTTTGAACGTAGATGATACAATATCAACTAACTCTTGAACGTGGACGATACAATATCAACTAACTCTTGAACGTGGACGAAACAATATCAACTAACTCTTGAACGTGGATGTTACAATATCAACTAATTCTTGAACCTTGACGATACAATATCAACTAATTCTTGAACCTGGATGTTACAATATCAACTTACTCTTGAACGTGGATGATTCAATATCAACTTACTCTTGAACGTGGATGATTCAATATCAACTAACTCTTGAACGTGAATGTTACAATATCAAATAACTCTTGAACGTGGACGATACAATATCAACTAACCCTTGAACATGGATGATACAATATCAACTAACTCTTGAACGTGGACGATACAATATCAACTAACTCTAGAACGTGGACGATACAATATCAACTAACCGTTGAACGTGGACGATACAATATCAACTAACTCTTGAACGTGAATGTTACAATATCAACTAACTCTTGAACGTGGATGATACAATATCAACTAACTCCTGAACGTTAATGATACAATATCAACTAACTCTTGAACGTGGACGATATAATATCAACTAACTCTTGAACGTGGACGATACAATTTGAACTAACTCTTGAACACGGATGATTAAA
This sequence comes from Gibbula magus, assembly GCA_936450465.1. Lineage (NCBI taxonomy): Eukaryota > Metazoa > Mollusca > Gastropoda > Trochida > Trochidae > Gibbula > Gibbula magus. Next base: position 2,905,144 of record OW388292.1, on the reverse strand, counting down.
TGTCAACTATCTCTAGAACGTGGATGATACAATATTAACTAACTCTTGAACGTGGACGATATAATATCAACTAACTCTAGAACGTGGACGATACAATATCAACTAACTCTTGAACGTGGATGATAAAATGTCAACTATCTCTAGAACGTGGATAATACAATATCAACTAACTCTAGAACGTGGATGATACAATTTCAACTAACTCTTGAACGTGGACAATACAATGTCAACTAAATCTTGAACGTGGACGATACAATATCAACTAACTCTTGAACGTGGACGACACAATATCAAATAACTCTTGAACGTAGATGATACAATATGAACAAACTCTAGAACGTGGACGATACAATATCAACTAATTCTTGAACATGGATGATACAATATCAACTAACTCTTGAACGTGGATGATACAATATCAACTAACTCTTGAACGTGGACGATACAATATCAACTAACCGTTGAACGTGGACGATACAATATCAACTAACTCTTGAACGTGAATGTTACAATATCAACTAACTCTTGAACGTGGATGATACAATATCAACTAACTCCTGAACGTTAATGATACAATATCAACTAACTCTTGAACGTGGACGATATAATATCAACTAACTCTTGAACGTGGACGATACAATATGAACTAACTCTTGAACACGGATGATTAAATGTCAACTATCTCTAGAACGTGGATGATACAATATTAACTAACTCTTGAACGTGGACGATATAATATCAACTAACTCTAGAACGTGGACAATACAATATCAACTAACTCTTGAACGTGGATGATAAAATGTCAACTATCTCTAGAACGTGGATAATACAATATCAACTAACTCTAGAACCTGGATGATACAATTTCAACTAACTCTTGAACGTGGACAATACAATGTCAACTAAATCTTGAACGTGGACGATACAATATCAACTAACTCTTGAACGTGGACGACACAATATCAAATAACTCTTGAACGTAGATGATACAATATGAACAAACTCTAGAACGTGGACGATACAATATCAACTAATTCTTGAACATGGATGATACAATATCAACTAACTCTTGAACGTGGATGATACAATATCAACTAACTCTTGAACGTGGACGATACAATATCAACTAACCGTTGAACGTGGACGATACAATTTGAACTAACTCTTGAACGTGAATGTTACAATATCAACTAAATCTTGAACGTGGATGATACAATATCAACTAACTCTTGAACGTGGACGATACAATATCAACTAACTCTTGAACACGGATGATAAAATGTCAACTATCTCTAGAACGTGGATGATACAATATTAACTAACTCTTGAACGTGGATGATACAATATCAACTAACTCTTGAACGTGGATGTTACAATATCAACTAACTCTTGAACGTGGACAATACAATATCAACTAACTCTTGAGCATGGACGATACAATATCAACTAACTCTTGAACGTGGACGATACAATATCAACTAACTCTTGAACGTGGACGATACAATATCAACTAACTCTTGAACGTGGATGATACAATATCAACTAACTCTTGAACGTGGATGATACAATATCAACTAACTCTAGAACGTGGACGATACAATATCAAATAACTCTTGAACGTGGATGATACAATGTTAACGAACTCTTGAACGTGGATGTTACAATATCAACTAACTCTTGAACGTGGACGATACAATATCAACTAACTCTTGAACGTGGATGATACAATATCAACTAACTCTTGAACGTGGACGATACAATATCAACTAACTCTTGAACGTGGACGATACAATATCAACTAACCTTTGAACGTAGATGATACAATATCAACTAACTCTTGAGCATGGACGATACAATATCAACTAACTCTTGAACGTGGATGATACAATATCAACTAACTCTTGAACGTGGACGAAACAATATCAACTAACTCTTGAACGTGGATGTTACAATATCAACTAATTCTTGAACCTGGACGATACAATATCAACTAATTCTTGAACCTAGACGATACAATATCAACTAATTCTTGAACCTGGATGTTACAATATCAACTTACTCTTGAACGTGGATGATTCAATATCAACTAACTCTTGAACGTGGACGATACAATCTCAACTAACTCTTGAACGTGGACGATACAATTTCAACTAACTCTTGAACGTGGATGATACAATATCAAATAATTCTTGAACGTGGATGATACAATATCAACTAACTCTTGAACGTGGACGATACAATATCAACTAACTCTTGAACGTGGACGATACAATATCAACTAATTCTTGAACCTGGACGATACAATATCAACTAATTCTTGAACCTGGATGTTACAATACCAACTTACTCTTGAACGTGGATGATTCAATATCAACTAACTCTTGAACATGGATGATACAATGTCAACATACTCTTGAACGTGGACGATACAATATCAACTAACTCTTGAACGTGGATGATACAATATCAACTAACTCTTGAACGTGGACGATACAATATCAAATAACTCTTGAACGTGGATGATACAATATCAACGAACTCTAGAACGTGGATGATACAATATCAACTAACTTTTGAACGTGGATGATTCAATATCAACTAACTCTAGAACGTGGACGATATAATATCAACTAACTCTTGAACGTGGACGATACAATATCAACTAACTCTTGAACACGGATGATAAAATGTCAACTAACTCTTGAGCGTGGACGATACAATATCAACTAACTCTTGAACGTGGACGATACAATATCAACTAACTCTTGAACGTGGATGTTACAATATCAACTAACTCTTGAACGTGGACAATAAAATATCAACTAACTCTTGAACGTGGACGATAAAATATCAACTAACTCTTGAGCGTGGACGATACAATATCAACTAACTCTTGAACGTGGACGATACAATATCAACTAACTCTTGAGCGTGGACGATACAATATCAACTAACTCTTGAACGTGGACAATACAATATCAACTAACCCTTGAAAGTGGATGATACAATATCAACTAACTCTTGAACGTGGACGATACAATATCAACTAACTCTTGAACGTGGATGATTCAATATCAACTAACTCTAGAACGTGGACGATATAATATCAACTAACTCTTGAACGTGGACGATACAATATCAACTAACTCTTGAACACGGATGATAAAATGTCAACTAACTCTTGAGCGTGGACGATACAATATCAACTAACTCTTGAACGTGGATGTTACAATATCAACTAACTCTTGAACGTGGACAATAAAATATCAACTAACTCTTGAACGTGGACGATAAAATATCAACTAACTCTTGAGCGTGGACGATACAATATCAACTAACTCTTGAACGTGGACGATACAATATCAACTAACTCTTGAGCGTGGACGATACAATATCAACTAACTCTTGAACGTGGACAATACAATATCAACTAACCCTTGAAAGTGGATGATACAATATCAACTAACTCTTGAACGTGGACGATACAATATCAACTAACTCTTGAACGTGGATGATACAATATCAACTAACTCTAGAACGTGGACGATACAATATCAAATAACTCTTGAACGTGGATGATACAATGTTAACGAACTCTTGAACGTGGATGTTACAATATCAACTAACTCTTGAACGTGGACGATACAATCTCAACTAACTCTTGAACGTGGACGATACAATTTCAACTAACTCTTGAACGTGGATGATACAATATCAACTAACTCTTGAACGTGGATGATACAATATCAACTAACTCTTGAACGTGGACGATACAATATCAACTAACTCTTGAACGTGGACGATACAATATCAACTAACTCTTGAACGTGGATGTTACAATATCAACTAATTCTTGAACCTGGACGATACAATATCAACTAATTCTTGAACCTGGATGTTACAATACCAACTTACTCTTGAACGTGGATGATTCAATATCAACTAACTCTTGAACATGGATGATACAATGTCAACATACTCTTGAACGTGGACGATACAATATCAACTAACTCTTGAACGTGGATGATACAATATCAACTAACTCTTGAACGTGGACGATACAATATCAAATAACTCTTGAACGTGGATGATACAATATCAACTAACTCTAGAACGTGGATGATACAATATCAACTAACTCTTGAACGTGGATGATTCAATATCAACTAACTCTAGAACGTGGACGATATAATATCAACTAACTCTTGAACGTGGACGATACAATATCAACTAACTCTTGAACACGGATGATAAAATGTCAACTAACTCTTGAGCGTGGACGATACAATTTCAACTAACTCTTGAACGTGGACGATACAATATCAACTAACTCTTGAACGTGGATGTTACAATATCAACTAACTCTTGAACGTGGACAATAAAATATCAACTAACTCTTGAACGTGGACGATACAATATCAACTAACTCTTGAGCGTGGACGATACAATATCAACTAACTCTTGAACGTGGACGATACAATATCAACTAACTCTTGAGCGTGGACGATACAATATCAACTAACTCTTGAACGTGGACAATACAATATCAACTAACCCTTGAAAGTGGATGATACAATATCAACTAACTCTTGAACGTGGACGATACAATATCAACTAACTCTTGAACGTGGATGATTCAATATCAACTAACTCTAGAACGTGGACGATATAATATCAACTAACTCTTGAACGTGGACGATACAATATCAACTAACTCTTGAACACGGATGATAAAATGTCAACTAACTCTTGAGCGTGGACGATACAATTTCAACTAACTCTTGAACGTGGATGTTACAATATCAACTAACTCTTGAACGTGGACAATAAAATATCAACTAACTCTTGAACGTGGACGATAAAATATCAACTAACTCTTGAGCGTGGACGATACAATATCAACTAACTCTTGAACGTGGACGATACAATATCAACTAACTCTTGAGCGTGGACGATACAATATCAACTAACTCTTGAACGTGGACAATACAATATCAACTAACCCTTGAAAGTGGATGATACAATATCAACTAACTCTTGAACGTGGACGATACAATATCAACTAACTCTTGAACGTGGATGATACAATATCAACTAACTCTAGAACGTGGACGATACAATATCAAATAACTCTTGAACGTGGATGATACAATGTTAACGAACTCTTGAACGTGGATGATACAATATCAACTAACTCTTGAACGTGGACGATACAATATCAACTAACTCTTGAACGTGGATGATACAATATCAACTAACTCTTGAACGTGGACGATACAATATCAACTAACTCTTGAACGTGGACGATACAATATCAACTAACCTTTGAACGCAGATGATACAATATCAACTAACTCTTGAACGTGGACGATACAATATCAACTAACTCTTGAACGTGGACGAAACAATATCAACTAACTCTTGAACGTGGATGTTACAATATCAACTAATTCTTGAACCTGGACGATACAATATCAACTAATTCTTGAACCTAGACGATACAATATCAACTAATTCTTGAACCTGGATGTTACAATATCAACTTACTCTTGAACGTGGATGATTCAATATCAACTTACTCTTGAACGTGGATGATTCAATATCAACTAACTCTTGAACGTGAATGTTACAATATCAATTAACTCTTGAACGTGGACGATACAATATCAACTAACCCTTGAACGTGGATGATACAATATCAACTAACTCTTGAACGTGAATGTTACAATATCAATTAACTCTTGAACGTGGACGATACAATATCAACTAACCCTTGAACGTGGATGATACAATATCAACTAACTCTTGAACGTGGACGATACAATATCAACTAACTCTAGAACGTGGACGATACAATATCAACTAACCGTTGAACGTGGACGATACAATATCAAGTAACTCTTGAACGTGAATGTTACAATATCAACTAACTCTTGAACGTGGATGATACAATATCAACTAACTCCTGAACGTTAATGATGCAATATCAACTAACTCTTGAACGTGGACGATATAATATCAACTAACTCTTGAACGTGGACGATACAATATGAACTAACTCTTGAACACGGATGACAAAATGTCAACTATCTCTAGAACTTGGATGATAAAATGTCAACTATCTCTAGATCGTGGATAATACAATATCAACTAACTCTAGAACGTGGATGATACAATTTCAACTAACTCTTGAACGTGGACAATACAATGTCAACTAAATCTTGAACGTGGACGATACAATATCAACTAACTCTTGAACGTGGACGACACAATATCAAATAACTCTTGAACGTAGATGATACAATATGAACAAACTCTAGAACGTGGACGATACAATATCAACTAATTCTTGAACATGGATGATACAATATCAACTAACTCTTGAACGTGGATGATACAACATCAACTAACTCTTGAACGTGGACGATACAATATCAACTAACCGTTGAACGTGGACGATACAATATCAACTAACTCTTGAACGTGAATGTTACAATATCAACTAAATCTTGAACGTGGATGATACAATATCAACTAACTCTTGAACGTGGACGATACAATATCAACTAACTCTTGAACACGGATGATAGAATGTCAACTATCTCTAGAACGTGGATGATACAATATTAACTAACTCTTGAACGTGGATGATACAATATCAACTAACTCTAGAACGTGGACGAAACAATATCAACTAACTCTTGAACGTGGACAATACAATGTCAACTAAATCTTGAACGTGGACGATACAATATCAACTAACTCTTGAACGTGGATGATACAATATGAAAAAACTCTAGAACGTGGATGATACAATGTCAACTAACTCTTGAACGTGGATGATACAATATCAACTAACTTTTGAACTTTGATGATTCAATATCAACTAACACTTGAACGTGGATGGTACAATATCAACAATCTCTTGAACGTGGATGGTACAATATCAACTAACCCTTGAACGTGGATGGTACAATATCAACTAACCCTTGAACGTGGATGGTACAATATCAACTAACCCTTGAACGTGGATGGTACAATATCAAATAACTCTTGAACGTAGACGATACAATGTCAACTAACTCTAGAACGTGGGTGATACAATATCAACTAACTCTTGAATGTGGATGATACAATATCAACTAACTCTAGAACGTGGACGATACCATATCAACTAACTCTTGAACGTGGACAATACAATGTCAACTAAATCTTGAACGTGGACGATACAATATCAACTAACTCTTGAACGTGGATGATATAATTGTCAACTAACTTTTGAAAAAGGGTGATACAATATCAACTAACCCTGGAACATGGATGATACAATATCAACTAACTCTTGAACGTGGACAATACAATATCAACTAACTCTTGAACGTGGACGATACACTATCAACTAATTATTGAACGTGGATGATACAATATCAACTATCTCTTGAACGTGGATGATACAATATCAACTAACTCTTGAACATGGACGATACACTATCAACTAATTATTGAACGTGGGTGATTCAATATCAACTAACTCTAGAACGTGGACGATACAATATCAACTAAATCTTGAGCGTGGACGATACAATATCAACTAACTCTTGAGCGTGGACGATACAATATCAACTAACTCTTGAGCGTGGACGATACAATATCAACTAACTCTTGAGCGTGGACGATACAATATCAACTAACTCTTGAGCGTGGACGATACAATATCAACTAACTCTTGAGCGTGGACGATACAATATCAAGTAAATCTTGAACGTGGACGATACAATATGGACAAACTCTAGAACGTTGAAGATACAATATCAAATAACTCTTGAACGTGGATGATACAATATCAACTAACTCTTGAACGTGGATGATACAATATCAACTAACTCTTGAACGTGGATGATACAATATCAACTAACTCTTGAACGTGGACGATACAATATCAACTAACTCTTGAGCTTGGACGATACAATATCAACTAACTCTTGAGCGTGGACGATACAATATCAACTAATTCTTGAACCTGGATGTTACAATATCAACTTACTCTTGAACGTGAACGATACAATATCAACTAACTCTTGAACGTGGACGATACAATATCAACTAACCCTTGAACGTGGATGATACAATATCAACAAACTCGTGAATGTGGACGACACAATATCAAATAACTCTTGAACGTAGATGATAAAATATCAAATAACTCTTGAACGTGGATGATACAATATCAACTAACTCTTGAACGTGGATGATACAATATCAACTAACTCTTGAACGTGGATGATACAATATCAACTAACTCTTGAACGTGGATGATACAATATCAACTAACTCTTGAACGTGGATGATAGAATATCAACTAACTCTTGAACGTGGACGATACAATATCAACTAACTCTTGAGCGTGGACGATACAATATCAACTAATTCTTGATCGTGGATGATACAATATCAACTAACTCTTGAACGTGGACGATACAATATCAACTTACTGTAGAACGTGGATGATACAATATCAACTAACTCTTGAACGTGGACAATACAATATCAACTAACTCTTGAACGTGGACGATACAATATCAACTAACTTTTGAACTTGGGTGATACAATATCAACTAACCCTAGAACATGGATGATACAATATCAACTAACTCTTGAACGTGGACAATACAATATCAACTAACTCTTGAACGTGGACGATACACTATCAACTAACTCTTGAACGTGGACGATACACTATCAACTAATTATTGAACGTGGGTGATACAATATCAACTAACTCTAGAACGTGGACGATACAATATCAACTAACTCTTGAACGTGGACGATACAATATCAACTAACTCTAGAACGTGGACGATACAATATCAACTAACTGTAGAACGTGGATGATACAATATCAACTAACTCTTGAACGTGGATGATACAATATCAACTAACTCTTGAACGTGAATGATACAATATCAACTAACCCTTGAACGTGGACGATACAATATCAACTCACTCTTGAACGTGGACAATACAATGACAACTAGCTCTTGAACTTGGACAATACAATATCAACTAACTCTTGAACGTGGACGATACACTATCAACTAACTCTTGAACGTGGACGATACAATATCAACTAACTCTTGAACGTGGACGATACAATGTCAACTAACTCTTGAATGTGGATGATACAATATCAACTAACTCTAGAACGTGGACGATACAATATCAACTAACTCTTGAACGTGGACAATACAATGCCAACTAAATCTTGAACGTGGACGATACACTATCAACTAATTATTGAAGGTGGGTGATACAATATCAACTAACTTTTGAACTTGGGTGATACAATATCAACTAACCCTAGAACGTGGATAATACAATATGAACAAACTCTAGAACGTGGACGATACAATATCAACTAACTCTTGAACGTGGACGATACACTATCAACTAACTCTTGAACGTGGACGATACAATATCAACTAACTCTTGAACGTGGACGATACAATGTCAACTAACTCTTGAACGTGGATGATACAATATCAACTAACTCTTGAACGTGGACGATACAATATCAACTAACTCTTGAACGTGGATGATACAATATCAACTAAGTCTTGAACGTGGACGATACACTATCAACTAACTCTTGAACGTGGACGATACAATATCAACTAACTTTTGAACTTGGGTGATACAATATCAACTAACCCTAGAACATGGATGATACAATATCAACTAACTCTTGAACGTGGACAATACAATATCAACTAATTCTTGAACGTGGATGATACAATATCAACTATCTCTTGAACGTGGATGATACAATATCAACTAACTTTTGAACGTGGACAATACAATATCAACTAACTCTTGAACGTGGACGATACACTATCAACTAACTCTTGAACGTGGACGATACACTATCAACTAATTATTGAACGTGGGTGATACAATATCAACTAACTCTAGAACGTGGACGATACAATATCAACTAACTCTTGAACGTGGACGATACAATATCAACTAACTCTAGAACGTGGACGATACAATATCAACTAACTGTAGAACGTGGATGATACAATATCAACTAACTCTTGAACGTGGATGATACAATATCAACTAACTCTTGAATTTGAATGATACAATATCAACTAACCCTTGAACGTGGACGATACAATATCAACTCACTCTTGAACGTGGACAATACAATGACAACTAGCTCTTGAACGTGGACAATACAATATCAACTAACTCTTGAACGTGGACGATACACTATCAACTAACTCTTGAACGTGGACGATACAATATCAACTAACTCTTGAACGTGGACGATACAATGTCAACTAACTCTTGAACGTGGATGATACAATATCAACTAACTCTTGAACGTGGACGATACAATATCAACTAACTCTTGAACGTGGATGATACAATATCAACTAAGTCTTGAACGTGGACGATACACTATCAACTAACTCTTGAACGTGGACGATACAATGTCAACTAACTCTTGAACGTGGATGATACAATATCAACTAACTATTGGACGTGAATGATACAATATCAACTAACTCTTGAACGTGGACGATACAATATCAACTAACTCTTGAGCGTGGACGATACAATATCAACTAATTTTTGAACCTGGATGTTACAATATCAACTTACTCTTGAACTTGGGTGATACAATATCAACTAACCCTAGAACATGGATGATACAATATCAACTAACTCTTGAACGTGGACGATACACTATCAACTAATTATTGAAGGTGGGTGATACAATGTCAACTAACTCTTGAACGTGGATGATATAATTGTCAACTAACTTTTGAACTTGGGTGATACAATATCAACTAACCCTAGAACATGGATGATACACTATCAACTAACTCTAGAACGTGGACGATACAATATCAACTAACTCTTGAACGTGGACAATACAATGTCAACTAAATCTTGAACGTGGACGATACACTATCAACTAATTATTGAAGGTGGGTGATACAATATCAACTAACTCTTGAACGTGGACAATACAATATCAACTAACTCTTGAACGTGGACGATACAATATCAACTAGCTTTTGAACTTGGGTGATACAATATCAACTAACCCTAGAACATGGATGATACAATATCAACTAACTCTTGAACGTGGACAATACAATATCAACTAATTCTTGAACGTGGATGATACAATATCAACTATCTCTTGAACGTGGATGATACAATATCAACTAACTTTTGAACGTGGACAATACAATATCAACTAACTCTTGAACGTGGACGATACACTATCAACTAACTCTTGAACGTGGACGATACACTATCAACTAATTATTGAACGTGGGTGATACAATATCAACTAACTCTAGAACGTGGACGATACAATATCAACTAACTCTTGAACGTGGATGATACAATATCAACTAACTCTTGAACGTGGACGATACAATATCAACTAACTCTAGAACGTGGACGATACAATATCAACTAACTGTAGAACGTGGATGATACAATATCAACTAACTCTTGAACGTGGATGATACAATATCAACTAACTCTTGAACGTGAATGATACAATATCATCTAACCCTTGAACGTGGACGATACAATATCAACTCACTCTTGAACGTGGACAATACAATGACAATTAGCTCTTGAACGTGGACAATACAATATCAACTAACTCTTGAACGTGGACGATACACTATCAACTAACTCTTGAACGTGGACGATACAATATCAACTAACTCTTGAACGTGGACGATACAATGTCAACTAACTCTTGAACGTGGATGATACAATATCAACTAACTATTGGACGTGAATGATACAATATCAACTAACTCTTGAACGTGGACGATACAATATCAACTAACTCTTGAGCGTGGACGATACAATATCAACTAATTCTTGAACCTGGATGTTACAATATCAACTTACTCTAGAACTTGGGTGAAACAATATCAACTAACCCTAGAACATGGATGATACAATATCAACTAACTCTTGAACGTGGACGATACATTATCAATTAATTATTGAAGGTGGGTGATACAATGTCAACTAACTCTTGAACGTGGATGATATAATTGTCAACTAACTTTTGAACTTGGGTGATACAATATCAACTAACCCTAGAACATGGATGATACAATATCAACTAACTCTTGAACGTGGACAATACAATATCAACTAACTCTTGAACGTGGACGATACAATATCAACTAATTATTGAACGTGGACGATACACTATCAACTAATTATTGAACGTGGACGATACAATTTCAACTAACTCTTGAACGTGGATGATACAATATCAACTATCTCTTGAACGTGGACGATACAATATCAACTAACCGTTGAACGTGGACGATACAATATCAACTAACTCTTGAACGTGAATGTTACAATATCAACTAAATCTTGAACGTGGATGATACAATGTCAACTAACTCTTGAACGTGGATGATATAATTGTCAACTAACTTTTGAACTTGGGTGATACAATATCAACTAACCCTAGAACGTGGATAATACAATATGAACAAACTCTAGAACGTGGATGATACAATATCAACTAACTCTTGAACGTGGACGATACAATGTCAACTAAATCTTGAATGTGGATGATACAATATCAACTAACTCTAGAACGTGGACGATACAATATCAACTAACTCTTGAACGTGGACAATACAATGTCAACTAAATCTTGAACGTGGACGATACACTATCAACTAATTATTGAAGTTGGGTGATACAATATCAACTAACTCTTGAACGTGGACGATACAATGTCAACTAACTCTTGAACGTGGACGATACACTATCAACTAACTCTAGAACGTGGACGATACAATATCAACTAACTCTTGAATGTGGACGATACAATGTCAACTAACTCTTGAACGTGGACGATACACTATCAACTAACTCTAGAACGTGGACGATACAATATCAACTAACTCTTGAACGTGGACAATACAATGTCAACTAAATCTTGAACGTGGACGATACACTATCAACTAATTATTGAAGGTGGGTGATACAATATCAACTAACTCTTGAACGAGGATGATACAATATCAACTAACTCTTGAACGTGGACAATACAATATCAACAAACTCTTGAACGTGGACGATACACTATCAACTAATTATTGAACGTGGATGATACAATATCAACTAACTCTTGAACGTGGACAATACAATGTCAACTAAATCTTGAACGTGGACGATACACTATCAACTAATTATTGAACGTGGATGATACAATATCAACTAACTCTTGAACGTGGACAATACAATATCAACTAACTCTTGAACGTGGACGATACAATATCAACTAACTTTTGAACTTGGGTGATACAATATCAACTAACCCTAGAACATGGATGATACAATATCAACTAACTCTTGAACGTGGACAATACAATATCAACTAATTCTTGAACGTGGATGATACAAAATCAACTATCTCTTGAACGTGGATGATACAATATCAACTAACTTTTGAACGTGGACAATACAATATCAACTAACTCTTGAACGTGGACGATACACTATCAACTAACTCTTGAACGTGGACGATACACTATCAACTAATTATTGAACGTGGGTGATACAATATCAACTAACTCTAGAACGTGGACGATACAATATCAACTAACTCTTGAACGTGGACGATACACTATCAACTAACTCTTGAACGTGGACGATACACTATCAACTAATTATTGAACGTGGGTGATACAATATCAACTAACTCTAGAACGTGGACGATACAATTTCAACTAACTCTTGAACGTGGACGATACAATATCAACTAACTCTTGAACGTGGATGATACAATATCAACTAACTCTTGAACGTGGACGATACACTATCAACTAACTCTTGAACGTGGACGATACAATGTCAACTGACTCTTGAACGTGGATGATACAATATCAACTAACTATTGGACGTGAATGATACAATATCAACTAACTCTTGAACGTGGACGATACAATATCAACTGACTCTTGAGCGTGGACGATACAATATCAACTAATTCTTGAACCTGGATGTTACAATATCAACTTACTCTTGAACTTGGGTGATACAATATCAACTAACCCTAGAACATGGATGATACAATATCAACTAACTCTTGAACGTGGACGATACACTATCAACTAATTATTGAAGGTGGGTGATACAATATCAACTAACTCTTGAGCGTGGACGATACAATGTCAAGTAACTCTTGAACGTGGATGATATAATTGTCAACTAACTTTTGAACTTGGGTGATACAATATCAACTAACTCTTGAACGTGGACAATACAATATCAACTAATTCTTGAACGTGGATGATACAAAATCAACTATCTCTTGAACGTGGATGATACAATATCAACTAACTTTTGAACGTGGACAATACAATATCAACTAACTCTTGAACGTGGACGATACACTATCAACTAACTCTTGAACGTGGACGATACACTATCAACTAATTATTGAACGTGGGTGATACAATATCAACTAACTCTAGAACGTGGACGATACAATTTCAACTAACTCTTGAACGTGGACGATACAATATCAACTAACTCTTGAACGTGGATGATACAATATCAACTAACTCTTGAACGTGGACGATACACTATCAACTAACTCTTGAACGTGGACGATACAATGTCAACTAACTCTTGAACGTGGATGATACAATATCAACTAACTATTGGACGTGAATGATACAATATCAACTAACTCTTGAACGTGGACGATACAATATCAACTGACTCTTGAGCGTGGACGATACAATATCAACTAATTCTTGAACCTGGATGTTACAATATCAACTTACTCTTGAACTTGGGTGATACAATATCAACTAACCCTAGAACATGGATGATACAATATCAACTAACTCTTGAACGTGGACGATACACTATCAACTAATTATTGAAGGTGGGTGATACAATATCAACTAACTCTTGAGCGTGGACGATACAATGTCAAGTAACTCTTGAACGTGGATGATATAATTGTCAACTAACTTTTGAACCTGGATGTTACAATATCAACTAACTCTTGAACTTGGGTGATACAATATCAACTAACCCTAGAACATGGATGATACAATATCAACTAACTCTTGAACGTGGACGATACACTATCAACTAATTATTGAAGGTGGGTGATACAATATCAACTAACTCTTGAGCGTGGACGATACAATGTCAAGTAAATCTTGAACGTGGATGATACAATATCAACTAACCCTAGAACATGGATGATGCAATATCAACTAACTCTTGAACGTGGACAATACAATATCAACTAACTCTTGAACGTGGACGATACAATATCAACTAATTATTGAACGTGGACGATACACTATCAACTAATTATTGAACGTGGACGATACAATTTCAAATAACTCTTGAACGTGGACGATACACTATCAACTAACTCTTGAGCGTGGACAATACAATGTCAACTAAATCTTGAATGTGGATGATACAATATCAACTAACTCTAGAACGTGGACGATACAATATCAACTAACTCTTGAACGTGGACAATACAATGTCAACTAAATCTTGAACGTGGACGATACACTATCAACTAATTATTGAAGGTGGGTGATACAATATCAACTAACTCTTGAACGTGGACGATACAATGTCAACTAACTCTTGAACGTGGATGATGTAATTATCAACTAACTTTTGAGCTTGGGTGATACAATATCAACTAACCCTAGAACATGGATGATACAATATCAACTAACTCTTGAACGTGGACAATACAATATCAACTAACTCTTGAGCGTGGACAATACACTATCAACTAATTATTGAACGTGGATGATACAATATCAACTATCTCTTGAACGTGGATGATACAATATCAACTAACTTTTGAACGTGGACAATACAATATCAACTAACTCTTGAACGTGGACGATACAATATCAACTAACTCTAGAACGTGGATGATACAATATCAACTAACTCTTGAACGTGGACAATACAATATCAACAAACTCTTGAACGTGGACGATACACTATCAACTAATTATTGAACTTGGATGATACAATATCAACTATCTCTTGAACGTGGATGATACAATATCAACTAACTTTTGAACGTGGACAATACAATATCAACTAACTCTTGAACGTGGACGATACAATGTCAACTAACTCTTGAACGTGGATGATGTAATTATCAACTAACTTTTGAACTTGGGTGATACAATATCAACTAACCCTAGAACATGGATGATACAATATCAACTAACTCTTGAACGTGGACAATACAATATCAACTAACTCTTGAGCGTGGACAATACACTATCAACTAATTATTGAACGTGGATGATACAATATCAACTATCTCTTGAACGTGGATGATACAATATCAACTAACTTTTGAACGTGGACAATACAATATCAACTAACTCTTGAACGTGGACGATACAATATCAACTAACTCTAGAACGTGGATGATACAATATCAACTAACTCTTGAACGTGGACAATACAATATCAATAAACTCTTGAACGTGGACGATACACTATCAACTAATTATTGAACGTGGATGATACAATATCAACTAACTCTTGAACGTGGATGATACAATGTCAACTAAATCTTGAACGTGGACGATACACTATCAACTAATTATTGAACGTGGATGATACAATATCAACTATCTCTTGAACGTGGATGATACAATGTCAACTAACTCTTGAACGTGGATGATATAATTGTCAACTAACTTTTGAACTTGGGTGATACAATATCAACTAACCCTAGAACATGGATGATACAATATCAACTAACTCTTGAACGTGGACAATACAATATCAACTAACTCTTGAACGTGGACGATACAATATCAACTAATTATTGAACGTGGACGATACACTATCAACTAATTATTGAACGTGGACGATACAATTTCAAATAACTCTTGAACGTGGACGATACACTATCAACTAACTCTTGAGCGTGGACAATACAATGTCAACTAAATCTTGAATGTGGATGATACAATATCAACTAACTCTAGAACGTGGACGATACAATATCAACTAACTCTTGAACGTGGACAATACAATGTCAACTAAATCTTGAACGTGGACGATACACTATCAACTAATTATTGAAGGTGGGTGATACAATATCAACTAACTCTTGAACGTGGACGATACAATGTCAACTAACTCTTGAACGTGGATGATGTAATTGTCAACTAACTTTTGAACTTGGGTGATACAATATCAACTAACCCTAGAACATGGATGATATAATATCAACTAACTCTTGAACGTGGACAATACAATATCAACTAACTCTTGAGCGTGGACAATACACTATCAACTAATTATTGAACGTGGATGATACAATATCAACTATCTCTTGAACGTGGATGATACAATATCAACTAACTTTTGAACGTGGACAATACAATATCAACTAACTCTAGAACGTGGATGATACAATATCAACTAACTCTAGAACGTGGATGATACAATATCAACTAACTCTTGAACGTGGACAATACAATATCAACTAACTCTTGAACGTGGACGATACACTATCAACTAATTATTGAACGTGGATGATACAATATCAACTAACTCTTGAACGTGGACAATACAATGTCAACTAAATCTTGAACGTGGACGATACACTATCAACTAATTATTGAACGTGGATGATACAATATCAACTATCTCTTGAACGTGGATGATACAATGTCAACTAACTCTTGAACGTGGATGATATAATTGTCAACTAACTTTTGAACTTGGGTGATACAATATCAACTAACCCTAGAACATGGATGATACAATATCAACTAACTCTTGAACGTGGACAATACAATATCAACTAACTCTTGAACGTGGACGATACAATATCAACTAATTATTGAACGTGGACGATACACTATCAACTAATTATTGAACGTGGACGATACAATTTCAAATAACTCTTGAACGTGGACGATACACTATCAACTAACTCTTGAGCGTGGACAATACAATGTCAACTAAATCTTGAATGTGGATGATACAATATCAACTAACTCTAGAACGTGGACGATACAATATCAACTAACTCTTGAACGTGGACAATACAATGTCAACTAAATCTTGAACGTGGACGATACACTATCAACTAATTATTGAAGGTGGATGATACAATATCAACTA
Organism: Gibbula magus; assembly: GCA_936450465.1. Classification (NCBI taxonomy): domain Eukaryota; kingdom Metazoa; phylum Mollusca; class Gastropoda; order Trochida; family Trochidae; genus Gibbula; species Gibbula magus. Next base: position 2,886,916 of record OW388292.1, on the reverse strand, counting down.
ACTCTTGAACGTGGACGATACAATGTCAACTAACTCTTGAACGTGGATGATGTAATTGTCAACTAACTTTTGAACTTGGGTGATACAATATCAACTAACCCTAGAACATGGATGATACAATATCAACTAACTCTTGAACGTGGACAATACAATATCAACTAACTCTTGAGCGTGGACAATACACTATCAACTAATTATTGAACGTGGATGATACAATATCAACTATCTCTTGAACGTGGATGATACAATATCAACTAACTTTTGAACGTGGACAATACAATATCAACTAACTCTAGAACGTGGACGATACAATATCAACTAACTCTAGAACGTTGATGATACAATATCAACTAACTCTTGAACGTGGACAATACAATATCAACTAACTCTTGAACGTGGACGATACACTATCGACTAATTATTGAACGTGGATGATACAATATCAACTATCTCTTGAACGTGGATGATACAATATCAACTAACTTTTGAACGTGGACAATACAATATCAACTAACTCATGAACGTGGACGATACACTATCAACTAACTCTTGAACGTGGACGATACACTATCAACTAATTATTGAACGTGGGTGATACAATATCAACTAACTCTAGAACGTGGACGATACAATATCAACTAACTCTTGAACTTGGATGATACAATATCAACTAACTCTTAAACGTGGACGATACAATATCAACTAACTCTAGAACGTGGACGATACAATATCAACTAACTCTAGAACGTGGATGATACAATATCAACTAACTCTTGAACGTGAATGATACAATTTCAACTAACCCTTGAACGTGGACGATACAATATCAACTCACTCTTGAACGTGAACAATACAATGACAACTAGCTCTTGAACGTGGACAATACAATATCAACTAACTCTTGAACGTGGACGATACACTATCAACTAACTCTTGAACGTGGACGAAACACTATCAACTAATTATTGAAGGTGGGTGATACAATATCAACTAACTCTAGAACGTACACGAAACAATATCAACTAACTCTTGAACATGGATGATACAATATCAACTAACTCTTGAACGTGGACGATACAATATCAACTAACTCTAGAACGTGGATGATACAATATCAACTAACTCTTGAACGTGGACAAGACAATGACAACTAACTCTTGAACGTGGACAATACCATATCAACTAACTCTTGAACGTGGACGATACACTATCAACTAACTCTTGAACGTGGACGATACGCTATCAACTAATTATTGAAGGTGGGTGATACAATATCAACTAACTCTAGAACGTAGACGATACAATATCAACTAACTCTTGAACATGGATGATACAATATCAACTAACTCTTGAACATGGATGATACAATATCAACTAACCCTTGAACGTGGACGATACAATATCAACTAACTCTTGAACGTGGACAATACAATGACAACTAACTCTTGAACGTGGACAATACAATGTCAACTAACTCTTGAACGTGGACGATACAATATCAACTAATTATTGAAGGTGGGTGATACAATATCAACTAACCCTAGAACATAGATGATACAATATCAACTAACTCTTGAACGTGGACAATACAATATCAACTAACTCTTGAACGTGGACGATATAATTTCAAATAACTCTTGAACGTGGACGATACACTACCAACTAACTCTTGAGCGTGGACAATACAATGTCAACTAAATCTTGAACATGGATGATACAATATCAACTAACTCTTGAACGTGGACGATACAATATCAACTAACTCTTGAACATGGATGATACAATATCAACTAACTCTTGAACGTGGACGATACAATATCAACTAACTCTAGAACGTGGATGATACAATATCAACTAACTCTTGAACGTTGATGATACAATGTCAACTAAATCTTGAACGTGGACGATACCATATCAACTAACTCTTGAACGTGGACGGTACCATATCAACTAACTCTTGAACGTGGACGATACAATATCAAATAACTCTTGAACGTGGATGATACAATATCAACTAACTCTAGAACGTGGACGATACAATATCAACTAACTCTTGAACGTGGACGATACAATATCAACTAACTCTTGAACGTGGATGATACAATATCAACTAACTCTTGAGCGTGGACGATACAATATCAACTAACTCTAGAACGTGGACGATACAATATCAACTAACTCTTGAACGTGGATGATACAATATCAACTTACTCTTGAACGTGGACGATACAATATCAACAAACTCTAGAACGTGGACGATACAATATCAACTAACTCTTGAACGTGGACGATACACTATCAACTAATTATTGAACGTGGATGATACAATATCAACTAACTCTTGAGCGTGGACGATACAATATCAACTAACTCTAGAACGTGGACGATACACTATCAACTAATTATTGAACGTGGATGATACAATATCAACTAACTCTTGAACGTGGATGATACACTATCAACTAATTATTGAAGGTGGGTGATACAATATCAACTAACTCTAGAACGTAGACGAAACAATATCAACTAACTCTTGAACATGGATGATACAATATCAACTAACTCTTGAACGTGGACGATACAATATCAACTAACTCTAGAACGTGGATGATACAATATCAACTAACTCTTGAACGTGGACAAGACAATGACAACTAACTCTTGAACGTGGACAATACCATATCAACTAACTCTTGAACGTGGACGATACACTATCAACTAACTCTTGAACGTGGACGATACGCTATCAACTAATTATTGAAGGTGGGTGATACAATATCAACTAACTCTAGAACGTAGACGATACAATATCAACTAACTCTTGAACATGGATGATACAATATCAACTAACTCTTGAACATGGATGATACAATATCAACTAACTCTTGAACGTGGACGATACAATATCAACTAACTCTTGAACGTGGACAATACAATGACAACTAACTCTTGAACGTGGACAATACAATGTCAACTAACTCTTGAACGTGGACGATACAATATCAACTAATTATTGAAGGTGGGTGATACAATATCAACTTACCCTAGAACATGGATGATACAATATCAACTAACTCTTGAACGTGGACAATACAATATCAACTAACTCTTGAACGTGGACGATATAATTTCAAATAACTCTTGAACGTGGACGATACACTATCAACTAACTCTTGAGCGTGGACAATACAATGTCAACTAAATCTTGAACATGGATGATACAATATCAACTAACTCTTGAACGTGGACGATACAATATCAACTAACTCTTGAACATGGATGATACAATATCAACTAACTCTTGAACGTGGACGATACAATATCAACTAACTCTAGAACGTGGATGATACAATATCAACTAACTCTTGAACGTGGATGATACAATGTCAACTAAATCTTGAACGTGGACGATACCATATCAACTAACTCTTGAACGTGGACGATACAATATCAAATAACTCTTGAACGTGGATGATACAATATCAACTAACTCTTGAGCGTGGACGATACAATATCAACTAACTCTAGAACGTGGACGATACAATATCAACTAACTCTTGAACGTGGATGATACAATATCAACTTACTCTTGAACGTGGACGATACAATATCAACAAACTCTAGAACGTGGACGATACAATATCAACTAACTCTTGAACGTGGACGATACACTATCAACTAATTATTGAACGTGGATGATACAATATCAACTAACTCTTGAGCGTGGACGATACAATATCAACTAACTCTAGAACGTGGACGATACACTATCAACTAATTATTGAACGTGGATGATACAATATCAACTAACTCTTGAACGTGGACGATACACTATCAACTAATTATTGAAGGTGGGTGATACAATATCAACTAACTCTAGAACGTAGACGAAACAATATCAACTAACTCTTGAACATGGATGATACAATATCAACTAACTCTTGAACGTGGACGATACAATATCAACTAACTCTAGAACGTGGATGATACAATATCAACTAACTCTTGAACGTGGACAAGACAATGACAACTAACTCTTGAACGTGGACAATACCATATCAACTAACTCTTGAACGTGGACGATACACTATCAACTAACTCTTGAACGTGGACGATACGCTATCAACTAATTATTGAAGGTGGGTGATACAATATCAACTAACTCTAGAACGTAGACGATACAATATCAACTAACTCTTGAACATGGATGATACAATATCAACTAACTCTTGAACATGGATGATACAATATCAACTAACTCTTGAACGTGGACGATACAATATCAACTAACTCTTGAACGTGGACAATACAATGACAACTAACTCTTGAACGTGGACAATACAATGTCAACTAACTCTTGAACGTGGACGATACAATATCAACTAATTATTGAAGGTGGGTGATACAATATCAACTTACCCTAGAACATGGATGATACAATATCAACTAACTCTTGAACGTGGACAATACAATATCAACTAACTCTTGAACGTGGACGATATAATTTCAAATAACTCTTGAACGTGGACGATACACTATCAACTAACTCTTGAGCGTGGACAATACAATGTCAACTAAATCTTGAACATGGATGATACAATATCAACTAACTCTTGAACGTGGACGATACAATATCAACTAACTCTTGAACATGGATGATACAATATCAACTAACTCTTGAACGTGGACGATACAATATCAACTAACTCTAGAACGTGGATGATACAATATCAACTAACTCTTGAACGTGGATGATACAATGTCAACTAAATCTTGAACGTGGACGATACCATATCAACTAACTCTTGAACGTGGACGATACAATATCAAATAACTCTTGAACGTGGATGATACAATATCAACTAACTCTAGAACGTGGATGATACAATATCAACTAACTCTTGAACGTGGACGATACAATATCAACTAACTCTTGAACGTGGATGATACAATATCAACTAACTCTTGAGCGTGGACGATACAATATCAACTAACTCTAGAACGTGGACGATACAATATCAACTAACTCTTGAACGTGGATGATACAATATCAACTTACTCTTGAACGTGGACGATACAATATCAACAAACTCTAGAACGTGGACGATACAATATCAACTAACTCTTGAACGTGGACGATACACTATCAACTAATTATTGAACGTGGATGATACAATATCAACTAACTCTTGAGCGTGGACGATACAATATCAACTAACTCTAGAACGTGGACGATACACTATCAACTAATTATTGAACGTGGATGATACAATATCAACTAACTCTTGAACGTGGACGATATAATATCAACTAATTATTGAAGGTGGGTGATACAATATCAACTAACTCTAGAACGTAGACGAAACAATATCAACTAACTCTTGAACATGGATGATACAATATCAACTAACTCTTGAACGTGGACGATACAATATCAACTAACTCTAGAACGTGGATGATACAATATCAACTAACTCTTGAACGTGGACAAGACAATGACAACTAACTCTTGAACGTGGACAATACAATATCAACTAACTCTTGAACGTGGACGATACACTATCAACTAACTCTTGAACGTGGACGATACGCTATCAACTAATTATTGAAGGTGGGTGATACAATATCAACTAACTCTAGAACGTAGACGATACAATATCAACTACCTCTTGAACATGGATGATACAATATCAACTAACTCTTGAACATGGATGATACAATATCAACTAACCCTTGAACGTGGACGATACAATATCAACTAACTCTTGAACGTGGACAATACAATGACAACTAACTCTTGAACGTGGACAATACAATGTCAACTAACTCTTGAACGTGGACGATACAATATCAACTAATTATTGAAGGTGGGTGATACAATATCAACTAACCCTAGAACATGGATGATACAATATCAACTAACTCTTGAACGTGGACAATACAATATCAACTAACTCTTGAACGAGGACGATATAATTTCAAATAACTCTTGAACGTGGACGATACACTATCAACTAACTCTTGAGCGTGGACAATACAATGTCAACTAAATCTTGAACATGGATGATACAATATCAACTAACTCTTGAACGTGGACGATACAATATCAACTAACTCTTGAACATGGATGATACAATGTCAACTAACTCTTGAACGTGGATGATACAATATCAACTAACTCTAGAACGTGGACGATACAATATCAACTAACTCTTGAACGTGGATGATACAATGTCAACTAAATCTTGAACGTGGACGATACCATATCAACTAACTCTTGAACGTGGACGATACAATATCAAATAACTCTTGAACGTGGATGATACAATATCAACTAACTCTAGAACGTGGATGATACAATATCAACTAACTCTTGAACGTGTATGATACAATATCAACTAACTCTTGAGCGTGGACGATACAATATCAACTAACTCTAGAACGTGGACGATACAATATCAACTAACTCTTGAACGTGGATGATACAATATCAACTAACTCTAGAACGTGGATGATACAATATCAACTAACTCTTGAACGTGGACAATACAATATCAACAAACTCTTGAACGTGGACGATACACTATCAACTAATTATTGAACGTGGATGATACAATATCAACTAACTCTTGAACGTGGACAATACAATGTCAACTAAATCTTGAACGTGGACGATACACTATCAACTAATTATTGAACGTGGATGATACAATATCAACTATCTCTTGAACGTGGATGATACAATGTCAACTAACTCTTGAACGTGGATGATATAATTGTCAACCAACTTTTGAACTTGGGTGATACAATATCAACTAACCCTAGAACATGGATGATACAATATCAACTAACTCTTGAACGTGGACAATACAATATCAACTAACTCTTGAACGTGGACGATACAATATCAACTAATTATTGAACGTGGACGATACACTATCAACTAATTATTGAACGTGGACGATACAATTTCAAATAACTCTTGAACGTGGACGATACACTATCAACTAACTCTTGAGCGTGGACAATACAATGTCAACTAAATCTTGAATGTGGATGATACAATATCAACTAACTCTAGAACGTGGACGATACAATATCAACTAACTCTTGAACGTGGATAATACAATGTCAACTAAATCTTGAACGTGGACGATACACTATCAACTAATTATTGAAGTTGGGTGATACAATATCAACTAACTCTTGAACGTGGACGATACAATGTCAAGTAACTCTTGAACGTGGATGATGTAATTGTCAACTAACTTTTGAACTTGGGTGATACAATATCAACTAACCCTAGAACATGGATGATACAATATCAACTAACTCTTGAACGTGGCCAATACAATATCAACTAACTCTTGAGCGTGGACAATACACTATCAACTAATTATTGAACGTGGATGATACAATATCAACTATCTCTTGAACGTGGATGATACAATATCAACTAACTTTTGAACGTGGACAATACAATATCAACTAACTCTTGAACGTGGACGATACAATATCAACTAACTCTAGAACGTGGATGATACAATATCAACTAACTCTTGAACGTGGACAATACAATATCAACAAACTCTTGAACGTGGACGATACACTATCAACTAATTATTGAACGTGGATGATACAATATCAACTATCTCTTGAACGTGGATGATACAATATCAACTAACTTTTGAACGTGGACAATACAATATCAACTAACTCTTGAACGTGGACGATACACTATCAACTAACTCTTGAACGTGGACGATACACTATCAACTAATTATTGAACGTGGATGATACAATATCAACTATCTCTTGAACATGGATGATACAATATCAACTAACTTTTGAACGTGGACAATACAATATCAACTAACTCTTGAACGTGGACGATACACTATCAACTAACTCTTGAACGTGGACGATACACTATCAACTAATTATTGAACGTGGGTGATACAATATCAACTAACTCTAGAACGTGGACGATACAATATCAACTAACTCTTGAACGTGGATGATACAATATCAACTAACTCTTGAACGTGGACGATACAATATCAACTAACTCTAGAACGTGGACGATACAATATCAACTAACTATAGAACGTGGATGATACAATATCAACTAACTCTTGAACGTGGATGATACAATATCAACTAACTCTTGAACGTGAATGATACAATTTCAACTAACCCTTGAACGTGGACGATACAATATCAACTCACTCTAGAACGTGGACAATACAATGACAACTAGCTCTTGAACGTGGACAATACAATATCAACTAACTCTTGAACGTGGACGATACACTATCAACTAACTCTTGAACGTGGACGATACACTATCAACTAATTATTGAAGGTGGGTGATACAATATCAACTAACTCTAGAACGTAGACGAAACAATATCAACTAACTCTTGAACATGGATGATACAATATCAACTAACTCTTGAACGTGGACGATACAATATCAACTAACTCTAGAACGTGGATGATACAATATCAACTAACTCTTGAACGTGGACAAGACAATGACAACTATCTCTTGAACGTGGACAATACAATATCAACTAACTCTTGAACGTGGACGATACACTATCAACTAACTCTTGAACGTGGACGATCCGCTATCAACTAATTATTGAAGGTGGGTGATACAATATCAACTAACTCTAGAACGTAGACGATACAATATCAACTAACTCTTGAACATGGACGATACAATATCAACTAACTCTTGAACGTGGACGATACAATATCAACTAACTCTAGAACGTGGATGATACAATATCAACTAACTCTTGAACGTGAATGATACAATATCAACTAACCCTTGAACGTGGACGATACAATATCAACTAACTCTTGAACGTGGACAATACAATGACAACTAACTCTTGAACGTGGACAATACAATGTCAACTAACTCTTGAACGTGGACGATACAATATCAACTAATTATTGAAGGTGGGTGATACAATATCAACTAACTCTTGAACGTGGACGATACAATATCAACTAACTCTTGAACATGGATGATACAATATCAACTAACTCTAGAACGTGGATGATACAATATCAACTAACTCTTGAACGTGGACAATACAATATCAACAAACTCTTGAACGTGGACGATACACTATCAACTAATTATTGAACGTGGATGATACAATATCAACTATCTCTTGAACGTGGATGATACAATATCAACTAACTTTTGAACGTGGACAATACAATATCAACTAACTCTTGAACGTGGACGATACACTATCAACTAACTCTTGAACGTGGACGATACACTATCAACTAATTATTGAACGTGGATGATACAATATCAACTATCTCTTGAACGTGGACGATACAATATCAACTAACTCTTGAACATGGATGATACAATATCAACTAACTCTAGAACGTGGATGATACAATATCAACTAACTCTTGAACGTGGACAATACAATATCAACAAACTCTTGAACGTGGACGATACACTATCAACTAATTATTGAACGTGGATGATACAATATCAACTATCTCTTGAACGTGGATGATACAATATCAACTAACTTTTGAACGTGGACAATACAATATCAACTAACTCTTGAACGTGGACGATACACTATCAACTAACTCTTGAACGTGGACGATACACTATCAACTAATTATTGAACGTGGATGATACAATATCAACTATCTCTTGAACGTGGATGATACAATATCAACTAACTTTTGAACGTGGACAATACAATATCAACTAACTCTTGAACGTGGACGATACACTATCAACTAACTCTTGAACGTGGACGATACACTATCAACTAATTATTGAACGTGGGTGATACAATATCAACTAACTCTAGAACGTGGACGATACAATATCAACTAACTCTTGAACGTGGATGATACAATATCAACTAACTCTTGAACGTGGACGATACAATATCAACTAACTCTAGAACGTGGACGATACAATATCAACTAACTCTAGAACGTGGATGATACAATATCAACTAACTCTTGAACGTGGATGATACAATATCAACTAACTCTTGAACGTGAATGATACAATTTCAACTAACCCTTGAACGTGGACGATACAATATCAACTCACTCTTGAACGTGGACAATACAATGACAACTAGCTCTTGAACGTGGACAATACAATATCAACTAACTCTTGAACGTGGACGATACACTATCAACTAACTCTTGAACGTGGACGATACACTATCAACTAATTATTGAAGGTGGGTGATACAATATCAACTAACTCTAGAACGTAGACGAAACAATATCAACTAACTCTTGAACATGGATGATACAATATCAACTAACTCTTGAACGTGGACGATACAATATCAACTAACTCTAGAACGTGGATGATACAATATCAACTAACTCTTGAACGTGGACAAGACAATGACAACTAACTCTTGAACGTGGACAATACAATATCAACTAACTCTTGAACGTGGACGATACACTATCAACTAACTCTTGAACGTGGACGATCCGCTATCAACTAATTATTGAAGGTGGGTGATACAATATCAACTAACTCTAGAACGTAGACGATACAATATCAACTAACTCTTGAACATGGACGATACAATATCAACTAACTCTTGAACGTGGACGATACAATATCAACTAACTCTAGAACGTGGATGATACAATATCAACTAACTCTTGAACGTGAATGATACAATATCAACTAACCCTTGAACGTGGACGATACAATATCAACTAACTCTTGAACGTGGACAATACAATGACAACTAACTCTTGAACGTGGACAATACAATGTCAACTAACTCTTGAACGTGGACGATACAATATCAACTAATTATTGAAGGTGGGTGATACAATATCAACTAAATCTTGAACGTGGACGATACCATATCAACTAACTCTTGAACGTGGACGATACAATATCAAATAACTCTTGAACGTGGATGATACAATATCAACTAACTCTAGAACGTGGATGATACAATATCAACTAACTCTTGAACGTGGACGATACAATATCAACTAACTCTTGAACGTGGATGATACAATATCAACTAACTCTTGAGCGTGGACGATACAATATCAACTAACTCTAGAACGTGGACGATACAATATCAACTAACTCTTGAACGTGGATGATACAATATCAACTTACTCTTGAACGTGGACGATACAATATCAACAAACTCTAGAACGTGGACGATACAATATCAACTAACTCTTGAACGTGGACGATACACTATCAACTAATTATTGAACGTGGATGATACAATATCAACTAACTCTTGAGCGTGGACGATACAATATCAACTAACTCTAGAACGTGGACGATACAATATCAACTAACTCTTGAACGTGGATGATACAATATCAACTCACTCTTGAACATGGATGATACAATATGAACAAACTCTTGAACGTGGATGATACAATATCAATTACTTATTGAACGTGGATGATACAATATCAACTAACTCTAGAACGTGGACGATACACTATCAACTAACTCTTGAACGTGGACGATACAATATCAACTAACTCTTGAACGTGGATGATACAATATCAACTAACTCTAGAACGTGGACGATGCAATATCAACTAACTCTTGAACGTGGACAATACAATGTCAACTAAATCTTGAACGTGGACGATACAATATCAACTAACTCTTGAACGTGGACGATACAATATCAACTAACTCTTGAACGTGGACGATACACTATCAACTAACTCTAGAACGTGGACGATACACTATCAACTAACTCTAGAACGTGGATGATACAATATCAACTAACTCTTGAACGTTGACAAGACAATATCAACTAACTATTGGACGTGGACGATACAATATCAAATAACTCTTGAACATGGATGATACAATATCAACTAACTCTTGAACGTGGATGATACAATATGAACAAACTCTTGAACGTGGATGATACACTATCAACTAATTATTGAACGTGGATGATACAATATCAACTAACTCTAGAACGTGGACGATACAATATCAACTTATTATTAAACGTGGGTGATACAATATCAACTAACTCTAGAACCTGTACGATACAATGTCAACTAACTCTTGAACGTGGACGATACAATGTCAATAAAGTTAAACATTCTGAACTATGTTAATCCTTGGATGACCATCTTTCAAAGTTAACGAACGATTATATTTTGGACCATGTTTAAACTGTGATGACCATATGGCTCAAAGTTAACAATTCTGGACCATGTTTAACCTGTGATGACCATTTGGCTCAAAGTTAGCAATTCTGGACCATGTTTAACCTGTGATGACCATATGGCTCAAAGTTAGCAATTCTGGACCATGTTTAACCTGTGATGACCATATGGCTCAAAGTTAGCAATTCTGGACCATGTTTAACCTGTGGTGACCATATGGCTCAAAGTTAGCAATTCTGGACCATGTTTAACCTGTGATGACCATATGGCTTAAAGTTACACATTCTGGACCATGTTTATCCTGGAGTGATCATATGGCTCAAAGTTAGCAATTCTGGACCATGTTTAACCTGTGATGACCATATGGCTTAAAGTTAGCAATTCTGGACCATGTTTATCCTGTGATGACCATATGGCTCAAAGTTAGCAATTCTGGACCATGTTTATCCTGGAGTGATCATATGGCTCAAAGTTAGCAATTCTGGACCATGTTTAACCTGTGATGACCATATGGCTTAAAGTTAGCAATTCTGGACCATGTTTATCCTGTGATGACCATATGGCTCAAAGTTAGCAATTCTGGACCATGTTTAACCTGGAGTGATCATATGGCTCAAAATGCTGACTATACCGATCGTGATAAGACCTCCCCGTTCAAGTCCCACTTGGTCAGTTCTGTGTCCAAGCACCTCCCCGTTCAAGTCCCACTTGGTCAGTTCTGTGTCCAAGCACCTTCCCGTTCAAGTCCCACTTGGTCAGTTCTGTGTCCAGGCACCTCCCCGTTCAAGTCCCACTTGGTCAGTTCTGTGTCCAAGCACCTCCCCGTTCAAGTCCCACTTGGTCAGTTCTGTGTCCAGGCACCTCCCCGTTCAAGTCCCACTTGGTGAGTTCTGTGTCCAAGCACCTTCCCGTTCAAGTCCCACTTGGTCAGTTCTGTGTCCAAGCACCTCCCCGTTCAAGTCCCACTTGGTCAGTTCTGTGTTCATGCACCTTAGCGTTCAAGTCCCACTTGGTCAGTTCTGTGTCCAAGCACCTCCCCGTTCAAGTCCCACTTGGTCAGTTCTGTGTCCAGGCACCTCCCCGTTCAAGTCCCACTTGGTCAGTTCTGTGTCCAAGCACCTCCCCGTTCAAGTCCCACTTGGTCAGTTCTGTGTCCAGGCACCTCCCCGTTCAAGTCCCACTTGGTGAGTTCTGTGTCCAAGCACCTTCCCGTTCAAGTCCCACTTGGTCAGTTCTGTGTCCAAGCACCTCCCCGTTCAAGTCCCACTTGGTCAGTTCTGTGTTCATGCACCTCCCCGTTCAAGTCCCACTTGGTCAGTTCTGTGTCCAAGCACCTCTCCGTTCAAGTCCCACTTGGTCAGTTCTGTGCCCAAGCACCTCCCCGTTCAAGTCCCACTTGGTCAGTTCTGTGTCCAAGCACCTTAGCGTTCAAGTCCCACTTGGTCAGTTCTGTGTCCAAGCACCTCCCCGTTCAAGTCCCACTTTGTCAGTTCTGTGTCCAAGCACCTTCCCGTTCAAGTCCCACTTGGTCAGTTCTGTGTCCAAGCACCTCCCCGTTCAAGTCCCACTTGGTCAGTTCTGTGTCCAAGCACCTCCCCGTTCAAGTCCCACTTTGTCAGTTCTGTGTCCAAGCACCTTCCCGTTCAAGTCCCACTTGGTCAGTTCTGTGTCCAAGCACCTCCCCGTTCAAGTCTCACTTGGTCAGTTCTGTGTCCAAGCACCTCCCCGTTCAAGTCCCACCTGGTCAGTTCTGTGTTCATGCAGGTGTTGTCGTCTCGTTCTTTGTTCCCAGTTCGCAGTGTCTGTGAGCACGCGTCATTACCTTGCTCTCAATCTAATAAAGACTAAAGCAGGGACGTCATATTGCCTTGCTCTCAATCTAATAAAGACTAAAGCGGGAACGTCATATTGCCTTGCTCTCAATCTAATAAAGACTAAAGCGGGAACGTCATATTGCCTTGCTCTCAATCTAATAAAGACTAAAGCGAGAACGTCATATTGCCTTGCTCTCAATCTAATAAAGACTAAAGCGGGAACGTCATATTGCCTTGCTCTCAATCTAATAAAGACTAAAGCGGGAACGTCATATTGCCTTGCTCTCAATCTAATAAAGACTAAAGCGGGAACGTCATATTGAATTTCTCCAAGCACCACCACAGGAGGCATACTGGGAGTATTTTTACAATTTCCTGTCTGCCCTGCAGCTCAGAGTTGAACAGCTTCTGTCAGGCATAGCATCCCCAGTCTTCCTCTTCATTTCCTCTTACCCTTTCTTCCTGCCTTCCACGAGTTACGACACCATTGCGCTCAGGCCTTTTAAAAGCTTTACTAGCGCAACATGTCAAATACAACGCAAATTCCGCCGTCCTTCCACGCAGTTTAATGCAAGTGATTTATAAATAGCGGCATAAAGCTGGGGAAGCTTCATTATGCTATTAAGGTTGTAACGACTTATCTCTAACCCGAGGTGACGAAGGTCCTCGGTCCAATGTCTTCGTCTTAGAAACCATCTTATATTGATGAGAGAGTTGGCCGTCACTATAAGCTTTCGACATTGTAGCACTCAGGCCAGTAGTCCTAGCTAATGCGGGGAATCTTTGCATATTGCCATCTTCTTAAAAGGGTCCCTCGCTAAACGCGTTGACATTGATGTCGACCCCGGCGTGTGCCGCATCTGCTTGGTCTCCTTCACTGGGATGCAATAGATACACACAGGTCTCCTTCACTGGGATGCAATAAATACACACAGGTCTCCTTCACTGGGATGCAATAAATACACACAGGTCTCATTCACTGGGATGCAATAAATACACACAGGTCTCCTTCACTGGGATGCAATAAATACACACAGGTCTCATTCACTGGGATGTTATAAAATCACACAGGTCTCCTTACTGGGATGCAATAAATAAACACAGGTCTCCTTCACTGGGATGCAATAAATACATACCACTCTCCTTCACTGGGATGCAATAAATACACACATGTTTACAGATGTTTATTTCGGGATTCGTAAAGTTGCATCCATAGGATGAAATATTGCTGCAGATATCGGTATCGTGAGCACGTTATGACGACTCGGATATAGGGACGAGCACGTAACTTTCAAATGCATGTAGATCACAATGTGTGGAGCCAAGATCATAATAATGAAGATGTAACTTTCATATATATATGTAGACCAAGATGTGTGGAACCAAGATCATAATGATGAAGATGTAACTTTCATATATATATGTAGACCACGCTTTGTGGAACCAAGATCATATTGACGAAGATGTAACTTTCATATATATATGTAGACCAAGATGTGTGGAACAAAGATCATAATGATGAAGATGTAACTTTCATATATATATGTAGACCACAATGTGTGGAGCCAAGATCATAATGACGAAGATGTAACTTTCATATATATATGTAGATCACAATGTGTGGAGCCAAGATCATAATGATGAAGATGTAACTTTCATATATATATGTAGACCACACTTTGTGGAACCAAGATCATAATGACGAAGATGTAACTTTCATATATATATGTAGACCAAGATGTGTGGAACCAAGATCATAATGATGAAGATGTAACTTTCATATATATATGTAGACCAAGATGTGTGGAACAAAGATCATAATGACGAAGGTGTAACTTTCATATATATATGTAGACCACAATGTGTGGAGCCAAGATCATAATGACGAAGATGTAACTTTCATATATATATGTAGATCACAATGTGTGGAGCCAAGATCATAATGATGAAGATGTAACTTTCATATATATATGTAGACCACGCTTTGTGGAGCCAAGATCATAATGATGAAGATGTAACTTTCATATATATAAGTAGACCAAGATGTGTGGAACAAAGATCATAATGACGAAGATGTAACTTTCATATATATATGTAGATCACGATGTGTGGAACAAAGATCATAATGACGAAGATGTAACTTTCATATATATAAGTAGACCACAATGTGTGGAACCAAGATCATAATGACGAAGGTGTAACTTTCATATATATATGTAGACCACGATTTGTGGAACCAAGATCATAATAATGAAGATGTAACTTTCATATATATATATGTAGACCAAGATGTGTGGAACCAAGATCATAATAATGAAGATGTAACTTTCATATATATATGTAGACCAAGATGTGTGGAACAAAGATCATAATAATGAAGATGTAACTTTCATATATATATGTAGACCACACTTTGTGGAACCAAGATCATAATGATGAAGATGTAACTTTCATATATATATGTAGACCACAATGTGTGGAACCAAGATCATAATGATGAAGATGTAACTTTCATATATATATGTAGACCACAATGTGTGGAACCAAGATCATAATGATGAAGATGTAACTTTCATATATATATGTAGACCACGATGTGTGGAACCAAGGTCTTAACGACGAAGTTGTAACTTTCAAACATATATGTAGATCACGATGTGTGGAACCAAGATCATAATGATGAAGATGTAACTTTCATATATATATGTAGATCACAATGTGTGGAACCAAGATCATAATGACGAAGATGTAACTTTCATATATATATGTAGATCACAATGTGTGGAACCAAGATCATAATAATGAAGATGTAACTTTCATATATATATGTAGACAAAGATGTGTGGATCAAAGATCATAATGATGAAGATGTAACTTTCATATATATATGTAGACCAAGATGTGTGGAACCAAGATCATAATGACGAAGATGTAACTTTCATATATATATGTAGACCAAGATGTGTGGAACAAAGATCATAATGATGAAGATGTAACTTTCATATATATAAGTAGACCACAATGTGTGGAACAAAGATCATAATGACGAAGACGTAACTTTCATATATATAAGTAGACCAAGATGTGTGGAGCCAAGATCATAATAATGAAGATGTAACTTTCATATATATATGTAGATCAAGATGTGTGGAACCAAGATCATAATGATGAAGATGTAACTTTCATATATATATGTAGACCACGCTTTGTGGAGCCAAGATCATAATGATGAAGATGTAACTTTCATATATATAAGTAGACCAAGATGTGTGGAACAAAGATCATAATGACGAAGATGTAACTTTCATATATATATGTAGATCACGATGTGTGGAACAAAGATCATAATGACGAAGATGTAACTTTCATATATATAAGTAGACCACAATGTGTGGAACCAAGATCATAATGACGAAGGTGTAACTTTCATATATATATGTAGACCACGATTTGTGGAACCAAGATCATAATAATGAAGATGTAACTTTCATATATATATATGTAGACCAAGATGTGTGGAACCAAGATCATAATAATGAAGATGTAACTTTCATATATATATGTAGACCAAGATGTGTGGAACAAAGATCATAATAATGAAGATGTAACTTTCATATATATATGTAGACCACACTTTGTGGAACCAAGATCATAATGATGAAGATGTAACTTTCATATATATATGTAGACCACAATGTGTGGAACCAAGATCATAATGATGAAGATGTAACTTTCATATATATATGTAGACCACAATGTGTGGAACCAAGATCATAATGATGAAGATGTAACTTTCATATATATATGTAGACCACGATGTGTGGAACCAAGGTCTTAACGACGAAGTTGTAACTTTCAAACATATATGTAGATCACGATGTGTGGAACCAAGATCATAATGATGAAGATGTAACTTTCATATATATATGTAGATCACAATGTGTGGAACCAAGATCATAATGACGAAGATGTAACTTTCATATATATATGTAGATCACAATGTGTGGAACCAAGATCATAATAATGAAGATGTAACTTTCATATATATATGTAGACAAAGATGTGTGGATCAAAGATCATAATGATGAAGATGTAACTTTCATATATATATGTAGACCAAGATGTGTGGAACCAAGATCATAATGACGAAGATGTAACTTTCATATATATATGTAGACCAAGATGTGTGGAACAAAGATCATAATGATGAAGATGTAACTTTCATATATATAAGTAGACCACAATGTGTGGAACAAAGATCATAATGACGAAGACGTAACTTTCATATATATAAGTAGACCAAGATGTGTGGAGCCAAGATCATAATAATGAAGATGTAACTTTCATATATATATGTAGATCAAGATGTGTGGAACCAAGATCATAATAATGAAGATGTAACTTTCATATATACATGTAGACCACAATGTGTGGAACAAAGATCATAATGACGAAGATGTAACTTTCATATATATATGTAGACCACAATGTGTGGAACCAAGATCATAATGATGAAGATGCAACTTTCATATATATATGTAGACCACACTTTGTGGAGCCAAGATCATAATAATGAAGATGTAACTTTCATATATATATGTAGACCACGATGTGTGGAACCAAGATCATAATGACGAAGATGTAACTTTCATATATATATGTAGACCAAGATGTGTGGATCAAAGATCATAATGATGAAGATGTAACTTTCATATATATAAGTAGACCAAGATGTGTGGAGCCAAGATCATAATGATGAAGATGTAACTTGCATATATATATGTAGACCAAGATGTGTGGAACAAATATTATAATGACGAAGATGTAACTTTCATATATATAAGTAGACCAAGATGTGTGGAGCCAAGATCATAATGATGAAGATGTAACTTGCATATATATATGTAGACCAAGATGTGTGGAACCAAGATCATAATGACGAAGATGTAACTTTCATATATATAAGTTGACCAAGATGTGTGGAGCCAAGATCATAATGATGAAGATGTAACTTTCATATATATATGTAGACCAAGATGTGTGGAACCAAGATCATAATGATGAAGATGTAACTTTCATATATATAAGTAGACCACAATGTGTGGAACAAAGATCATAATGACGAAGACGTAACTTTCATCTATATAAGTAGACCAAGATGTGTGGAGCCAAGATCATAATGATGAAGATGAAACTTTCATATATATATGTAGACCAAGATGTGTGGATCAAAGATCATAATGATGAAGATGTAACTTTCATATATATAAGTAGACCACAATGTGTGGAGCCAAGATCATAATGATGAAGATGTAACTTGCATATATATATGTAGACCAAGATGTGTGGAACAAAGATCATAATGACGAAGATGTAACTTTCATATATATATGTAGACCAAGATGTGTGGAGCCAAGATCATAATGACGAAGATGTAACTTTCATATATATATGTAGACCAAGATGTGTGGAACCAAGATCATAATGACGAAGATGTAACTTTCATATATATATGTAGACCAAGATGTGTGGAACAAAGATCATAATGATGAAGATGTAACTGTCATATATATAAGTAGACCACAATGTGTGGAACAAAGATCATAATGACGAAGACGTAACTTTCATATATATATGTAGACCACAATGTGTGGAGCCAAGATAATAATGACGAAGATGTAACTTTCATATATATATGTAGATTAAGATGTGTGGAACCAAGATCATAATGACGAAGATGTAACTTTCATATATATATGTAGATTAAGATGTGTGGAACCAAGATCATAATGACGAAGATGAAACTTTCATATATATATGTAGACCACAATGTGTGGAACCAAGATCATAATGATGAAGATGCAACTTTCATATATATATGTAGACCAAGATGTGTTGAACAAAGATCATAATGACGAAGATGTAACTTTCATATATATAAGTAGACCACAATGTGTGGAACAAAGATCATAATGACGAAGATGTAACTGTCATATATATATGTAGACCAAGATGTGTGGAGCCAAGATCATAATAATGAAGATGTAACTTTCATATATATATGTAGATCAAGATGTGTGGAACCAAGATCATAATAATGAAGATGTAACTTTCATATATATATGTAGACCACAATGTGTGGAACAAAGATCATAATGACGAAGATGTAACTTTCATATATATATGTAGACCACAATGTGTGGAGCCAAGATCATAATGACGAAGATGTAACTTTTAAATATATATGTAGATCACAATGTGTGGAGCCAAGATCGTAATGACGAAGATGTAACTTTCATATATATATGTAGATCAAGATGTGTGGAACCAAGATCATAATAATGAAGGTGTAACTTTCATATATATATGTAGACCACAATGTGTGGAGCCAAGATCATAATGACGAAGATGTAACTTTCATATATATATGTAGACCAAGATGTGTGGAACAAAGATCATAATGACGAAGATGAAACTTTCATATATATATGTAGACCACAATGTGTGGAACCAAGATCATAATGATGAAGATGCAACTTTCATATATATATGTAGACCACAATGTGTGGAACAAAGATCATAATGATGAAGATGTAACTTTCATATATATAAGTAGACCACAATGTGTGGAACAAAGATCATAATGACGAAGATGTAACTTTCATATATATATGTAGACCAAGATGTGTGGAACAAAGATCATAATGATGAAGATGCAACTTTCATATATATAAGTAGACCACAATGTGTGGAACCAAGATCATAATGATGAAGATGTAACTTTCATATATATATGTAGACCAAGATGTGTGGAACAAAGATCATAATGACGAAGATGAAACTTTCATATATATATGTAGACCACAATGTGTGGAACCAAGATCATAATGATGAAGATGAAACTTTCATATATATATGTAGACCACACTCTGTGGAACCAAGATCATAATGATGAAGATGTAACTTTCATATATATATGTAGACCAAGATGTGTGGAACAAAGATCATAATGACGAAGATGTAACTTTCATATATATATGTAGACCACACTTTGTGGAACCAAGATCATAATGATGAAGATGTAACTTTCATATATATATGTAGACCAAGATGTGTGGAACCAAGATCATAATGATGAAGATGTAACTTTCATATATATATATGTAGACCACACTTTGTGGAACCAAGATCATAATGATGAAGATGTAACTTTCATATATATATGTAGACCAAGATGTGTGGAACAAAGATCATAATGACGAAGATGTAACTTTCATATATATATGTAGACCAAGATGTGTGGAACCAAGATCATAATGATGAAGATGTAACTTTCATATATATATGTAGACCACAATGTGTGGAACAAAAATCATAATGATGAAGATGTAACTTTCATATATATATGTAGACCACACTTTGTGGAACCAAGATCATAATGACGAAGATGTAACTTTCATATATATATGTAGACCAAGATGTGTGGAACAAAGATCATAATGACGAAGATGTAACTTTCATATATATATGTAGACCACACTTTGTGGAACCAAGATAATAATGATGAAGATGTAACTTTCATATATATATGTAGACCAAGATGTGTGGAACAAAGATCATAATGACGAAGATGTAACTTTCATATATATATGTAGACCACACTTTGTGGAACCAAGATCATAATGATGAAGATGTAACTTTCATATATATATGTAGACCACACTTTGTGGAACCAAGATCATAATGACGAAGATGTAACTTTCATATATATATGTAGACCACACTTTGTTTTACCAAGATCATAATGATGAAGATGTAACTTTCATATATATATGTAGACCACAATGTGTGGAACAAAAATCATAATGATGAAGATGTAACTTTCATATATATATGTAGACCACACTTTGTGGAACCAAGATCATAATGACGAAGATGAAACTTTCATATATATATGTAGACCACACTTTGTTTAACCAAGATCATAATGATGAAGATGTAACTTTCATATATATATGTAGACCACAATGTGTGGAACAAAAATCATAATGATGAAGATGTAACTTTCATATATATATGTAGACCACACTTTGTGGAACCAAGATCATAATTACGAAGATGTAACTTTCATATATATATGTAGACCACACTTTGTGGAACCAAGATCATAATGACGAAGATGTAACTTTCATATATATATGTAGACCAAGATGTGTGGAACAAAGATCATAATGACGAAGATGTAACTTTCATATATATATGTAGACCACACTTTGTGGAACCAAGATCATAATGATGAAGATGTAACTTTCATATATATATGTAGACCACACTTTGTGGAACCAAGATCATAATGATGAAGATGAAACTTTCATATATATATGTAGACCACACTCTGTGGAACCAAGATCATAATGATGAAGATGTAACTTTCATATATATATGTAGACCAAGATGTGTGGAACAAAGATCATAATGACGAAGATGTAACTTTCATATATATATGTAGACCACACTTTGTGGAACCAAGATCATAATGATGAAGATGTAACTTTCATATATATATGTAGACCAAGATGTGTGGAACCAAGATCATAATGATGAAGATGTAACTTTCATATATATATGTAGACCAAGATGTGTGGAACAAAGATCATAATGACGAAGATGTAACTTTCATATATATATGTAGACCACACTTTGTGGAACCAAGATCATAATGATGAAGATGTAACTTTCATATACATATGTAGACCAAGATGTGTGGAACCAAGATCATAATGATGAAGATGTAACTTTCATATATATATGTAGACCAAGATGTGTGGAACCAAGATCATAAT
Organism: Gibbula magus; assembly: GCA_936450465.1. Taxonomy (NCBI): domain Eukaryota; kingdom Metazoa; phylum Mollusca; class Gastropoda; order Trochida; family Trochidae; genus Gibbula; species Gibbula magus. The sequence continues at coordinate 2,864,052 of OW388292.1, read as the reverse complement.
GATGAAGATGTAACTTTCATATATATATGTAGACCACACTTTGTTTAACCAAGGTCATATTGACGAGCAAGCGACCTTCAGAGAGAGTTAGCAGAGATAGCCCGAAGAGCAAGTGCCACCTCAATAGATCTGAGAAGCAAGGTCTAGGAAGGAAGGCCTGACTGCCGCTGTTGGGTCTCTTCACGAGATGACAGGCGCTATATCTTCTGCAGAGAGGCAACACAATCGATTCAATTTAGCCAGCCAACATCGATTTCAACCTTCTTCATAAGACAGCGGTGTAAGGACAAGCCGAATTCTGCAGGCCAAGTGAAGGATTGATTGTTCGAGGGAGCGCTTGAACCGTCAGGACGAAGGGGGAGGGGGGGGGGGGGGGGGGGGGGGGGGGGGGTGGTTGTTCGCGTAAGGGGGGTTTGGGGGGGGGGGGGGGGGGCTTGAGGACACAACAGTTAAATTTCTCCCATCGTTTCTGAGAATGAATATTGATGTTGCATCTCAGCAAAGTACCAATGTGGCCGTCTCCTTTTCTTTAACATCGATCGTATGAATTTCGATACTTTTTGCCTTTCCTTCAAACTTACATCTTGAGGGTGTATTCGTGAGGCAATTCCTGTCAATTTCGATGAAAACATTTCTCTAATCTCCGTCGCCATTCCATGCCATATGCGTTTGCACGCGTGGAAGTTACTTCCAATGGGATTTGGTTAGGGGCGCGGCTGGGCCTCAAGAACACGCTCCTTGAGAGGGAATTCCATTAAAGCCACCATCATGCTTGGTTAGCCTGTTTAAAAGCTTTGGGCTTTGAGTTCAGAGAAATTCTAATACTTTTCAAAACGTGTTTATTTCATGAGTGAACTTGCTTATGTAATTTTGAAAAATAATTTTGAAAATAATCTCCTTTCATGGATGAACACATCGATTTAGGGAGAAAATTGTGTTGATCAAACGTTTTGTAGAAGTATTTTTTTATCTCTTCTATTAAAATATGTTCATCTCTCACCATCGATAGGGTGAGAGAAGAAAAGAATAAACTGTGCTATATTATTATGGGCGTTGTAACATATGTTGACTAACTGTAATTGAACGAAAGGTTTTACACATGGATACTGAAGTGTTCCTACTTAAGTGACTTAGTGTAGGTCGATCAGAAATGTATCTAGTGATAGAGACGGGAGCGAGTTGTGTCATTGATAGAGACTGACGCGAGTTGTGTCAGTGATATAGACTGGCGCGAGGTATGTCATTGATAGAGACTGGCACAAGTTATGTCATTGACAGAGACTGGCACAAGTTATGTCATTGACAAAGACTGGCACAAGTTGTGTCATTGATAGAGACTGGCGCGAGGTATGTCATTGGTAGAGAATGACGTGAGTTATGTTATTGATAGAGACGGGCGCGAGTTGTGTCAGTGATAGAGACTGGCGCGAGGTATGTCATTGGTAGAGAATGACGCGAGTTATGTCATTGATAGAGACGGGCGCGAGTTGTGTCATTGATAGAGACGGGCGCGAGTTGTGTCATTGATTGAGCCTGGCGCGAGTTGTGTCATTGTGAGAGACGGGCGCGAGTTGTGTCATTGATAGAGACTGACTCGATTTATGTCATTGATAGAGACGGGCGCGAAATGTGTCATTGATAGAGACTGACGCGAGTTGTGTCATTGATAGAGACTGGCACGAGTTGTGTCATTGATAGAGCCTGGCACGAGTTGTGTCAGTGATAGAGACTGACGCGAGTTGTGTCATTGATAGAGACGGGCGCGAGTTGTGTCATTGATAGAGACTGGCGCGAGTTGTGTCATTGATAGAGACGGGCGCGAGTTGTGTCATTGATAGAGACGGGCGCGAGTTGTGTCATTGATAGAGATTGTCATGTTTGGTATCAATCGCAATTTGGACGTGGCCTGGGAAAACATACATTGTTGATATTTTGAAAACAATTCAACAGCTTGACTAGAAAACTTGTCATTAGCAATTCTGAAATGTCGTGATTATTTCTTAATGACCTCTCGTTTTTCAGTTTAGTAATTACTTTAGTTTTTGCGTGTTGACTAACAACTTCGATTGTCAAGATTGGAACATCATTTCAATAAGAAACGATACATTGATTTAAACATTTAGAACAATAAGATCATCAGGGTAGTGAAACATACTGAATGATGAACTGTACATTGTACTGAATAATGAATTGTACATTGTACTGAATGATGAACTGTACATTGTACTGAATGATGAACTGTACATTGTACTGAATGATGAACTGTACATTGTACTGAATGATGAACTGTACATTGTACTGAATAATGAACTGTACATTGTACTGAATGATGAACTATAAATTGTACTGAATGATGAACTGTACATTGTACTGAATGATGAACTGTACATTGTACTGAATGATGAACTGTACATTGTACTGAATGATGAACTGTACATTGTACTGAATGATGAACTGTACATTGTACTGACTGATGAACTGTACATTGTACTGAATGATGAACTGTACATTGTACTGAATGATGAACTGTATTTTGTACTGAATGAGGAACTGTACATTGTACTGAATGATGAACTGTACATTGTACTGAATGATGAACTGTACATTGTACTGACTGATGAACTGTACATTGTACTGAATGATGAACTGTACATTGTACTGAATGATGAACTGTATTTTGTACTGAATGAGGAACTGTACATTGTACTGAATGATGAACTGTACATTGGACTGAATGATGAACTGTACTTTGTACTGAATGATGAACTGTACATTGTACTAAATGATGAACTGTACATTGTACTGAATGATGAACTGTACATTGTACTGGATGATGAACTGTACATTGTACTGAATGATGAACTGTACATTGTACTGAATGATGAACTGTACATTGTACTGAATGATGAACTGTACATTGTACTGAATGATGAACTGTACATTGTACTGAATGATGAACTGTACATTGTACTGAATGATGAAGTCTTTCATCGGATCTTGTATTCCGATATTAGGGGATAGTGTTTGTAGTCAGACGTTTCATTTGGAAATCTTACTCTCTCAACAGAATGCAGGTAAAATAAAACACAACGAAGACGTGTAAGTACTGACAGAGAGAGCATTTGGTACGTTGACTGTTCGTGTAGTTAAGCAGTGACAGCTGGTACGTTGACTGTTCGTGTAGTTAAGCAGTGACAGCTGGTACGTTGACTGTTCGTGTAGTTAAGCAGTGACAGAGAGAGCATTTGGTACGTTGACTGTTCGTGTAGTTAAGCAGTGACAGAGAGAGCATTTGGTACGTTGACTGTTCGTGTAGTTAAGCAGTGACAGAGAGAGCATTTGGTACGTTGACTGTTCGTGTAGTTAAGCAGTGACAGAGAGAGCATTTGGTACGTTGACTGTTCGTGTAGTTAAGCAGTGACAGCTGGTACGTTGACTGTTCGTGTAGTTAAGCAGTGACAGAGAGAGCATTTGGTACGTTGACTGTTCGTGTAGTTAAGCAGTGACAGAGAGAGCATTTGGTACGTTGACTGTTCGTGTAGTTAAGCAGTGACAGAGAGAGCATTTGGTACGTTGACTGTTCGTGTAGTTAAGCAGTGACAGAGAGAGCATTTGGTACGTTGACTGTTCGTGTAGTTAAGCAGTGACAGAGAGAGCATTTGGTACGTTGACTGTTCGTGTAGTTAAGCAGTGACAGAGAGAGCATTTGGTACGTTGACTGTTCGTGTAGTTAAGCAGTGACAGCTGGTACGTTGACTGTTCGTGTAGTTAAGCAGTGACAGAGAGAGCATTTGGTACGTTGACTGTTCGTGTAGTTAAGCAGTGACAGAGAGAGCATTTGGTACGTTGACTGTTCGTGTAGTTAAGCAGTGACAGAGAGAGCATTTGGTACGTTGACTGTTCGTGTAGTTAAGCAGTGACAGAGAGAGCATTTGGTATGTTGACTGTTCGTGTAGTTAAGCAGTGACAGCTGGTACGTTGACTGTTCGTGTAGTTAAGCAGTGACAGAGAGAGCATTTGGTACGTTGACTGTTCGTGTAGTTAAGCAGTGACAGAGAGAGCATTTGGTACGTTGACTGTTCGTGTAGTTAAGCAGTGACAGAGAGCGCATTTGGTACGTTGACTGTTCGTGTAGTTAAGCAGTGACAGAGAGAGCATTTGGTACGTTGACTGTTCGTGTAGTTAAGCAGTGACAGCTGGTACGTTGACTGTTCGTGTAGTTAAGCAGTGACAGAGAGAGCATTTGGTACGTTGACTGTTCGTGTAGTTAAGCAGTGACAGAGAGAGCATTTGGTACGTTGACTGTTCGTGTAGTTAAGCAGTGACAGAGAGAGCATTTGGTACGTTGACTGTTCGTGTAGTTAAGCAGTGACAGCTGGTACGTTGACTGTTCGTGTAGTTAAGCAGTGACAGAGAGAGCAGCTGGTACGTTGACTGTTCGTGTAGTTAAGCAGTGACAGAGAGAGCAGCTGGTACGTTGACTGTTCGTGTAGTTAAGCAGTGACAGAGAGAGCAGCTGGTACGTTGACTGTTCGTGTAGTTAAGCAGTGACAGAGAGAGCAGCTGGTACGTTGACTGTTCGTGTAGTTAAGCAGTGACAGAGAGAGCAGCTGGTACGTTGACTGTTCGTGTAGTTAAGCAGTGACAGAGAGAGCAGCTGGTACGTTGACTGTTCGTGTAGTTAAGCAGTGACAGTTGGTATGTTGACTGTTCGTGTAGTTAAGCAGTGACAGTTGGTATGTTGACTGTTCGTGTAGTTAAGCAGTGACAGAGAGAGCAGCTGGTACGTTGACTGTTCGTGTAGTTAAGCAGTGACAGAGAGAGCAGCTGGTACGTTGACTGTTCGTGTAGTTAAGCAGTGACAGAGAGAGCAGCTGGTACGTTGACTGTTCGTGTAGTTAAGCAGTGACAGAGAGAGCAGCTGGTACGTTGACTGTTCGTGTAGTTAAGCAGTGACAGAGAGAGCAGCTGGTATGTTGACTGTTCGTGTAGTTAAGCAGTGACAGAGAGAGCAGCTGGTACGTTGACTGTTCGTGTAGTTAAGCAGTGACAGTTGGTATGTTGACTGTTCGTGTAGTTAAGCAGTGACAGTTGGTATGTTGACTGTTCGTGTAGTTAAGCAGTGACAGAGAGAGCAGCTGGTACGTTGACTGTTCGTGTAGTTAAAGGATAGATGAAATGCATTTTTCTCAAGAATGACAGATGATTAGCTCTACGTATATTGTATATCGGAATCAATTGAGCATAAAATCGAGACAATATACACTTGCAATTGATAATTAAGACGATTTTAATTCACCCATTTTAACACTATCGCAATTTGTTCGGCGAAACCTTTTGAAAATACTCACTGAGGCGTGACTGTGAGAAGCGATAGACGGGGCGGCTAGATAGCTTCTCCGCCGATGTCTCGTTAATTAATTAATGATAATTATCACTGCCGCTAAATGAATTTATGAGGTGTATTACATCGCCAAAAAGACATGTTTATGTAATAATTGTGTAATTGTCATCTGCGGAATTACCTAGTTGGATATCTAAACATTCGATATATGGGAAATTTACGTTGGTTTATTGAAGATATCTTTGGGAAATTAACAATCAAAATGTTGCGAAATTACATTGAATTGTGACTATCGCTGAAAATCAAATTCCTCCACATACGTCACAGAAGTCATCCCTTCACGGGTCACACCCCCGCAGACTTTCATTCTGGTCACCGGGGCTAAATCAGGCGGTTTTTTAAAAAGCCGTATATAAGTAATTTATGGACCGATTTCAGAAATTTAAAATCGAGCAATTGTCAAATTGACATCCTATTTTAATGAATCCGATTTGGACCATATGTCATTTCATACATCCTTTAAGCAGTGACAGTTGGTATGTTGACTGTTCGTGTAGTTAAGCAGTGACAGTTGGTATGTTGACTGTTCGTGTAGTTAAGCAGTGACAGAGAGAGCAGCTGGTACGTTGACTGTTCGTGTAGTTAAGCAGTGACAGAGAGAGCAGCTGGTACGTTGACTGTTCGTGTAGTTAAGCAGTGACAGAGAGAGCAGTTGGTATGTTGACTGTTCGTGTAGTTAAGCAGTGACAGTTGGTATGTTGACTGTTCGTGTAGTTAATCAGTGACAGAGAGAGCAGTTGGTACGTTGACTGTTCGTGTAGTTAAGCAGTGACAGCTGGCCCTGGTCAGGTACGTTGACTGTTCGTGTAGTTAAGCAGTGACAGCTGGCCCTGGTCAGGTACGTTGACTGTTCGTGTAGTTAAGCAGTGACAGCTGGCCCTGGTCAGGTACGTTGACTGTTCGTGTAGTTAAGCAGTGACAGCTGGCCCTGGTCAGGTACGTTGACTGTTCGTGTAGTTAAGCAGTGACAGCTGGCCCTGGTCAGGTACGTTGACTGTTCGTGTAGTTAAGCAGTGACAGCTGGCCCTGGTCAGGTACGTTGACTGTTCGTGTAGTTAAGCAGTGACAGCTGGCCCTGGTCTGGTACGTTGACTGTTCGTGTAGTTAAGCAGTGACAGCTGGCCCTGGTCAGGTACGTTGACTGTTCGTGTAGTTAAGCAGTGACAGCTGGCCCTGGTCAGGTACGTTGACTGTTCGTGTAGTTAAGCAGTGACAGCTGGCCCTGGTCAGGTACGTTGACTGTTCGTGTAGTTAAGCAGTGACAGTTGGTCCTGGTCAGGTACGTTGACTGTTCGTGTAGTTAAGCAGTGACAGAGAGAGCATTTGGTACGTTGACTGTTCGTGTAGTTAAGCAGTGACAGCTGGCCCTTGTCAGGTACGTTGACTGTTCGTGTAGTTAAGCAGTGACAGCTGGCCCTGGTCAGGTACGTTGACTGTTCGTGTAGTTAAGCAGTGACAGTTGGTCCTGGTCAGGTACGTTGACTGTTCGTGTAGTTAAGCAGTGACAGAGAGAGCATTTGGTACGTTGACTGTTCGTGTAGTTAAGCAGTGACAGAGAGAGCAGCTGGTACGTTGACTGTTCGTGTAGTTAAGCAGTGACAGTTGGTATGTTGACTGTTCGTGTAGTTAAGCAGTGACAGTTGGTATGTTGACTGTTCGTGTAGTTAAGCAGTGACAGAGAGAGCAGCTGGTACGTTGACTGTTCGTGTAGTTAAGCAGTGACAGTTGGTATGTTGACTGTTCGTGTAGTTAAGCAGTGACAGTTGGTATGTTGACTGTTCGTGTAGTTAAGCAGTGACAGAGAGAGCAGCTGGTACGTTGACTGTTCGTGTAGTTAAGCAGTGACAGAGAGAGCAGCTGGTACGTTGACTGTTCGTGTAGTTAAGCAGTGACAATTGGTATGTTGACTGTTCGTGTAGTTAAGCAGTGACAGAGAGAGCAGCTGGTACGTTGACTGTTCGTGTAGTTAAGCAGTGACAGAGAGAGCAGTTGGTACGTTGACTGTTCGTGTAGTTAAGCAGTGACAGCTGGCCCTGGTCAGGTACGTTGACTGTTCGTATAGTTAAGCAGTGACAGCTGGCCCTGGTCAGGTACGTTGACTGTTCGTGTAGTTAAGCAGTGACAGCTGGCCCTGGTCAGGTACGTTGACTGTTCGTGTAGTTAAGCAGTGACAGCTGGCCCTGGTCAGGTACGTTGACTGTTCGTGTAGTTAAGCAGTGACAGCTGGCCCTGGTCAGGTACGTTGACTGTTCGTATAGTTAAGCAGTGACAGCTGGCCCTGGTCAGGTACGTTGACTGTTCGTGTAGTTAAGCAGTGACAGCTGGCCCTGGTCAGGTACGTTGACTGTTCGTGTAGTTAAGCAGTGACAGCTGGCCCTGGTCAGGTACGTTGACTGTTCGTGTAGTTAAGCAGTGACAGCTGGCCCTGGTCAGGTACGTTGACTGTTCGTGTAGTTAAGCAGTGACAGCTGGCCCTGGTCAGGTACGTTGACTGTTCGTGTAGTTAAGCAGTGACAGTTGGTCCTGGTCAGGTACGTTGACTGTTCGTGTAGTTAAGCAGTGACAGAGAGAGCATTTGGTACGTTGACTGTTCGTGTAGTTAAGCAGTGACAGAGAGAGCATTTGGTACGTTGACTGTTCGTGTAGTTAAGCAGTGACAGCTGGCCCTGGTCAGGTACGTTGACTGTTCGTGTAGTTAAGCAGTGACAGTTGGTACGTTGACTGTTCGTGTAGTTAAGCAGTGACAGCTGGTACGTTGACTGTTCGTGTAGTTAAGCAGTGACAGCTGGTACGTTGACTGTTCGTGTAGTTAAGCAGTGACAGCTGGTCCTGGTCAGGCAGGGAGGTGACATCACGGCAGAAGAAGAGAATCGCGAGGAACAGACCTACAAACCAGACGAATACCTACATATGCCACGGCGATGATAAATTATGAATGGAAGTAGTTTGGAAATTGATATCACCTTAATATTCTTTGACTCATTCCAAATTAAGCCGATAGCGGTGCTGGAAGTGTGTGTAACAGTGACAGTGCTGGGTCGGCGTGGGAGTCCGCTAAAGATAGATAGATAGATTGATACTGCCGTCAGACTAAGATCTGCCAGACAATTTCCAGAAATACTGTCACTTATGAATTACAGGAGAATTGGGCTTTCAAGTCTCACTCGACATGTTCGACAGAGTATTACATCTTCATGATAGCAGTGAGGATTGCTCCGCATATTGCAACATGTATGATAACATTGACAAATGATAATTATACCACTGACAACTGCCGATAGAATATATACTTTAAAATACACTTTAATATAAATGATACCATTTAGATCTTCAAATTCCAAAACCTTAATTTGTGTGTATTGTAATTATGTGTTCCTTTCGCCCGTGTCAGTTTGTAGCTTATAAGCTGTCACAATAATGACAAAAACTCATCAGCAGAAGGTCCGCAGTCCCTAGTATCCGCTATGTTACAACACCTCGTAAGAAGGAGGTCCGCAGTCCCTAGTATCCGCTATGTTACCACACCTCGTCAGCAGGAGGTCCGTAGTCCCTAGTATCAGCTTTGTTACAACACCTCGTCAGCAAGAGATCCGTAGTCCTTAGTATCCGCTATGTTACAACACCTCGTCAGCAGGAGGTCCGTAGTCCTTAGTATCAACTATGTTACAACACCTCGTCAGCAGGAGGTCCGTAGTCCTTAGTATCCGCTATGTTACAACACCTCGTCAGCAGGAGGTCCGTAGTCCCTAGTATCCGCTATGTTACAACACCTCGTCAGCAGGAGGTCCGTAGTCCCTAGTATCAGCTATGTTACAACACCTCGTCAGCAGGAGGTCCGTAGTCCCTAGTATCAGCTTTGTTACAACACCTCGTCAGCAAGAGATCCGTAGTCCTTAGTATCCGCTATGTTACAACACCTCGTCAGCAGGAGGTCCGTAGTCCTTAGTATCAACTATGTTACAACACCTCGTCAGCAGGAGGTGCGAGGTCCCTAGTATCAGCTAGGTTACAACACCTCGTCAGCAGGAGGTCCGTAGTCCTTAGTATCAGCTATGATACAACACCTCGTCAGCAGGAGGTCCGTAGTCCTTAGTATCCACTATGTTAAAACACCTCGTCAGCGAAGGTCTGCAGTCCCTAGCATCCGTTATGTTACAACACCTCGTCAGCAGGAGGGCCGCAGTCCCTAGCATCCGTTATGTTACAACACCTCGTCAGCAGGAGGTCCGTAGTCATACAGGGACGGGTGTAATCATACATGGACGTGTGCAATCATACAGGGAAGGGTTTAGTCATACAGAGACGCGTGTAATTATACAGGGACGGGTGTAATCATTCATTGACTGATGTAATCGTACAGGGACTGGGTACAATCATACAGGGAAGTGTGAAATCATAAAGAGACGGGTGTAATCATACAGGGACGGATGTAATCATACAGGGACGGGTGTTATCATACAGGGACGGGTGTTATCATACAGGGACTGGTGTAATCATACAGGGACGGATGTAATCATATAGGGACGGGTGAAATCATACAGGGACGGGTGTAATCATACAGGGACGTTTGTAATCATACAGGGACGGGTGTTATCATACAGGGACGGGTGTTATCATACAGGGACTGGTGTAATCATACAGGGTCGGATGTAATCATATAGGGACGGGTGTAATCATACAGGGACGGGTGTAATCATACAGGGAAGGGTTTAGTCATACATGTCGTCAACTAAGAGAAGTTGTGTCAAAGTTGACTGAAGTAGACTCGTACGTACCATTGGTTCGAATATGTTACCCATGGTTCCGATATGCAGGATATTACATGCTACCAATGGCTCCAGTATGAAGCATATTACATGTTATCCATGGTTGCAATATGCAGCATATTACATGTTTTCCATGGTTCCAAAATGAAGCATATATTACATGTTATCCATGGTTGAAATATGCAGCATATTATATGTTATCCACGATTCCAAAATTCAGGATATTATATGTTATCCATGGTTACAATATGCAGGATATTATATGCTATCCATGATTAAAAAATGCAGCATATTATATGTTTTCCATGGTTCCAAAATGAAGCATATATTATATGTTATCCATGGTTCCAATATGCAGGATATTACATGTTATCCATAGGTTCAATATGCATCATATTATATGTTACCCATGGTTCCAATATGCAGCATATTATTTATCATCCAAAACTGGGTTCCACAGGAAATATCGCTTGTATGAGATCAAGCGATATCTCCTAGAAGATATCATTTTGACAGTAAAGTTTGAACAATGCCCTGGCGTCAGCTACATGACATCACAATGATTTTGCATCATCAAGTAATGACATCACAATGCTATGACGTCATAACCACGATGACGTCACAATGCTATTACATCACAGCACTGGAAGCCAAAAGTCACTTTTGTGTTCAGATATTTTCATTTTTCATTAAAAACTGATGAAGAATGATTTTGGAAGATAAACGGAATCTCACCCTCGTGTCTTCTGAAATCAGATATATCAACACTCGGCAAGCCTAGGATATTTGTAACTTTTATCAACTCGTGTTGATATATTTGATATCAGAAGACACTTGGATGAGATTCTCTATATGTTATCCATGGTTGAAATATGCAGCATGTTATATGCTATCCATGATTCAAAAATGCAGGATATCATATGTTATCCATGGTTCCAATATGCAGCATATTATATGTTTCCATGGTTCCAAAATGAAGCAGGTACTACATGTTATCCATGGTTGAAATATGCAGCATATTATATGTTATCCATGATTCCAAAATGTAGGATATTATATGTTATCCATGATTCCAAAATGTAGGATATTATATGTTATCCATGGTTCTAAATGCAGCATATTATATGTTGTCCATGGTTCCAATATGGAGCATATTACATGTTATCCATGGTTGCAATATGCATCATATTATATGTTACCCATGGTTCCAATATGCAGCATATTATTTATCATCCAAAACTGGGTTCCACAGGAAATATCGCTTGTATGAGATCAAGCGATATCTCCTAGAAGATATCATTTTGACAGTAAAGTTTGAACAATGCCCTGGCGTCAGCTACATGACATCACAATGATTTTGCATCATCAAGTAATGACATCACAATGCTATGACGTCATAACCACGATGACGTCACAATGCTATTACATCACAGCACTGGAAGCCAAAAGTCACTTTTGTGTTCAGATATTTTCATTTTTCATTAAAAACTGATGAAGAATGATTTTGGAAGATAAACGGAATCTCACCCTCGTGTCTTCTGAAATCAGATATATCAACACTCGGCAAGCCTAGGATATTTGTAACTTTTATCAACTCGTGTTGATATATTTGATATCAGAAGACACTTGGATGAGATTCTCTATATGTTATCCATGGTTGAAATATGCAGCATGTTATATGCTATCCATGATTCAAAAATGCAGGATATCATATGTTATCCATGGTTCCAATATGCAGCATATTATATGTTTCCATGGTTCCAAAATGAAGCAGGTACTACATGTTATCCATGGTTGAAATATGCAGCATATTATATGTTATCCATGATTCCAAAATGTAGGATATTATATGTTATCCATGATTCCAAAATGTAGGATATTATATGTTATCCATGGTTCTAAATGCAGCATATTATATGTTGTCCATGGTTCCAATATGGAGCATATTACATGTTATCCATGGTTGCAATATGCAGCATATTATATGTTATCCATGATTCCAAAATGTAGGATATTGTATGTTATCCATGGTTCTAAATGCAGCATATTATATGTTGTCCATGGTTCCAATATGCAGCATATTACATGTTACCCATGGTTCAAATATGCAGCATATTACATGTTACCCATGGTTCAAATATGCAGCATATTACATGTTACCCATGGTTCCAATATGCAGCATATTACATGTTACCCATGGTTCAAATATGCAGCATATTACATGTTACCTATGGTTCCAATATGCAGGATATTACATGTTACCCATGGTTCCAATATGCAGGATATTACAAGTTGCCCATGGTTCCAATATGCAGCAATGACGCCAAAGATCATCTCACACGTCAGCACTTACAAGTGACGTCACAATGATACACTAGTGGTCTGCGAATCGATAAATCCTGTAACTCTTAATTGGAAATAATTTTTTTAGCTTTAAAATGTCGATGGTGTCGTTGTTGACCTTAATGACTGAGACCTTAGCACTGAGAGAGTGAAGTGAAGAAATACTCTAAGAAAAGAGTCTAGAGAAATAAACTATATGCCTTCTGATCGGGTAATTCGGTTCTCGGAGACGAGAAGGGTCAAGTGTTTGGGTTATTGTTTTGGTAGTTATCGCTACCATAAGCTGTTAATTAGCTTCAATCCTCTTACCCGAGCGACTTTCCGGTCACACACTACCTCTCTGTCTGCTGAAATCTGGCGATCTGACAGCGTGGATAAACGAGGTTTTGGACGCTTCAAGCGTTTACGATGAGGAAGATGGAATCTCTGGGGGGGGGGGGGGGGGGGGGAGGGGGGGGGTGGAAGAAGAAGAAAAGGGGAAGGAGGAGAAACAGAGAGAGGAGAAGAAAGGGGGGAAGAAGGGGAGACAGAGGGAGGAGAAGAAAAGGGGAAGGAGGGGAGGCAGAGGGAGGATGAGAAAGATGGAAGGAGGGGAGACAGAGGGAGGAGGAGAAAGGGGGAAGAAGGGGAGACAGAGGGAGGAGAAGAAAAGGGCAAGGAGGGGAAACAGAGAGAGGAGAAGAAAGGGGGGAAGAAGGGGAGACAGAGGGAGGAAAAGAAAAGGGGAAGGAGGGGAAACAGAGGGAGGAGAAGAAAGGGGGAAGAAGGAAACAGAGGGAGGAGAAGAAAGGGGGAAGGAGGGGAGACAGAGGGAGGGGGAGAAAGGGGGAAGGAGGGAAACAGAGGGAGGAGAAGAAAAGGGGGAAGAAGGGGAGACAGAGAGGGAGGACGATCAATGGCTGAGAGGCATGCTAAGCCGTGCATCGGGAAAATGTTTCACGTAAGATTTGGGAAATATGGATGATGGCTGGGGACAGGGAGACGGGAGTGTACGGAATACAGGTGATTGTGGGATGGGGAGTGGGTAGTAAGTAAGATTAACAAGCGGACAGGAATGTTCTTGAGGAGGAGAGGGGGTTATTTCTTTTGTTTGCAAGGGTGTCTCCTTGTCCCCAACAGTACGTAGGGTATTCAATGAGGTCCTTATAGCAATACAGATTGACGAGAATCTTCTGCAAGAAGGATTGAGAAAAGAAATCGAAGATGGGGGTTCAATCAGAAGGGAGGGGGAGGCTCACAGAACATATCGGCTTCCCTCTGGCCATCAATTCCAGCGGTTTTGGGACACATTGCAATTTCTGCTGTATAACAAAGCGAGTAGTGGCTTAGCCGGCGGTCTAGGGTCCTCTTCATCACGGGGCTGGCGCTGCCACATCTAATGAATAGTCGTCCTGCCAATCCCGCTTGTATTACTCATGGGCTGTGATCACGTGCCCACCTCGTTTCTCACACCATCATGCCAGCTTGAGAGAGACAGGGAATCTAACGCAAGTTAACTGTTATATTCTCTCCAATAACGGGGCTCAACTGCCTCCTGATGAATGAGCGCTACCTGAGCGAGAGTCGTGTTCGGTCGGATGGTCGCATCAAACTCACCAAATGCCTCCTCTTACGCCACTCAATTCCTCGGCTCGTCTTATTACAGACGAAACAATAAAAACGCCAACACATCTTTTTGAAACCGTAATCAATTGATTTGTTTTTTAATTGAAAAACTGTGTCATTTCGAGTTTGAATAATTGATCGTTTTTAATGCCCGAACCACAAAAAATAGAGGATATTTGTCTGTTCTTGACTAAAACCATGTTTATCTCATCGAGTGAGGTAGAAAGGTTATATTTTCACGAGTGGCGCAGCCACGAGTGAAAATATTTAACTTTTCTACCTCACGAGATGAGATAAACATGGTATTGGTCAAGAATTGACGGGTATTCTATTTATTATATGATATTTTTCATGTAATTACGCCCGAAAAGGGTCGTTTTCACGCCGAGCCCGTCACCACAGTAACACTGTGACGTCATTTAAGTCAATTCGCCGCGTGAGACCATTGTTTTATGACGTCAAATTATATCAGTCACCGTTCGCAGTGAAAATATAAGTTTTTTTCACTGTAGCTTGATAGACAGTTTATTTCACTGATAAATCCCAGTATTTCACTACTAGTCATACAATAATCTGTTTTACTTTGTTTTGAATCAGATCTCGCCTCATGGTTTGTCATGCAATTTAAAAAAATATTTCTTAATGTTATATCATATCATATCATATATATAATATCTGTTATATTTTTCAAATAATGATTATTTGAAAATCCGTAGAAGTTACCGTCTAACAGTTTTCCGTTGCCCTTGATCTGATATAAGAACGCAATAACAAAACCAGACCAGAAGACGTTAGCGGTACAAGCGACTCTACAAGACGTTAGCGGTACAAGCGACTCTACAAGACGTTAGCGGTACAACCGACTCTACAAGAGGAAAATCAAACCGCTAGTGCTAATGATCCCCCAAACACGTTTCTAATGTTTTTCAAATATCTTTCTCAAATGTAATCAAGGCCGGTCGGTTCAAAAGAATAACACTTGGGTGAGCACGCGCGGAGTAATCAAAGATGGCGCGTGCTATAAATCACGTGCTAAAATCGTGTTGATCCTGCTTTAGGGTCCCACTTTACACTACAAGTCGTCAACACATCGTTCTATCGTTCTATCGTATCTCGCATGTGTACTGTATGCGTTATTCGTTCTATCGTATCTCCTCTTGAATCTCCTATTGTCAAACAACCCTTGATGCAGTGTTATATGTGTTATGCGTAGTGTCGTATCACCTCCTGGTGCAGTATGTGTTATATGTAGTGTCGTATCATCTCCTGGTGCACTATGTGTTATATGTAGTGTTGTATCACCCCCTGATGCAGTATGTGTTATATGTAGTGACGTATTAGCACCTGGTGCAGTATGTGTTATATGTAGTGACGTATTAGCACCTGGTGCAGTATGTGTTACATATAGTGTCGTATCACCACCTGATGCAGTATGTGTTATATGTAGTGTCGTATATCTCCGTGGTGCTGTATGTGTTATACATAGTGTCGTGTAACCACCTGGTGCAGTATCTGCTATATATAGTGTAGTATCACCCCCTGGTTTAGTATGTGTGATATATAGTGTCGTATCACCCCCTGGTGCAGTATGTGTTATATGTAGCGTCATATCACCCCCTGGTGCAGTATGTGTTATATATAGTGTCGTATCACCTCCTTGTGCAATATGTATTATATGTAGTGTAGTATCACCCCCTGGTGCAGTATGTGTTATATGTAGTGTCGTATCACCTCCTTGTGCAATATGTATTATATGTAGTGTCGTATCACCTCCTTGTGCAATATGTATTATATGTAGTGTCGTATATCTCCGTGGTGCTGTATGTGTTATACATAGTGCGTGTAAGCACCTGGTGCTCTATGTGTTATATGTAGTGTCGTATCACCACCTGGTGCAGTATGTGTTATATGTAGTGTCGTATCACCCCCTGGTGCAGTATGTGTTGTATGTAGTGTCGTATATCTCCGTGGTGCTGTATGTGTTATACATAGTGCGTGTAAGCACCTGGTGCTCTATGTGTTATATGTAGTGTCGTATCACCACCTGGTGCAGTATGTGTTATATGTAGTGTCGTATCACCCCCTGGTGCAGTATGTGTTGTATGTAGTGTCGTATATCTCCGTGGTGCTGTATGTGTTATACATAGTGTCGTGTAAGCACCTGGTGCTCTATGTGTTATATGTAGTGTCGTATCACCACCTGGTGCAGTATGTGTTATATGTAGTGTCGTATCACCCCCTGGTGCAGTATGTGTTGTATGTAGTGTCGTATATCTCCGTGGTGCTGTATGTGTTATACATAGTGTCGTATCACCACCTGGTGCAGTATGTGTTGTATGTAGTGTCATATCACCACCTGGTGCAGTATGTGTTATATGTAGCGTCATATCACCACCTGGTGCA
This sequence comes from Gibbula magus, assembly GCA_936450465.1. Taxonomy (NCBI): domain Eukaryota; kingdom Metazoa; phylum Mollusca; class Gastropoda; order Trochida; family Trochidae; genus Gibbula; species Gibbula magus. Next base: position 2,847,531 of record OW388292.1, on the reverse strand, counting down.
GTATGTGTTGCATGTAATGTCTTGTCTCTCCCTGATGCTGTATGTGTTATAGCAGTGTCGTATCACCTCCTTGCGCGATATGTGTTAGTGTCGTATCACCACTTGGTGCACTATGTGTTTTATGTTGTCTCGTATCACCTCCTTGCGCGATTTGTGTTATATGTAGTGTCGTATCACCTCCTTGTGCAATATGTATTATATGTCGTGTCGAGTATCTCCGTGGTGCTGTATGTGTTATACATAGTGTCATATCACCATCTGGTGCAGTATGTGTTACATGTAGTGTCGAATCACCACCTGGTCCAGTATGTGTTATATGTAATGTCGAATCACCACCTGGTGCAGTATGTGTTATATGTAATGTCGTGTCTCTCCCTGATGCTGTATGTGTTATACGCAGTGTCGTATCACCTCCTTGCGCGATATGTGTTAGTGTCGTATCACCTCCTTGTGCAATATGTATTATATGTCGTGTCGTGTATCTCCGTGGTGCTGTATGTGATATATACATAGTGTCATATCACCACCTGGTGCAGTATGTGTTGTATGTAGTGTCGTATCACCCCCTGGTGCAGTATGTGTTATATGTAGCGTCATATCACCACCTGGTGCAGTATCTGTTATATGTAGTGTCGTATCACCACCTGGTGCAGTATCTGCTATATATAGTGTCGTATCAACCCCTTGTTTAGTATGTGTTATATATAGTGTCGTATCACCACCTGGTGCAGTATGTGTTATATGTAGTGTAGTATCACCTCCTTGTGCAATATGTATTATACATACATAGTGTCGTGTCACCACCTGGTGCAGTATGTGTTATATGTAGTGTAGTATCACCTCCGTGTGCAATATGTATTATATGTAGTGTCGTATCACACCCTGGTGCTGCATGTGTTATACATAGTGTCATATCACCACCTGGTGCAGTATGTGTTATATGTAGTGTCGTATCACCACCTGATACTGCATGTGTTGTATGTAGTGTTGTATCAACCCCTGATTCTGTATGTGTTGTATGTAGTGTTGTATCACCCCCTGATGCTGTATGTGTTGTATGTAGTGTTGTATCAACCCCTGATTCTGTATGTGTTGTATGTAGTGTTGTATCAACACCTGATGCTGTATGTGTTGTATGTAGTGTTGTATCACCACCTGATGCTGTATGTGTTGTATGTAGTGTCGTATCACCCCCTGATGCTGTATGTGTTGTATGTAGTGTCGTATCACCACCTGATACTGCATGTGTTGTATGTAGTGTTGTATCAACCCCTGATTCTGTATGTGTTGTATGTAGTGTTGTATCACCCCCTGATGCTGTATGTGTTGTATGTAGTGTTGTATCAACCCCTGATTCTGTATGTGTTGTATGTAGTGTTGTATCAACACCTGATGCTGTATGTGTTGTATGTAGTGTCGTATCAACACCTGATGCTGTATGTGTTGTATGTAGTGTTGTATCACCCCCTGATGCTGTATGTGTTGTATGTAGTGTTGTATCAACCCCTGATTCTGTATGTGTTGTATGTAGTGTTGTATCACCCCCTGATGCTGTATGTGTTGTATGTAGTGTTGTATCACCCCCTGATGCTGTATGTGTTGTATGTAGTGTTGTATCAACCCCTGATTCTGTATGTGTTGTATGTAGTGTTGTATCAACCCCTGATTCTGCATGTGTTGTATGTAGTGTTGTATCAACCCCTGATTCTGTATGTGTTGTATGTAGTGTTGTATCACCCCCTGATGCTGTATGTGTTGTATGTAGTGTTGTATCACCCCCTGATGCTGTATGTGTTGTATGTAGTGTTGTATCAACCCCTGATTCTGTATGTGTTGTATGTAGTGTTGTATCACCCCCTGATGCTGTATGTGTTATATGTAGTGTTGTATCACCCCCTGATGCTGAATGTGTTATATGTAGTGTCGTATCACCCCCTGATACTGCATGTGTTGTATGTAGTGTTGTATCAACCCCTGATTCTGTATGTGTTGTATGTAGTGTTGTATCACCACCTGATGCTGTATGTGTTGTATGTAGTGTCGTATCACCCCCTGATGCTGTATGTGTTATCTGTAGTGTTGTATCACCCCCTGATGCTGTATGTGTTTTATGTAGTGTTGTATCACCACCTGATACTGTATGTGTTATATGTAGTGTTGTATCACCCCCTGATGCTGTATGTGTTATATGTAGTGTTGTATCACCCCCTGATGCTGTATGTGTTATATGTAGTGTCGTATGAACCCCTGATACTGTATGTGTCATATGTACTGTCGTATCACCCCCTGATACTGTATGTGTTATATGTAGTGTTGTATCACCCCCTGATGCTGTATGTGTTATATGTAGTGTCGTATCAACCCCTGATACTGTATGTGTTATATGTAGTGTTGTATCACACCCTGATGCTGTATGTGTTGTATGTAGTGTTGTATCACCCCCTGATGCTGTATGTGTTGTATGTAGTGTTGTATCACCCCCTGATGCTGTATGTGTTTTATGTAGTGTTGTATCACCCCCTGATGCTGTATGTGTTATATGTACTGTCGTATCACCCCCTGATGCTGTATGTGTTGTATGTAGTGTTGTATCACCCCCTGATGCTGTATGTGTTGTATGTAGTGTCGTATCGACCCCTGATTCTGTATGTGTTATATGTAGTGTTGTATCACCCCCTGATGCTGTATGTGTTATATGTAGTGTTGTATCACCCCCTGGTACTGTATGTGTTAATGTAGTGTTGTATCACCCCCTGATACTGTATGTGTTGTATGTAGTGTTGTATCACCCCCTGATACTGTATGTGTTATATGTAGTGTTGTATCACCCCCTGGTACTGTATGTGTTAATGTAGTGTTGTATCACCCCCTGATACTGTATGTGTTATATGTAGTGTTGTATCACCCCCTGGTACTGTATGTGTTAATGTAGTGTTGTATCACCCCCTGATACTGTATGTGTTATATGTAGTGTCGTATCACCCCCTGATACTGTATGTGTTGTATGTAGTGTCGTATCACCCCCTGATGCTGTATGTGTTATATGTAGTGTTGTATCAACACCTGATACTGTATGTGTTGTATGTAGTGTTGTATCACCCCCTGATGCTGTATGTGTTGTATGTAGTGTTGTATCACCACCTGGTGCAGTATGTGTTATATGTAGTGTCGTATCACCCCCTGATGCTATATGTGTTTTCTGTAGTGCTGTATCACGCCCTGATACTGTATGTGTTATATGTAGTGTTGTATCAACCCCTGATACTGTATGTGTTGTATGTAGTTTCGTATCACCCCCTGATGCTGTATGTGTTATATGTAGTGTTGTATCAACACCTGATACTGTATGTGTTGTATGTAGTGTTGTATCACCCCCTGATGCTGTATGTGTTGTATGTAGTGCTGTATCACCACCTGGTGCAGTATGTGTTATATGTAGTGTCGTATCACCCCATGATGCTGTATGTGTTTTCTGTAGTGTCGTATCACCCCCCTGATGCTGTATGTGTTTTCTGTAGTGTTGTATCACCACCTGGTGCAGTATGTGTAATATGTAGTGTCGTATCACCCCCTGATTATGTATTTGTTATATGTAGTGTCGTATCACCCCCTGATACTGTATGTGTTATATGTAGTGTTGTATCACCCCCTGATGCTGTATGTGTTGTATGTAGTGTTGTATCACCCCCTGATGCTGTATGTGTTTATGTAGTGTTGTATCAACACCTGATGCTGTATGTGTTTTATGTAGTGTTGTATCAACACCTGATGCTGTATGTATTTTATGTAGTGTCGTATCACCCATTGATACTGTATGTGTTGTATGTAGTGTTGTATCAACACCTGATGCTGTATGTGTTATATGTAGTGTTGTATCACCCCCTGATGATGTATATGTTATATGTAGTGTTGTATCACCCCCTGATGCTGTATGTGTTTTATGTAGTGTTGTATCGTAGTTTATGTTCCTTGCTGTAAGTCAGGGATGCTATCAGCCCTCGTTATCATCAGCCCTCGTTATCATCAGCCCTCGTTATCATTAGCCACGTTTTGCAACATTTTTTTATTCGTAAAACAGCAACAATATTCTTGTGAGATGAGGCTTCTGCATACGGCCTGGTCGACATTTACATCGCACAACAAACACGCGCAAACACGCGCAAACACTGCCACTGTATGGTTAACTTGTATCATGAACTATATACGTCTTCAAATAAAATAATGATATATATATCGTGAAACAAGACACTATGTATATGTATATGAACTACCTAGATACTAATAACAGAAAAAAGGTAGATCAATCATTTGGGAAAAATAATTAATTATCAACACTAGGCAAAATTTAAGGCTTATAAATAGCACATTGCGAGAAAACATATGTACCTATATATCTGTAAAGATAAAAGCTGGAAATACAAGAATCTAATATGACTCGGTTGAACCATGATAACGGTGTAAGTTACACTGCAATATACTTACATAAGTAGAAGTCTTGTTTAATGGAGACACCATATAAGTCGTGCCGCCAAGAAATGCGTAGATGGAAATAGATTGAAAGGGGAGATTTTTCGATTAACATCAGTCTAACTATTTATTTTCATAAAGGTAGATGGCGGAGGTCGCATTATGAGGCTTATTAACGGCTTGGTGCTCCCGATGGAAACTTCAGTATCACCATGATGAGCGCAGACACACTATCATTCCATATGAGTTGATACATGATCCGACGCTACTGAGAAAATAATAATAATACACGCGATGCTGTTTGTGAGAGGAACAAGGGATGTTGAAAGGTCATTTCGAGACTTTAGTTACATGTCCCCTCGATCGTTTCGCAGAGATAACTTCAGTATTTGGAAACAGTGGTCTGTGTCAATGACGTCAAGAAATATCATCTGTAATGGATGGTGGGCAGGTAGAGGGTGTACGTCAACCAAGGTGATGGATGGTAGACAGGTAGAGGGTGTACGTCAACCAAGGTGATGGATGGTGGGCAGGTAGAGGGTGTACGTAAACCAAGGTGATGAATGGTGGGCAGGTAGAGGTTGTACGTCAACCAAGGTGATGGATGGTGGGCAGGTAGAGGGTGTACGTCAACCAAGGTGATGGATGGTGGGCAGGTAGAGGGTGTACGTCAACCAAGGTGATGGATGGTGGGCAGGTAGAGGGTGTACGTCAACCTAGGTGATGGATGGTGGGCAGGTAGAGGGTGTACGTCAACCAAGGTGATGGATGGTGGGCAGGTAGAGGGTGTACGTCAACCTAGGTGATGGATGGTAGGCAGGTAGAGGGTGTACAACCAAGGTGATGGATGGTAGGCAGGTAGAGGATGAACGTCAACCAAGGTGATGGATGGTGGGCAGGTAGAGGGTGTACGTCAACCAAGGTGATGGATGGTGGGCATGTAGAGAGTCTACGTCAACCAAGGTGATGGATGGTAGGCAGGTAGAGGGTGTACGTCAACCAAGGTGATGGATGGTGGGCAGGTAGAGGGTGTACGTCAACCAAGGTGATAGATGGTGGGCAGGTAGAGGGTGTACGTCAACCAAGGTGATGGATGGTGGGCAGGTAGAGGGTGTACGTCAACCAAGGTGATGGATGGTGGGCAGGTAGAGGGTGTACGTCAACCTAGGTGTAGCTTTTGAATTAGCGGTTTTCTGAAGCCTGTCCGATGTGCTGTAGTGTAGTGTAGTGTACTGTAGTGTACTGTAGTGTACTGTACTGTACTGTAGTGTACCGCAGTTTACTGTAGTGTAGTATATTGTAGGTCAGTGTACTGTAGTGTAGTGTAGTGTGGTGCACTGAAGTATACTGTAGTATAGTATATTGTAGTGTAGTGTACTGTAGTGTAGTGTAGTGTACTGTAGTGTGGTGTACTGTAGTGTACTGTACTTTACTGTACTGTAGTGTACTGCAGTTTACTGTAGTGTAGTGTATTGTAGGTCAGTGTACTGTAGTGTAGTGTAGTGTTGTGTACTGAAGTATACTGTAGTATAGTATATTGTAGTGTACTGTACTGTGTTGTATTGTAGTGTACTGTATTGTAGTGTACTGTATTGTAGTGTACTGTATTGTAGTGTACTGTATTGTAGTGTACTGTAGTGTACTGTAGTGTACTGTAGTGTACTGTAGTGTACTGTATTGTAGTGTACTGTACTGTACTGTAGTGTACTGTAGTGTACTGTAGTGTAGTGTATTGTAGTGTATTGTATTGTAGTGTACTGTACTGTACTGTACTGTAGTGTAGTGTACTGTATTGTAGTGTACTGTAGTGTACTGTAGTGTAGTGTACTGTAGTGTACTGTACTGTACTGTATTGTAGTGTACTGTAGTGTAGTGTACTGTAGTGTACTGTAGTGTACTGTATTGTAGTGTACTGTAGTGTACTGTAGTGTAGTGTACTGTAGTGTACTGTAGTGTACTGTAGTGTACTGTAGTGTACTGTAGTGTACTGTAGTGTAGTGTACATGGATAAAGCGTGAACATGATTGACACAAGTGGGTAACTAGTTCTCCTGTGAGGGATAGCTTGCTGACGTTGTGTGTACACTACTGATGTCATCGCGTAACTATCACTAACGTCACAGTCTGCAAATACGTAACAAAAGCTTAAAGACGTTCGTCATAACACCTTGCGTTATTTTGAAATGCCAGAAGGAGCAGAGTGGTTGAAGATTTTTGCATTCATAAATGAGAAGAATATTATATTCACATTTATGGTGGTTCAGCAGTTAACACCTCGGCTTCTAGAAAGTCAAGTCTGGAAGCGTGGAAGCTACTTTTGATGAGCCCAACTTGGCTCTGGACGGGGCTGGGTCTGGCACGCGCACAGCGGGCACCTTGCACTGCCATTTGGAAGCCGGTCGATATCATGCGGAGACTTAATTCGAAACTCTGTCTAAGTATAGCCTGGCTAGCGGTAGATTCAGCGGATCACGTGTAGAGCTAGTTTTCTATGATATTGTAATAATGAAACTGGGGGTGTGGATTGTGTTGCAACATAAGGAAACATTTATCTAGAAATTGGCTTCAAACTTTAGCTGATATTTTTCTTCCGTGACCTGCTGCTAGCAGAGCAGCTATGATAGATTCATAGTCAGAAGCTGATGAAAATTAATAGAAGAATCTAGTCGGTACCATGCAAGTAATTTCCATCTGCACAAAGTAGATTGGGTAATAAGCATCGATCTTATGGAATTGTCAGCGGGGGGTGCTCAGTATATATTTTCCGGAAGGATCGGGACTCGCCGGGGACGAGCACGGGCCAAGATGATCCTGTGCATTTTTAATGAAGAGAATTTATTGATTCTAAGAGAAACCACACTGCTCATGCTTTTCTCTAGTGAATGTGTCAGTGATTGCAGAGCGGTGCAAGCTTGAGACATATTTCTTGACAACACTGATACCGGACATTCTCACATGAAGAACTGCTCCCAGGCATTCGTTCTAACACGGAGACAAGAAGAAGGAATAAAGGTTCTGGTACTGCCCAGAAGGCCTGCCAATGAAGCACTGTAGTCGTTATCTTATTTAAAGCCCCTGCCGCGGACCCCGGCTCGCCTACCATGGCCCTAATTCATCTATTATTCATGCAGAGGGCTCTGCCAATCGGATACGACTGCCGATTGCGCACATCGACCCAGGGACTCGACAGAGAAGCAGTGAAGGCATGCGAGTGCGGAGGGCTGTCTGCCATGGACGGCATTCTTGTGCAGTAGCTTCAATCTCAGACGTCATCACTCGTTCGGTCGCTGCCTCCCTGAAAGTCGAGTCCCTGAGTCAGCACACCCGGACACACCAGGCCATGGGGTACCACCCGTGGGATGAGGACACGGGTCGGTTTGGTCCAGTATAGGAACGTATCCGTCTGTCTACCACCAGCCTCCAACGCTCTTCTGCTCGGACGTCTCCAGCTCCAATCGGTCACCTTGCCAAGGTTATCCTTGGTCCGCCAGACTGCCGGCTGGTGCCGCTCCTCTCCCTCTCATGTCGGCCTGGGAAGACACAGGAGCCACGAACAACCAGGTGAGGTTAAAATATCAGTGTAATTGTAGTCATTTCTCCGCGATCAGATTGCAAATCTCAGTCGGCTACTGTCCAGTGGTGCGAGGCGGCGGCCATTGTTCTCCCTACAATTACGGTCAATACTCCGACTCTATTTCACACCAAACGTCGATACGGCATAAGGGGTTCGCTTCAGCAGGGAAATCCGATACCGTTAAAGTGCCGAACATCCAGCCAATTGGCCGTGTCCCTGTGTCCTCTCGTACTTACGTCACTCTTTTAAAGCTCGTGAAACTGTACTAGTAGAATGGCACGCGTCTTGTAGGGAGCGCTAATGTTTTTGATGGCGAATAATAATGAGCCTATTGATATGGGTGAGATTTGTCATTGTTTCCCAGCACAGCACGTTCCACACTGGTCTGTGTATCGATCCCCTCCAGTTAGTGCCAGATTGAGGGCTTCCATTGCGCTACTGCCGACATACTGCATCCCTCACCTCTCCATACTGCTGAAGTACTGCAACATGAAGGGAATGGCTGTTTTAGACATCTTACCATTTTAATTTATTAGTCGCTTTTTCTGCTCCTGTACTTCTATGAAAAGTCAATTTCTTCCTGAAATTTCTTCCTGAAATATATCAGCAGTTATTCTACAAGAAAATGTGGTTGCCTAACTTTTGAGTTCGTAAGTTATGGGTTGTTCCAGTGCTGATGACGACCCAATTTCCTTTATGCCGGCGTCATTGTTAGGCGGTACCGTTAGAGACAAATGGGGTTAATCTCAGATGAGACCTGCTATGACAGACGTCCCCCGATTAATGGTCGACTGGCCGACGCAAAGCACTCAGGCGCAGATGCATGTCAAATCCACGCACTGCCAATCTGCAAAATATCGACCCGCAATAGGGGCATGTTTCTAATATCATCAAATTCCATCGTGCATAATTAAACACTCGCTTGAGAAACAATGGGTCATTTCATAATTGATCGGGCTGCATCTGTGCCGAACGCGGGCCGCTAATGACCTGCTGTCATCTCTGAGTTGAATCAAGTCGGGTCCAGTCCAGTCGCTGGACACTGGTCAGCCACCCCGTATAAATGACCAGCCACTCCGGCCAGGTCGTCAGTCGGACAGGTCAGTCTGGAGGGAGGGATGGAAGCGAGTCAGCTGCGACGTCTTGGTCACTTCCTCCCTCTGCGTCAGCCAGTACTCGCGTCCTCACACACATGGCTTGGTTAGGTCCCAGTTACTCTCGCTCATAGAGTTTCCTTACTGTGATGTGCAGCTTCTCTGTCTGGGTGTTCCATGCCAGCAGTCGTTCCAGTCTCTTCCTCTCTCAGTGTTACCTTCTAATCGAGACTCTCCCTATCTTGGTACCCAGTGCTGATAGTACCCCTCTGTTCTTCCTCCTCAACACTCTGGTGCCATCTACTGGCTAAGTTTCATCTTCTTCTTGTACGGAACAGACTCGCTCTGAAGTCTGTTCGGATTGGGAATACAGACTTGATGTAGTTCCTTGTGTAAAGGAATTCCACTGCAGTTTCACCGCGGACGAGGGAGCTAATCGTGGAGAGAGGACGGCGGGTAAGAGTTAGTGTTTGTCGTGTGTGTCGTGGATTGTTTCAGTAGTCATTGATATGTAACATATTTAATCGGTAGCATTAATTTCTTTGGTATAAAAAACGTGAACTATTTTTTCTTTGATATAAAAAACATGAACAACGTACTTGTAAGTAAATTTGACTTTGTAACATATGGTCAAATAGAAGTAGAACAGTCGAGTAGCCTTTCCCGAAATTCAACGTCATTACCGTCGTGTCCTGTACTGGGTAAGATACGATGAATATTTAATTAGGTACCATCTCTCGCCCTATAACTTTCTTCTCGATAACTGAAATATTTGAACGGTTCTTAACAACAAGGAAATGGTAAATGGAAGATGATCAAGAGTTGTGGCAGATTTTATTTCCATATTGGTCACACGCCCACGTTATTTCATGTACTAACAACACGCGCCATTAACAAATAATTTCGTTTAGTTTGAGATTTCCAATTACCTTTTTTCGTCATTAGGATGTCAGGCCATCTGCATAAAATTATTCCTCGTCTCAGAACACGGTTTATCATTACCGACTGTTTGACCGGAGTGCGCATGCGCAGTATTCCAAAGTCAAATTCTGATCTTCACCGGACGGGACGAGTTCAATGAATAATCAAATTTCTTAACTGGTGTGGGTCGTGTGTTATTGTAGGGACCCTACATAATAACGGTATTGCCAGATACAATAGTGTAGCACTACAGCCGTGCACAGCTCTGTTCCAGCACGCCATATCGTGTGAATGTTGATGCACATCTCGCCGACAGACAGATCAGATCTGAATCAGAGTTTGAAGGGACTCTTCTCCCCGTGCGGGATACTTGCAACTGACAACAGCCTACGATCGACTCGCAGTTTCCATGACAACCAAAATTCTGTAATTAGATTTTTGTCTAATGCGCTTTAAAGTGAATGTAGTCAAGTTCAATAAGTAAGCGTTGATTTGCCTCGCGTTCAGATGTAACCGGATCTAGGGAGTAATAACACAACATCGTATCCAACAATTTTTAACGTTTATTCTTAAAGACGGTCTTGGATAGTCAGAGGTTCAACCCCTAAATAAACCCGATATGAAATTTAATTGGAAGTATAGTATAATTTTGGTTGCGTATTTCAGTTTTTACTAAAATATTTTATCTAAATTGAGAACAAACAACAGTACCTTACACTTCAGTTTTCTTATGAATGAATTATTGTGTATTTCAGCTTAACTTAACTGTACATAATATTTGATACTATATCTGAATCTATCTTAATACTTATAAAAGACTTGAGAAAGAGTGCTGGGAATTTTATGCATTTCTATTTAATTTAACAACATTTAACTATCGTTATTTGCTCGAGTCGATGTAATCCTATTGTCCAGTCATCCCAGCCCTGAGGCGTTTACCCTCCAACATCTGTCCCCTTAAGGAGCCCCCCCCCCCCCCCCCCTTCCCCTCCACACTCCCTTCCCTACGGTATGCCAAGCGTTATTCTGATCACCCAATTGTGCAAAAACTCCAGATACGGTGACTCATGTTTTTAGCAGTGGTTGCCATGGTTATAGCTTTACGGAATTATAACCCGACAATAGCAATCAAATTTAATTGTATTTTGTGCCCATATTGGCGGTAATGACCAGCGCTGTGTGCTTCTTTGTGCGGCCTCCCTCCCTCACGATGGCCGCAGTGTCACCTCGGACCCTGGCGATGGCGGCACAGCGTAGCGTGAGGCACAATTCTTCATCCTTCCCTCAGTCTCGCTATCGATCCCGTAGTAGCGATGGGCCGAACGCTGCCGCTGATGGCTTTGTATTGATTAGCGCGCAGATGTGTGGTCCGAGGATGCTGGGGGAGGGGATATTGGAGTGGGGGGAGGGGGAGAGTGAGGGGGTATTGGAATCGGGGAGCGAGGGGGTACTGGAGTGGGGAACCTAATTAGTGTCGATCCATTCTTCCATTCTTGTGACAAGGGAAGGTAATTAAGCGCGCCATGTTTATACGGCAGAGTTTCCCACTTCAGGGTGTATTAACGCATAGACATTATACCGCACGTTATCATTACGGTTCCGGGTGTAATACATCAGGTGCGTTAGTTCTTTCTACTTGTACTGGCTAAGAAGATGTTACAGCGCAATTGTCGATAAGGCCATTTGAAAAAGAACAAATTGTTATGGATAGGACCATACAACTTCTAAATTCTGCAGAGTCGATAGTTCGACATAATCCTAAAGTCGCGTGAAGCAAGACTCCACACTGACACATGTCAACACGTATTTCCTTTTAAAGTCACATATCTTATCTCCGTCGTCCTTATAAGGCCACGCTATCTACGTGTAGAAACATTCACAACTCTCATAGCTTATATAACGTAAGCTTTGTGCCTACCAGTTGTGTGCCATTTAACCTCATTCTGCTGAATCTGAATCTAACAATAGGGAATCAGAAACGTTACGGGTTTGAGTTACAAAGTCGTCAAGGGATGGTCATCGGGGGGAATTTGAGATTTACGAACTGCTCTACTTTAAACTCAAGTACTCACGCACTATTTCGAGGTGAAAATCACTACTTGTGAATGGCAAACTATAAAGTTAAATCAACGAATCGTACATAACTCAGTTCATTCAATCGCATGCATGTGGTTTTTAATCACAATGACCACTAGGAAGCAAGTTGAGTTGATCGGTCACCACGTGACATCGATTTGGTATCAGCTGACTCTATTGGCATGTCGTATTAATACAGACAGATTTGATAAGATGTGGCTTCACTCTGAATGGAGCAGTTTTGTTGGAGTTCTACATGGTCGCTGAATGGCCTGATCAATGCAGTAATTGTATTGAGTGCTGATGAAAGTGCCGGGCAATGTGAGAAGCAGTCTCTGTGTTGGCATCGTCCGCCCATTAACAGATGCCGTCAGCCTGGTGACTTCACCATGGCAACCAACCCTTCCATTTCCGCCATCAGCAGTCGTAATGTCACTCCATTCCATTCACAGTCAACCATTCTTTCAGCACCCACTGCCCCCAGTAGCAATATACACAATGGGTTTACATCTTCAAACAGACGATGCTTTGCCAGATAATTTCATGAAAGAGTGAAAAAACATTTACAGAGGAAGGCTACGTATTTAAGTAAAATATAAACATAGAAGTCGCACCAGCCCGCCCCCGTTAATTCATCCATGCATCGCATTTATACTATAAACATTAATAAATTGATAAATAAAAACAGCTTAAGAATTAAAATGTCTTTGTGGACACTTAACGATAAGGCGTCACTTACTGTGAGCACGCACGACGTTGCGTATCTGCTTAATCCTTCTTCAGATGCAATGATCTTGTAAACGTCGTGTGTGTTCTTCTTGTCTTATGTAATCCACTTCTGAAAGGATTATTTCTTTGTCAAAAAATTACAAAGCAGTGTTAGTTATAAAATATATTTATTTTATAAAATATGCCGACCGTCTATTTCTATGCAGAAATTCTGCAAGAGACGTCTGCCTTCTCGTGGGTGAAGTATCCCTCTTCTTGATACAGGAAGTATCCCTCTTCTTGATACAGGAAGTATCCCTCTTCTTGATACAGGAAGTATCCCCCTACTTGATATAGGAAGTAGCCCTCTTCTTGATACAGGAAGTAGCCCTCTTCTTGATATAGGAAGTATCCCTCTTCTTGATACAGGAAGTATCCCTCTTCTTGATACAGGAAGTATCCCTCTTCTTGATACAGGAAGTATCCCTCTTCTTGATACAGGAAGTATCCCTCTTCTTGATACAGGAAGTATCCCTCTTCTTGATATAGGAATTATCCCTCTTCTTGATACAGGAAGTATCCCTTTTCTTGATACAGGAAGTATCCCTCTTCTTGATATAGGAAGTATCCCTCTTCTTGATACAGGAAGTATCCCTCTTCTTGATACAGGAAGTGTCCCTCTTCTTGATACAGGAAGTATCCCTCTTCTTGATACAGGAAGTACTTCACTCAAAGATCTTTCATTCTCTGGCATCAATACATGATCAATATCTGTAAATACCATATACCTAAATGCGTCAACAAATGAAATCACACACTGAGCTATTATAGTATAAAAACTAACAATAAATTCACAATCAACATTTTTTTTATTTCTACTGTTTCCAAGACATGAAATTGACATTTAACGAACGTCATTTGATTTCAGACGTGAAGGTGGAGCACGTGGTCAGCAAACAGACAGGTGGCAGCCTACAGTGCGACAGTCCGACAGTGCGACAGTCCGACAGTGCGACAGTCCGAACGCCAAGGTATTCCAGATAAACCAATCATGTACTATAGAATTTGTTTGGTTGAATACATCGAGTGAAGTCAATTTACGTCTAATGAATACAATCTCTGCTATCATATAGCTTCTGCATATCTGTTACCGCTAGATTATATAATATAATAATATTTAATGTACATTAGGTTATATCATGCCATCTCTGATACTATCTAGGCTAAAAAATACAATATGTAGCACGACGAAGATTAGAAAATAGCATCATGTAATGCCAAGAGAATACGACGTTAATATATCAACGGAATGAAAATATCACCTGTGATCTGACGGGATTAGCATTTATCCTCTCATTGGATACCATCTGATACAATCTGATACCATCTGATAGCACCTGATACAATCCGATGATGTTGAACGGGCACCTGTTAGTGTTCACTGCGGCTGCCTTGGTGTAAGCCCACAATTAAGGCACGCGGTGAATGCCAAGTGGAAGTCCAACTCTCGTCCCTTGAACACTTGAACATTTGAACACACGGATTCCTCTTCCATCATTTGATTCCTGCTCGACATTGGTGTTGCTGTACTCCTTTGAATATGGATTCAATTTATTTTAACATTTAAGGACGTGGATTCCATTTCACATTCCTTGAATACTAGGAAATTATCTTAACTTGAATCATTGACATATGGATTTCACTCAACTACTTTAAATTCTTAAGCAGGTGGAATTCGCTGTGAAAAATCGCTTGGAATACACCACTCGACGTAAGCCAAGAAATGATACGTAACAGTAATGTAATTTGAGATGAGGGGAGATGAGGCGAACACCAGAAGCAAGCCTTAAACCTCAACGTAATATCGAGTGAAAATCTCCTCTTTTATGAATGTTTTTCAAGAATTGAAATGTATTTGTAAAGTTTAAAAAGCTTGTATTAATTATCTGGAGATTAAACTGTATTAAGCTGTCTCGTGGAACTGTTATCAAATGTCACTGCAAGATAAGAGTGCCATTAACAAAGGGAATTCCTTTACTTCTCTGTAGTTGTTGCGGCACAAAGGGAATTCCTGTACTTCTCTGTAGTTATTGCGGCACAAAGGGAATTCCTGTACGTCTCTGTAGTTATTGCGGCACAAAGGGAATTCCTTTACGTCTCTGTAGTTATTGCGGCCCAAAGGGAATTCCTTTACGTCTCTGTAGTTATTGCGGCACAAAGGGAATTCCTTTACGTCTCTGAAGTTATTGCGGCACAAAGGGAATTCCTTTACGTCTCTGTAGTTATTGCGGCACAAAGGGAATTCCTTTACGTCTCTGTAGTAATTGCGGCACAAAGGGAATTCCTTTACGTCTCTGTAGTTATTGCGGCACAAAGGGAATTCCTTTACGTCTCTGTAGTTATTGCGGCACAAAGGGAATTCCTTTACGTCTCTGTAGTTATTGCGGCACAAAATCTTACTTCTCTGTAGTTATTGCGGCACAAAATCTTACGTCTCTGTAGTTATTGCGGCACAAAATCTTACTTCTCATTTTAACATCGGCGACTCATGCTCATATTTACAATTTTTTTTTGTTATGCTACATGTCACTCATTTCATTTCTTCACTTCTAATCAGGAAGACACGTGTCTTCATTCACGAGGACTGTAGGCTGCTGAAGGAAGACACGTGTCTTCATTCACGAGGACTGTAGGCTACTGAAGGAAGACACGTGTCTTCATTCACGAGGACTGTAGGCTACTGAAGGAAGACACGCGTCTTCATTCACAAGGACTGTAGGCTACTGAAGGAAGACACGTGGGCGTGCAGTGTGAAGGAAGCAGTTTTCCATGAATGTCGCAAGATCTCAGATTTGCAACTAGAGTTGTCCGTGATAATGAAAGTGTAAATCCACACGATAAGTAAAAACGTAATGGCATTACCATTAGCAACCTAGCAGGTAGGAAAACAAATAAGTCGATTTATATTTGTATGTAAATAGGGTTTTCATAAGGCTTGAACAGTAAATTTCCACTATACGTTACTTTAACGGTTGTACGAGGGGAATCGTTTAGACGTATCCACACATGGCAGAAGACAGGTGGGATACATGTACACATTACTGCTAGGACCATTATTACCATCACGGTATAATACTTTGATGTTTATGGCAGAAGACAGGTGGGATACATGTACACATTACTGCTAGGACCATTATTACCATCACGGTATAATACTTTGATGTTTATGCCAGAAGATACACAGGTGGGATACATGTACACATTACTGCTAGGACCATTATTACCATCACGGTATAATACTTTGATGTTTATGCCAGAAGATACACAGGTGGGATACATGTACACATTACTGCTAGGACCATTATTACCATCACGGTATAATACTTGGATGTTTATGCCAGAAGATACACAGGTGGGATACATGTACACATTACTGCTAGGACCATTATTACCATCACGGTATAATACTTTGATGTTTATGCCAGAAGATACACAGGTGGGATACACGTACACATTACTGCTAGGACCATTATTACCATCACGGTATAATACTTTGATGTTTATGCCAGAAGACAGGTGGGATACATGTACACGTTACTGCTAGGACCATTATTACCATCACGGTATAATACTTTGATGTTTATGCCAGAAGATACACAGGTGGGATACATGTACACGTTACTGCTAGGACCATTATTACCATCACGGTATAATACTTTGATGTTTATGCCAGAAGATACACAGGTGGGATACATGTACACATTACTGCTAGGACCATTATTACCATCACGGTATAATACTTGGATGTTTATGCCAGAAGACAGGTGGGATACATGTACACATTACTGCTAGGACCATTATTACCATCACGGTATAATACTTTGATGTTTATGCCAGAAGATACACAGGTGGGATACATGTACACATTACTGCTAGGACCATTATTACCATCACGGTATAATACTTTGATGTTTATGCCAGAAGATACACAGGTGGGATACATGTACACATTACTGCTAGGACCATTATTACCATCACGGTATAATACTTTGATGTTTATGCCAGAAGACAGGTGGGATACATGTACACATTACTGCTAGGACCATTATTACCATCACGGTATAATACTTTGATGTTTATGCCAGAAGATACACAGGTGGGATACATGTACACATTACTGCTAGGACCAGTATTACCATCACGGTATAATACTTTGATGTTTATGCCAGAAGATACACAGGTGGGATACATGTACACGTTACTGCTAGGACCAGTATTACCATCACGGTATAATACTTTGATGTTTATGGCAATGACATGTAAATTACGTAGATAGAATTGCTTAGTTGGAAGGAGAAAACCACACGATGTTCCATATACAACCATTTTTATTAAACGTATGGTTTGTTTGTTTTCTCTTAATATCATTCGTGAGTGTCATAAAATGATTTTAAACGTGACCAAGTGTAGTTTATTTTATTTATTATTCGCTGATTTAAGGCACGGAAATCGCTTATTTGAATCTTACAGTGCTGGTACACCACGACAGTCAAGTTGTGACGTGAAATCTTCGCGTCGATAAATGTCACGTCATTTACGTAGATTTATGAAACCGCGATATCTTGATTTGAATATGTATTCATTTCACTGGATGAAATGGAAAGGTCAACAAGCTATAAACTATCAGTGATATCCTCACCGAGTGATAATTAGGCAAGGTCTTCCAGGGGCAAAATTAAACCGGACGTGTGACGGGAATATGTCATTTTCTGAACGAAGCCATATTTTACTCTCATTAGGATCAAGATTGTCTGATAAAAAATATCGCTCATAGCAAAATATCAATTCAATTAATGAAAATGGTATTAACTAGAATGCCGTTTTAGTATCTTCTATAAATTCAGTAGTTTGAATTTATCCAGTAACGTCAGTATAATACATGACATCATTCACTTGTGTAGATTAAACCTGCTATATATTCAGTTGTTTCAATATATCTAGTAACGTCAGTATAATACATGACATCATTCACTTGTGTAGCTTAAACCTGCTATATATTCAGTTGTTTCAATATATCCAGTAACGTCAGTATATTATAAAACTTCATTCACTTGTGTAGCTTAACCCTGCTATATATTCAGTTGTTTCAATATATCTAGAAACGTCAGTATAATAAATAACTTCATTCCCTTGTGTAGCTTAACCCCGCTATATATTCAGTTGTTTCAATATATCCAGTAACGTCATTACAATAAATAACCTCATTCCCTTGTGTAGCTTCACCCTGCTATATATTCAGTTGTTTCAATATATCTAGTAACGTCATTACAATAAACAACCTCATTCACTTGTGTAGCGTAACCCTGCTATATATTCAGTTGTTTCAATATATCCAGTAACGTCAGTACAATAAATAACCTCATTCCCTTGTGTAGCTTAACCCTGCTATATATTCAGTTGTTTCAATATATCTAGTAACGAC
This sequence comes from Gibbula magus, assembly GCA_936450465.1. Lineage (NCBI taxonomy): Eukaryota > Metazoa > Mollusca > Gastropoda > Trochida > Trochidae > Gibbula > Gibbula magus. The sequence continues at coordinate 2,829,210 of OW388292.1, read as the reverse complement.
AGTATAATAAATAACCTCATACCCGTCTGTAGCTTTACCCTTGTATATATTCAGTTGTTTCAATATATCTAGTAACGTCAGTATAATAAATAACTAATATATACAGTAACGTCAGTATAATAAATAACTTCATTCATTTGTGTACCTTAACCCTGCTATATATCCAGTTGTTTCAATATATCTAGTAACGTCAGTATAATAAATAACGTCATTCCCTTGTGTAGCTTAACCCCGCTATATATTTAGTTGTTTCAATTTATCTAGTAACGTCAGTATAATAAAGAACCTCATTCCCTTGTGTAGCTTAACCCTTGTATATATTCAGTTGTTTCAATTTATCTAGTAACGTCAGTATAATAAATAACTTCATTCACTTGTGTAGCTTAACCCCGCTATATATTCAGTTGTTTCAATATATCTAGTAACGTCAGTATAATAAATAACTTCATTCCCTTGTGTAGCTTAACCCCGCTATATATTCAGTTGTTTCAATATATCTAGTAACGTCAGTATATTATATAACTTCATTCACTTGTGTAGCTTAACCCTGCTATATATTCAGTTGTTTCAATATATCTAGTAACGTCCGTATAATAAATAACTTCATTCCCTTGTGTAGCTTAACCCTGCTATATATTCAGTTATTTCAATATATCTAGTAACGTCAGTATAATAAATAACCTCATTCCCTTGTGTAGATTAACCCTGCTATAAAATCAGTTGTTTCAATATATCTAGTAACGTCAGTATAATAAATAACCTCATTCCCTTGTGTATCTTAACCCTGCTATATATTCAGTTGTTTCAATATATCTAGTAACGACAGTATAATAAATAACCTCATACCCGTCTGTAGCTTTACCCTTGTATATATTCAGTTGTTTCAATATATCTAGTAACGTCAGTATAATAAATAACTAATATATACAGTAACGTCAGTATAATAAATAACTTCATTCATTTGTGTACCTTAACCCTGCTATATATCCAGTTGTTTCAATATATCTAGTAACGTCAGTATAATAAATAACTTCATTCCCTTGTGTAGCTTAACCCTGCTATATATTCAGTTGTTTCAATATATCTAGTAACGTCAGTATAATAAATAACCTCATTCCCTTGTGTAGCTTAACCCTGCTATATATTCAGTTGTTTCAATAGATCTAGTAACGTCAGTATAATAATAAAAAAAAACTCATTCCCTTGTGTAGCTTAACCCTGCTATATATTCAGTTGTTTCAATATATCTAGTAACGTCATTACAATAAATAACTTCATTCCCTTGTGTAGCTTAACTCTGCTATATATGCAGTTGTTTCAATATATCTAGTAACGTCATTACATAAATAACTTCATTCACTTTTGTAGCTTAACCCTGCTATAAATTCAGTTGTTTCAATATATCTAGTAACGTCATTATTATAAATAACCACATTCCCTTGTGTAGCTAAACCCTGCTATATATTCAGTTGTTTCAATATATCTAGTAACGTCAAAATAATAAATAACCTCATTCACTTGTGTAGCTTAACCCTTGTATATATTCAGTTGTTTAAATATACCTAGCAACGTTGGTATAATAAATAACCTCATTAATCTGTGTAGCTTAACCCAGCTATATATTCAGTTGTTTCAATATATCTAGTAACGTCAGTATATTAAATAACCTCATTCCCTTGTGTAGCTTAACCCTGCTATATATTCAGTTGTTTCAATTTATCTAGTAACGTCAGTATAATAAATAACCTCATTAATTTGTGTAGCTTAACCCAGCTATATATTCAGTTGTTTCAATATATCTAGTAACGTCAGTATTATAAATAACTTCATTCACTTGTGTAGCTTAACCTTGATATATATTTAGTTGTTTCAATATATCTAGTAACGTCAGTATAATAAATGACCTCATTCACTTGTGTAGCTTAACCCTGGTATATATTTAGTTGTTTCAATATATCTAGTAACGTCAGTATAATAAATAACCTCGTTCCCTTGTGTAGCTTAACCCTTGTATATATTCAGTTGTTTCAATATATCTACTAACGTCAGTATAATAAAGAACCTCATTCCCTTGTGTAGCTTAACCCTGCTATATATTCAGTTGTTTCAATATATCTAGTAACGTCAGTATTATAAATTACCTCATTCCCTTGTGTAGATTAACCCTTGTATATATTCAGTTGTTTCAATATATCTACTAACGTCAGTATAATAAATAACTTCATTCACTTTTGTAGCTTTACCCTTGTATATATTCAGTTGTTTCAATATATCTAGTAACGTCAGTACTATAAATTACCTCATTCCCTTGTGTAGATTAACCCTTGTATATATTCAGTTGTTTCAATATATCTACTAACGTCAGTATAATAAATAACTTCATTCACTTTTGTAGCTTTACCCTTGTATATATTCAGTTGTTTCAATATATCTAGTAACGTCAGTATAATAAATAACCCCATTCCCTTGTGTAGCTTAACCCTTGTATATATTCAGTTGTTTCAATATATCTACTAACGTCAGTATAATAAATAACTTCATTCACTTTTGTAGCTTTACCCTTGTATATATTCAGTTGTTTCAATATATCTAGTAACGTCAGTATAATAAATAACCCCATTCCCTTGTGTAGCTTAACCCTTGTATATATTCAGTTGTTTCAATATATCTAGCAACGTCAGTATATTAAATAACTTCATTCACTTGTGTAGCTTAACCCTGCTATAAATTCAGTTGTTTCAATATATCTAATAACGTCAGTGTTATAAATAACTTCATTCACTTGTGTAGCTTAACCCTGCTTTATATTCAGTTGTTTCAATATATCTAGTAACGTCAGTATAATAAATAACTTCATTCACTTTTGTAGCTTTACCCTTGTATATATTCAGTTCTTTCAATATATCTTCTAACATCAGTATTATAAATAACTTCATTCGCTTGTGTACCTTAACCCTGCTTTATATTCAGTTGTTTCAATATATTTAGTAACGTCAGTAGAATAAATAACCTCATTCCCTTGTGTAGCTTAACCCTTGTATATATTCAGTTGTTTCAATATATCTAGTAACGTCAGTATAATAAATGACCTCATTCCCTTGTGTTGCTTAACCCTGCTATATATTCAGTTGTTTCAATATATTTAGTAACGTCAGTATAATAAAGAACCTCATTCCCTTGTGTAGCTTAACCCTGCTATATATTCAGTTGTTTCAATATATCTAGTAACGTCAGTATAATAAATGACCTCATTCCCTTGTGTAGCTTAACCCTGCTATATATTCAGTTGTTTCAATATATTTAGTAACGTCAGTATAATAAAGAACCTCATTCCCTTGTGTAGCTTAACCCTGCTATATATTCAGTTGTTTCAATATATCTAGTAACGTCAGTATAATAAATGACCTCATTCCCTTGTGTAGCTTAACCCTGCTATATATTCAGTTGTTTCAATATATCTAGTAACGTCAGTATAATAAATAACCCCATTCCCTTGTGTAGATTAACCCTTGTATATATTCAGTTGTTTCAATATATCTAGTAACGTCAGTATAATAAATAACTTCATTCACTTTTGTAGCTTTACCCTTGTATATATTCAGTTGTTTCAATATATCTAGTAACGTCAGTATAATAAATAACCCCATTCCCTTGTGTAGCTTAACCCTGCTTTATATTCAGTTGTTTCAATATATCGAGCAACGTCAGTATATTAAATAACCCCATTCCCTTGTGTAGCTTAACCCTGCTTTATATTCAGTTGTTTCAATATATCTAGTAACGTATGTATAGTAAATAACCCCATTCCCTTGTGTAGATTAACCCTGCTATAAATTCAGTTGTTTCAATATATCTAGTAACGTCAGTATAATAAATAACCCCATTCCCTTGTGTAGATTAACCCTGCTATAAATTCAGTTGTTTCAATATATCTAGTAACGTCAGTGTTATAAATAACTTCATTCACTTGTGTAGCTTAACCCTGCTTTATATTCAGTTGTTTCAATATATCTAGTAACGTCAGTATAATAAATAACTTCATTCACTTTTGTAGCTTTACCCTGCTATATATTCAGTTGTTTCAATATATCTACTAACGTCAGTATTATAAATAACTTCATTCGCTTGTGTACCTTAACCCTGCTTTATATTCAGTTGTTTCAATATATCTAGCAATGTCAGAATAATAAATAACTTCATTCCCTTGTGTAGCTTAACCCTTGTATATATTCAGTTGTTTCAATATATCTAGCAACGTCAGTATAATAAATAACCTCATTAATTTGTGTAGCTTAACCCAGCTATATATTCAGTTGTTTCAATATATTTAGTAACGTCAGTATAATAAATAACCTCGTTCCCCTGTGTAGCTTAACCCTTGTATATATTCAGTTGTTTCAATATATCTAGTAACGTATGTATAGTAAATAACTTCATTCACTTGTGAAGCTTAACCCTGCTATATATTCAGTTGTTTAAATATATCTAGTAACGTCAGTACTATAAATTACCTCATTCCCTTGTGTAGATTAACCCTTGTATATATTCAGTTGTTTCAATATATCTACTAACGTCAGTATAATAAATAACTTCATTCACTTTTGTAGCTTTACCCTTGTATATATTCAGTTGTTTCAATATATCTAGTAACGTCAGTATAATAAATAACCCCATTCCCTTGTGTAGCTTAACCCTTGTATATATTCAGTTGTTTCAATATATCTAGCAACGTCAGTATATTAAATAACTTCATTCACTTGTGTAGCTTAACCCTGCTATAAATTCAGTTGTTTCAATATATCTAGTAACGTCAGTGTTATAAATAACTTCATTCACTTGTGTAGCTTAACCCTGCTTTATATTCAGTTGTTTCAATATATCTAGTAACGTCAGTATAATAAATAACTTCATTCACTTTTGTAGCTTTACCCTTGTATATATTCAGTTCTTTCAATATATCTTCTAACGTCAGTATTATAAATAACTTCATTCGCTTGTGTAGCTTAACCCTGCTTTATATTCAGTTGTTTCAATATATCTAGCAATGTCAGAATAATAAATAACTTCATTCACTTTTGTAGCTTTACACTTGTATATATTAAGTTGTTTCAATATATCTAGTAACGTCAGTATAATAAATAACCTCATTCCCTTGTGTAGCTTAACCCTTGTATATATTCAGTTGTTTCAATATATCTAGCAACGTCAGTATATTAAATAACTTCATTCACTTGTGTAGCTTAACCCTGCTATAAAGTCAGTTGTTTCAATATATCTAGTAACGTCAGTGTTATAAATAACTTCTTTCCCTTGTGTAGCTTAACCCTGCTTTATATTCAGTTGCTTCAATATATCTAGTAACCTCAATTTAATAAATAACTTCATTCACTTTTGTAGATTTCCCTTGTATATATTCAGTTGTTTCAATATATCTTCTAACGTCAGTATTATAAATAACTTCATTCACTTGTGTAGCTTAACCCTGATATATATTTAGTTGTTTCAATATATTTAGTATAGTCAGTATAATAAATAGCCTCATTCCTTGTGTAGCTTAACCCTTGTATATATTCAGTTGTTTCAATATATCTAGCAACGTCAGTATATTAAATAACTTCATTCACTTGTGTAGCTTTACCCTGCTATAAAGTCAGTTGTTTCAATATATCTAGTAACGTCAGTGTTATAAATAACTTCTTTCCCTTGTGTAGCTTAACCCTGCTATATATTCAGTTGTTTCAATATATCTAGTAACGTCAATTTAATAAATAACTTCATTCACTTTTGTAGCTTTACCCTTGTATACATTCAGTTGTTTCAATATATCTAGTAACGTCAGTATAATAAATAGCCTCATTCCTTGTGTAGCTTAACCCTTGTATATATTCAGTTGTTTCAATATATCTAGTAACGTCAGTATAATAAATAAACTCATTCCCTTGTGTCGCTTAACCCTCATATATTTAGTTGCTTCAATATATCTAGTAACGTCAGAATAATAAATAACTTCATTCCCTTGTGTAGCTTAACCCTGCTATATATTCATTTGTTTCAATATATCTAGTAACGTCAGTATAATAAATAACCTCATTCCCTAGTGTAGCTTAACCCTGCTATATAAATAGTTGTTTCATTATATCTAGTAACGTCAATATAATAAATAACCTCATTCCCTTGTGTAGCTTAACCCTGCTATATATTCAGTTGTTTCAATATATCTTGTAACGTCAGTATAATAAATGACCTCATTCCCTTGTGTAGCTTAACCCTGCTATATATTCAGTTGTTTCAATATATTTTGTAACGTCAGTATAATAAATAACCTCGTTCCCTTGTTTAGCTTAACCCTGCTATAGATTCAGTTGTTTCAATATATCTAGTAACGTCAGTATAATAAATAACTTCATTCACTTTTGTAGCTTAACCCTTGTATATATTCTGTTGTTTCAATATATATAGTAACGTCAGTATAGTAAATAACTTCATTCACTTCTGTAACTTAACCCTGCTATATATTCAGTTGTTTCAATAAATCTTGTAACGTCAGTTTAATAAATAACTACATCACTTGTGTAGCTTAACCCTGCTATATATTCAGTTGTTTCAATATATCTAGTATCGTCAGTATAATAAATAGCCTCATTCCTTGTGTAGCTTAACCCTTGTATATATTCAGTTGTTTCAATATATCTAGTAACGTCAGTATAATAAATAAACTCATTCCCTTGTGTCGCTTAACCCTCATATATTTAGTTGCTTCAATATATCTAGTAACGTCAGAATAATAAATAACTTCATTCCCTTGTGTAGCTTAACCCTGCTATATATTCATTTGTTTCAATATATCTAGTAACGTCAGTATAATAAATAACCTCATTCCCTAGTGTAGCTTAACCCTGCTATATAAATAGTTGTTTCATTATATCTAGTAACGTCAATATAATAAATAACCTCATTCCCTTGTGTAGCTTAACCCTGCTATATATTCAGTTGTTTCAATATATCTTGTAACGTCAGTATAATAAATGACCTCATTCCCTTGTGTAGCTTAACCCTGCTATATATTCAGTTGTTTCAATATATTTTGTAACGTCAGTATAATAAATAACCTCGTTCCCTTGTTTAGCTTAACCCTGCTATAGATTCAGTTGTTTCAATATATCTAGTAACGTCAGTATAATAAATAACTTCATTCACTTTTGTAGCTTAACCCTTGTATATATTCTGTTGTTTCAATATATATAGTAACGTCAGTATAGTAAATAACTTCATTCACTTCTGTAACTTAACCCTGCTATATATTCAGTTGTTTCAATAAATCTTGTAACGTCAGTTTAATAAATAACTACATCACTTGTGTAGCTTAACCCTGCTATATATTCAGTTGTTTCAATATATCTAGTAACGTCAGAATAATAAATAACTTCATTTACTTATGAAGCTTAACCCTTGTATATATTCAGTTGTTTCAAAATATCTTGTAACGTCAGTATAATAAAGAACCTCATTCCCTTGTGTAGCTTAACCCTGCTATATATTCAGTTGTTTCAATATATCTAGTAACGTCAGTATATTATATAACTTCATTCACTTGTGTAGCTTAACCCTGCTATATATTCAGTTGTTTCAATATATCTAGTAACGTCCGTATAATAAATAACTTCATTCCCTTGTGTAGCTTAACCCTGCTATATATTCAGTTGTTTCAATATATTTAGTAACGTCAGTATAATAAATAACCTCATTCTCTTGTGTAGCTTAACCCTTGTATATATTCAGTTGTTTCAATATATCTAGTAACGTCAGTTTATAAATGACCTCATTCCCTTGTGTAGGTTAACCCTGCTATATATTTAGTTGTTTCAATATATCTACTAACGTCAGTTTTATAAATAACTTCATTCACTTGTGTAGCTTAACCTTGATATATATTTAGTTGTTTCAATATATCTAGTAACGTCAGTATAATAAATTACCTCACTCCCTTTTGTAGCTTAACCCTGCTATAAATTCAGTTGTTTCAATATATCTAGTAACGTCAGTATAATAAATAACCTCATTCCCTTGTGTAGCTTAACCCTGCTATATATTCAGTTGTTTCAATATATCTAGTAACGTCAGTTTATTATAGAACTTCATTCACTTGTGTAGCTTAACCCTGTTATATATTCAGTTGTTTCAATATATCTAGTAACGTCAGTATAATAAATAACTTCATTCACTTGTGTAGCTTAACCCTGCTATATATTCAGTTGTTTCAATATATCTAGTAACGTCAGTACAATAAATAACCTCATTCCCTTGTTTAGCTTAACCCTGCTATATATTCATTTGTTTCAATATATCTAGTAACGTCAGTGTTATAAATAACTTCATTCACTTCTGTAGCTTAACCGTGCTATATATTCAGTTGTTTCAATATATCTAGTAACGTCAGTATAATAAATAACTACATCACTTGTGTATCTTAACAATGCTATATATTCAGTTGTTTCAATATATCTAGTAACGTCAGTATTATAAATAACTTAATTCACTTATGTAGCTTAACCCTGCTATATATTTAGTTGTTTCAATATATCTAGTAACGTCAGTATAATAAATAACCTCATTCCCTTGTGTAGCTTAACCCTTGTATATATTCAGTTGTTTCAATATATCTAGTAACGTCAGTATAATAAATAACTTCATTTACTTATGAAGCTTAACCCTGCTATATATTTAGTTGTTTCAATATATCTAGTAACGTCAGTATAATAAATAACTTCATTCCCTTGTGTAGCTTAACCCTGCTATATATTCAGTTGTTTCAATATATCTAGTAACGTCAGTATAATAAATAACTTCATTCCCTTGTGTAGCTTAACCCTGCTATATATCCAGTTGTTTCAATATATCTAGTAACGTCAGTATTATAAATAACGTCATTCACTTGTGTAGCTTAACCCTGCTATATATTCAGTTGTTTCAATATATCTAGTAACGTCAGTATAATAAATAACTTAATTCCCTTGTGTAGCTTAACTCTGCTATATATCCAGTTGTTTCAATATATCTAGTAACGTCAGTATAATAAATAACTACATCACTTGTGTAACTTAACCCTGTTATATATTCAGTTGTTTCAATATATCTAGTAACGTATGTATATTAAATAACCTCATTCCCTTGTGTAGCTTAACCCTGCTATATATTCAGTTGTTTCAATATATCTAGTAACGTATGTATATTAAATGACCTTATTACCTTTTGTAGCTTAACCCTGCTATATATTCAGTTGTTTCACTATATCTAGTAACGTCAGTATAATAAATAACTTCATTTACTTATGAAGCTTAACCCTGGTATATATTTAGTTGTTTCAATATATCTAGTAACGTCAGTATAATAAATGACCTCATTCCCTTGTGTAGCTTAACCCTGCTATATATTCAGTTGTTTCAATATATTTAGTAACGTCAGTATAATAAATAACCTCATTCCCTTGTGTAGCTTAACCCTGCTATAATTTCAGTTGTTTCAATATATCTAGTAACGTCAGTATAATAAATGACCTCATTCCCTTGTGTAGCTTAACCCTGCTATATATTCAGTTGTTTCAATATATTTAGTAACGTCAGTATAATAAATAACCTCATTCCCTTGTGTAGCTTAACCCTTGTATATATTCAGTTGTTTCAATATATCTAGTAACGTCAGTATAATAAATGACCTCATTCCCTTGTGTAGCTTAACCCTGCTATATAATCAGTTGTTTCAATATATCTAGTAACGTCAGTATAATAAATGACCTCATTCAATTGTGTAGCTTAACCCTGCTATATATTCAGTTGTTTCAATATATTTAGTAACGTCAGTATAATAAATAACCTCATTCCCTTGTGTAGCTTAACCCTGCTATATATTCAGTTGTTTCAATATATCTAGTAACGTCAGTATAATAAATGACCTCATTCCCTTGTGTAGCTTAACCCTGCTATATATTCAGTTGTTTCAATATATTTAGTAACGTCAGTATAATAAATAACCTCATTCCCTTGTGTAGCTTAACCCTTGTATATATTCAGTTGTTTCAATATATCTAGTAACGTCAGTATAATAAATGACCTCATTCCCTTGTGTAGCTTAACCCTGCTATATATTCAGTTGTTTCAATATATTTAGTAACGTCAGTATAATAAAGAACCTCATTCCCTTGTGTAGCTTAACCCTGCTATATATTCAGTTGTTTCAATATATCTAGTAACGTCAGTATAATAAATGACCTCATTCCCTTTTGTAGCTTAACCCTGCTATATATTCAGTTGTTTCAATATATTTAGTAACGTCAGTATAATAAATAACCTCATTCCCTTGTGTAGCTTAACCCTTGTATATATTCAGTTGTTTCAATATATCTAGTAACGTAAGTATAATAAATGACCTCATTCCCTTGTGTAGCTTAACCCTGCTATATATTCAGTTGTTTCAATATATCTAGTAACGTCAGTATAATAAATGACCTCATTCCCTTGTGTAGCTTAACCCTGCTATATATTCAGTTGTTTCAATATATTTAGTAACGTCAGTATAATAAATAACCTCATTCCCTTGTGTAGCTTAACCCTTGTATATATTCAGTTGTTTCAATATATCTAGTAACGTCAGTATAATAAATGACCTCATTCCCTTGTGTAGCTTAACCCTGCTATATAATCAGTTGTTTCAATATATCTAGTAACGTCAGTATAATAAATGACCTCATTCAATTGTGTAGCTTAACCCTGCTATATATTCAGTTGTTTCAATATATTTAGTAACGTCAGTATAATAAAGAACCTCATTCCCTTGTGTAGCTTAACCCTGCTATATATTCAGTTGTTTCAATATATCTAGTAACGTCAGTATAATAAATGACCTCATTCCCTTGTGTAGCTTAACCCTGCTATATATTCAGTTGTTTCAATATATTTAGTAACGTCAGTATAATAAATAACCTCATTCCCTTGTGTAGCTTAACCCTTGTATATATTCAGTTGTTTCAATATATCTAGTAACGTCAGTATAATAAATGACCTCATTCCCTTGTGTAGCTTAACCCTGCTATATATTCAGTTGTTTCAATATATTTAGTAACGTCAGTATAATAAAGAACCTCATTCCCTTGTGTAGCTTAACCCTGCTATATATTCAGTTGTTTCAATATATCTAGTAACGTCAGTATAATAAATAACTACATCACTTGTGTAACTTAACCCTGTTATATATTCAGTTGTTTCAATATATCTAGTAAGGTATGTATATTAAATAACCTCATTCCCTTGTGTAGCTTAACCCTGCTATATATTCAGTTGTTTCAATATATCTAATAACGTATGTATATTAAATGACCTCATTACCTTGTGTAGCTTAACCCTGCTATATATTCAGTTGTTTCAATATATCTAGTAACGTCAGTGTTATAAATAACTTAATTCACTTGTGTAGCTTAACCCTGATATATATTCATTTGTTTCAATATATCTACTAACGTCAGTATAATAAATAATCTAATTCCCTTGTTTAGCTTAACCCTGCTATATATTCAGTTGTTTCAATATATCTAGTAACGTCAGTATTAAAAATAACTTCATGTATTTGTGTAGCTTAACCCTGTTATATATTCAGTTGTTTCAATATATCTAGTAACGTCATTATAATAAATAACCTAATTCCCTTGTTTAGCTTAACCCTGCTATATATTCAGTTGTTTCAATATATCTAGTAACGTCAGTATAATAAATAACTTCATTCCCTTGTGTAGCTTAACCCTGCTATATATTCAGTTGTTTCAATATATCTAGTATCGTCAGTATTGTAAATAACTTTATGTATTTGTGTAGCTTAACCCTGCTATATATTCAGTTGTTTCAATATATCTAGTAACGTCATTTTAATAAATAACCTAATTCCCTTGTTTAGCTTAACCCTGCTATATATTCAGTTGTTTCAATATATCTAGTAACGTCATTATAATAAATAACCTAATTCCCTTGTTTAGCTTAACCCTGCTATATATTCAGTTGTTTCAATATATCTATAATGTCAGTATAATAAATAACTTCATGTATTTGTGTAGTTTAACCCTGCTATATATTCAGTTGTTTCAATATATCTAGAAACGTCATTATAATAAATAACCTAATTCCCTTTTTGTAGCTTAACCCTGCTATATATTCAGTTGTTTCAATATATCTAGTAACATCGGTCTTATAAATAACTTCATTCACTTGTGTAGCTTAACCCTGCTATATATTCAGTTGTTTCAATATATTTAGTAACGTCAGTATAATAAATAACCTCATTCTCTTGTGTAGCTTAACCCTTGTATATATTCAGTTGTTTCAATATATCTAGTAACGTCAGTATAATAAATGACCTCATTCCCTTGTGTAGCTTAACCCTGCTATATATTCAGTTGTTTCAATATATCTAGTAACGTCAGTATAATAAATTACCTCATTCCCTTGTGTAGCTTAACCCTTGTATATATTCAGTTGTTTCAATATATCTAGTAACGTCAGTATAATAAATAACCTCATTCCCTTGTGTAGCTTAACCCTGCTATATATTCAGTTGTTTCAATATATCTAGTAACGTCAGTATAATAAATAACCCAATTCCCTTGTTTAGCTTAAACCCTGCTATATATTCAGTTGTTTCAATATATCTAGTAATGTCAGTATAATAAATAACCTCATTCACGTGTGTAGCTTAACCCTGCTATAAATTCAGTTGTTTCAATATATCTAGTAACGTCATTATAATAAATAACCTCATTCCCTTGTGTAGCTTAACCCTGCTTTATATTTAGTTGTTTCAATATATCTAACAACGTCAGTATAATAAATAACTTCATTCCCTTGTTCAGCTTAACCCTGCTATATATTCAGTTGTTTCAATATATCTAGTAACGTCAGTATAATAAATAACCTCATTCCCTTGTGTAGCTTAACCCTGCTATATATTCAGTTGTTTCAATATATCTAGTAACGACAGTATAATAAATAACCCAATTCCCTTGTTTAGCTTAAACCCTGCTATATATCCAGTTGTTTCAATGTATCTAGTAACGTCAGTATTATAAATAACCTCATTCTCTTGTGTAGCTTAACCCTTGTATATATTCAGTTGTTTCAATATATCTAGTAACGTCAGTATAATAAATAACCTCATTCCCTTGTGTAGCTTAACCCTGCTATAAATTCAGTTGTTTCAATATATCTAGTAACGTCAGTATAATAAATAACCTCATTCACTTGTGTAGCTTAACCCTGCTATATATTCAGTTGTTTCAATATATCTAGTAACGTCAGTATAATAAATAACCTCATTCACTTGTGTAGCTTGACCCTGCTATATATTCAGTTGTTTCAATATATCTAGTATCGTCAGTATTATAAATAACTTCATTCCCTTGTTCAGCTTAACCCTGTTATATATTCAGTTGTTTCAATATATCTAGTAACGTCAGTATAATAAATAACCTCATTCCCTTGTGTAGCTTAACCCTGCTATATATTCAGTTGTTTCAATATATCTAGTAACGTCAGTATAATAAATAACCCAATTCCCTTGTTTAGCTGAAACCCTGCTATATATTCAGTTGTTTCAATATCTCTACTAACGTCAGTATAATAAATAACCTCATTCACTTGTGTAGCTTAACCCTGCTATAAATTCAGTTGTTTCAATATATCTAGTAACGTCAGTATAATAAATAACCTCATTCCCTTGTGTAGCTTAACCCTGCTATATACTTAGTTGTTTCAATATATCTAACAACGTCAGTATAATAAATAACTTCATTCCCTTGTGTAGCTTAACCCTGCTATATATCCAGTTGTTTCAATATATCTAGTAACGTCAGTATTATAAATAACCTCATTCTCTTGTGTAGCTTAACCCTTGTATATATTCAGTTGTTTCAATATATCTAGTAACGTCAGTATGATAACCTCATTCCCTTGTGTAGCTTAACCCTGCTATAAATTCAGTTGTTTCAATATATCTAGTAACGTCAGTATAATAAATAACCTCATTCACTTGTGTAGCTTAACCCTGCTATATATTCAGTTGTTTCAATATATCTAGTAACGTCAGTATAATAAATAACCTCATTCACTTGTGTAGCTTAACCCTGCTATATATTCAGTTGTTTCAATATATCTAGTATCGTCAGTATTATAAATAACTTTATGTATTTGTGTAGCTTAACCCTTGTATATATTCAGTTGTTTCAATATATCTAGTAACGTCATTATAATAAATAACCTAATTCCCTTGTTTAGCTTAACCCTGCTATATATTCAGTTGTTTCAATATATCTATAATGTCAGTATAATAAATAACTTCATGTATTTGTGTAGCTTAACCCTGCTATATATTCAGTTTTTTCAATATATCTAGTAACGTCATTATAATAAATAACCTAATTCCCTTTTTGTAGCTTAACCCTGCTATATATTCAGTTGTTTCAATATATCTAGTAACATCGGTCTTATAAATAACTTCATTCACTTGTGTAGCTTAACCCTGCTATATATTCAGTTGTTTCAATATATTTAGTAACGTCAGTATAATAAATAACTACATCACTTGTGTAACTTAACCCTGCTATATATTCAGTTGTTTCAATATATCTAACAACGTCAGTATAATAAATAACTTCATTCCCTTGTGTAGCTTAACCCTGCTATATATCCAGTTGTTTCAATATATCTAGTAACGTCAGTATTATAAATAACCTCATTCTCTTGTGTAGCTTAACCCTTGTATATATTCAGTTGTTTCAATATATCTAGTAACGTCAGTATAATAAATAACCTCATTCCCTTGTGTAGCTTAACCCTGCTATAAATTCAGTTGTTTCAATATATCTAGTAACGTCATTATAATAAATAACCTCATTCCCTTGTGTAGCTTAACCCTGCTTTATATTTAGTTGTTTCAATATATCTAACAACGTCAGTATAATAAATAACTTCATTCCCTTGTTCAGCTTAACCCTGCTATATATTCAGTTGTTTCAATATATCTAGTAACGTCAGTATAATAAATAACCTCATTCCCTTGTGTAGCTTAACCCTGCTATATATTCAGTTGTTTCAATATATCTAGTAACGTCAGTATAATAAATAACCCAATTCCCTTGTTTAGCTTAAACCCTGCTATATATCCAGTTGTTTCAATGTATCTAGTAACGTCAGTATTATAAATAACCTCATTCTCTTGTGTAGCTTAACCCTTGTATATATTCAGTTGTTTCAATATATCTAGTAACGTCAGTATAATAAATAACCTCATTCCCTTGTGTAGCTTAACCCTGCTATAAATTCAGTTGTTTCAATATATCTAGTAACGTCAGTATAATAAATAACCTCATTCACTTGTGTAGCTTGACCCTGCTATATATTCAGTTGTTTCAATATATCTAGTATCGTCAGTATTATAAATAACTTCATTCCCTTGTTCAGCTTAACCCTGTTATATATTCAGTTGTTTCAATATATCTAGTAACGTCAGTATAATAAATAACCTCATTCCCTTGTGTAGCTTAACCCTGCTATATATTCAGTTGTTTCAATATATCTAGTAACGTCAGTATAATAAATAACCCAATTCCCTTGTTTAGCTTAAACCCTGCTATATATTCAGTTGTTTCAATATATCTACTAACGTCAGTATAATAAATAACCTCATTCACTTGTGTAGCTTAACCCTGCTATAAATTCAGTTGTTTCAATATATCTAGTAACGTCAGTATAATAAATAACCTCATTCCCTTGTGTAGCTTAACCCTGCTATATACTTAGTTGTTTCAATATATCTAACAACGTCAGTATAATAAATAACTTCATTCCCTTGTGTAGCTTAACCCTGCTATATATCCAGTTGTTTCAATATATCTAGTAACGTCAGTATTAAAAATAACCTCATTCTCTTGTGTAGCTTAACCCTTGTATATATTCAGTTGTTTCAATATATCTAGTAACGTCAGTATAATAAATAACCTCATTCCCTTGTGTAGCTTAACCCTGCTATAAATTCAGTTGTTTCAATATATCTAGTAACGTCAGTATAATAAATAACCTCATTCACTTGTGTAGCTTAACCCTGCTATATATTCAGTTGTTTCAATATATCTAGTAACGTCAGTATAATAAATAACCTCATTCACTTGTGTAGCTTAACCCTGCTATATATTCAGTTGTTTCAATATATCTAGTATCGTCAGTATTATAAATAACTTTATGTATTTGTGTAGCTTAACCCTTGTATATATTCAGTTGTTTCAATATATCTAGTAACGTCAATATAATAAATAACCTAATTCCCTTGTTTAGCTTAACCCTGCTATATATTCAGTTGTTTCAATATATCTATAATGTCAGTATAATAAATAACTTCATGTATTTGTGTAGCTTAACCCTGCTATATATTCAGTTGTTTCAATATATCTAGTAACGTCATTATAATAAATAACCTAATTCCCTTTTTGTAGCTTAACCCTGCTATATATTCAGTTGTTTCAATATATCTAGTAACATCGGTCTTATAAATAACTTCATTCACTTGTGTAGCTTAACCCTGCTATATATTCAGTTGTTTCAATATATTTAGTAACGTCAGTATAATAAATAACTACATCACTTGTGTAACTTAACCCTGCTATATATTCAGTTGTTTCAATATATTTAGAAACGTCAGTATAATAAATAACCTCATTCACTTGTGTAGCTTAACCCTGCTATATATTCAGTTGTTTCAATATATCTAGTAACGTCAGTATAATAAATAACCTCATTCTCTTGTGTAGCTTAACCCTTGTATATATTCAGTTGTTTCAATATATCTAGTAACGTCAGTATAATAAATAAACCTATTCCCTTGTGTAGCTTAACCCTGCTATATATTCAGTTGTTTCAATATATCTAGTAACGTCAGTATAATAAATAACCCAATTCCCTTGTTTAGCTTAAACCCTGCTATATATTCAGTTGTTTCAATATATCTAGTAACGTCAGTATAATAAATAACCTCATTCACTTGTGTAGCTTAACCCTGCTATAAATTCAGTTGTTTCAATATATCTAGTAACGTCAGTATAATAAATAACCTCATTCCCTTGTGTAGCTTAACCCTGCTATATATTCAGTTGTTTCAATATATCTACTAACGTCAGTATAATAAATAACTTCATTCACTTTTGTAGCTTTACCCTTGTATATATTCAGTTGTTTCAATATATCTAGTAACGTCAGTATAATGAATAACTAATATATACAGTAACGTCAGTATAATAAATAACTTCATTCACTTGTGTAGCTTAACCCTGCTATAAATTCAGTTGTTTCAATATATCTAGTAACGTCAGTATAATAAATAACCTCATTCCCTTGTGTAGCTTAACCCTGCTATATATTCAGTTGTTTCAATATATTTAGTAACGTCAGTATAATAAATAACCTCATTCTCTTGTGTAGCTTAACCCTTGTATATATTCAGTTGTTTCAATATATCTAGTAACGTCAGTATAATAAATAACCTCATTCACTTGTGTAGCTTAACCCTGCTATATATTCAGTTGTTTCAATATATCTAGTAACGTCAGTATAATAAATAACCTCATTCACTTGTGTAGCTTAACCCTGCTATATATTCAGTTGTTTCAATATATCTAGTATCGTCAGTATTATAAATAACTTTATGTATTTGTGTAGCTTAACCCTTGTATATATTCAATTGTTTCAATATATCTAGTAACGTCAGTATAATAAATAACCTAATTCCCTTGTTTAGCTTAACCCTGCTATATATTCAGTTGTTTCAATATATCTATAATGTCAGTATAATAAATAACTTCATGTATTTGTGTAGCTTAACCCTGCTATATATTCAGTTGTTTCAATATATCTAGTAGCGTCATTATAATAAATAACCTAATTCCCTTTTTGTAGCTTAACCCTGCTATATATTCAGTTGTTTCAATATATCTAGTAACATCGGTCTTATAAATAACTTCATTCACTTGTGTAGCTTAACCCTGCTATATATTCAGTTGTTTCAATATATTTAGTAACGTCAGTATAATAAATAACTACATCACTTGTGTAACTTAACCCTGCTATATATTCAGTTGTTTCAATATATTTAGAAACGTCAGTATAATAAATAACCTCATTCACTTGTGTAGCTTAACCCTGCTATATATTCAGTTGTTTCAATATATCTAGTAACGTCAGTATAATAAATAACCTCATTCTCTTGTGTAGATTAACCCTTGTATATATTCAGTTGTTTCAATATATCTAGTAACGTCAGTATAATAAATAAACTCATTCCCTTGTGTAGCTTAACCCTGCTATATATTCAGTTGTTTCAATATATCTAGTAACGTCAGTATAATAAATAACCCAATTCCCTTGTTTAGCTTAAACCCTGCTATATATTCAGTTGTTTCAATATATCTAGTAACGTCAGTATAATAAATAACCTCATTCACTTGTGTAGCTTAACCCTGCTATAAATTCAGTTGTTTCAATATATCTAGTAACGTCAGTATAATAAATAACCTCATTCCCTTGTGTAGCTTAACCCTGCTATATATTCAGTTGTTTCAATATATCTACTAACGTCAGTATAATAAATAACTTCATTCACTTTTGTAGCTTTACCCTTGTATATATTCAGTTGTTTCAATATATCTAGTAACGTCAGTATAATAAATAACTAATATATACAGTAACGTCAGTATAATAAATAACTTCATTCACTTGTGTAGCTTAACCCTGCTATAAATTCAGTTGTTTCAATATATCTTGTAACGCCAGTATAATAAATAACCTCATTCCCTTGTGTAGCTTAACCCTGCTATATATTCAGTTGTTTCAATATATTTAGTAACGTCAGTATAATAAATAACCTCATTCTCTTGTGTAGCTTAACCCTTGTATATATTCAGTTGTTTCAATATATCTAGTAACGTCAGTATACTAAATAACCACATTCCCTTGTGTAGCTTAACCCTGCTATAAATTCAGTTGTTTCAATATATCTAGTAACGTCAGTATAATAAATAACCTCATTCACTTGTGTAGCTTAACCCTGCTATATATTCAGTTGTTTCAATATATCTAGTAACGTCAGTATAATAAATAACCTCATTCACTTGTGTAGCTTAACCCTGCTATATATTCAGTTGTTTCAATATATCTAGTATCGTCAGTATTATAAATAACTTCATGTATTTGTGTAGCTTAACCCTGCTATATATTCAGTTGTTTCAATATATCTAGTAACGTCATTATAATAAATAACCTAATTCCCTTTTTGTAGCTTAACCCTGCTATATATTCAGTTGTTTCAATATATCTAGTAACATCGGTCTTATAAATAACTTCATTCACTTGTGTAGCTTAACCCTGCTATATATTCAGTTGTTTCAATATATTTAGTAACGTCAGTATAATAAATAACCTCATTCTCTTGTGTAGCTTAACCCTTGTATATATTCAATTGTTTCAATATATCTAGTAACGTCAGTATAATAAATAACCTCATTCCCTTGTGTAGCTTAACCCTGCTATATATTCAGTTGTTTCAATATATCTAGTAACGTCAGTATAATAAATAACCCAATTCCCTTGTTTAGCTTAAACCCTGCTATATATTCAGTTGTTTCAATATATCTAGTAACGTCAGTATAATAAATAACCTCATTCACTTGTGTAGCTTAACCCTGCTATAAATTCAGTTGTTTCAATATATCTAGTAACGTCAGTATAATAAATAACCTCATTCTCTTGTGTAGCTTAACCCTTGTATATATTCAGTTGTTTCAATATATCTAGTAACGTCAGTATAATAAATAACCTCATTCCCTTGTGTAGCTTAACCCTGCTATATATTCAGTTGTTTCAATATATCTAGTAACGTCAGTATAATAAATAACCTCATTCCCTTGTGTAGCTTAACCCTGCTATAAATTCAGTTGTTTCAATATATCTAGTAACGTCAGTATAATAAATAACCTCATTCACTTGTGTAGCTTAACCCTGCTATATATTCAGTTGTTTCAATATATCTAGTAACGTCAGTATAATAAATAACCTCATTCACTTGTGTAGCTTAACCCTGCTATATATTCAGTTGTTTCAATATATCTAGTAACGTCAGTATAATAAATAACCTCATTCCCTTGTGTAGCTTAACCCTGCTATATATTCAGTTGTTTCAATATATCTAGTAACGTCAGTATAATAAATAACTAATATATACAGTAACGTCAGTATAATAAATAACTAATATATCTAGTAACGTCAGTATAATAAATAACTAATATATCTAGTAACGTCAATATAATAAATAACTAATATATCCAGTAACGTCAGTATAATAAATAACTAATATATACAGTAACGTCATGATATCCCGTGAATTCAGTCTGTTCGGAGAGCAGAGTTCTTCATTACAAAATTAACTGAGATATATATATCCATATTGATCTTGTATGTATATTTTTGTTTTCGAGACGTTGGTCCGGGTCATTTAAATGAGCTGAAACCTGGAATACCTCTCAGTACTGAGCATCTGACTGTGAACCAATCGATTTGCCGGAGAACATTGCCCACCGTCCAGGCGCTTCCTCGGGGAGACGTGCTGCTGAATGGTAACATAGGGGTGATGTAACAGTTCCTCGTTTCAGCCTGGTTAAGGTTAGGGGGGTTGGGTCAGTGTGGTTAGGGTTGGGGTCAAGCTGGGTAGGGTTAGGGTGGTTGGGTGTTGTGGTTGGGGTAAGGGTCAGCGTGGTTAGGGTTAAGGTCAGCATGGTTAGGATTAGGGTGGTTGGGGTCAGTGTGGTTGGGAATATGGTCAGCGTGGTTGGGGATAAGATCAGCTAGGTTTTCAGTTAGGGTTAGGATTAGCGTGGTTAGAGTTAGGGTTAGTATTAGCGTGGGTTACGGTTAAGGTTACGGTTCGTGTGGTTAGGGTTAGAGTCAGCGTGGTTAATGTTAGGGTTAGGATTAGGGTTAGGGTTAGGTTTATAGAGTTCGGGTTAGGGTTTAGGTTATAGGGTTTAGGTTATAGGGTTTAGGTTATAGGGTTTAGGTTATAGGGTTTAGGTTATAGGGTTTAGGTTATAGGGTTTAGGTTATAGGGTTTAGGTTATAGGGTTTAGGTTATAGGGTTTAGGTTATAGGGTTTAGGTTATAGGGTTTAGGTTATAGGGTTTAGGTTATAGGGTTTAGGTTAGAGTTATAGGGTTTAGGTTATAGGGTTAGGTTATAGGGTTAGAGTTTAGGTTATAGGGTTTAGGTTATAGGGTTAGAGTTGTAGGGTTAGAGTTATAGTGTTAGGGTTAGGGTTAGGGTTAGGGTTAGGGTTAGAGTTATAGGGTTAGGGTTAGGGTTAGGGTTAGGGTTAGGGTTAGGGTTAGCTGAAAGCAAACACCAAACTACGTGTACATTATACTTGCAAAACACCATGCAAAAGCGCAAAAAGTTTGAAGAAGTTTTGAACAGGAAATCACGGAGCCCCTAGATAAAACAATAGCGTAGAGCGTGTCTGACGGCTTTAAAAATAGGATGCTCCAAACAACGAACTCTGATTCTGTTCACTAAAGTCTTCACAGATAACATACTTTACCTCACAGCTGCAGACAACAGACTTTACCTTATACATAACGGACTTTACCTTATACATAACATACTTTACCTTATACATAACGGACTTTACCTCATAGATAACATTGTGACAATGATCATTTTATTGCTAATCGGTTCCATAAAGTTAAAAGATTATTTGATGCTACCGGTTTCATATAGCACTCGGAAGAGGAACCTCATAAGGATATTAGTATTAAAAAAAAGATACCGCCGAAACAATAGACACCCTCCCTAGGTTTCTAACATGTGTTATTGTAGCAGGGGTGAACGTGAGAATTGATGACGAACACTTGCTGGGGTGTGGAGGACGGTTATTGATGACGAACACTTGCTGGGGTGTGGAGGACGTTTATTGATGACGAACACTTGCTGGGGTGTGGAGGACGTTTATTGATGAAGAACACTTGCTGGGGTGTGGAGGACGGTTATTGATGACGAACACTTGCTGGGGTGTGGAGGACGTTTATTGATGACGAACACTTGCTGGTATGTGGAGGACGTTTATTGATGACGAACACTTGCTGGGGTGTGGAGGACGGTTATTGATGACGAACACTTGCTGGGGTGTGGAGGACGGTTATTGATGACGAACACTTGCTGGGGTGTGGAGGACGGTTATTGATGACGAACACTTGCTGGGGTGTGGAGGACGGTTATTGATGACGGACACTTGCTGGGGTGTGGAGGACGGTTATTGATGACGAGCACTTGCTGGGGTGTGGGGGACGTTTATTGATGACGGACACTTGCTGGGGTGTGGAGGACGGTTATTGATGACGAACACTTGCTGGGGTGTGGAGGACGTTTATTGATGACGAACACTTGCTGGGGTGTGGAGGACGGTTATTGATGACGAGCACTTGCTGGGGTGTGGAGGACGGTTATTGATGACGAACACTTGCTGGGGTGTGGAGGACGTTTATTGATGAGTTCTATACTCTAGTTTAGACACCCTGAAACATTTTAATAACATTCAGTACAAATAATCAACATACATGCACATATTGATATAAATACATACAAATACATTCTCATAATAAAAGCACGTTACTTAAGCATTAGTCACACCAATACTAGTCATTATAGATTAATGATTTAGAAAGTATGATAATATACTATGCGTCTATATGTTATTATGACACACACGGTACTTAATTCCCAACGCATACAGTTGCTACATACGGTGCTAACATTTTGGACTATAAAGGTAATTACTTTAACAAAGTAATTCACTTATACAATACAATCAGACAATTGTACATGCATTATAAAAACATAGCAATAACATTAAGACATGATACACAACTATACACCTACCGAGCATGTGGTACTCAGGTGCTACATGTACGACTCACGCCGGATACCAGGCTGCATGTATACAGGTTCTAATCCATCTATAGAGCAAATGGTAAAAGTGTTATATATAAAACATATACAAACAATATATCACATATAATACTAATGATAGAGTTTACCATTATTGCATAGATAAAACCTAGCTTACCGTGCACTCAAATAACTTTCAGGTCACACTATTGAATAAACATATTTACCAAACTACTTGTTACTAAATTCTATTACTTTAACAAGACTTATTAATTACATTTACTTGCTTTAACTTTAGATATAAGTTTAGGTTTAGATTTATAAGATAATATTTATGCAAAACTAATTAATATAAGAAACTAACCCTAATCTGTAACTCAGTCTGTCTTGCAGTGTTGTGTCTCAGTGACATGTGATAAGTGAAGTGCAAAAGCATGCAAATCAGTCATGCACGAGAAAAGACAATAGAGTAAGAGAAAGACAATAAAGAATAGACCGAGCCGGGTAACACCCCTACCAATAAAATAGACTAACCCTCTAAATGCAGGCACATGAAATTGACATGGCTGCTATATACAACACAATTGAACGCCTTAAAATACTATAGACATTGATAATAGACACATGCTAATATACATGTGTGCAACTTTATTACATCTGATTAAAACACATAAAATAAATACATTGATATCATACATGAAATATGCGGCTACCACATTATTGACATCTTACCATGTAAGTAATGTACATCTGATCGATAGGCTAATCTAGAACACCAAGGCTGTACTGTTCTACCGCATGGTGTAGACTCGCTACCTTAAAGTGCATTCTTGTACAAAGGAAATGTATTTCTAAGTGTAAATGAGCACTTATCGGCTTGGTGTACCACACGTCTGTAAGATGAGTTTTTCTGACTGTCTTAATGACTCACCCAAGATACTGTTCCTCAGTCAATATTGCAAACCATCATATACTCGTTACTCGAGTCATTATCGGTACGCCTACACGACAAGTGAACTTTTAAAATATGGAAATATATTTTCCTGGCAAACATTGCTGAATGTTGGACTTAGCATTACACAGACACTTACATATCAATTTCTAGCGTATAGATTAGCAGACTTTCTTTACGTAATCCGTATAGTTTGTCATTAAGGACTGTCAGTGAATTTTATTTTATGTTATACATGTCTAATTGACAAAAACGATGATTGCAATTGTAACTCTTGATGACAAACTTGTAAATTGTTTTGACGCAATTGTAACTCTTAATGACCCACGTGTAACTCATGATGACACACTTGTAACCTATGATGACACATTGTAACACATGATGACACATTGTAACCCATGATGACACATTGTAACCCATGATGACACATTGTAAATCCATGATGACACACTTGTAACCCATGATTACACACTTGTAACTCATGATGACACATTGTTACACATGATGACACATTGTAACACATAATAACACATTGTAACACATGATGACACATTGTAACCCATGCTGACACATTGTAACCCATGATGACACATTGTTAATCCATGATGACACACTTGTAACCCATGATTACACACTTGTAACACATGATGACACATTGTTACCCATAATGACACATTGTAACACATAATGAAACATTGTAACACATGATGACACATTGTAACCCATGATGACACATTGTAAATCCATGATGACACACTTGTAACCCATGATTACACATTTGTAACTCATGATTACACACTTGTAACCCATGATTACACACTTGTAACTCATGATTACACTGACACATTGTAACTCATGATTATACATTGTAACTCATGATGACACATTGTAACACATGATGACACATTGTAACCCATGATGACACATTGTAAATCCATGATGACACACTTGTAACCCATGATTACACACTTGTAACTCATGATGACACATTGTTACACATGATGACACATTGTAACACATAATGACACATTGTAACACATGATGACACATTGTAACCCATGATGACACATTGTAACCCATGATGACACATTGTAAATCCATGATGACACACTTGTAACCCATGATTACACACTTGTAACACATGATGACACATTGTTACACATAATGACACATTGTAACACATAATGACACATTGTAACACATGATGACACATTGTAACCCATGATGACACATTGTAAATCCATGATGACACACTTGTAACCCATGATTACACACTTGTAACTCATAGTTACACACTTGTAACCCATGATTACACACTTGTAACTCATGATTACACTGACACATTGTAACTCATGATTACACATTGTAACTCATGATGACACATTGTAACACATGATGACACATTGTAACCCATGATGACACATTGTAAATCCATGATGACACACTTGTAACCCATGATTACACACTTGTAACTCATGATGACACATTGTTACACATGATGACACATTGTAACACATAATGACACATTGTAACACATGATGACACATTGTAACCCATGATGACACATTGTAACCCATGATGACACACTTGTAACACATGATGACACATTGTTACACATAATGACACATTGTAACACATAATGACACATTGTAACACATGATGACACATTGTAACCCATGATGACACATTGTAAATCCATGATGACACACTTGTAACCCATGATTACACACTTGTAACTCATGATTACACACTTGTAACCCATGATTACACACTTGTAACTCATGATTACACTGACACATTGTAACTCATGATTACACATTGTAACTCATGATGACACATTGTAACACATGATGACACATTGTAACCCATGATGACACATTGTAAATCCATGATGACACACTTGTAACCCATGATTACACACTTGTAACTCATGATTACACACTTGTAACCCATGATTACACACTTGTAACCCATGATGACACATTGTAACCCATGCTGACACACTTGTAACTCATGATTACACTCACACATTGTAACTCATGATGACACATTGTAACTCATGATGACACATTGTAACCCATGATGACACACTTGTAACTCATGATGACCGACGTGTAACCCATGATGACACATTGTAACACATGATGACCCACTTGTAACTCATGATGACACATTGTAACTCTTGATTACCCACTTGTAACTCATGATGACACACTTGTGACTCATGATGACCCACTCGTAACCAATGATGGCCCACGTTTAAATCATGATGACACACTTGTGACTCATGATGACCCACTCGTAACCAATGATGGCCCACGTGTAACCCATGATGACACATTGTAACCCATGATGACCCACGTGTAACCCATGATGACACATTGTAACTCATGATGACCCACGTGTAACCCATGATGACACATTGTAACCCATGATTACACACTCGTAACCCATGATTACACACTTGTAACCCATGATTACACACTTGTAACTCATGATGACACATTGTAACTCATGATGACACATTGTAACCCATGATTACACACTTGTAACCCATGATGACCCACGTGTAACCCATGATGACACATTGTAACTCATGATGACCCACTTAAGCTTGTAACTCATGATGACACATTGTACCCCATGATGACCCACGTGTAACCCATGATTACCCACTTGTAACTCATGATGACACACTTGTAACTGATGATGACCCACTCGTAACCAATGATGGCCCACGTTTAAATCATGATGACACACTTGTAACTCATGATGACCCATGTGTAACCCCTGATGACATATTGTAACCCCTGATGACATATTGTAATCCATGATAACACTTGAAAACCGTGATGATTCAACTCTTGATAGGGCATTCCAACTCGTGAAGATGCTAACATAATTGAAATCCGAGATTATGCGTTTGTAAACTGAGTAAAGACACCAAGCCATACCACTGCTCCAAGTTTTTTGAAAGTGTAGCCTTAGTTTGGAAACAGCTTGTGGTGCACCTAGACGCCTGGTACATAGCGTGTGATCTTCCATCCTGGAGCAGTACCATGGCTTCATGTCGATAAGTCAGTAGTAAGTTTATAGAACAGGAAAGTCGTGCAAAGATGAGTAGCCTTCAAGGGCTTGAAAAACCATCGATGTATGCGATGTTCAGCAGTTTCACGCATGTGAGCTCAGAATAGAAGCTCTCGTAAAATACAACCCTAGCGAACTGCTAAAGGAAATGGTTTGTCGTGTTGATATATGAGAGCAGTGGTTATATTTAAAAATATAAAACTTCTTTGACATCGCTGCTTAACTAAATAGAATGTTATGAGGTTCATTTAAAGTTTTGTTTGGTCAACGAATACCAGCAACTGTATTCGGATTCGATCAATAGTTCGCTTCAGATTTAGGTTTGATTAAAACAAATCAGGTTTCCTCACTGTAAGGTATTGACGCGACACTTCCAAGCGATTACAACACTTATTAGTCATTATGTATTTAATAAGTTTGGTCGGAGATGGGATTTCTTAAAAATACGAAATACCATTATCCCCAACGATAAGAACGATAAAGAATATTTCTGCTATAAATATCAAGTAACTAAATTAGTATTTGCGCTATATAATGTCAAATATAGCTATATCCTTTGAAAAATAATGTTTAATGATTAATCTGATAGGGGGTAATACTCGAGTATCGAATAATATCGAAGTGTTATATTTCCCCGTTTTCTGTATTGGTCAAGTGTGTCTTATATTTCCCCGTTTTCTGTATTGGTCAAGTGTGTCTTACATGTCCATGTTTTCTGTATTGGTCAAGTGTGTCTTATATGTCCCTGTTTTCTGTATTGGTCAAGTATGTCTTACATGTTCCTGTTTTCTGTATTGGTCAAGTGTGTCTTATATTTCCCTGTTTTCTGTATTGGTCAAGTGTGTCTTATAGTTCCCCGTTTTCTGTATTGGTCAAGTGTGTCTTATATGTCCCTGTTTTCTGTATTGGTCAAGTGTGTCTTATATTTCCCTGTTTTCTGTATTGGTCAATTGTGTCTGATATGTCCCTGTTTTCTGTATTTGTCAAGTGTGTCTTATATTTCCCTGTTTTCTGTATTGGTCAAGTGTGTCTTATATTTCCCCGTTTTCTGTATTGGTCAAGTGTGTCTGATATGTCCCTGTTTCCTGTATTGGTCAAGTGTGTCTTATATTTCCCTGTTTTCTGTATTGGTCAAGTGTGTCTTATAGTTCCCCGTTTTCTGTATTGGTCAAGTGTGTCTTATATGTCCCTGTTTTCTGTATTGGTCAAGTGTGTCTTATATTTCCCTGTTTTCTGTATTCGCCTAGTGTGCTCTAGTCTCTAGTCTCTGGTCTCTAGTCCGCACCATTCATTGTCATTATAAGACTCTGGTTTCTAGTCCGCATCCATTCATCGTCATTATAAGACTCTGGTCTCTAGTCCGTACTATTCATCCTCATTACAAGGCTCTGGTCTATAGTCCGCATCAATTCATCGTCATTATAAGACTCTGGTCTCTAGTCCGCTCCAAACAGTGAGACTACAGTACAAGTTTCCTTTGGATGAAAACGTCTACGCTTGGGTTCAACTGGATTTATTTCTCTACTCAGTGATGGAGTAGACAAATTATTGATTGCAGCTCAGTGGAAAGCATTACTGACAGGCGAGGGAGAGATGTGCTGGCCTTATGTTCCCGTCCTTTGTTCCTGTCCCTTGAAGCGTCTTGCTGAGAAACGCGGTGAATAGCCAAGGCTATCTGACCGCACTTGTCCGAGTGAAGCCTGTACACACGACGTTAGGTCACTTCACATTTAATGAGCGAGAAAGATAGCAGCGAGCTCTCTCCCAACTCGCCCTCTAGACCTTGCTTCTCCTCCCAACTCGCCCTCTAGACCTTGCTTCTCTCCCAACTCGCCCTCTAGACCTTGCTTCTCTCCCAACTCGCCCTCTAGACCTTGCTTCTCCTCCCAACTCGCACTCTAGACCTTGCTTCTCCTCCCAACTCGCCCTCTAGACCTTGCTTCTCCTCCCAACTCGCCCTCTCGACCTTGCTTCTCTCCCAACTCGCCCTCTAGACCTTGCTTCTCCTCCCAACTCGCCCTCTAGACCTTGCTTCTCCTCCCAACTCGCCCTCTAGACCTTGTTTCTCCTCCCAACTCGCCCTCTAGACCTTGCTTCTCCTCCCAACTCGCCCTCTAGACCTTGCTTCTCCTTCCAACTCGCCCTCTAGACCTTGCTTCTCCTCCCCCTAACTCGCACTCTAGACCTTGCTTCTCCTCCCATGTCTGAAAAGGTCGTAAGGTGTCTGGTGACGTCCGGCGAGGTATTAGTCGGCTTCATGGATCAGGCGGACATTTAGATGCTGATGTAGTCAGGTACTAGCATCATTCCATAATCAGTAGGGTTATCTTGGTGTATATACTTGGCTGATATCAGTAGGTGTTATCTGGGTGTATATACTTGGCTGATATCAGTAGGTGTTATCTTGGTGTATATACTTGGCGGATATCAGTAGGTGTTATCTTGGTTTATATACTTGGCTGATATCAGTAGGTGTTATCTTGGTGTATATACTTGGCTGATATCAGTAGGTGTTATCTTGGTGTATATACTTGGCTGATATCAGTAGGTGTTATCTTGGTGTATATACTTGGCTGATATCAGTAGGTGTTATCTTGGTTTAGATACTTGGCTGATATCAGTAGGTGTTATCTTGGTGTATATACTTGGCTGATATCAGTAGGTGTTATCTTGGTGTATATACTTGGCTAATATAAGTAGGTGTTATCTTGGTGTATATACTTGGCTGATATCAGTAGGTGTTATCTTGGTGTATATACTTGGCTGATATCAGTAGGTGTTATCTTGGTGTATATACTTGGCTGATATCAGTAGGTGTTATCTGGGTGTATATACTTGGCTAATATCAGTAGGTGTTATCTTGGTGTATATACTTGGCTGATATCAGTAGGTGTTATCTTGGTGTATATACTTGGCTGATATCAGTAGGTGTTATCTGGGTGTATATACTTGGCTGATATCAGTAGGTGTTATCTGGGTGTATATACTTGGCTGATATCAGTAGGTGTTATCTTGGTGTATATACTTGGCTGATATCAGTAGGTGTTATCTGGGTGTATATACTTGGCTAATATAAGAAGGTGTTATCTTGGTGTATAAACTTGGCTAATATCAGTAGGTGTTATCTTGGTGTATATACTTGGCTGATATCAGTAGGTGTTATCTGGGTGTATATACTTGGCTGATATCAGTAGGTGTTATCTTGGTGTATATACTTGGCTGATATCAGTAGGTGTTATCTGGGTGTATATACTTGGCTAATAAAAGTAGGTGTTATCTTGGTGTATATACTTGGATGATATCAGTAGGTGTTATCTTGGTGTATATACTTGGCTGATATCAGTAGGTGTTATCTGGGTGTATATACTTGGCTGCTATAAGTAGGTGTTATCAGGGTGTATATACTTGGCTGATATGAGTAGGTGTTATCTGGGTGTATATACCTGGCTGATATGAGTAGGTGTTATCTGGGTGTATATACTTGGCTAATATAAGAAGGTGTTATCTTGGTGTATATACTTGGCTAATATCAGTAGGTGTTATCTTGGTGTATATACTTGGCTGATATCAGTAGGTGTTATCTGGTTGTATATACTTGGCTGATATCAGTAGGTGTTATCTTGGTGTATATACTTGGCTGATATCAGGAGGTGTTATCTGGGTGTATATACTTGGCTAATATAAGAAGGTGTTATCTTGGTGTATATACTTGGCTAATATCAGTAGGTGTTATCTTGGTGTATATACTTGGCTGATATCAGTAGGTGTTATCTGGGTGTATATACTTGGCTGATATCTGTAGGTGTTATCTGGGTGTATATACTTGGCTAATATAAGAAGGTGTTATCTTGGTGTATAAACTTGGCTAATATCAGTAGGTGTTATCTTGGTGTATATACTTGGCTGATATCAGTAGGTGTTATCTGGGTGTATATACTTGGCTAATATAAGAAGGTGTTATCTTGGTGTATATACTTGGCTAATATCAGTAGGTGTTATCTTGGTGTACATACTTGGCTGATATCAGTAGGTGTTATCTGGGTGTATATACTTGGCTGATATCTGTAGGTGTTATCTGGGTGTATATACTTGGCTAATATAAGAAGGTGTTATCTTGGTGTATAAACTTGGCTAATATCAGTAGGTGTTATCTTGGTGTATAAACTTGGCTAATATCAGTAGGTGTTATCTGGGTGCATATACTTGGCTAAGGTATAGGTACCCATTTAAACAGCTGGGTGGACTGAGTGCAATGTGGATGAAGTGCCTTGCCCAGGGGCCAGTTCATTAGACTATGTTTGATGGAATGATACACCAGTACTGCTAGTTCATCACACTATGTAGGATGGAATGATACACGAGTACTGCTAGTTCATCAGACGATGTAGGATAGAATGATACACAAGTACTTCTAGTTCATCAGACTATGTAGGATGGAATGATACAGCGGTACTGCTAGTTCATCAGACTATGTAGGATGGAATGATACAGCGGTACTGCTAGTTCATCAGACTATGTAGGATGGAATGATACACCAGTACTGCTAGTTCATCAGACTATGTAGGATGGAATGATACAGCGGTACTGCTAGTTCATCAGACTATGTAAGATGGAATGATACACCAGTACTGCTAGTTCATCAGACTATGTAGGATGGAATGATACACCGGTACTGCTAGTTCATCAGACTATGTAAGATGGAATGATACACCAGTACTGCTAGTTCATCAGACTATGTAGGATGGATTGATACAGCGGTACTGCTAGTTCATCACACTATGTAGGATGGAATGATACACGAGTTCTGCTAGTTCATCAGACGATGTAGGATAGAATGATACACAAGTACTTCTAGTTCATCAGACGATGTAGGATGGAATGATACACCAGTACTGCTAGTTCATCAGACTATGTAGGATGGAATGATACACCAGTACTGCTAGTTCATCAGACTATGTAGGATGGATTGATACACCAGTACTTCTAGTTCATCAGACTATGTAGGATGGAATGATACACCAGTACTGCTAGTTCATCAGACTATGTAGGATGGAATGATACACCGGTACTTCTAGTTCATCAGACTATGTAGGATGGATTGATACACCGGTACTGCTAGTTCATCAGACTATGTAGGATGGAATGATACACCAGTACTGCTAGTTCATCAGACTATGTAGGATGGATTGATACACCAATACTGCTAGTTCATCAGACTATGTAGGATGGATTGATACACCAGTACTTCTAGTTCATCAGACTATGTAGGATGGAATGATACACGAGTACTGCTAGTTCATCAGACTATGTAGGATGGAATGATACACCGGTACTGCTAGTTCATCAGACTATGTAGGATGGATTGATACACCAGTACTTCTAGTTCATCAGACTATGTAGGATGGAATGATACACCAGTACTGCTAGTTCATCAGACTATGTAGGATGGAATGATACACGAGTACTGCTAGTTCATCAGACTATGTAGGATGGATTGATACACCAGTACTGCTAATTCATCAGACTATGTAGGATGGAATGATACACCGGTACTGCTAGTTCATCAGACTATGTAGGATGGATTGATACACCAGTACTTCTAGTTCATCAGACTATGTAGGATGGAATGATACACCAGTACTGCTAGTTCATCAGACTATGTAGGATGGAATGATACACGAGTACTGCTAGTTCATCAGACTATGTAGGATGGAATGATACACCGGTACTGCTTCTTCATCAGACTATGTAGAATGGATTGATACACCGGTACTGCTAGTTCATCAGACTATGTAGAATGGAATGATACACCAGTACTGCTAGTTCATCAGACTATGTAGTATGGATTGATACACCGGTACTGCTAGTTCATCAGACTATGTTGGATGGAATGATACACCAGTACTGCTAATTCATCAGACTATGTTGGATGGATTGATACACCAATACTGCTAGTTCATCAGACTATGTAGGATGGAATGATACACGAGTACTGCTAGTTCATCAGACTATGTAGGATGGATTGATACACCAGTACTGCTAGTTCATCACACTATGTAGGATGGATTGATACACCGGTACTGCTAGTTCATCAGACTATGTAGGATGGATTGATACACCGGTACTGCTAGTTCATCAGACTATGTTGGATGGAAAGATACACCAGTACTGCTAGTTCATCAGACTATGTAGGATGGATTGATACACCAGTACTTCTAGTTCATCAGACTATGTAGGATGGATTGATACACCAGTACTGCTAGTTCATCAGACTATGTAGGATGGATTGATACACCGGTACTGCTAGTTCATCAGACTATGTAGAATGGAATGATACACCGGTACTGCTAGTTCATCAGACTATGTTGGATGGAATGATACACCAGTACTGCTAATTCATCAGACTATGTTGGATGGATTGA
Organism: Gibbula magus; assembly: GCA_936450465.1. Lineage (NCBI taxonomy): Eukaryota > Metazoa > Mollusca > Gastropoda > Trochida > Trochidae > Gibbula > Gibbula magus. The sequence continues at coordinate 2,795,737 of OW388292.1, read as the reverse complement.
TACACCAATACTGCTAGTTCATCAGACTATGTAGGATGGAATGATACACGAGTACTGCTAGTTCATCAGACTATGTAGGATGGATTGATACACCAGTACTGCTAGTTCATCACACTATGTAGGATGGATTGATACACCGGTACTGCTAGTTCATCAGACTATGTAGGATGGATTGATACACCGGTACTGCTAGTTCATCAGACTATGTTGGATGGAAAGATACACCAGTACTGCTAGTTCATCAGACTATGTAGGATGGATTGATACACCAGTACTTCTAGTTCATCAGACTATGTAGGATGGAATGATACACCAGTACTGCTAGTTCATCAGACTATGTAGGATGGAATGATACACCGGTACTTCTAGTTCATCAGACTATGTAGGATGGATTGATACACCGGTACTGCTAGTTCATCAGACTATGTAGGATGGAATGATACACCAGTACTGCTAGTTCATCAGACTATGTAGGATGGATTGATACACCAATACTGCTAGTTCATCAGACTATGTAGGATGGATTGATACACCAGTACTTCTAGTTCATCAGACTATGTAGGATGGAATGATACACGAGTACTGCTAGTTCATCAGACTATGTAGGATGGAATGATACACCGGTACTGCTAGTTCATCAGACTATGTAGGATGGATTGATACACCAGTACTTCTAGTTCATCAGACTATGTAGGATGGAATGATACACCAGTACTGCTAGTTCATCAGACTATGTAGGATGGAATGATACACGAGTACTGCTAGTTCATCAGACTATGTAGGATGGATTGATACACCAGTACTGCTAATTCATCAGACTATGTAGGATGGAATGATACACCGGTACTGCTAGTTCATCAGACTATGTAGGATGGATTGATACACCAGTACTTCTAGTTCATCAGACTATGTAGGATGGAATGATACGCCAGTACTGCTAGTTCATCAGACTATGTAGGATGGAATGATACACGAGTACTGCTAGTTCATCAGACTATGTAGGATGGAATGATACACCGGTACTGCTTCTTCATCAGACTATGTAGAATGGATTGATACACCGGTACTGCTAGTTCATCAGACTATGTAGAATGGAATGATACACCAGTACTGCTAGTTCATCAGACTATGTAGTATGGATTGATACACCGGTACTGCTAGTTCATCAGACTATGTTGGATGGAATGATACACCAGTACTGCTAATTCATCAGACTATGTTGGATGGATTGATACACCAATACTGCTAGTTCATCAGACTATGTAGGATGGAATGATACACGAGTACTGCTAGTTCATCAGACTATGTAGGATGGATTGATACACCAGTACTGCTAGTTCATCACACTATGTAGGATGGATTGATACACCGGTACTGCTAGTTCATCAGACTATGTAGGATGGATTGATACACCGGTACTGCTAGTTCATCAGACTATGTTGGATGGAAAGATACACCAGTACTGCTAGTTCATCAGACTATGTAGTATGGATTGATACACCGGTACTGCTAGTTCATCAGACTATGTAGAATGGAATGATACACCAGTACTGCTAGTTCATCAGACTATGTAGTATGGATTGATACACCAGTACTGCTACTTCATCAGACTATGTAGGATGGAAAGATACACCGGTACTGCTAATTCATCAGACTATGTTGGATGGATTGATACACCAATACTGCTAGTTCATCAGACTATGTAGGATGGATTGATACACCAATACTGCTAGTTCATCAGACTATGTAGTATGGAATGATACACCAGTACTGCTAGTTCATCAGACGATGTAGGATGGAATGATACACCGGTACTGCTAGTTCATCAGACTATGTAGTATGGATTGATACACCGGTACTGCTAGTTCATCAGACTATGTTGGATGGAATGATACACCAGTACTGCTAATTCATCAGACTATGTTGGATGGATTGATACACCAATACTGCTAGTTCATCAGACTATGTAGGATGGAATGATACACGAGTACTACTAGTTCATCAGACTATGTAGGATGGATTGATACACCGGTACTGCTAGTTCATCAGACTATGTAGGATGGATTGATACACCAATACTGCTAGTTCATCAGACTATGTAGTATGGATTGATACACCGGTACTGCTAGTTCATCAGACTATGTTGGATGGAATGATACACCAGTACTGCTAATTCATCAGACTATGTTGGATGGATTGATACACCAATACTGCTAGTTCATCAGACTATGTAGGATGGAATGATACAGCGGTACTGCTAGTTCATCAGACTATGTAGGATGGAATGATACACGAGTACTGCTAGTTCATCAGACTATGTAGGATGGAATGATACACCAGTACTGCTAGTTCATCAGACTATGTAGGATGGAATGATACACCTTTACTGCTAGTTCATCAGACTATGTAGGATGGAATGATACACCGGTACTGCTAGTTCATCAGACTATGTAGGATGGAATGATACAGCGGTACTGCTAGTTCATCAGACTATGTAGGATGGATTGATACACCAATACTGCTAGTTCATCAGACTATGTAGGATGGAATGATACACCGGTACTGCTAGTTCATCAGACTATGTAGGATGGAATGATACACCGTTGCTGCTAGTTCATCAGACTATGTAGGATGGAATGATACAGCGGTACTGCTAGTTCATCAGACTATGTAGGATTGAATGATACACCAGTACGGCTAGTTCATCAGACTATGTAGGATGGAATGATACACCAGTACTGCTAGTTCATCAGACTATGTAGTATGGATTGATACACCGGTACTGCTAGTTCATCAGACTATGTAGTATGGAATGATACACCAGTACTGCTAGTTCATCAGACGATGTAGGATGGAATGATACACCGGTACTGCTAGTTCATCAGACTATGTAGTATGGATTGATACACCGGTACTGCTAGTTCATCAGACTATGTTGGATGGAATGATACACCAGTACTGCTAATTCATCAGACTATGTTGGATGGATTGATACACCAATACTGCTAGTTCATCAGACTATGTAGGATGGAATGATACACGAGTACTGCTAGTTCATCAGACTATGTAGGATGGATTGATACACCGGTACTGCTAGTTCATCAGACTATGTAGGATGGATTGATACACCAATACTGCTAGTTCATCAGACTATGTAGTATGGATTGATACACCAGTACTGCTAATTCATCAGACTATGTTGGATGGATTGATACACCAATACTGCTAGTTCATCAGACTATGTAGGATGGAATGATACAGCGGTACTGCTAGTTCATCAGACTATGTAGGATGGAATGATACACGAGTACTGCTAGTTCATCAGACTATGTAGGATGGAATGATACACCAGTACTGCTAGTTCATCAGACTATGTAGGATGGAATGATACACCAGTACTGCTAGTTCATCAGACTATGTTGGATGGATTGATACACCAATACTGCTAGTTCATCAGACTATGTAGGATGGATTGATACACCAATACTGCTAGTTCATCAGACTATGTAGTATGGAATAATACACCAGTACTGCTAGTTCATCAGACTATGTAGGATGGAATGATACACGAGTACTGCTAGTTCATCAGACTATGTAGGATGGAATGATACACCAGTACTGCTAGTTCATCAGACTATGTAGGATGGATTGATACACCTTTACTGCTAGTTCATCAGACTATGTAGGATGGAATGATACACCTTTACTGCTAGTTCATCAGACTATGTAGGATGGAATGATACACCAGTACTGCTAGTTCATCAGACTATGTAGGATGGAATGATACACCGTTACTGCTAGTTCATCAGACTATGTAGGATGGAATGATACAGCGGTACTGCTAGTTCATCAGACTATGTTGGATGGAATGATACACCAGAACTGCTAGTTCATCAGACTATGTAGGATGGAATGATACACCAGTACTGCTAGTTCATCAGACTATGTCGGATGGATTGATACACCGGTACTGCTAGTTCATCTGACTATGTAGGATGGAATGATACAGCGGTACTGCTAGTTCATCAGACTATGTAGTATGGAATGATACACCAGTACTGCTAGTTCATCAGACTATGTAGGATGGAATGATACACCGTTACTGCTAGTTCATCAGACTATGTAGGATGGAATGATACAGCGGTACTGCTAGTTCATCATACTATGTTGGATGGAATGATACACCAGTACGGCTAGTTCATCAGACTATGTAGGATGGAATGATACACCAGTACTGCTACTTCATCAGACTATGTCGGATGGATTGATACACCGGTACTGCTAGTTCATCTGACTATGTAGGATGGAATGATACAGCGGTACTGCTAGTTCATCAGACTATGTAGGATGGATTGATACACCGGTACTGCTAGTTCATCAGACTATGTAGGATGGATTGATACACCGGTACTGCTAGTTCATCAGACTATGTAGTATGGATTGATACACCGGTACTGCTAGTTCATCAGACTATGTAGGATTGAATGATACACCAGTACTGCTTGTTCATCAGACTATGTAGAATGGAATGATACACCAGTACTGCTAGTTCATCAGACTATGTAGTATGGATTGATACAGCGGTACTGCTAGTTCATCAGACTATGTAGGATGGAATGATACACCAGTACTGCTTGTTCATCAGACTATGTAGAATGGAATGATACACCAGTACTGCTAGTTCATCAGACTATGTTGGATGGATTGATACACCGGTACTGCTAGTTCATCAGACTATGTAGGATGGATTGATACACCAGTACTGCTAGTTCATCAGACTATGTAGGATGGAATGATACACCGGTACTGCTAGTTCATCAGACTATGTTGGATGGAATGATACACCAGTACTGCTAGTTCATTAGACTATGTTGGATGGAATGATACACCGGTACTGCTAGTTCATCAGACTATGTAGTATGGAATGATACACCAGTACTGCTAGTTCATCAGACTATGTAGGATGGAATGATACACCGTAACTGCTAGTTCATCAGACTATGTAAGATGGAATGATACACCAGTACTGCTAGTTCATCAGACTATGTAGGATGGAATGATACACCGTAACTGCTAGTTCATCAGACTATGTAAGATGGAATGATACACCAGTACTGCTAGTTCATCAGACTATGTAGGATGGAATGATACACCAGTACTGCTAGTTCATCAGACTATGTAGGATGGAATGATACACCGTAACTGCTAGTTCATCAGACTATGTAAGATGGAATGATACACCAGTACTGCTAGTTCATCAGACTATGTAGTATGGAATGATACACCAGTACTGCTAGTTCATCAGACTATGTAGGATGGAATGATACACCGTAACTGCTAGTTCATCAGACTATGTAAGATGGAATGATACACCAGTACTGCTAGTTCATCAGACTATGTAGGATGGAATGATACACCGGTACTGCTAGTTCATCAGACTATGTAGGATGGATTGATACACCAGTACGGCTAGTTTATCAGACTATGTAGGATGGAATGATACACCGGTACTGCTAGTTCATCAGACTATGTTGGATGGAATGATACACCAGTACTGCTAGTTCATCAGACTATGTAGGATGGAATGATACAGCGGTACTGCTAGTTCATCAGACTATGTAGGATGGAATGATACACGAGTACTGCTAGTTCATCAGACTATGTTGGATGGAATGATACACCAGTACTGCTAGTTCATCAGACTATGTAGGATGGAATGATACACCGGTACTGCTAGTTCATCAGACTATGTTGGATGGAATGATACACCAGTACTGCTAGTTCATCAGACTATGTAGGATGGAATGATACAGCGGTACTGCTAGTTCATCAGACTATGTAGGATGGAATGATACACGAGTACTGCTAGTTCATCAGACTATGTAGGATGGAATGATACACCGGTACTGCTAGTTCATCAGACTATGTTGGATGGAATGATACACCAGTACTGCTAATTCATCAGACTATGTTGGATGGATTGATACACCAATACTGCTAGTTCATCAGACTATGTAGGATGGAATGATACACGAGTACTGCTAGTTCATCAGACTTTGTAGGATGGATTGATACACCGGTACTGCTAGTTCATCAGACTATGTAGGATGGATTGATACACCAGTACTGCTAATTCATCAGACTATGTTGGATGGATTGATACACCAATACTGCTAGTTCATCAGACTATGTAGGATGGAATGATACACGAGTACTGCTAGTTCATCAGACTTTGTAGGATGGATTGATACACCGGTACTGCTAGTTCATCAGACTATGTAGGATGGAATGATACACCAGTACTGCTAGTTCATCAGACTATGTAAAATGGATTGATACACCAATACTGCTAGTTCATCAGACTATGTAGGATGGATTGATACACCAATACTGCTAGTTCATCAGACTATGTAGGATGGAATGATACACCAGTACTGCTAGTTCATCAGACTATGTAGGATGGATTGATACAGCAGTACTGCTAGTTCAACAGACTATGTAGGATGGAATGATACAGCGGTACTGCTAGTTCATCAGACTATGTAGGATGGATTGATACACCAGTACTGCTTGTTCATCAGACTATGTAGGATGGATTGATACACCAGTACTGCTAGTTCATCAGACTATGTAGGATGGAATGATACAGCGGTACTGCTAGTTCATCAGACTATGTAGGATGGATTGATACAGCAGTACTGCTAGTTCATCAGACTATGTAGGATGGATTGATACAGCGGTACTGCTAGTTCATCAGACTATGTAGGATGGAATGATACACCAGTACTGCTAGTTCATCAGACTATGTAGGATTGAATGATACAGCGGTACTGCTAGTTCATCAGACTATGTAGGATGGATTGATACACCAGTACTGCTAGTTCATCAGACTATGTAGGATTGAATGATACAGCGGTACTGCTAGTTCATCAGACTATGTAGGATGGAATGATACAGCGGTACTGCTAGTTCATCAGACTATGTAGGATTGAATGATACAGCAGTACTGCTAGTTCATCAGACTATGTAGGATGGAATGATACAGCGGTACTGCTAGTTCATCAGACTATGTAGGATGGAATGATACAGCGGTACTGCTAGTTCATCAGACTATGTAGGATGGAATGATACAGCGGTACTGCTAGTTCATCAGACTATGTAGGATGGATTGATACACCAGTACTGCTTGTTCATCAGACTATGTAGGATGGATTGATACACCAGTACTGCTAGTTCATCAGACTATGTAGGATGGAATGATACAGCGGTACTGCTAGTTCATCAGACTATGTAGGATGGATTGATACAGCAGTACTGCTAGTTCATCAGACTATGTAGGATGGAATGATACACCAGTACTGCTAGTTCATCAGACTATGTAGGATTGAATGATACAGCGGTACTGCTAGTTCATCAGACTATGTAGGATGGATTGATACACCAGTACTGCTAGTTCATCAGACTATGTAGGATTGAATGATACAGCGGTACTGCTAGTTCATCAGACTATGTAGGATGGAATGATACAGCGGTACTGCTAGTTCATCAGACTATGTATGATTGAATGATACAGCAGTACTGCTAGTTCATCAGACTATGTAGGATGGATTGATACACCAGTACTGCTAGTTCATCAGACTATGTAGGATGGATTGATACACCGGTACTGCTAGTTCATCAGACTATGTAGAATGGAATGATACACCGGTACTGCTAGTTCATCAGACTATGTAGGATGGAATGATACAGCAGTACTGCTAGTTCATCAGACTATGTAGGATGGAATGATACACCAGTACTGCTAGTTCATCAGACTATGTAGGATGGAATGATACAGCGGTACTGCTAGTTCATCAGACTATGTAGGATGGATTGATACACCAGTACTGCTAGTTCATCAGACTATGTAGGATGGATTGATACACCGGTACTGCTAGTTCATCAGACTATGTAGGATGGATTGATACACCAGTACTGCTAGTTCATCAGACTATGTAGGATGGATTGATACACCGGTACTGCTAGTTCATCAGACTATGTAGGATGGAATGATACAGCAGTACTGCTATTTCATCAGACTATGTAGGATGGATTGATACACCAGTACTGCTAGTTCATCAGACTATGTAGGATGGATTGATACAGCAGTACTGCTAGTTCATCAGACTATGTAGGATGGAATGATACAGCGGTACTGCTAGTTCATCAGACTATGTAGTATGGAATGATACACCAGTACTGCTAGTTCATCAGACTATGTAGGATGGATTGATACAGCGGTACTGCTAGTTCATCAGACTATGTAGGATGGAATGATACAGCGGTACTGCTAGTTCATCAGACTATGTAGGATGGAATGATACACCAGTACTGCTAGTTCATCAGACTATGTAGGATGGATTGATACAGCAGTACTGCTAGTTCATCAGACTATGTAGGATTGAATGATACAGCGGTACTGCTAGTTCATCAGACTATGTAGGATTGAATGATACAGCGGTACTGCTAGTTCATCAGACTATGTAGGATGGAATGATACACCGGTACTGCTAGTTCATCAGACTATGTAGGATTGAATGATACAGCGGTACTGCTAGTTCATCAGACTATGTAGGATGGAATGATACAGCGGTACTGCTAGTTCATCAGACTATGTAGGATGGCATGATACACCGGTACTGCTAGTTCATCAGACTATGTAGGATGGAATGATACAGCGGTACTGCTAGTTCATCAGACTATGTAGGATGGAATGATACAGCGGTACTGCTAGTTCATCAGACTATGTAGTATGGAATGATACACCAGTACTGCTAGTTCATCAGACTATGTAGGATGGATTGATACAGCGGTACTGCTAGTTCATCAGACTATGTAGGATGGAATGATACAGCGGTACTGCTAGTTCATCAGACTATGTAGGATGGAATGATACACCAGTACTGCTAGTTCATCAGACTATGTAGGATGGATTGATACAGCAGTACTGCTAGTTCATCAGACTATGTAGGATGGAATGATACAGCGGTACTGCTAGTTCATCAGACTATGTAGGATGGAATGATACACCGGTACTGCTAGTTCATCAGACTATGTAGGATGGAATGATACAGCGGTACTGCTAGTGCATCAGACTATGTAGGATGGAATGATACAGCGGTACTGCTAGTTCATCAGACTATGTAGGATGGAATGATACAGCGGTACTGCTAGTTCATCAGACTATGTAGGATGGCTTGATACAGCGGTACTGCTAGTTCATCAGACTATGTAGGATGGAATGATACAGCGGTACTGCTAGTTCACCAGACTATGTAGGATGGAATGATACAGCGGTACTGCTAGTTCATCAGACTATGTAGGATGGAATGATACACAGGTACTGCTAGTTCATCAGACTATGTAGGATGGAATGATACACCGGTACTGCTAGTTCATCAGACTATGTAGGATGGATTGAAACAGCGGTACTGCTAGTTCATCAGACTATGTAGGATGGAATGATACACCAGTACTGCTAGTTCATCAGACTATGTAGGATGGATTGATACACCGGTACTGCTAGTTCATCAGACTATGTAGGATTGATTGATACAGCGGTACTGCTAGTTCATCAGACTATGTAGGATTGATTGATACAGCAGTACTGCTAGTTCATCAGACTATGTAGGATGGAATGATACACCAGTACTGCTAGTTCATCAGACTATGTAGGATGGAATGATACACCGGTACTGCTAGTTCATCAGACTATGTAGGATGGAATGATACACCAGTACTGCTAGTTCATCAGACTATGTAGAATGGAATGATACAGCGGTACTGCTAGTTCATCAGACTATGTAGGATTGATTGATACAGCAGTACTGCTAGTTCATCAGACTATGTAGGATGGAATGATACACCAGTACTGCTAGTTCATCAGACTATGTAGGATGGAATGATACACCAGTACTGCTAGTTCATCAGACTATGTAGGATGGAATGATACACCAGTACTGCTAGTTCATCAGACTATGTAGAATGGAATGATACAGCGGTACTGCTAGTTCATCAGACTATGTAGGATGGAATGATACACCAGTACTGCTAGTTCATCAGACAATGTAGGATGGATTGATACACCGGTACTGCTAGTTCATCAGACTATGTAGGATTGATTGATACACCGGTACTGCTAGTTCATCAGACTATGTAGGATTGATTGATACAGCAGTACTGCTAGTTCATCAGACTATGTAGGATGGAATGATACACCAGTACTGCTAGTTCATCAGACTATGTAGGATGGAATGATACAGCGGTACTGCTAGTTCATCAGACTATGTAGTATGGAATGATACAGCGGTACTGCTAGTTCATCAGACTATGTAGGATGGAATGATACACCAGTACTGCTAGTTCATCAGACTATGTAGGATGGAATGATACACCGGTACTGCTAGTTCATCAGACTATGTAGGATGGAATGATACAGCGGTACTGCTAGTTCATCAGACTATGTAGGATGGAATGATACACAGGTACTGCTAGTTCATCAGACTATGTAGGATGGAATGATACACCAGTACTGCTAGTTCATCAGACTATGTAGGATGGATTGATACACCGGTACTGCTAGTTCATCAGACTATGTAGGATTGATTGATACAGCGGTACTGCTAGTTCATCAGACTATGTAGGATGGATTGATACAGCGGTACTGCTAGTTCATCAGACTATGTAGGATGGATTGATACAGCGGTACTGCTAGTTCATCAGACTATGTAGGATTGAATGATACACCAGTACTGCTAGTTCATCAGACTATGTAGGATGGAATGATACAGCGGTACTGCTAGTTCATCAGACTATGTAGGATGGATTGATACAGCGGTACTGCTAGTTCATCAGACTATGTAGGATGGAATGATACAGCGGTACTGCTAGTTCATCAGACTATGTAGGATGGAATGATACACCAGTACTGCTAGTTCATCAGACTATGTAGGATGGATTGATACAGCAGTACTGCTAGTTCATCAGACTATGTAGGATGGAATGATACAGCGGTACTGCTAGTTCATCAGACTATGTAGGATGGAATGATACACCGGTACTGCTAGTTCATCAGACTATGTAGGATGGAATGATACAGCGGTACTGCTAGTGCATCAGACTATGTAGGATGGAATGATACAGCGGTACTGCTAGTTCATCAGACTATGTAGGATGGAATGATACAGCGGTACTGCTAGTTCATCAGACTATGTAGGATGGATTGATACAGCGGTACTGCTAGTTCATCAGACTATGTAGGATGGAATGATACAGCGGTACTGCTAGTTCACCAGACTATGTAGGATGGAATGATACAGCGGTACTGCTAGTTCATCAGACTATGTAGGATGGAATGATACACAGGTACTGCTAGTTCATCAGACTATGTAGGATGGAATGATACACCGGTACTGCTAGTTCATCAGACTATGTAGGATGGATTGAAACAGCGGTACTGCTAGTTCATCAGACTATGTAGGATGGAATGATACACCAGTACTGCTAGTTCATCAGACTATGTAGGATGGATTGATACACCGGTACTGCTAGTTCATCAGACTATGTAGGATTGATTGATACAGCGGTACTGCTAGTTCATCAGACTATGTAGGATTGATTGATACAGCAGTACTGCTAGTTCATCAGACTATGTAGGATGGAATGATACACCAGTACTGCTAGTTCATCAGACTATGTAGGATGGAATGATACACCGGTACTGCTAGTTCATCAGACTATGTAGGATGGAATGATACACCAGTACTGCTAGTTCATCAGACTATGTAGAATGGAATGATACAGCGGTATTGCTAGTTCATCAGACTATGTAGGATTGATTGATACAGCAGTACTGCTAGTTCATCAGACTATGTAGGATGGAATGATACACCAGTACTGCTAGTTCATCAGACTATGTAGGATGGAATGATACACCAGTACTGCTAGTTCATCAGACTATGTAGGATGGAATGATACACCAGTACTGCTAGTTCATCAGACTATGTAGAATGGAATGATACAGCGGTACTGCTAGTTCATCAGACTATGTAGGATGGAATGATACACCAGTACTGCTAGTTCATCAGACAATGTAGGATGGATTGATACACCGGTACTGCTAGTTCATCAGACTATGTAGGATTGATTGATACACCGGTACTGCTAGTTCATCAGACTATGTAGGATTGATTGATACAGCAGTACTGCTAGTTCATCAGACTATGTAGGATGGAATGATACACCAGTACTGCTAGTTCATCAGACTATGTAGGATGGAATGATACAGCGGTACTGCTAGTTCATCAGACTATGTAGTATGGAATGATACAGCGGTACTGCTAGTTCATCAGACTATGTAGGATGGAATGATACACCAGTACTGCTAGTTCATCAGACTATGTAGGATGGAATGATACACCGGTACTGCTAGTTCATCAGACTATGTAGGATGGAATGATACAGCGGTACTGCTAGTTCATCAGACTATGTAGGATGGAATGATACACAGGTACTGCTAGTTCATCAGACTATGTAGGATGGAATGATACACCAGTACTGCTAGTTCATCAGACTATGTAGGATGGATTGATACACCGGTACTGCTAGTTCATCAGACTATGTAGGATTGATTGATACAGCGGTACTGCTAGTTCATCAGACTATGTAGGATGGATTGATACAGCGGTACTGCTAGTTCATCAGACTATGTAGGATGGATTGATACAGCGGTACTGCTAGTTCATCAGACTATGTAGGATTGAATGATACACCAGTACTGCTAGTTCATCAGACTATGTAGGATGGAATGATACAGCGGTACTGCTAGTTCATCAGACTATGTAGGATGGATTGATACAGCGGTACTGCTAGTTCATCAGACTATGTAGGATGGATTGATACAGCGGTACTGCTAGTTCATCAGACTATGTAGAATGGAATGATACACCAGTACTGCTAGTTCATCAGACTATGTAGGATGGAATGATACAGCGGTACTGCTAGTTCATCAGACTATGTAGGATGGAATGATACACCGGTACTGCTAGTTCATCAGACTATGTAGGATGGAATGATACAGCGGTACTGCTAGTTCATCAGACTATGTAGGATGGATTGATACACCGGTACTGCTAGTTCATCAGACTATGTAGGATGGAATGATACAGCGGTACTGCTAGTTCATCAGACTATGTAGGATTGAATGATACAGCGGTACTGCTAGTTCATCAGACTATGTAGGATGGATTGATACACCGGTACTGCTAGTTCATCAGACTATGTAGGATGGATTGATACAGCGGTACTGCTAGTTCATCAGACTATGTAGGATGGATTGATACACCGGTACTGTTAGTTCATCAGACTATGTAGGATGGAATGATACAGCGGTACTGCTAGTTCATCAGACTATGTAGGATGGATTGATACAGCGGTACTGCTAGTTCATCAGACTATGTAGGATGGATTGATACACCAGTACTGTTAGTTCATCAGACTATGTAGGATGGATTGATACACCAGTACTGCTAGTTCATCAGACTATGTAGGATGGAATGATACACCGGTACTGCTAGTTCATCAGACTATGTAGGATGGAATGATACAGCGGTACTGCTAGTTCATCAGACTATGTAGGATGGAATGATACAGCGGTACTGCTAGTTCATCAGACTATGTAGGATTGAATGATACAGCGGTACTGCTAGTTCATCAGACTATGTAGAATGTAATGATACACCGGTACTGCTAGTTCATCAGACTATGTAGGATGGAATGATACAGCGGTACTGCTAGTTCATCAGACTATGTAGGATGGAATGATACAGCGGTACTGCTAGTTCATCAGACTATGTAGGATTGAATGATACAGCGGTACTGCTAGTTCATCAGACTATGTAGGATGGATTGATACAGCAGTACTGCTAGTTCATCAGACTATGTAGGATGGAATGATACAGCGGTACTGCTAGTTCATCAGACTATGTAGGATGGAATGATACAGCGGTACTGCTAGTTCATCAGACTATGTAGGATTGAATGATACAGCGGTACTGCTAGTTCATCAGACTATGTAGAATGGAATGATACACCGGTACTGCTAGTTCATCAGACTATGTAGGATGGAATGATACAGCGGTACTGCTAGTTCATCAGACTATGTAGGATGGAATGATACAGCGGTACTGCTAGTTCATCAGACTATGTAGGATGGAATGATACAGCGGTACTGCTAGTTCATCAGACTATGTAGGATGGAATGATACAGCGGTACTGCTAGTTCATCAGACTATGTAGGATGGATTGATACAGCGGTACTGCTAGTTCATCAGACTATGTAGAATGGAATGATACACCGGTACTGCTAGTTCATCAGACTAAGTAGGATGGAATGATACAGCGGTACTGCTAGTTCATCAGACTATGTAGGATGGAATGATACAGCGGTACTGCTAGTTCATCAGACTATGTAGGATTGAATGATACACCAGTACTGCTAGTTCATCAGACTATGTAGGATGGATTGATACAGCAGTACTGCTAGTTCATCAGACTATGTAGGATGGAATGATACACCAGTACTGCTAGTTCATCAGACTATGTAGGATGGATTGATACACCAGTACTGTTAGTTCATCAGACTATGTAGGATGGATTGATACACCAGTACTGCTAGTTCATCAGACTATGTAGGATGGAATGATACACCGGTACTGCTAGTTCATCAGACTATGTAGGATGGAATGATACAGCGGTACTGCTAGTTCATCAGAGTATGTAGGATGGAATGATACAGCGGTACTGCTAGTTCATCAGACTATGTAGGATTGAATGATACAGCGGTACTGCTAGTTCATCAGACTATGTAGGATGGATTGATACACCAGTACTGCTTGTTCATCAGACTATGTAGGATGGAATGATACACCAGTACTGCTAGTTCATCAGACTATGTAGGATGGATTGATACACCAGTACTGTTAGTTCATCAGACTATGTAGGATGGATTGATACACCAGTACTGCTAGTTCATCAGACTATGTAGGATGGAATGATACACCGGTACTGCTAGTTCATCAGACTATGTAGGATGGAATGATACAGCGGTACTGCTAGTTCATCAGACTATGTAGGATGGAATGATACAGCGGTACTGCTAGTTCATCAGACTATGTAGGATTGAATGATACAGCGGTACTGCTAGTTCATCAGACTATGTAGGATGGATTGATACAGCAGTACTGCTAGTTCATCAGACTATGTAGGATGGAATGATACAGCGGTACTGCTAGTTCATCAGACTATGTAGGATGGAATGATACAGCGGTACTGCTAGTTCATCAGACTATGTAGGATGGAATGATACAGCGGTACTGCTAGTTCATCAGACTATGTAGGATGGATTGATACAGCAGTACTGCTAGTTCATCAGACTATGTAGGATGGAATGATACAGCGGTACTGCTAGTTCATCAGACTATGTAGGATGGATTGATAAAGCAGTACTGCTAGTTCATCAGACTATGTAGGATGGAATGATACAGCGGTACTGCTAGTTCATCAGACTATGTAGGATTGAATGATACAGCAGTACTGCTAGTTCATCAGACTATGTAGGATGGAATGATACAGCGGTACTGCTAGTTCATCAGACTATGTAGGATGGATTGATACACCAGTACTGCTAGTTCATCAGACTATGTAGGATGGATTGATACAGCAGTACTGCTAGTTCATCAGACTATGTAGGATGGAATGATACAGCGGTACTGCTAGTTCATCAGACTATGTAGGATGGAATGATACAGCGGTACTGCTAGTTCATCAGACTATGTAGGATGGATTGATACACCAGTACTGCTAGTTCATCAGACTATGTAGGATGGAATGATACAGCGGTACTGCTAGTTCATCAGACTATGTAGGATGGAATGATACACGAGTACTGCTTGTTCATCAGACTATGTAGGATGGATTGATACACCAGTACTGCTAGTTCATCAGACTATGTAGGATGGATTGATACAGCAGTACTGCTAGTTCATCAGACTATGTAGGATGGAATGATACAGCGGTACTGCTAGTTCATCAGACTATGTAGGATGGAATGATACAGCGGTACTGCTAGTTCATAAGACTATGTAGGATGGATTGATACACCAGTACTGCTAGTTCATCAGACTATGTAGGATGGAATGATACACGAGTACTGCTAGTTCATCAGACTATGTAGGATGGATTGATACACCAGTACTGCTAGTTCATCAGACTATGTAGGATGGAATGATACAGCGGTACTGCTAGTTCATCAGACTATGTAGGATGGATTGATACAGCAGTACTGCTAGTTCATCAGACTATGTAGGATGGAATGATACACCAGTACTGCTAGTTCATAAGACTATGTAGGATGGAATGATACAGCGGTACTGCTAGTTCATCAGACTATGTAGGATTGAATGATACACCGGTACTGCTAGTTCATCAGACTATGTAGGATGGAATGATACAGCAGTACTGCTAGTTCATCAGACTATGTAGGATGGATTGATACAGCAGTACTGCTAGTTCATCAGACTATGTAGGATGGAATGATACAGCGGTACTGCTAGTTCATCAGACTATGTAGGATGGATTGATACAGCAGTACTGCTAGTTCATCAGACTATGTAGGATGGAATGATACACCAGTACTGCTAGTTCATAAGACTATGTAGGATGGAATGATACACCGGTACTGCTAGTTCATCTGACTATGTTGGATGGAATGATACAGCGGTACTGCTAGTTCATCAGACTATGTAGGATGGAATGATACAGCAGTACTGCTAGTTCATCAGACTATGTAGGATGGATTGATACACCAGTACTGCTAGTTCATCAGACTATGTAGGATGGAATGATACACCGGTACTGCTAGTTCATCAGACTATGTTGGATGGAATGATACACCGGTACTGCTAGTTCATCAGACTATGTAGTATGGAATGATACACCAGTACTGCTAGTTCATAAGACTATGTAGGATGGATTGATACACCAGTACTGCTAGTTCATCAGACTATGTAGGATGGAATGATACAGCGGTACTGCTAGCTCATCAGACTATGTAGGATGGATTGATACAGCAGTACTGCTAGTTCATCAGACTATGTAGGATGGAATGATACACCGGTACTGCTAGTTCATCAGACTATGTAGGATGGATTGATACAGCAGTACTGCTAGTTCATCAGACTATGTAGGATGGAATGATACACCGGTACTGCTAGTTCATCAGACTATGTTGGATGGAATGATACACCGGTACTGCTAGTTCATCAGACTATGTAGGATGGAATGATACACGAGTACTGCTAGTTCATCAGACTATGTAGGATGGATTGATACACCAGTACTGCTAGTTCATCAGACTATGTAGGATGGATTGATACAGCAGTACTGCTAGTTCATCAGACTATGTAGAATGGAATGATACAGCGGTACTGCTAGTTCATCAGACTATGTAGGATGGAATGATACAGCGGTACTGCTAGTTCATCAGACTATGTAGGATGGATTGATACAGCAGTACTGCTAGTTCATCAGACTATGTAGGATGGAATGATACACCGGTACTGCTAGTTCATCAGACTATGTTGGATGGAATGATACACCGGTACTGCTAGTTCATCAGACTATGTAGTATGGAATGATACAGCGGTACTGCTAGTTCATAAGACTATGTAGGATGGATTGATACACCAGTACTGCTAGTTCATCAGACTATGTAGGATGGATTGATACACCAGTACTGCTAGTTCATCAGACTATGTAGGATGGAATGATACAGCGGTACTGCTAGTTCATCAGACTATGTAGGATGGATTGATACACCAGTACTGCTAGTTCATCAGACTATGTAGGATGGATTGATACACCAGTACTGCTAGTTCATCAGACTATGTAGGATGGATTGATACAGCGGTACTGCTAGTTCATCAGACTATGTAGGATGGATTGATACAGCAGTACTGCTAGTTCATCAGACTATGTAGGATGGAATGATACACCGGTACTGCTAGTTCATCAGACTATGTTGGATGGAATGATACACCGGTACTGCTAGTTCATCAGACTATGTAGGATGGAATGATACACGAGTACTGCTAGTTCATCAGACTATGTAGGATGGATTGATACACCAGTACTGCTAGTTCATCAGACTATGTAGGATGGATTGATACAGCAGTACTGCTAGTTCATCAGACTATGTAGGATGGATTGATACAGCGGTACTGCTAGTTCATCAGACTATGTAGGATGGAATGATACACGAGTACTGCTAGTTCATCAGACTATGTAGAATGGAATGATACAGCGGTACTGCTAGTTCATCAGACTATGTAGGATGGATTGATACAGCAGTACTGCTAGTTCATCAGACTATGTAGGATGGAATGATACAGCGGTACTGCTAGTTCATCAGACTATGTAGGATGGAATGATACAGCGGTACTGCTAGTTCATCAGACTATGTAGGATGGATTGATACACCAGTACTGCTAGTTCATCAGACTATGTAGGATGGAATGATACAGCGGTACTGCTAGTTCATCAGACTATGTAGGATGGAATGATACACGAGTACTGCTAGTTCATCAGACTATGTAGGATGGAATGATACAGCGGTACTGCTAGTTCATCAGACTATGTAGGATGGATTGATACACCGGTACTGCTAGTTCATCAGACTATGTAGGATGGAATGATACAGCGGTACTGCTAGTTCATCAGACTATGTAGGATGGAATGATACACCGGTACTGCTAGTTCATCAGACTATGTAGGATGGATTGAT
Organism: Gibbula magus; assembly: GCA_936450465.1. NCBI lineage: Eukaryota > Metazoa > Mollusca > Gastropoda > Trochida > Trochidae > Gibbula > Gibbula magus. The sequence goes on along the minus strand of OW388292.1, from coordinate 2,776,860 downwards.
ACAGCAGTACTGCTAGTTCATCAGACTATGTAGGATGGAATGATACAGCGGTACTGCTAGTTCATCAGACTATGTAGGATGGAATCATACAGCGGTACTGCTAGTTCATCAGACTATGTAGGATGGATTGATACACCAGTACTGCTAGTTCATCAGACTATGTAGGATGGAATGATACAGCGGTACTGCTAGTTCATCAGACTATGTAGGATTGAATGATACACCAGTACTGCTAGTTCATCAGACTATGTAGGATGGATTGATACACCAGTACTGTTAGTTCATCAGACTATGTAGGATGGATTGATACACCAGTACTGCTAGTTCATCAGGCTATGTAGGATGGATTGATACAGCGGTACTGCTAGTTCATCAGACTATGTAGGATGGAATGATACAGCGGTACTGCTAGTTCATCAGACTATGTAGGATTGAATGATACACCAGTACTGCTAGTTCATCAGACTATGTAGGATGGAATGATACACCGGTACTGCTAGTTCATCAGACTATGTAGGATGGATTGATACAGCAGTACTGCTAGTTCATCAGACTATGTAGGATGGAATGATACACGAGTACTGCTAGTTCATCAGACTATGTAGGATGGAATGATACAGCAGTACTGCTAGTTCATCAGACTATGTAGGATGGATTGACACACCAGTACTGTTAGTTCATCAGACTATGTAGGATGGATTGATACACCAGTACTGCTAGTTCATCAGACTATGTAGGATGGAATGATACACCGGTACTGCTAGTTCATCAGACTATGTAGGATGGAATGATACAGCGGTACTGCTAGTTCATCAGACTATGTAGGATGGAATGATACAGCGGTACTGCTAGTTCATCAGACTATGTAGGATTGAATGATACAGCGGTACTGCTAGTTCATCAGACTATGTAGGATGGAATGATACACCAGTACTGTTAGTTCATCAGACTATGTAGGATGGATTGATACACCAGTACTGCTAGTTCATCAGACTATGTAGGATGGAATGATACAGCGGTACTGCTAGTTCATCAGACTATGTAGGATGGATTGATACAGCAGTACTGCTAGTTCATCAGACTATGTAGGATGGAATGATACAGCGGTACTGCTAGTTCATCAGACTATGTAGGATGGAATGATACACCAGTACTGCTAGTTCATCAGACTATGTAGGATGGAATGATACAGCAGTACTGCTAGTTCATCAGACTATGTAGGATGGAATGATACACCAGTACTGCTAGTTCATCAGACTATGAAGGATGGAATGATACAGCAGTACTGCTAGTTCATCAGACTATGTAGGATTGAATGATACACCAGTACTGCTAGTTCATCAGACTATGTAGGATGGAATGATACACCGGTACTGCTAGTTCATCAGACTATGTAGGATGGAATGATACAGCGGTACTGCTAGTTCATCAGACTATGTAGGATGGAATGATACAGCGGTACTGCTAGTTCATCAGACTATGTAGGATGGAATGATACAGCGGTACTGCTAGTTCATCAGACTATGTAGTATGGATTGATACACCAGTACTGCTAGTTCATCAGACTATGTAGGATTGAATGATACAGCGGTACTGCTAGTTCATCAGACTATGTAGGATTGAATGATACAGCAGTACTGCTAGTTCATCAGACTATGTAGGATGGAATGATACGCCAGTACTGCTAGTTCATCAGACTATGTAAGATGGAATGATACACCAGTACTGCTAGTTCATCAGACTATGTAGGATGGAATGATACACCAGTACTGCTAGTTCATCAGACTATGTAGAATGGAATGATACAGCGGTACTGCTAGTTCATCAGACTATGTAGGATGGAATGATACACCAGTACTGCTAGTTCATCAGACTATGTAGGATGGAATGATACACCAGTACTGCTAGTTCATCAGACTATGTAGGATGGATTGATACACCAGTACTGTTAGTTCATCAGACTATGTAGGATGGAATGATACACCAGTACTGCTAGTTCATCAGACTATGTAGAATGGAATGATACAGCGGTACTGCTAGTTCATCAGACTATGTAGGATGGATTGATACACCGGTACTGCTAGTTCATCAGACTATGTAGGATTGATTGATACAGCAGTACTGCTAGTTCATCAGACTATGTAGGATGGAATGATACAGCGGTACTGCTAGTTCATCAGACTATGTAGAATGGAATGATACAGCGGTACTGCTAGTTCATCAGACTATGTAGAATGGAATGATACACCGGTACTGCTAGTTCATCAGACTATGTATGATTGAATGATACAGCGGTACTGCTAGTTCATCAGACTATGTAGGATGGAATGATACAGCGGTACTGCTAGTTCATCAGACTATGTAGGATGGAATGATACAGCGGTACTGCTAGTTCATCAGACTATGTAGGATGGAATGATACAGCGGTACTGCTAGTTCATCAGACTATGTAGAATGGAATGATACACCGGTACTGCTAGTTCATCAGACTATGTAGGATTGAATGATACAGCGGTACTGCTAGTTCATCAGACTATGTAGGATTGAATGATACACCGGTACTGCTAGTTCATCAGACTATGTAGGATGGATTGATACACCAGTACTGCTAGTTCATCAGACTATGTAGGATGGAATGATACAGCGGTACTGCTAGTTCATCAGACTATGTAGGATTGAATGATACAGCGGTACTGCTAGTTCATCAGACTATGTAGGATGGAATGATACAGCGGTACTATTGATGTGGCTACCAACCTGTTTTACTGACTTTCATAACACCTTACACAAGTTCCTTGCATCTTCCAATTCTTCACCAATGTCCCGCATCTCAACCATATGTTTCATTATTCAAGTTGTCGATTTTACTTTTCATTGTTGAATGTCTTTCTCCTGTCATTATTTAATGTTTTTAGGAAATCGAATAAACATGCAGAGCCAGTAAAATATGTGTCTTGGACAAGCCAATGTTAACACTCCAATTGCCATGCTCTGTGTTTTAACTTCATCAAACATGCACGCGGTATTTGAACAACTTGACAGCCATTACAATTTTCAAATGTCAGATAAAGTACAAACCCGTGTTCAGAACGCGCTTTTAAGACGAGTTTGTCCTCCCAATTATATTTCTATCTGCAGCAGTCACACTCTGTGCTTCTGCTCTCTGTGTTTGTCTCCAGTCCCGGTGACACAGCACACGGTCTACTCTTAAATCAATGGTTACCTCCCAAAATGTCTACATGCCAAATCTACATGCCAAAACTCCTACAAAAAGTCAGGGCAGAATTTTGCAATTACCTATTTTATAATGGGAACAGCCCAGAATATGATTTAATGTAATTTGCCAAAACTTCTACAGCTGATGGAAGAAGAGGGTAGAGGATTACTGGAGTAGAGGATTAAAACAATTCCATCTTATTACTAACCAAGGAAGATGACATAGTATTTTGTGTATATTAATATTTATAGATATATATATATATCATATATTGATATATATATATATAATGAAAATATAATGAAAATTTGTATTGCGCTAAATCCATGCTTAGCATGCTCTAAGCGCTACAACAATATATGAATGTTTCGTTACATACGAAAAGTTACAATGTTCAAGTTTTTTATTTTTCGTTGCAAAAAAGCTGTTCACCAGTAAGAAAACGCCAATGGAGTTCCTTGAGTGCTGTCGGGTGTGTTTGACAATTAATATTGGATTCAGTACTGAAATTATGTTTATTCAATTCAATTCTTTATTCCGGAAATAGTGTAGGCCATCGGCCCAAGACTACAGTAGTCGTCAAGACATGTGGTACATCAATCTCAATATATATTTTAAGTGACACTCTTCGTAGAAGCATAGCTTTATGAATGTACATAGAAGTATTTCTAATTAATTCACAATTAGAAGTTGACATAAGTATATTGAACTTTGACCTGGTTGGAAATTCATAATATTTACGGGATATATGTTGTTGCCTTGGATCCCTATAAGAGTGACAGACAAGGAGAAAGTGAAACTCATCCTCAACATACCCAATCTTACACTCGTTACACAACCTACTATTTTTATCAATATTTAAATACCGTCCAGTTTCAATATGAAGCTCATGAGAGGAACACCTGAACCGAGCTAATACATGCCTGAACTTCTGTAAACTGATACATGTAATATATGATTCCTTTTGGAAGGATATTTTAAAACATAATAAACCAAAATTTTAATGCCATTTTCGAGCGCGGATCGCCAATCTTGCTCATTTATTGATTTTAAACGGTAAATGAACTCAGACATAAATTATAGACTTATAAATTTATATCCATATAGTACATTGACAGGGGAATTGATAAACAAATATAAACAAAACAATATCTCTCTCCGTGACGTTGACAGGATTTATACATTAAAACATGTAACATACATTATAACAAGAAACAATTCATATACTAACAAGTGAATACGTAAATTAACATGGACATTCAAAAATGTAAAATACGAATTTTATGCTGTTGTAACAGATAAGACATTTTTTTAAAATGTTACGTGCTTTCTAAATTACTGGAAACGTTTGCTAAAGTCAATGAATGTGCAAACAGAATCCACAATTTTTAAGTTAGTCTCATCAGATAAGTCATTGTTACCACAGTTATTGGCTTTAATACTTCTCGATAAAGTAACAACACAATAAATGTACCTTTAAGCGACAAAGAGTTACTAGATTGATGTCAAGACGTCAGATATGAAACGTTTGATTATTATATGTTATGAAATCTATATGAGAATAAACAGTTGTACAACCTACAACCTCCTGTGATATTTACTCGTAGCCTAATGAAGAAGTATTGGCACATTAATCGGACTAGTCCACTCTAACTTGAGGTAATGACCATGTGCAGTGGACCCTGAACTGTGTTGTTTTAGTCTGTAGAAGTTTTGGCATGTAGAAGTTTTGGGAGGTTATCAAATCAATTACGTTTTGAATTGGAGATTGGACAAGAACCCAACCAATGTTCCCCCACAAGTTTGTACGGTCAAAGATGCATAGACCAATCTTACGTTTCAAATAATGATGTTGGCCCATGTCCTTGCAAACACTTGGTATCGTATTTTGGACACATTTCAATTTCAGCCCTTGCTTCATTAACGTATGTTTGGCCTCTAGAACATCCTTCCTTATGTTACAGGTAATTGTAAGTGATGTCATTTTATTATGTGTACTATTATACACTTGTAAGTGGATTTCATTTTATTATGTACGATTATACCCGTGAAAGTGGAAGTCGTGCAGTGATGTGTATTGTTTTACAGATGTAAGTGGATTTCATTTTGTGATGTCTACTATTATTAACGTGTAAGTGGATTTCGCTTTGTCATGTCTACTATTATTAACGTTTTGTAAGTTGATTTCGCTTTGTGATGTTTACTATCATTAATGTTTTGTAAGTGGATTTCGCTTTGTGATGTTTACAATTATTAACGTGTAAATGGATTTTGCTGTGTGATGTCTATAATTATTAACGTGTAAGTGGATTTCGCTTTGTGATGTTTACAATTATTAACGTGTAAGTGGATTTCGCTTTGTGATGTCTACAATTATTAACATGTAAGTGGATTTCGCTTTGTGATGTCTACAATTATTAACGTGTAAGTGGATTTCGCTTTGTGATGTCTATAATTATTAACGTGTAAGTGAGTTTCGCTTTGTGACGTCTACTATTATTAATGTGTAAGTGGATTTCGCTTTGTGATGTTTACAATTATTAAAGTGTAAGTGGATTTCGCTTTGTGATGTCTACAATTATTAACGTGTAAGTGGATTTCGCTTTGTGATGTCTATAATTATTAACGTGTAAGTGGATTTCACTTTGTGATGTCTACAATTATTATCGTGTAAGTTGATTTCGCTTTGTGATGTCAATAATTTTAATGTGTACGTGGATTTCGCTTTGTGATGTCTAGTATTATTAACGTGTAAGTGGATTTCGCTTTGTGATGTTAAATATTATCAACGTGTAAGTGGATTTCGCTTTGTGATGTCTACTATTATTAACGTTTTGTAAGTGGATTTCGCTTTGTGATGTTTACTATTATTACGTGTAAGTGGATTTCGCTTTGTGATGTTTACAATTATTAACGTGTAAGTGGATTTCGCTTTGGGATGTTTACTATTATTATGTGTAAGTGGATTTCGCTTTGTGATGTCTACAATTATTAATGTGTAAGTGGATTTCGCTTTGTGATGTTTACAATTATTAACGTGTAAGTGGATTTCGCTTTGTGATGTCTACAATTATTAACGTGTAAGTGGATTTCGCTTTGTGATGTCTACAATTATTAACGTGTAAGTGGATTTCGCTTTGAGATGTCTACAATTATTAACGTGTAAGTGGATTTCGCTTTGTGATGTCTATAATTATTAACGTGTAAGTGGATTTTGCTTTGTGATGTCTACAATTATTAACGTGTAAGTGGATTAGGCTTTGTGATGTCTACAATTATAAACGTGTTAGTGGATTTCGCTTTGTGATATCTATAATTATTAACGTGTAAGTGGATTTCACTTTGTGATGTCTACAATTATTATCGTGTAAGTTGATTTCGCTTTGTGATGTCTATAATTTGAATGTGTAACTGGATTTCGCTTTGTGATGTCTACTATTATTAACGTGTAAGTGGATTTCACTTGATGATGTTAAATATTATTAACGTGTAAGTGGATTTCTCTTTGTGATGTCTACAATTATTAACGTGTAAGTGGATTTCGCTTTGTGATGTTTACTATTATTAACGTTTTGTAATTGGATTTTGCTTTGTGATGTTTACTATTATTACGAGTAAGTGGATTTCGCTTTGTGATGTTTACAATTATTAACATGTAAGTGGATTTCGCTTTGTGATGTCTACAATTATTAACGTGTAAGTGGATTTCGCTTTGTGATGTCTACAATTATTAATGTGTAAGTGGATTTCGCTTTGTGATGTTTACTATTATTACGTGTAAGTGGATTTCACTTTGTGATATCTACAATTATTAACGTGTAAGTGGATTTCGCTTTGTGATGTCTATAATTATTAACGTGTAAGTGGATTTCGCTTTGTGATGTCTACTATTATTAACTTGTAAGTGGATTTCGCTTTGTGATGTCTACAATTATTAACGTGAAAGTGGATTTCTCTTTGTGATGTCTACAATTATTAACGTGTAAGTGGATTTCGCTTTGTGATGTCTATAATTATTAACGTGTAAGTGAGTTTCGCTTTGTGACGTCTACTATTATTAAAGTGTAAGTGGATTTCGCTTTGTGATGTCTACAATTATTAACGTGTAAGTGGATTTCGCTTTGTGATGTCTATAATTATTAACGTGTAAGTGGATTTCACTTTGTGATGTCTACAATTATTATCGTGTAAGTTGATTTCGCTTTGTGATGTCTATAATTTTAATGTGTACGTGGATTTCGCTTTGTCATGTCTACTATTATTAACGTGTAAGTGGATTTCGCTTTGTGATGTTAAATATTATTAACGTGTAAGTGGATTTCGCTTTGTGATGTCTACTATTATTAACGTTTTGTAAGTGGATTTCGCTTTGTGATGTTTACAATTATTAACGTGTAAGTGTATTTCGCTTTGGGATGTTTACTATTATTATGTGTAAGTGGATTTCGCTTTGTGATGTCTACAATTATTAACGTGTAAGTGGATTTCGCTTTGTGATGTCTATAATTATTAATGTGTAAGTGGATTTTGCTTTGTGATGTCTACTATTATTAACTTGTAAGTGGATTTCGCTTTGTGATGTTTACAATTATTAACGTGTAAGTGGATTTCGCTTTGTGATGTCTACAATTATTAACGTGTAAGTGGATTTCGCTTAGTGATGTCTTCAATTATTAACGTTTAAGTGGATTTCGCTTTGTGATGTCTATAATTATTAACGTGTAAGTGGATTTCGCTTCGTGATGTCTACAATTATTAACGTGTAAGTGGATTTCGCTTTGTGATGTCTACAATTATTAACGTGTAAGTGGATTTCACTTTGTGATGTCTATAATTATTAACGTGTAAGTGGATTTCGCTTTGTGATGTCTACAATTAATAACGTGTAAGTGGATTTCGCTTTGTGATGTCTACAATTATAAACGTGTAAGTGGATTTCGCTTTGTGATGTTAAATATTATACACGTGTGCACGTATTTAACTTTGTGTCTGTATAACAATACACATGGATTGGTCTATGCATCTTTCACCGTACAAACTTGTGGGGGAACATTGTTTGGGTTCTTGTCCAATCTCCAATTTAAAACGTCAATTGGTTTAAGAGTAGACTGTGTGCTGTGTCACCGGGACTGGAGACAAACACAGAGAGCAGAAGCACAGAGTGTGACTGCTGCAGATGGAAATATAATTGGGAGGACAAACTCGTCTTAAAAGCGCGTTCTGAACATGGGTCTGTACATTGTCTGACAAATACTCCCCACTGATTACTTCGAGGACAGTTTACTGATAACTTGTTCTTTTAATGACCTTGCATATTTGATGCAAATACACTTTGGACGTGCATTAACATCTAGGGCAAAAGTTGAACTTGAAACATTGCCAGCTGATGACCGGGTTAAGCCTAAGGTTAGGGCTAGGGTGATACAATCGGCCAGAGCTATTCAACAATATTTACTTAATGATTTCTTTAATCGTACAACATAAACTTATGTTATGCAACTGTACAAAAAATGTCGGATTAATATTTTGGTTTAGGTTGAAGAATTGGTATTTTTAATCTAGTACTTTTTATTGGGACATTTTATTTGACTGACAAGTTCAATGGCTTGCACTTCGTTATTTACCCTTTTACGAATAACGTGATCGGCAAACAACAAGTCCAGTATGTCGAGAGTCGAGATCAAAGGCAATCATATATGAGGTACTTTGAATGACGCCACGGAACAATGGTCCACAACGTCAAACGCAATTTATCAGTCATGACAAGACGTGTTGCCCTGGTCGAAGATGTTCTATATTTCTATATTCTAATTGGATAGTTTGTTAATGCATAATATGCATGCACAATGCATTTTCATAGTTTGACGGCAGTAATATTAGATTGACGTACTTGATATTGATTTTACCAATCATTTGATATATATATATATATATATATATATATATATATATATATATATATATATATAAATTTATTTTAAATTGATATAGCATAAAATGCATAATGCATAAAATATAATCCTAATAACGATTTACTAATTTTATTTGATAAAAAGCCAACTTAAAACCTGCAAATGCAATTAAACAATACATCAAAACTGGTTTGGTTTAAACATATATTGACATAAAGGTCAAACGGATTATACACTTATGTACACTTACTTGGCCTTCTCATTTACAGAAATGATTATTTTATAAAAGGTTTAATGAATATGAATAAATACATATTTACAAATGTGCAAGAAATGTACAATGCAGTATGATTAAACGTAAAACAATTTCTCATAGTATTTACATAACATAAATGTAATTTTATAATGACCACCAACGCAACAGCAACATTCAAAGATATATTCAATACAGTTTGGAGTTAAGGGGAATTCTCGCTGATGCTAGACTACCCTTGACCGAGCAACGATCAAGCCCGAGCATGGGGCCAATTTTGCAGACTTGAATGAAATAACGATGCCAAATTGGTGGTATAAAGCGGCAGTGCATAGCCAAGCATTGACTACGCCCAAGCATTGGACCAAAACTGATTGAGTGAGTGAGTGGGTTTAACGCCGCTCTCAAGATTATTTCACTTATATCGCGGCTGCTGGTATTATGGCAGGGAGAAAGCCCGCAACGCCAAAACTGGCATGTATTCCTGAGCGTCAGAAGTCGTCCAGTTTTGGCTACTGTTAATACCCTAAAGCAAAGGTATTTATTACCAAAGTGTGAGTGGAGGGGATGACTTATCATCCATGATGATACATAAACGCCACAGCAACACAAATTACATGTAAAGAAAGGGATCATCATCGAGCATGATCATGTCTGAGCATCAGGACCAAATCATAGTAAAAACCGTCTGAGCATCAGACACCATGTTTGGCAACGACAACGACTGATTGCGTACAAAAACAAAGTGCATGTAAAGAAATATAAATGCTAAGGGGTTCATGATCAAGCATGATTATCAGGAAGGCACAAGGATAATCTGAGCATTAGAACTGGCAACACCAAATATTGTGAGCCTAAAAACATAATACAATAATAAGCAAATGACATGTTAAACATATAGATTATGATCTGAGATTGTAGTAATGGCAACATCATTAATAATGTACATAGTGCAAAGGTAGAATTCCCAAGTAAAACGTGACTGGAAATATATAGAGCTGCAACATTACTAAAAGGTGGTTGAATGGGGAGGAGGTGGGAAACAGACTCTAGCAAAACGTAAACAAGGCTGGACAATGGAAGTGGACTGGACGTGCGCACACGAAAGAAAGTTGCATTTGGGCCTCGTCGGCAGTCTCCGTGAAGTAAAAACGACTGCTGATTGGTTTACAAATCTACGAGGTCTGTCGAAGTGAATAATCGCCCTGTACTGTTCATTGGCTGATGGGAATAAGGGAAAGGTAACTCTAGTGAATTACTACAGCCTGGAACTTACACTACGTTGAAGGATGGTTTGACATACACTCCGATGTTAATAAAACTTGAAAATTCATAGAACACCACTCTTCCGTCCCTGAAGGGATTTAGGATCCTTGTTGGTAACAAGAAAATATACAGACATGAAAATATGCACACGATAAATCGAACTCGTTTCCTTGTCATTATAAACCTGCTGAAGATTCAAGCTGATAAGACATATATACAGATAGCACACTGAAAGACAACATGTAAAGCAAACATTAAAAAACATAACGATACGTATATGGGGTATACTGTTTATGTTAAGACATTAAATATAACAATACAATAATACTAAATGGCTAAAAATGTATTAGTTTTATTAATAAAATCTTAAAAAGTAAAATATGTTCTTCCTTGATAAGATTGACATTTCCTTTCAAAATTGTTTCTAATGTTGGTCTAAATCCTAAATCTCGAATTTTCCTGAACAAGTAGTTTCTGTCATGATGATATAATTTACATTAAAAAACAATGATGAGCATTTTCACAACGATATCACATATATACAAGATATTTTACCTGGTCATCACTCAATCAATCAATCAAACTAGTCATTTATATAACGCCTATATCCAATCCATGAAAGTCTGCTCGGAGATCTGACACAAAGTTTCAGTTATATGCCAACTCGAAGAGAGGTATCTTCAAACAGGATTTAAAGTCATTAAGTGCTACATTTAGTTCGCAATCTTAACAAGAATACATCAAATGTGGATGAACTAACAGATCTCTACAACCAGACACTTCGAGAGTTACTCAACAAAAATGCCCCTTGAAACAGAGAACATTTGTCCAGAGACCACGATGTGAATGGTATGATGACACAATTCAACAGGCAAATTGGGAGAAGCGGAGAGAAGAGCGGAAGTGGCGGAAAAGCAAACTGGAAATCAATCGCCAGATTTATAAATCATGCAGAAATAGGGTATATACGTTGATACGTTGATACGTTGATACGACACTGTAAGGGCCAGTTCTACAGGAATGTTTCAGAAATAGGGTATATACGTTGATACGACACTGTAAGGGCCAGTTCTACAGGAATGTTTCAGAAATAGGGTATATACGTTGGTACGTCACTGTCAGGGCCAGTTCTACAGGAATGTTTCAGAAATAGGGTATATACGTTGATACGACACTGTAAGGGCCAGTTCTACAAGAATGTGTCAGAAATAGGGTATATACGTTGATACGACACTGTAAGGGCCAGTTCTACAGGAATATTTCAGAAATAGGGTAAATACGTTGATACGACACTGTAAGGGCCAGTTCTACAGGAATGTTCCAGAAATAGGGTATATACGTTGATACGACACTGTAAGGGCCAGTTCTACAGGAATGTTTCAGAAATTGGGTATATACGTTGATACGACACTGTAAGGGCCAGTTCTACAGGGATGTTTCAGAAATAGGGTATATACGTTGATACGACACTGTAAGGGCCAGTTCTACATGAATGTTTCAGAAATAGGGTATATACGTTGGTACGACACTGTAAGGGCCAGTTCTACAAGAATGTTTCAGAAGTAGGGTATATACGTTGGTACGACACTATAAGGGCCAGTTCTACAAGAATGTTTCAGAAATAGGGTATATACGTTGATACGACACTGTAAGGGCCAGTTCTACAGGAATGTTTCAGAAATAGGGTATATACGTTGGTACGACACTGTCAGGGCCAGTTCTACAAATAGGGTATATACGTTGGTACGACACTGTAAGGACCAGTTCTACAAGAATGTTTCAGAAATAGGGTATATACGTTGATACGACACTGTAAGGGCCAGTTCTACAAGAATGTTTCAGAAATAGGGTATATACGTTGATACGACACTGTAAGGGCCAGTTCTACAGGAATGTTTCAGAAATAGGGTATATACGTTGATACGACACTGTAAGGGCCAGTTCTACAGGAATGTTTCAGAAATAGGGTATATACGTTGGTACGACACTGTCAGGGCCAGTTCTACAAATAGGGTATATACGTTGGTACGACACTGTAAGGACCAGTTCTACAAGAATGTTTCAGAAATAGGGTATATACGTTGATACGACACTGTAAGGGCCAGTTCTACAAGAATGTTTCAGAAATAGGGTATATACGTTGATACGACACTGTAAGGGCCAGTTCTACAAGAATGTTTCAGAAATAGGGTATATACGTTGATACGACACTGTAAGGGCCAGTTCTACAGGAATGTTTCAGAAATAGGGTATATACGTTGGTACGACACTGTCAGGGCCAGTTCTACAAATAGGGTATATACGTTGGTACGACACTGTAAGGACCAGTTCTACAAGAATGTTTCAGAAATAGGGTATATACGTTGATACGACACTGTAAGGGCCAGTTCTACAAGAATGTTTCAGAAATAGGGTATATACGTTGATACGACACTGTAAGGGCCAGTTCTACAGGAATGTTTCAGAAATAGGGTATATACGTTGGTACGACACTGTCAGGGCCAGTTCTACAAATAGGGTATATACGTTGATACGACACTGTAAGGGCCAGTTCTACAGGAATGTTTCAGAAATAGGGTATATACGTTGGTACGACACTGTAAGGGCCAGTTCTACAAGAATGTTTCAGAAATAGGGTATATACGTTGTCACGACACTGTCAGGGCCAGTTCTACAAATAGGGTATATACGTTGGTACGACACTGTCAGGGCCAGTTCTACAAATAGGGTATATACGTTGGTACGACACTGTCAGGGCCAGTTCTACAAATAGGGTATATACGTTGATACGACACTGTAAGGGCCAGTTCTACAAGAATGTTTCAGAAATAGGGTATATACGTTGGTACGACACTGTCAGGGCCAGTTCTACAAATAGGATATACGTTGGTACGACACTGTCAGGGCCAGTTCTACAAATAGGGTATATACGTTGGTACGACACTGTAAGGGCCAGTTCTACAAATAGGGTATATACGTTGATACGCCACTGTAAGGGCCAGTTCTACAAGAATGTTTCAGAAATAGGGTATATACGTTGGTACGACACTGTCAGGGCCAGTTCTACAAATAGGGTATATACGTTGATACGACACTGTAATTAAGGGCCAGTTCTACAAATAGGTTATATACGTTGATACGACACTGTAATTAAGGGCCAGTTCTACAAATAGGGTATATACGTTGATACGACACTGTCAGGGCCAGTTCTACAAATAGGGTATATACGTTGGTACGACACTGTAAGGGCCAGTTCTACAGGAATGTTTCAGAAATAGGGTATACACGTTGGTACGACACTGTCAGGGCCAGTTCTACAGGAATGTTTCAGAAATAGGGTAAATACGTTGATACGACACTGTAAGGGCCAGTTCTACAGGAATGTTCCAGAAATAGGGTATATACGTTGATACGACACTGTAAGGGCCAGTTCTACAGGAATGTTTCAGAAATTGGGTATATACGTTGATACGACACTGTAAGGGCCAGTTCTACAGGGATGTTTCAGAAATAGGGTATATACGTTGATACGACACTGCAAGGGCCAGTTCTACATGAATGTTTCAGAAATAGGGTATATACGTTGGTACGACACTGTAAGGGCCAGTTCTACAAGAATGTTTCAGAAGTAGGGTATATACGTTGGTACGACACTGTAAGGGCCAGTTCTACAAGAATGTTTCAGAAATAGGGTATATACGTTGATACGACACTGTAAGGGCCAGTTCTACAGGAATGTTTCAGAAATAGGGTATATACGTTGATACGACACTGTCAGGGCCAGTTCTACAAATAGGGTATATACGTTGGTACGACACTGTAAGGACCAGTTCTACAAGAATGTTTCAGAAATAGGGTATATACGTTGATACGACACTGTAAGGGCCAGTTCTACAAGAATGTTTCAGAAATAGGGTATATACGTTGATACGACACTGTAAGGGCCAGTTCTACAGGAATGTTTCAGAAATAGGGTATATACGTTGGTACGACACTGTCAGGGCCAGTTCTACAAATAGGGTATATACGTTGATACGACACTGTAAGGGCCAGTTCTACAGGAATGTTTCAGAAATAGGGTATATACGTTGGTACGACACTGTAAGGGCCAGTTCTACAAGAATGTTTCAGAAATAGGGTATATACGTTGGTACGACACTGTCAGGGCCAGTTCTACAAATAGGGTATATACGTTGGTACGACACTGTCAGGGCCAGTTCTACAAATAGGGTATATACGTTGGTACGACACTGTCAGGGCCAGTTCTACAAATAGGGTATATACGTTGATACGACACTGTAAGGGCCAGTTCTACAAGAATGTTTCAGAAATAGGGTATATACGTTGGTACGACACTGTCAGGGCCAGTTCTACAAATAGGATATACGTTGGTACGACACTGTCAGGGCCAGTTCTACAAATAGGGTATATACGTTGGTACAACACTGTAAGGGCCAGTTCTACAAATAGGGTATATACGTTGATACGCCACTGTAAGGGCCAGTTCTACAAGAATGTTTCAGAAATAGGGTATATACGTTGGTACGACACTGTCAGGGCCAGTTCTACAAATAGGGTATATACGTTGATACGACACTGTAATTAAGGGCCAGTTCTACAAATAGGTTATATACGTTGATACGACACTGTAATTAAGGGCCAGTTCTACAAATAGGGTATATACGTTGATACGACACTGTCAGGGCCAGTTCTACAAATAGGGTATATACGTTGGTACGACACTGTAAGGGCCAGTTCTACAGGAATGTTTCAGAAATAGGGTATACACGTTGGTACGACACTGTCAGGGCCAGTTCTACAGGAATGTTTCAGAAATAGGGTATATACGTTGATACGACACTGTCAGGGCCAGTTCTACAAATAGGGTATATACGTTGGTACGACACTGTCAGGGCCAGTTCTACAAATAGGGTATATACGTTGGTACGACACTGTAAGGACCAGTTCTACAAGAATGTTTAAGAAATAGCGTATATACGTTGGTACGACACTGTCAGGGCCAGTTCTACAAATAGGGTATATACGTTGGTACGACACTGTAAGGGCCAGTTCTACAAATAGGGTATATACGTTGATACGACACTGTCAGGGCCAGTTCTACAAATAGGGTATATACGTTGATACGACACTGTAATTAAGGGCCAGTTCTACAAATAGGGTATATACGTTGATACGACACTGTCAGGGCCAGTTCTACAAATAGGGTATATACGTTGATACGACACTGTCAGGGCCAGTTCTACAAATAGGGTATATACGTTGATACGACACTGTCAGGGCCAGTTCTACAAATAGGGTATATACGTTGGTACGACACTGTCAGGGCCAGTTCTACAAGAATGTTTCAGAAATAGGGTATATACGTTGGTACGACACTGTCAGGGCCAGTTCTACAAGAATGTTTCATAAATAGGGTATATACGTTGGTACGACACTGTCAGGGCCAGTTCTACAAATAGGGTATATACGTTGATACGACACTGTAAGGGCCAGTTCTACAAGAATGTTTCAGAAATAGGGTATATACGTTGGTACGACACTGTAAGGGCCAGTTCTACAAATAGGGTATATACGTTGGTACGACACTGTCAGGGCCAGTTCTACAAATAGGGTATATACGTTGATACGACACTGTAAGGGCCAGTTCTACAAATAGGGTATATACGTTGGTACGACACTGTAAGGGCCAGTTCTACAAATAGGGTATATACGTTGGTACGACACTGTAAGGGCCAGTTCTACAAATAGGGTATATACGTTGATACGACACTGTCAGGGCCAGTTCTACAAATAGGGTATATACGTTGATACGACACTGTAAGGGCCAGTTCTACAAGAATGTTTCAGAAATAGGGTATATACGTTGATACGACACTGTCAGGGCCAGTTCTACAAATAGGGTATATACGTTGATACGACACTGTAAGGGCCAGTTCTACAAGAATGTTTCAGAAATAGGGTATATACGTTGGTACGACACTGTAAGGGCCAGTTCTACAAATAGGGTATATACGTTGGTACGACACTGTCAGGGCCAGTTCTACAAATAGGGTATATACGTTGGTACGACACTGTAAGGGCCAGTTCTACAAATAGGGTATATACGTTGATACGACACTGTCAGGGCCAGTTCTACAAATAGGGTATATACGTTGATACGACACTGTCAGGGCCAGTTCTACAAATAGGGTATATACGTTGATACGACACTGTAATTAAGGGCCAGTTCTACAAATAGGGTATATACGTTGGTACGACACTGTCAGGGCCAGTTCTACAAATAGGGTATATACGTTGGTACGACACTGTAAGGGCCAGTTCTACAAATAGGGTATATACGTTGATACGACACTGTCAGGGCCAGTTCTACAAATAGGGTATATACGTTGATACGACACTGTAATGGCCTGTTCTACAAATAGGGTATATACGTTGATACGAAACTGTAATTAAGGGCCAGTTCTACAAATAGGGTAGATACGTTGATACGACACTGTAATTAAGGGCCAGTTCTACAAATAGGGTATATACGTTGATACGACACTGTAAGGGCCAGTTCTACAAATAGGGTATATACGTTGATACGACACTTTAAGGGCCAGTTCTACAAATAGGGTATATACGTTGATACGACACTGTAATTAAGGGCCAGTTCTACAAATAGGTTATATACGTTGATACGACACTTTAAGGGCCAGTTCTACAAATAGGGTATATACGTTGATACGACACTGTAATTAAGGGCCAGTTCTACAAATAGGTTATATACGTTGATACGACACTGTCAGGGCCAGTTCTACAAATAGGGTATATACGTTGATACGACACTGTCAGGGCCAGTTCTACAAATAGGGTATATACGTTGATACGACACTGTAAGGGCCAGTTCTACAAATAGGGTATATACGTTGATACGACACTGTAATTAAGGGCCAGTTCTACAAATAGGTTATATACGTTGATACGACACTGTCAGGGCCAGTTCTACAAATAGGGTATATACGTTGATACGACACTGTAAGGGCCAGTTCTACAAATAGGGTATATACGTTGATACGACACTGTAATTAAGGGCCAGTTCTACAAAAGGTTATATACGTTGATACGACACTGTAAGGGCCAGTTCTACAAATAGGGTATATACGTTGATACGACACTGTCAGGGCCAGTTCTACAAATAGGGTATATACGTTGATACGATACTGTCAGGGCCAGTTCTACAAATAGGGTATATACGTTGATACGACACTGTAAGGGCCAGTTCTACAAATAGGGTATATACGTTGATACGACACTGTAATTAAGGGCCAGTTCTACAAATAGGTTATATACGTTGATACGACACTGTAAGGGCCAGTTCTACAAATAGGTTATATACGTTGATACGACACTGTAAGGGCCAGTTCTACAAATAGGGTATATACGTTGATACGACACTGTAATTAAGGGCCAGTTCTACAAAAAGGTTGTATACGTTGATACGACACTGTCAGGGCCAGTTCTACAAATAGGGTATATACGTTGATACGACACTGTCAGGGCCAGTTCTACAAATAGGGTATATACGTTGATACGACACTGTCAGGGCCAGTTCTACAAATAGGGTATATACGTTGGTACGACACTGTAAGGGCCAGTTCTACAAATAGGGTATATATGTTGATACGACACTGTCAGGGCCAGTTCTACAAATAGGGTATATACGTTGATACGACACTGTCAGGGCCAGTTCTACAAATAGGGTATATACGTTGATACGACACTGTCAGGGCCAGTTCTACAAATAGGGTATATACGTTGATACGACACTGTCAGGGCCAGTTCTACAAATAGGGTATATACGTTGATACGATACTGTAAGGGCCAGTTCTATAAATAGGGTATGTACGTTGATACGACACTGTCAGGGCCAGTTCTACAAATAGGGTATATACGTTGGTACGACACTGTCAGGGCCAGTTCTACAAATAGGGTATATACGTTGATACGACACTGTCAGGGCCAGTTCTACAAATAGGGTATATACGTTGATACGACACTGTCAGGGCCAGTTCTACAGGAATGTTTCAGAAATAGGGTATATACGTTGGTACGACACTGTCAGGGCCAGTTCTACAAATAGGTTATATACGTTGATACGACACTGTAAGGGCCAGTTCTACAAATAGGGTATATACGTTGATACGACACTGTCAGGGCCAGTTCTACAAATAGGGTATATACGTTGATACGATACTGTAAGGGCCAGTTCTACAAGAATGTTTCAGAAATAGGGTATATACGTTGGTACGACACTGTAAGGGCCAGTTCTACAAATAGGGTATATACGTTGATACGACACTGTAAGGGCCAGTTCTACAAATAGGGTATATACGTTGGTACGACACTGTCAGGGCCAGTTCTACAAATAGGGTATATACGTTGATACGACACTGTCAGGGCCAGTTCTACAAATAGGGTATATACGTTGGTACGACACTGTCAGGGCCAGTTCTACAAATAGGTTATATACGTTGATACGACACTGTAAGGGCCAGTTCTACAAATAGGGTATATACGTTGATACGACACTGTCAGGGCCAGTTCTACAAATAGGGTATATACGTTGGTACGACACTGTCAGGGCCAGTTCTACAAATAGGTTATATACGTTGATACGACACTGTAAGGGCCAGTTCTACAAATAGGGTATATACGTTGATACGACACTGTAATTAAGGGCCAGTTCTACAAATAGGGTATATACGTTGATACGACACTGTCAGGGCCAGTTCTACAAATAGGGTATATACGTTGATACGATACTGTAAGGGCCAGTTCTACAAATAGGGTATATACGTTGATACGACACTGTCAGGGCCAGTTCTACAAATAGGGTATATACGTTGGTACGACACTGTCAGGGCCAGTTCTACAAATAGGGTATATACGTTGATACGACACTGTCAGGGCCAGTTCTACAAATAGGGTATATACGTTGATACGACACTGTCAGGGCCAGTTCTACAAATAGGGTATATACGTTGATACGACACTGTCAGGGCCAGTTCTACAAATAGGGTATATACGTTGGTACGACACTGTAAGGGCCAGTTCTACAAATAGGGTATATACGTTGATACGACACTGTAAGGGCCAGTTCTACAAATAGGGTATATACGTTGATACGACACTGTCAGGGCCAGTTCTACAAATAGGGTATATACGTTGATACGACACTGTCAGGGCCAGTTCTACAGGAATGTTTCAAAACTTGAGGGAAAGCCAAGAGAGATGTACAAAAAAAACAAAGAAAATGTGAGGACACAGTTCGACCAGAACAGAAGGTGTTGACAAACCTGAACTTGCTGACAAGTTCAGCGAGTTATTTGAGTCAAAAATTCCAAATATCAGGAGCCAACAACTGCCTTAGACTCTGGCGCCACTGATGAGAAAATACCCTGTTACCACGTAAATTGTAAATAACGACGTGAATTGTAATACTGCAGCAAATCGTAATAAATATTGACGTAAAATGCAATAACAACGTAAATTGTAATAATTTTTAACGTAAATTGTAAGACGTAAATTGTAACAAAAAAAATTGAAAAAATTGTAATAACCGTTACTTGCGGTAAAATGTAACACATATTTACGTAAATTGCAATAACATTTTCATGATACAAATAGGCAGATATATATTTCTATGTGTGTCTTTGAATACCATATATTTATTTCATGGGGTTACTCACGATCGGTAGAGACATTAGAAAATAAGTTTTGGGAACATAGCTATAGTAACAGTATAAATGTAACCGGGTGTGAGTGGGGTGAAAAGAATCCAGACACGGGTCACGGGGAGAGGTGAGAGGTTTTTTTGCTGTAGATCGGAGCACAGGGGCTTGTTTTGTCGAAACTAGCGATTACAAAGAATAGGAAGTCGACGATCACGCTCCATATACTATTTTTAAAAATACACTTTTTTATAGTATATGGGGCTGGATCGTCGACTTCATATTCTTTGTAATCGCTAGTTTCGACAATACAAGCCCCTATGGATCGGAGAAGTAAAGAGTAAACGAGTATTTCACTGTAAGGAAAAACCAATATACAATTTGTTAAATCATTCAAACAAATTCACAATTAATTTTAAGTGCAAACTAAAGAAATACAATCATTTACTTCACAGTTACACGTCATGTAAATGTACTTATTATACTTCATAAACCAGAGCTCCAATTAGGAATTATGAGAAGATGATTAATGTAATATTGTTAAAACAGGTACAAGTCACCAAGGGAGGTAATCCCTCGTGAAAACGTAATGTCAATAAATATTTACATCACAGAATATTTTATTCTGTTGCAACACATTACGTTTTACCATAATATTAATTATAAACAATCACGAATCTAGTATTTATTCGATCGTCATTTGTCTGTTGTACCCCACTTCCGGTCTCGTTGCCATGGTTTCTTTTGTTACAACAGTAGGTGTACTAGCCGATACCGTAGTTGTATTTCTGATATACCTACACTTTTAGAGTCAAATTACTTTCTAAACACATTTTACACAATAATATCTATACACGATTTAAATCGAAGTCAAGATACTCTACAAAATTTTGCATGTTTCAATCGAAACCTGGGATCGAACCAATGACCTCTATCTTTCCTGACCAGAGGTTTACCCACCCAGCCATGAGGGCAGATGAAAATTGATTACATTTTTCTTGACCAATTTGTATACTGCCTGAAATAATATGTGTGGTTTGTGTATTTGTTTATGAATGTCATTGGTAAGTATTTTTGGGATGCAAACTGTCTTACACATATTGAATTTAGTTTATTCTCAAAACTCAGGTCATGTGACATTTGCCATTAGCTCTGTTGTGAAGCTAGTATATTTCAGCGATATATATTTCCGTGCATGATGCGCATGCTTTTTCTGAAGCGCGCTGACAGTTGTAGTATGTGAGGGTCTTAATCACTGAGTTTATATTAAAAACAATCAAAGTTTATAAAAGTTTCATATTTTTGTTATTTTCAGAATAAAAATGTTCTTTGCAAAAGAAACTCGACAGGAGTGAGGAATAAGTCAGATGTACCCACTCTTTTCCGAGGGCATTGGCTGATACACCTATTGATTTCAAGAATCGCTGAGTTGGCATGCACGTGAAATTGACAAGGTCAGGTGCGGTGATTTGAATTAACCAATGAGATCAACGGGATTGGGTAATAACACCTGAAACGGCTTGCTAGTAACATATACTTACCCAACCTTCCTTACTTAATATAAACCTGCATACTAAATATTACTCTACTTATTGCTAACTGAACAGAACAGAACAGAACAGAACAGAAGTTTATTGCATTTCAGGGCCAGGAGGCCTAGAGTACAGTTACAGATATATATAATGTATGTAATACAATTTCAGAACGCTATATATATCTTAATTTATTAATTTAAATACTTTATACAGGTAGGTGGCAAGGCGGAGCAATAGATTACTGTTGGTTGTTGATAACAGAGCAATGAAATGTTGCGTAGATGGATGTGTATAATAATAATTTGGTATATAATGTTCACGGAGTTGAGAGTAATATGGACATATGAACAAAACATGATATTCATCTTCTTCACCTTCTCCACAATACGGACATATTAAATCTACTTATTGCTAACTAAATGATTATAATACACGGTTTAAAGTAGATATAAAAAACATAAGGAATACATGATATAAAAAAAAACAAGTTTATCAACAAATTATGTACAAAACAAACTGCCTGCCACATAAATGAGAGGGAGAGAGAGGAAGGGAAGGAAAGAAAGAGAACGGTAAGAGAGATACCATGATTATATAAGATTTGCAATCGCTTAGAATTTAGAAGAGCATTAATAAGTGTTTGGAAAGGAGAACGGTGAAATTGCGGGTCATAGTGTAATTTCAAAACAAATAATACATAGGAAAAGAACCCAAGAAAAACTCAGTTTCACCACAGTGAGAGTAATGTTCCCAAAGAGGTTTGTGAGTTTCACCTTCATTTTCAAACTCCTCACACTGTAGTTACGTCTCTCAAGCCTTTATGAGTGTATTCAATATACATGTAGTTTTAGGCCTTAGGCCGATGTTATTCTTAGGAAGATGCAGGGCTCACTAGATTTTGGTGACATTGATATTTTTTTCTATGATAAACTTGCTTCCAAAGATTTCATGTCTCTTACAGACTTCGCCAAACATCGTCAGTGCGCGGAGGCAGATCCTACTGTTTAGGAAACTGGTTTGGGCTGCTATATTGTAAAATACATTTTTACAAAAATGTTACAGACAACTCCGTATGCTCCCATTGTCTTACAAGAAGGTAGTATTGTAAATAGCTATTAGATAACAACGATAACATCGTTCAAAATATCTTGATTAGTTAAGAATATTTCGTTAAACAGCTTTTTATTGTAAGTATTATAAATTATTCTCTTACATGAGGGGGTGTTTGAGAATAAACACATTAGTTAGAATTTTTATCGATATGGTCTGTTTGTTGATTATATGAATTGTTTGAAACACATTTTGAAATTTAAACAAAGCTTGCGTATTGTGTGAATGTCATCCTAAATTGATAACGCACGGAGAGAAGAATGATAGTGGTAAAGTGATACTTTGGGCTAGAGCACTGTATGAATATGAAGTTCTATATGGTTGACCCAGTAGATAATATATAATGTAGTTCACCTACAATCCTTTTGGAAGTGTACAATCGACACTCTTTTTAATCGTTTAGAACATAGGCCTGTCATGACTGAATTGAAGGGAGATCCAGTAACAAAGATGTTTCTTGGAAAATTTAGGCACTGCCAATTGGTTTCCGAAAATGTCGTTTAAAAATAATAGTAATGACACTTGGGATTTGATTATCTTGGTTATTGATACCTCCTCAGACAGTTTTTGAGGTACACGAGTCCATTCCATAACCCAATTTGCCTTTTGTGTTATCTATGCAAGCCAAACTGTGTCCCTCTATTATATCAAGTAAGAAATGTTTTTAAATGTATTTGATCAAAACGCAAAACCGTCCTTGTTTTCGCGTGGATTTAATTTTTTTTTTAGAATCATTAGCTCTATAGTTTATCAGCCTTTTGCATGCTTTTAAGGTAAATTATCATATAAACCCACTAACTGGTAACTCCGATAGTACCAAATGCCAGAGGGAAGGTCATTTCATTTAAATGAAATTAACATGCTTTGCTCACACATTGTAATTTAAAAACACAAACATGTATATGATTGATTTCTTACAACCAACAAATGTTGGAATTACTTAAAACACCAGTTTGTAACTACAAACTGCAGCCATCCCACCCAACTCATTCATACCCCTCAAGTGTCCTTCGCTCAAATAAGTCGATGAAATGTATTTGAAAAATAATGTCAACAATAGTAAAACACCCTTCTCTTTTCGGAAAATCAAGTTACAAATGAGTGTACATTGTTCCGTAAAGCCATTTTTTTGTCATTCGAAATAATAAAATGTGTTCACAATAAAATGGCCGCCAAAAAACGTGCTACAGCGCCTTTAACCTTACCCCATCTTCTTCTCACAAAGGTTGTTGCTCTGGTATCCAATTACCACAGCAATTCACTGGTTATGCAAACCTATTCAATTCAATTTCTATTCAAAAGCGTGACCAGCAAGGGTAGAGGGAGGAAAAGCTGGATTATGATATAGCTCCAAAATGTATATTATTGGAACTAGAACAATGAAATCTTACTCTCCAAACAAAGATGATATGTGGAGCACAGTGGTGTAGTGGTTAGCATGCTTGCCTTTCACGCCAACGGCCCGGGTTCGAATCCCGGTGGAGACACCAAACATTTGTGACCTGGGTCACTGTGTTGTGCCCCTGGGCAAGGCACTTCATCCACATTGCACTCAGTCCACCCAGCTGTTTAAATGGGTACCTGAACACGGGTGGTACGGACCTATATGGTCGCGCGGAGCACCGAAAGTACAGTTCCTTCAGGGTAATAATTGACCGCCATTGAGCAGTGCTTGCACTGGATATTAGGCGTTAAAATGTATATTATTATTATTATTATATTTATTCCAAGCATAAATAAATAAATAAGAACAAGTTCTATGGATAGTCAACTTCTTTATTGATATGAGTGCGACGTTTCGATGCAGATACTAGCACCGTTATCAAGCAAGTGGTACATTATCATGACAACAGGAGAATATATACAATTATGGTAATTATGTTTTTACATGTGATTGGATTGATGTACATAGTTGTAGCAACATGGGTATACACAAGATATTAGGTTGATGTGAAGATGGACAATGAATAAACTGAGGAAGCCAGATGAGCAGATTGAGGATTACTGGTGATTGGATTTAATTAGATCATGATAGGCTAGGGGTACATAATAGCCTTGATCTCTATTCAGAACAGGATTAAAGCGCTTAAAGGCGCTGTAGCACGTTTTTACGCTCAAATAAGTCGATGAAATGTATTTGAAAAATAATGTCACCAATAGTAAAACACCCTTCTCTATTCGGAATGTCAAGTTACAAATGAATGTACATGGTTTCGTAAAGCCACGACTATCGTTTTTGTCATTCGAAATAATAAAATGTGTTCACAATAAAATGGCCGCCATGCAATTTTTGCTTTATATGCAAAACCATTATTACCTCTACGGATAATTGGTTTGTGTAATAAGATGGTTTACCCTCTAAAGTAAATACAAATGACATAAACTATCATTTTAAATGGGAAATTTGAAAAAATAAAATTTGCAAAAAACGTGCTACAGCGCCTTTAATGCCGATTGCTTCCAAAATCTTCCTTGATTTAAAGTCACTGCAGTTTACTTTTAATGTGCTGATGTTGTTCCACATGATTGAGTGGTCGGGATTGCCTTTGATGTGATCCGACAGGGCTGATTTGGAGTCACTGTTCTTGACAGAGGTTTGGCGTCAGACAAGGAGACAATTTGTCCCCACTCCTGTTCTCTGTTTTTGTGAATGATCTGGAAGCAGTACTTATGCAACACAATTGTAAAGGGGTTAATTTGGTCACAGGGTTCACTACCTTAAAAACCTATTTTCATCGTCTCCAGTTCCAAAAGGTCTAGAGAGCTGAAATGTTGTGTGCATACTTCTTGGCTAATGGGGATTCTTAATTGCAGATTTCGTGACGTATAATTTCGGTTTCTGCACCCTTATAAGGCCGTTACTCGATTGTAATTGAAAACACGTAATTATCATATATTTGGTGATTGGGTATATATAATATGTCAGACTGATTAAAATAGACAGGGAAAAGTTGCAAAATAATACATTTATCGAGATACGAACTCTTATCGTTCTGACGTTTCCTCGCAACACCGTGTTGCATGTTCTGACGCAATTCAGTTAAGCAACAAGAAGGCCTCCAACAAAAGCTTTCGGTGCGAGAAGCTATGGGCAGATAACTCCAAACAGCTATCCTTTCGTCTGTTCCGAATGCTTTTAAAACGGCAACCGTGATGTGATTAGTCAGCTATTTGACTGGGTTTTGTCTGAGCTAAACTGTACGGAACACGCGCCTATTCGGAGTGTTCTCAGACATATAGAATCCAAAGAAACGTTTCGTATCCCGATATGAACTATTTTGCAGATTTAATTCCTCGGAACAGGGTCGATTTTAGTCTGACTGTATAATATGTACGTTGAATGAAATCATTTTAACTTGAATCAGTACATGAGGTATTTCGGCACGTATGAAAGCCAAATAAAATATTATCACAAATACTTCATGCCTCTTTAAAATAGGTGTTATCCTGAAAGTTTAAGCTTTCTGTGGTTTCGGAGAAGAAGTCGTTTTAAGGTTTTCAGGGAAATGGCTGCCATGCCCATATTTGAGTAGGGTCAGGACCAAATGAATTAACATTTAACCTCTAAGTGTCAGGTACATCCCCACAACATTTCAGTTTTGAAGGGCCGGCGGTTCTTGAGGAGAAGTTGAAAATCTGAACAGTATCAGACGCCGGACGCCAGATGTAATAATTCGAAATTCTAAAAGTTAGTGTAACATACTGTTTCTTCACTTGTAAACATTAGCTCAACTGGCAAGATCATTTCTAGACGCTTATCCGCTGGAAAATACGGTTATTACAATTTACGTAAATAGTTATTACATTTTACCGCAAGTAATGGTTATTACAATTTACGTCAATTTATATTACAATTTGCGTCTTACAATTTACGTCAAGATTTATTACAATTTACGTTGTTATTACATTTTATGTCAACAGTTATTACAATTTGCTGCAAGTATTACAATTCACGTCGTTTTTACAATTTACGTCGTAACACACCCTTTCAATCAAGTGCAAGTGGTAGAACACATTTCAACCATTCTCACAGATGGAACTCCGATCTCTGATTGTTTAGCAGAATACCTGGATACTTTGCTTCCGGTCATCACTGAGATTGTCAATAGGAATCAGTGTTCTGCAGTATTTCTTGAAGTGTTACTAAGAAGTAATAGTACAACCACATCTAAAGAATAAGAAGCTTGATAAAAAAATATCCTAAAGAACTATAGACCGGTTTCTTATTTAAGTTTCCTATCCAAAATCACAGGAAAGGCTGCACCTAAAAGGATATGGGATCATCTTTCAGAAAACAACATTCTTGATAATTTTGAATCAGGATACAGACCTCATCACTCCACAGAAACGCTATTACTGAGAATAGTGAACGACCTCCGCCTGACCTCTATCTGACTCTGGACACAGGGCAGCACTGGTCCTGTTGGAACACAAGAAGCTTCTTCAGTCCCTTGAACAGGAAGTGGAAATTACTGGTATAGCTCTCAGTTGGTTTAATTCCCATTTAACCGAAAGAGCACAAGCAGTTCTAATCGACAATAATTTATCACAGAAGAAACACCTTTCCTGTGGCGTACCTCAAGGCTCGGTACTGGGTCCCATTTTATTCCTGTTGTATGTCAACAAGCTCCACGTCATCACTGATAACTTCAACACTCCACATTTGTCCTTTGCAGATGACACTGAACTCTTGAATGTTTCACAGCTGGTCAACTTCAAAGAGAAATTACTAATCTGCAGCAATGTACATCTGAGATTAAGATTATCATTGCCGGAAGCTCCAGAACTTCAGAAAAAATTACATTCATGACATCACCATTGGCTCTGCAAATTTTACACTGTCCACAACAGTCGAAGATCTCCGCGTTTGCATTGACTTTCACCTTTTCATGGACAATCAGATCAACTACATCTGCAAAATCTGTCACTACTATCTTCGTTCGATTGGTCAAATAAGAAAACTAATTTCTTAGGACAGTGCTCATAGTCTTGTTAGATCCCTTGTATTTTATAGAATGGATTACTGTAATAGCCTCCTGATCAACACCAACAACAACAAGCGTCAACGACTACAACGCATACAAAATAATGCAGTAAGGATCATCTCGCTATTTTCAAAGTAGGAACACATCACCCATGTATGTACGTCCCTACACTGGCTTCCTGTCAAATACAGAATCATCTACAACAAACTCTGCATCACTAATCAATGCCTAAACACCACTACTCTTACTTGTACATATACGTCATATATCACAGGCTTCTTGTACATATACGCCATACATCACAGGTTTCTTGTACATATACGTCATATATCACAGATTTCTTGTGTAAATACGTCATATTTCACAGGTTTCTTGTACATATACGTCATATATCACAGGCTTCTTGTGTATATACGTCATATATCACAGGCTTCTTGTGTATATACGTCATATATCACAGGCTTCTTGTACATATACGCCATACATCATATACTTCTTGTATATATACGTCATATATCACATACTTCTTGTACATATACGTCATATATCACAGGCTTCTTGTGTATATACGTCATATATCACAGGCTTCTTGTACATATACGGAGGTATACATCACTTACTTCTTGTACATATACGTCATACATCATATACTTCTTGTATATATACGTCATATATCACATACTTCTTGTACATATACGTCATATATCACAGGCTTCTTGTACATATACGGAGGTATACATCACTTACTTCTTGTACATATACGTCATACATCATATACTTCTTGTATATATACGTCATATATCATATACTTCTTGTACATATACGTCATATGTCACAGGTTCCTTGTACATATACGTCATATATCACAGGCTCCTGTACATATACGGAGGTATACATCACAGACGTCTTGTATATATACGTCATACAGCACATACTTCTTATAAATATACGTCATATATCACAGGCGTATTGTATATATACGTCATATATCACAGGCGTCTTGTGTATATACGTCATATATCACATACTTCTTGTATATATACGTCATATATCACAGGCGTCTTGTGTATATACGTCATATATCACAGGCTTCTTGTACATATACGTTATACATCACATACTTCTTGTATATATACGTCATATATCACAGGCGTCTTGTGTATATACGTCATATATCACATACTTCTTGTATATATACGTCATATATCACAGGCTTCTTGTGTATATACGTCATACATCACAGGTTTCTTGTACATATACGGAGGTATACATCACAGGCTTCTTGTACATATACGTCATATTTCACAGGTTTCTTGTACATATACGTCATATATCACAGGTTTCTTGTGTATATACGTCATATATCACAGGCTTTCTTGTACATATACGGAGGTATACATCACAGACGTCTTGTATATATACGTCATACAGCACATACTTCTTGTACATAAACGTCATATATCACAGGCTTCTTGTACATATACGGAGGTATACATCACAGACGTCTTGTATATATACGTCATACAGCACATACTTCTTGTACATATACGTCATATATCACAGGCATCTTATACATATACGTCATATATCACAGGCTTCTTGTACATATACGTCATATTTCACAGGTTTCTTGTACATATACGTCATATATCGAAGGTTTTCATGTACATATACGTTATATATCACAGGCTTCTTGTACATATACGTCATATATCACAGGCATCCTGTACATATACTGAGGTATAAATCACAGGTTTCTTGTACATATACGTTTTATATCACAGGCTTCTTGTACATATACGTCATATATCACAGGCTTCTTGTACATATACGTCATATATCTTAGGCTTCTTGTACATATACGTCATATATCTTAGGCTTCTTGTACATATACAGAGTTATACATCACAGGTTTCTTGTACATATACGTCATAAATCACAAGTTTCTTGTACATATACGTCATATATCACATACTTCATGTACATATACGGAGGTATACATCACAGGCTTCTTGTACATATACGTCATATATCACATACTTCTTGTACATATACGGAGGTATACATCACAGGCTTCTTGTACATATACGTCATATATCACATACTTCTTGTACATATACGGAGGTATACATCACAGGCTTCTTGTACATATACGGAGGTATACATCACAGGTTTCTTGTAGATAAATGTCATATATCACAGGCTTCTTGTATATACACGTCATATATCACAGGCTTCTTGTACATATACGGAGGTATACATCACAGACGTCTTGTATATATACGTCATACAGCACATACTTCTTGTACATATACGTCATATATCATAGGCTTCTTGTACATATACGGAGGTAAACATCACATACATCTTATAAATATACGTCATATATCACAGGCGTCATGTTTATATACGTCATATATCACAGGCGTCTTGTGTATATACGTCATATATCACATACTTCTTGTATATATACGTCATATATCACAGGCGTCTTGTGTATATACGTCATATATCACATACTTCTTGTACATATACGGAGGTAAACATCACAGGTTTCTTGTAGATAAATGTCATATATCACAGGCTTCTTGTATATACACGTCATATATCACAGGCTTCTTGTACATATACGGAGGTATACATCACAGACGTCTTGTATATATACGTCATACAGCACATACTTCTTGTACATATACGTCATATATCATAGGCTTCTTGTACATATACGGAGGTAAACATCACATACATCTTATAAATATACGTCATATATCACAGGCGTCATGTTTATATACGTCATATATCACAGGCGTCTTGTGTATATACGTCATATATCACATACTTCTTGTATATATACGTCATATATCACAGGCGTCTTGTGTATATACGTCATATATCACAGGCTTCTTGTATATATACGTCATATATCACATACTTCTTGTACATATACGGAGGTAAACATCACAGGTTTCTTGTAGATAAATGTCATATATCACAGGCTTCTTGTATATACACGTCATATATCACAGGCTTCTTGTACATATACGGAGGTATACATCACAGACGTCTTGTATATATACGTCATACAGCACATACTTCTTGTATATATACGTCATATATCACAGGCGTCTTGTGTATATACGTCATATATCACATACTTCTTGTATATATACGTCATATATCACAGGCTTCTTGTGTATATACGTCATACATCACAGGCGTCTTGTACATATACGGAGGTATACATCACATGCTTCTTGTACATATACGTCATATTTCACAGGTTTCTTGTACATATACGTCATATATCACAGGCTTCTTGTACATATACGGAGGTATACATCACAGACGTCTTGTATATATACGTCATACAGCACATACTTCTTGTACATATACGGAGGTATACAGCACATACTTCTTGTACATATACGTCATACAGCACATACTTCTTGTACATATACGGAGGTATACAGCACATACTTCTTGTACATATACGTCATACAGCACATACTTCTTGTACATATACGGAGGTATACAGCACATACTTCTTGTACATATACGTCATATATCACAGGCTTCGTGTACATATACGGAGGTATACATCACATACTTCTTGTATATATACGTCATACATCACATACTTCTTGTACATATACGTCATATATCACAGGCGTATTGTGTATATACGTCATATATCACATATTTCTTGTACATATACGTCATATATCACAGGCTTCTTGTACATATACGGAGGTATACATCACATAATTCTTATAAATATACGTCATATATCACAGGCGTCTTGTGTAAATACGTCATATATCACATACTTCTTGTATATATACGTCATATATCACAGGCTTCTTGTATATATACGTCATACATCACAGGTTTCTTGTGCATATACGTCATATATCACATACTTCTTGTATATATACGTCATATATCACAGGCTTCTTGTACATATACGGAGGTATATATCACAGGCGTCTTGTATATATACGTCATATATCACAGACTTCTTGTATATATACGTCATATATCACAGACTTCTTGTACATGTACGTCATACATCACAGTCTTCTGTTTTATGTTTTTATTCCCAAGAAATCATATTACATGGCATATATATACAAGCATAATAATGTTTACAACTGTTGGTACAGACGGAATAAAACTACATTCCTTGTTGATTTGCATTTCATGTCAAGTTCAGGAGTGTTGGCGGTCTTCATACACAGTGATATGACCTAATCATTGTAAACAGTAGTTTCTTGCAAATACACAGTGATATGACCTAATCATTGTAAACAGTAGTTTCTTGCAAATACACATTGGTATGACCTTATCATTGTAAACAGTAGTTTCTTGCAAATACACAGTGATATGACCTAATCATTGTAAACAGTAGTTTCTTGCAAATACACAGTGATATGACCTAATCATTGTAAACAGTAGTTTCTTGCAAATACACATTGAAATGACCTTATCATTGTAAACAGTAGTTTCTTGCAAATACACAGTGATATGACCTTATCATTGTAAACAGTAGTTTCTTGCAAATACACAGTGATATGACCTTATCATTGTAAACAGTAGTTTCTTGCAAATACACAGTGATATGACCTAATCATTGTAAACAGTAGTTTCTTGCAAATACACAGTGATATGACCTAATCATTGTAAACAGTAGTTTCTTGCAAATACACAGTGATATGACCTAATCATTGTAAACAGTAGTTTCTTGCAAATTGTAAATAGAGGAATTGAATGAAGGAACAAGATGGTCATTATGTATAAGGTTATGTTAATAGCGTGTGGAGTGATGACCAAAACGCAAAGAATTATGTTGGTTCATTGTTCGAGTAAGCAATGTATTTACATAATTTATAGTATATTCTTATTTCATTTTTAATATGATTAAAATTTTGCTTTGAATCTTTTCTGCATATATTGTAAATGGGTTTTTTTCAGAATCAGACAGATTACATTTAAGGGGTTGTTATTTATCCCTTAAAAACCAAAAAGTATATTTAATTCAATGAGTCATTCACTCAAGGTTCCAAGCCATGATGCCAACTCTCTCCACACTCCACGTACAATGCTTGAGTCATTCACTCAAAGTTCCAAGCCATGATGCCAACTCTCTCCACACGCCACGTACAATGCTTGAGTCATTCACTCAAAGTTCCAAGCCATGATGCCAACTCTCTCCACACTCCACATACAATGCTTGAGTCATTCACTCAAAGTTCCAAGCCATGATGCCAACTCTCTCCACACTCCACGTACAATGCTTGAGTCATTCACTCAAAGTTCCAAGCCATGATGCCAACTCTCTCCACACTCCACATACAATGCTTGAGTCATTCACTCAAAGTTCCAAGCCATGATGCAAACTCTCTCCACACTCCACATACAATGCTTGAGTCATTCACTCAAAGTTCCAAGCCATGATGCCAACTCTCTCCACACTCCACAAACAATGCTTGAGTCATTCACTCAAAGTTCCAATCCATGATGCCAACTCTCTCCACACTCCACATACAATGCTACATTCAAACAGTAAATGCTGTACAGAGTCTTGCGTCTGCTTACAGAATGTACACAATGGTGAATCAATAAAACCAATCTTGTACAAATACTTATTGGTTGTTAAAATATTTTGAGTTACCTTGTATTGAAAATATTTCAAATTCACACTTTGTGTGCGTATATTGGGCATTAAATTAATAGTTTCCCATTCGGTCTGTGCAAGTTCTCGTCTCAATATTTCTTCCCATTTCAGCTGACCTGATGTTATAGCAAAAGCAAAGTTACATAGTATTTGATAATAATATTTACTTTTCTTACCCATGCTCATCACACCTATGTTAAAAGGGAGAATACGATATAGTTGTCTGTTTTCCAGCATCTTGGCAGTTACACTTATTTTCTTCAAGATTACAACTACTGCATTTCTTAAACTAAGATATTCAAGGAAGTTTATATTAATGTTAAACTTATCTTTCAGATGCCCTTGGGAGGCAATATTTCCATCTTCTTTTAGAATATTACAGAGAAATACAATTCCCTTTTCCTCCATCTGAGGGTAGCGTGTCAGTTATTTCACTCAGTCTTGGTATGAAGGGTAGCTTGTCATTTATTCCACTCAGTCTTGGTATGAAGGGTAGCTTGTCAGTTATTTCACTCAGTCTTGGTACGAAGGGCAGCTTGTCAGTTATTCCACTAAGTCTTGGTATGAAGGGTAGTTTGTCAGTTATTCCACTCAGTCTTGGTATGAAGGGTAGTTTGTCAGTTATTCCACTTAGTCTTGTTGTGAAGGGGAACTTAAATCAGTTATTCCACTCAGTCTTGGTATGAAGGGTTACTCGTCAGTTATTTCACTCAGTCTTGGTATGAAGGGTAGCTTGTCAGTTATTCCACTCAGTCTTGGTATGAAGGGTAGCTCGTCAGTTATTTCACTCAGTTTTGGTGTGAAGGGTAGCTTGTCAGCTAATGAGATAACCGGGATATAAAATAAATTGGTATTACATTTATTTTGTCCCAGGATTTGTCACTCTGCAAGACAAACTGAGGTAATGACTACAAGTCATTGAAACGGAACTAGAACTAGAGGAGACATACTGCCTACTTAAGTTAATCTTCTGCTCTCTCTCCGTTTTGCAGAATTAACCTTACGTTAAAATTATGTGCACCGTTCACATTTTGTTTTGATCCTGAATGTGTTTTAAACAATATGGAATACGATAAACTATGTGTTTAGGTTTGTGTGTAAGATCTAAACACCATTTCTGGCAACGTACATCCGAAATAATATTTATTTATGACTCAATCTATTTCTCTTATATGATATAAACATAAAACTGAATTGTAGTTTCTGTAGCCCACTGTTGGCGTCTGGTGTTTGTATGTTGAACCAGTCCCCAGGAATAAACCTGTCTGAGTCGAGGTTGCAGCCGTCAGAGAGACTTCCCCCTCAACATCTAGATGCCCGGATCTAAAGAACATGTTGCAGTTTGTGTTGCCTATAAAGGTTTCCTTATTTGAGATAAACTCTTCTGATGTTTTTCTTCCGACAATAATATTGTATGAAAATTCAATCATATTCCATCATTTAGATTTCTTAGTAGGAACTTCTGCGTTAAAAATTTAATATCTCTTCAAGACAAGTTTAGTCCACGTTTGTCAGAGAGAGAGATGGTTTGTTTCTCCAGGAGAGAGATGGTTTGTTAATCCAGGAGAGAGATGGTTTGTTACTCCAGGAGAAATATGGATTGTTACTCCAGGAGAGAGATGGTTTGTTACTCCAGGAGAGAGATGGTTTGTTACTCCAGGAGAGAGATGGTTTGTTACTCCAGGAGAGAGATGGTTTGTTACTCCAGGAGAGAGATGGTTTGTTACTCCAGGAGAAAGATGGATTGTTACTCCAGGACAGAGATGGTTTGTTACTCCAGGAGAGAGATGGTTTGTTACTCCAGGAGAGAGATGGTTTGTTACTCCAGGAGAAAGATGGATTGTTACTCCAGGAGAGAGATGGTTTGTTACTCCAGGAGAAAGATGGATTCTTACTCCAGGAGAGAGATGGTTTGTTACCCCAGGAGAGAGATGGATTGTTACTCCAGGAGAGAGATGGATTGTTACTCCAGGGGAGAGATTGTTTGTTACTCCAGGAGAAAGATGGTTTGTTACTC
This sequence comes from Gibbula magus, assembly GCA_936450465.1. Taxonomy (NCBI): domain Eukaryota; kingdom Metazoa; phylum Mollusca; class Gastropoda; order Trochida; family Trochidae; genus Gibbula; species Gibbula magus. Next base: position 2,741,157 of record OW388292.1, on the reverse strand, counting down.
CAGGAGAGAGATGGTTTGTTACTCCAGGAGAGAGATGGATTGTTACTCCAGGAGAGAGATGGTTTGTTACTCCAGGAGAGAGATGGATTGTTACTCCAGGAGAGAGATGGATTGTTACTCCAGGAGAGAGATGGATTGTTACTCCAGGAGAAAGATGGATTGTTACTCCAGGAGAAAGATGGATTGTTACTCCAGGAGAGAGATGGATTGTTACTCCAGGAGAGAGATGGTTTGTTACTCCAGGAGAGTGATGGATTGTTACTCAAGGAGAAAGATGGATTGTTACTCCAGGAGAGAGATGGTTTGTTACTCCAGGAGAGAGAATTTGTTCTCAATTGTTCTCAGTGCAGCATGATATCACACTGAGTGGTTTGGTGATTCTGCAAACTGCATCCAAGGAATGAAAAATACACTATCTTGGAATATCAACGGGGTGTGTAGTTTCATAAACCAAATAACCAAATAACTCTGTGTACATGTAAATATAAAGTAAAGCGATAAACTTGTAACACTTTTACAAACTTCAACAGATGTAAAGATGTAGCAAGTTATGTAAAGTAAAGCGATAAACTTGTAACACTTTTAGAAACTTCAACAGATGTAAAGATGTAGCAAGTTATGTGAAGTAAAGCGATAAACTTGTAACACTTTTAGAAACTTCAACAGATGTAAAGATGTAGCAAGTTATGTAAAGTAAAGCGATTTATAGTAACACTTTTAGAAACTTCAACAGATGTAAAGATGTAGCAAGTTATGTAAAGTAAAGCGATTTATAGTAACACTTTTATAAACTTCAACAGATGTAAAGATGTAGCAAGTTATGTGAAGTAAAGCGATAAACTTGTAACACTTTTAGAAACTTCAACAGATGTAAAGATGTAGCAAGTTATGTGAAGTAAAGCGATAAACTTGTAACACTTTTAGAAACTTCAACAGATGTAAAGATGTAGCAAGTTATGTAAAGTAAAGCGATATATTGTAACACTTTTAGAAACTTCAACAGATGTAAAGATGTAGCAAGTTATGTAAAGTAAAGCGATATATTGTAACACTTTTAGAAACTTCAACAGATGTAAAGATGTAGCAAGTTATGTAAAGTAAAGCGATAAACTTGTAACACTTTTAGAAACTTCAACAGATGTAAAGATGTAGCAAGTTATGTAAAGTAAAGCGATAAACTTGTAACACTTTTAGAAACTTCAACAGATGTAAAGATGTAGCAAGTTATGTAAAGTAAAGCGATAAACTTGTAACACTTTTACAAACTTCAACAGATGTAAAGATGTAGCAAGTTATGTAAAGTAAAGCGATAAACTTGTAACACTTTTAGAAACTTCAACAGATGTAAAGATGTAGCAAGTTATGTGAAGTAAAGCGATATATTGTAACATTTTTAGAAACTTCAACAGATGTAAAGATGTAGCAAGTTATGTAAAGTAAAGCGATAAACTTGTAACACTTTTAGAAACTTCAACAGATGTAAAGATGTAGCAAGTTATGTAAAGTAAAGCGATAAACTTGTAACACTTTTAGAAACTTCAACAGATGTAAAGATGTAGCAAGTTATGTAAAGTAAAGCGATTTATAGTAACACTTTTAGAAACTTCAACAGATGTAAAGATGTAGCAAGTTATGTAAAGTAAAGCGATAAACTTGTAACACGTTTATAACCTTCAACAGATGTAAAGATGTAGCAAGTTATGTAAAGTAAAGCGATTTATAGTAACACTTTTAGAAACTTCAACAGATGTAAAGATGTAGCAAGTTATGTAAAGTAAAGCGATAAACATGTAACACTTTTAGAAACTTCAACAGATGTAAAGATGTAGCAAGTATGTAAAGTAAAGCGATAAACTTGTAACACTTTTAGAAACTTCAACAGATGTAAAGATGCAGCAAGTTATGTAAAGTAAAGCGATAAACTTGTAACACTTTTAGAAACTTCAACAGATGTAAAGATGTAGCAAGTTATGTAAAGTAAAGCGATATATTGTAACATTTTTAGAAACTTCAACAAATGTAAAGATGTAGCAAGTTATGTAAAGTAAAGCGATATATTGTCACACTTTTAGAAACTTCAACAGATGTAAAGATGTAGCAAGTTATGTCAAGTAAAGCGATAAACTTGTAACACTTTTAGAAACTTCAACAGATGTAAGGATGTAGCAAGTTATGTAAAGTAAAGCGATAAACTTGTAACACTTTTAGAAACTTCAACAGATGTAAGGATGTAGCAAGTTCCCGGACGGTTTGATCTGGCACTGCAGGAGAGAGTTGAGTCTCCGAGTCTAGCGACATCAAGCGGCGATCTGCACATCAAAGAGGCTTCCTGTACACCAGCAACCGCCGGTTACCACTTGAACAGCTCGCCGTGGAGACATCCAACAGTGGTCTATTCTTATAAATCCTCCAATACAGGAGACCCATGACGTTCAGCTCTCAAAGCATTTCACCTTTGAGGATAAGCTAATTACATGAAACTGAACAACCTCTGTATACTTTGTCTACTGTGGCATTAATGCGGTTATCGATAACCTCCCATAGCAATCTTTCGGCACACAATTTTGATAATTAGTTTTCTTTGAAAGTAATATGTATATATTTATGCATTCGTCTTTATTTAAATTCAACAGGCTACCAGACATAGTTCTTATTAGTGTACAGTAATAAAGACTTGCTAATTAATCTGCTCAGACGAAATAAGATGTGCCGTGATTGTTATTTTTACAAAGTTCAAGGGACAACACAGACGTACTGCATTGAAGTCTGAAACACTATAAGGAACCGGATCGATACTCATGTTGGAGGAATGGTGTCGGCGCATGGTCGTTGGAGGAGTGGTGTCGGATGCATGGTCGTTGGAGGAGTGGTGTCGGATGCATGGTCGTTGGAGGACTGTTGTCGGCGCATGGTCGTTGGAGGAGTGGTGTCGGATGCATGGTCGTTGGAGGACTGTTGTCGGCGCATGGTCGTTGGAGGACTGTTGTCGGCGCATGGTCGTTGGAGGAGTGGTGTCGGATGAATGGTCGTTGGAGGAGTGGTGTCGGATGCATGGTCGTTGGAGGAGTGGTGTCGGATGCATGGTCGTTGGAGGAGTGGTGTCGGATGCATGGTCGTTGGAGGAGTGGTGTCGGATGCATGGTCGTTGGAGGAGTGGTGTCGGATGCATGGTCGTTGGAGGAGTGGTGTCGGCGCATGGTCGTTGGAGGACTGTTGTCGGCGCATGGTCGTTGGAGGAGTGGTGTCGGATGCATGGTCGTTGGAAGACTGTTGTCGGCGCATGGTCGTTGGAGGACTGTTGTCGGCGCATGGTCGTTGGAGGAGTGGTGTCGGATGCATGGTCGTTGGAGGAGTGGTGTCGGATGCATGGTCGTTGGAGGAGTGGTGTCGGATGCATGGTCGTTGGAGGAGTGGTGTCGGATGCATGATCGTTGGAGGAGTGGTGTCGGATGCATGGTCGTTGGAGGAGTGGTGTCGGATGCATGGTCGTTGGAGGAGTGGTGTCGGATGCATGGTCGTTGGAGGAGTGGTGTCGGATGCATGGTCGTTGGAGGAGTGGTGTCGGATGCATGGTCGTTGGAGGAGTGGTGTCGGATGCATGGTCGTTGGAGGACTGTTGTCGGCGCATGGTCGTTGGAGGAGTGGTGTCGGATGCATGGTCGTTGGAGGACTGTTGTCGGCGCATGGTCGTTGGAGGAGTGGTGTCGGATGCATGGTAGTTGGAGGAGCGGTGTCGGATGCATGATCGTTGGAGGAGTGGTGTCGGATGCATGATCGTTGGAGGAGTGGTATCGAATGCATGGTCGTTGGAGGAGTGGTGTCGGATGCATGGTCGTTGGAGGAGTGGTGTCGGATGCATGGTCATTGGAGGAGTGGTGTCGGATGCATGATCGTTGGAGGAGTGGTGTCGGATGCATGGTCGTTGGAGGAGTGGTGTCGGATGCATGGTCGTTGGAGGAGTGGTGTCGGATGCATGGTCGTTGGAGGACAAGTTTTCAAAATATTAAATATTTCTCCAGTTTATAGTGAAGGATATTGATGGTAACAGTAAGGACAACAATGGTAACAGTATGGACAGGGAGTAAAACTTATTTCATTTATTTAAATGTAAACATTAAGAAGAGCAAAATACTAGTTTGTTATGCCCAGTTAATAAAAATAAACACATACAAAGACATTTTGTCAAAGAAAAATTTATCAAAAAAACCTTAAGAAAGTTCTAAAATTTAAATTTAAAGGTAACAGTATGGACAAAAGTTATATTCTGATTGATATCCATCACATTTATTAGGGTATGTGGTTCTGAATATATAATTTCATTTGTGTCAATTTTAAAACACTTAAATAATATTGCAACTTAAACATTAATTAAGGTCTAAACCTAGAAAAAATTTAAAAAAGAACATAGCCTTAAATAAATTGACACCTTGTTTGAAACCCCTTATTACAACAAGAACAGATATTATGTTTTTAGCTCATCAGGCCTGAAAGGCCCGATGGGCTTATGGCATGGAATGGCGTCCGGCGTCCGGCGTCCGTCCGTCCGTCCGTCCGTCCGTCCGTAAACTTTTAGCTTTTTCGACTTCTTCTCCAGAACCAATAACTCTTCTTCTTCTTCTTCTTCTCCAGTACCAAAAGGTCTAGAGAGCTGAAAAGTTGTGTGCAGACTCCTTGGCTAATGGGGATTCTAAATTGTAGATTTCGTGACCCCATGACCCCAAATGGGGTCACAGGGGTCACATCCTTAAAAACCTATTTTCCTCTTCTTCTCCAGTTCTAACCAGGTCTAGAGAGCTGAAAAGTTGTGTGCAGACTCCTTGGCCAATGGGGATTCTAAATTGTAGATATTGTGACCCTGTGACCCCAATCTAGGTCACGGGTCATGGCCCAAAAACCTATTTTCATCTTATTCTTCAAGCTCTAGAAAGGTGAAATGTTGTGTAGAGATTCTTTGGTCAAAGGTGATTCTTGATTGTAGGATTGGTGACCCTGTGACTCCAAATGTGGGTCAGCAGGGGTCATGATCTAAAACCCATATTATTTTGTTTGTTAACAATGTATTACTTGAGATAACTTAGATATTCAACCTTAGATAATAAATCAATGAAATACTGATGAGCTACAGAGCCCATGGCTCTATTTTTTTACAAACAGTATCAACAACAAAATAACTTTTAAAATATAAACAATTGGAAGTTTTAGGTTGTGGCCCTTACTTGGGATCACAGGGTCACCAAATCTACAACTGATTATCTCTGTTGACCAAGGAATATGTGCAAGTGAGAAGTTGAAAATAGGTTTTCAGGGTGTGAGCCTTATGACCCTTATTTTGGGCCAGTTCACTAAATCTACTACTTATAATCCCTGTTGGCTGAAAGGTCTGTACACAACATTTCAGCTCATCTAGGCCTTTTCATTCTGAAAAAGAAGTTGAAAATGGCTTTTTAGATTGTGGCCTGTGAGGCCTGTTATTTGGGGCCACAGTGCAGCATATCTACAATTTATAACCCCCATGGGCTAAAGAGTCTGTACATAACATTTCAGTATTCGAAGGGCTTTTTGTTCTGGAGAAGACAAAACCATACTTTTTTTTAGGTCATGTCCCTTGAGGCTCAAATAAGCCAAATGGTCACCAAATCTATAGTTAATAATCCCCATTGCCCTAGGACATTTAAATTTTCTAGGTCTTTTCATTCTGGAGAAGAAGTTGAAAATATGTTTTTAGGTCACGATCGGTGAGGCCCTTTTCTGGGCAAAGAGTCACAAGAGCATTGGCCATAATGGCTAAGGAGTCTTTGCACAGCATTTGAGTTTTTTTAGGGATTTTTGTTGCGGAGAAGAAGTTGAAAATAGGTTGTAAGGTTGTGGCCCGTGTGACCTTTATTTGGGACCAGGTCACCAAATCTACAATTTATCATCCACATTGGCTAAAAGGATTGTACACAACATTTCAGAGTATCTAGGTCTTTTGAGAAGATGAAAATAGATTTAAGGTAATGGCCTGTGAGGCCCTTATTTAAAGCCACAGAATCAGCAAATCTGCAATTTATAATCTCAATTGATAAAGGTGGTCGTACACAAGTTTAATTCACTGGAGTCAGTGGTTATTGAATAAAGTTGAAATATTGAAAAGTTTACAGACAAAGGACGGCCGGTCACCATGCCATAGGGTCTTTCCTACCTTATGAGCTAAAAAGTAAGCTACCTGAATGCTTGCATGTATTGATCCAGTGCAAGAACAGAACTTGACAAACGTTTTTTTGTCACCAACTCACCATACTGTTGCCTTCTATTGTCTATACTGTTACCACAAATTAAGCTTCGTTGATAATATGGATCAAACTTTATTTGTTCCATCAATAATTACAGTTTCTAAACTTTAGTATGATAGTACCAATACATTAGGAGTATAGAAATATTTAGTAATCTGAGCATAGAAATTAACTTGTTTTAAATATAATTGTCCATACTGTCACTTCCTAATGTCCATACTGTTACCAAAATTAAAGTTTAATTGAAAATTAGGATTAAACTTGATTTTTAGCAATGGTGACTTAAATCTTAATTTACTTAGCAACACTAAACATCCATTAAGGAAACAAAAGCATTAATAGATAATCGAATAATTGTCCATACTGTTACCTATTGATGTCCATACTGTTACCTGAAATCAGTTTAATGTTTAATAAATGATTTAGAGCAGATATTTTCGACCATTGACAATAGATTTAAATTTCCTTAAACAAAGGCAATTTGAATAAACATTCACTATATTAATAGATAACTTCATTATCAATACTTATTGGTTTTGAATTGAGTTTGTTCATACTGTTACCTCGTAACGTCCATACTGGTACCAAGATTACAGTTTCATTGAAAATTAGGATTAAACTTGATTTTTACCAATGGTGACTTAAATTTTAAATTGCTTAGCAATACACAACATGCATTAAGGAAACAAAAGCGGTAGGTAGGTCAATAGGTAATCGCAAATATGAAAAAAAAAATTGAAAAGATTTGTCCATACTGTTACCATAAACACATGTTTCATTGACAATTAAGATTCAAGTTGATATTTTTCAGCAAAGAATACACTTTTCAATATGTTAATCATTAAAAGAAAATAAAAAGTAAATAGTTTTAAAAGATTATAACAAATAAAAATGTTCATTGATATGTTTGTCCATACTGTTACTTTTCATGTCCATTCTGTTACCAAAACTGGAAACATTGATGACCTTTTTATGTTTGTTTAATAGAATTATCCTATGACAAACAAAACTTATATTTAAAAAGGTTATATTTAGCATGAAATGTAAATAATAGCAAATAGCATCCATTTTAACATTTATTGTAGAATCTTGTCTCTACTGTTACCAAATTTGTCCATACTGTTACCAAGCGGTGAAGGAAATTAACAACAATCTTTAGTGAAACACTTTTTGTTTATGTTTTAACCAAATTGAGGTGAACTTTTGTGTTACATCGATTCAGCTGAGGGGCAAATTCCAACAGAGACATGAAAGAATCAAAGGATACACGCGTTTTGAAGAATCGCCGTGGTTTTTCCTCACATGTACATTCTAGGTTACAAGTGTTCGAGGTACGTACCGAAACATCTCTCATGTTATAATCAGACAAAATGGGTCCTTCATATGGGTCAGGTTAGTTCTAACCTTTACTTAAACATATAAGAATAAGATATAAGAAAGTCTTCAAAGGTATTTAGAAATGGGTGTGATAATACAAGACACTATGTTATGGATTACAACTTCTTGTTTTATTCCCACACCGTTTCTAGGTTACTTCTTGCCCCTTCGTTAGGTGGATAAGTAATGGATAACACCTGAATGCGAGGGTGTTCCAGCAAAGAGAGGCCTTTGCCCTAGCGCCCGAGGGTCTCCCCGTAGGCAATGGCCTCTCTTTGCTAGAACGCCCTGATCATAGCAGCACCATCTCATTCAGCACATCCTGACCATAGAAGCACCATCTCATTCAGCACATCCTGACCATAGCAGCACCATCTCATTCAGCACATCCTGATCATAGCAGCACCATCTCATTCAGCACATCCTGACCATAGCAGCACCATCTCATTCAGCACATCCTGACCATAGAAGCACCATCTCATTCAGCACATCCTGACCATAACAGCACCATCTCATTCAGCACATCCCTGATCATAGCAGCACCATCTCATTCAGCACATCCTGACCATAGCAGCACCATCTCATTCAGCACATCCTGACCATAGAAGCACCATCTCATTCAGCACATCCTGACCATAGAAGCACCATCTCATTCAGCACATCCTGACCATAGCAGCACCATCTCATTCAGCACATCCTGACCATAGCAGCACCATCTCATTCAGCACATCCTGACCATAGCAGCACCATCTCATTCAGCACATCCTGACCATAGAAGCACCATCTCATTCAGCACATCCTGACCATAACAGCACCATCTCATTCAGCACATCCCTGATCATAGCAGCACCATCTCATTCAGCACATCCTGACCATAGAAGCACCATCTCATTCAGCACATCCTGACCATAACAGCACCATCTCATTCAGCACATCCCTGATCATAGCAGCACCATCTCATTCAGCACATCCTGACCATAGCAGCACCATCTCATTCAGCACATCCTGACCATAGAAGCACCATCTCATTCAGCACATCCTGACCATAGAAGCACCATCTCATTCAGCACATCCTGACCATAACAGCACCATCTCATTCAGCACATCCCTGATCATAGCAGCACCATCTCATTCAGCACATCCTGACCATAGAAGCACCATCTCATTCAGCACATCCTGACCATAACAGCACCATCTCATTCAGCACATCCCTGATCATAGCAGCACCATCTCATTCAGCACATCCTGACCATAGCAGCACCATCTCATTCAGCACATCCTGACCATAGAAGCACCATCTCATTCAGCACATCCTGACCATAGAAGCACCATCTCATTCAGCACATCCTGACCATAGCAGCACCATCTCATTCAGCACATCCTGATCATAGCAGCACCATCTCATTCAGCACATCCTGACCATAGCAGCACCATCTCATTCAGCACATCCTGACCATAGAAGCACCATCTCATTCAGCACATCCTGACCATAACAGCACCATCTCATTCAGCACATCCCTGATCATAGCAGCACCATCTCATTCAGCACATCCTGACCATAGCAGCACCATCTCATTCAGCACATCCTGACCATAGAAGCACCATCTCATTCAGCACATCCTGACCATAGAAGCACCATCTCATTCAGCACATCCTGACCATAGCAGCACCATCTCATTCAGCACATCCTGACCATAGCAGCACCATCTCATTCAGCACATCCTGATCATACCGGCACCATCTCATTCAGCACATCCTGATCATAGCAGCACCATCTCATTCAGCACATCCTGATCATAGCAGCACCATCTCATTCAGCACATCCTGACCATAGAAGCGCCATCTCATTCAGCACATCCTGACCATAGCAGCACCATCTCATTCAGCACATCCTGATCATAGCAGCACCATCTCATTCAGCACATCCTGACCATAGAAGCACCATCTCATTCAGCACATCCTGACCATAGCAGCACCATCTCATTCAGCACATCCTGATCATAGCAGCACCATCTCATTCAGCACATCCTGATCATACCGGCACCACCTCATTCAGCACATCCTGACCATAGCAGCACCATCTCATTCAGCACATCCTGACCATAGCAGCACCATCTCATTCAGCACATCCTGATCATAGCAGCACCATCTCATTCAGCACATCCTGATCATACCGGCACCACCTCATTCAGCACATCCTGACCATAGCAGCACCATCTCATTCAGCACATCCTGACCATAGAAGCACCATCTCATTCAGCACATCCTGACCATAGCAGCACCATCTCATTCAGCACATCCTGATCATAGCAGCACCATCTCATTCAGCACATCCCTGATCATAGCAGCACCATCTCATTCAGCACATCCTGACCATAGAAGCACCATCTCATTCAGCACATCCTGACCATAGCAGCACCATCTCATTCAGCACATCCTGATCATAGCAGCAACACCTCATTCAGCACATCCTGACCATAGCAGCACCATCTCATTCAGCACATCCTGACCATAGCAGCACCATCTCATTCAGCACATCCTGATCATAGCAGCACCATCTCATTCAGCACATCCTGATAATACCGGCACCACCTCATTCAGCACATCCTGACCATAGCAGCACCATCTCATTCAGCACATCCTGACCATAGAAGCACCATCTCATTCAGCACATCCTGACCATACCGGCACCACCTCATTCAGCACATCCTGATCATAGCAGCAACACCTCATTCAGCACATCCTGACCATAGCAGCACCATCTCATTCAGCACATCCTGACCATAGCAGCACCATCTCATTCAGCACATCCTGATCATAGCAGCACCATCTCATTCAGCACATCCTGATAATACCGGCACCACCTCATTCAGCACATCCTGACCATAGCAGCACCATCTCATTCAGCACATCCTGACCATAGAAGCACCATCTCATTCAGCACATCCTGATCATACCGGCACCACCTCAGTCAAGTCTGATAGCTAAGGAAGAGTGCTCGTGTATCTCACGTGGTATTGTACAAGTACAGTCCTGGAAACAAGCTGTATCTCACATGATATTGTACAAGTACAGTCCTGGAAACAAGCTGTATCTCACATGATATTGTACAAGTACAGTCCTGGAAACAAGCTGTATCTCACATGATATTGTACAATTACAGTCCTGGAAACAAGCTGTATCTCACATGGTATTGTACAATTACAGACCTGGAAACAAGCTGTATCTCACATGATATTGTACAAGTACAGTCCTGGAAACAAGCTGTATCTCACATGATATTGTACAAGTACAGTCCTGGAAACAAGATGTATCTCACATGGTATTGTACAAGTACAGTCCTGGAAACAAGCTGTATCTCACATGATATTGTACAAGTACAGTCCTGGAAACAAGCTATGTATCTCACTTGATATTGTACAATTACAGTCCTGGAAACAAGCTGTATCTCACATGGTATTGTACAATTACAGTCCTGGAAACAAGTTGTATCTCACTTGGTATTGTACAATTACAGTCCTGGAAACAAGCTGTATCTCACATGATATTGTACTATTACAGTCCTGGAAACAAGCTATGTATCTCACATGATATTGTACAATTACAGTCCTGGAAACAAGCTGTATCTCACTTGGTATTGTACAATTACAGTCCTGGAAACAAGCTGTATATCACATGATATTGTACAAGTACAATCCTGGAAACAAGCTACATGTATCATACATGGTATTGTACAATTACAGTCCTGGAAACAAGCTGTATCTCACATGGTATTGTACTATTACAGTCCTGGAAACTATGAACAAAATATTCATCGGCATTCTTATCAAATAACAATGATTAAGAATCTAATATCCCTAACGTATTTCGTCCAGTTTATATATTATGAGGACCATCTGGGACCATCTACGTTTTCTCTTGCACGAATTTACATACATGAGTAAATTTACACACTATGTCAATATACATATGTATACACGTGTGTGTAATAGTAAATATACTTTCTGTTCACATGTAGTTAAGCAAAATGTTGTATTTGTCAATTAGATACAGCCATGTTATACATTATATAAACGAAAAGGTATGAATAGATTCATTCTAGCACCATAATTCTTGATATTAAGACTTCTTGCCTCCAAGAAAAGGGGTTTCCCTATTTCCTGTTCAAGAGAAAATAGTAAAAAGAGAAAAAAAAGGGTTTGATGGTGTCACATGTTTATCGTATGAAAATATGACACCGATATGATGAGGTAATAAGTGTAGGATAAAACATGACCCGCGGGCATTATTTAAAAGTATGTCTGATTCCCCGGAAAATGCCCACGGGTTGATGATAAACTTTGTAAAGATTTCTTCCTCCTGTCGCTTTGGCTCTGCTTCTTTTTGCATTCTCTTAAGGCCCTTTTCAGGGTATTCATCCGCAACTTTCACTCCCTCATGTCCCCGATTCTTCATTTCTCTGGAAACCGTTTGATAAATGGACACATGACTTGCTCCTAGTGCAAAAATACCCATGTACGTAATTACGTTCTCATGACACTTTTACATACTCCAAATACATTTACATACATAAGTAAATTTACTCACATAGGTAAAGGTGTGCATGAGAAATGTTATCGCCAAACATATGAAATACGTTTGTCCAGGTTATATGCTACAGAACATTTGAGAATCGAATATCGGAGACAATTTTTTTAAATGTGTAAATCTCAAGGAGAAAGAATCACATATCATTTATTCTTACTAGTAAAGGTTTTTATAAAAAAAATAACTTAATACATCTTCAAATTCAAAAATATGAAATGTGCACGCTTAATCTTTCTTAATTTATATTGAATTAACGATTACAGTGATAATTGGTTGTGATCATGTCAGTTGTGTTACCATTTATGAGACGTGTTTTTTGATTAAAAAAATATCATTTTATTTACTAGTAAGATTTGTATAGAGAAACATGCATATATATATTGGGGTACTAGCGTCAAAATAGGTTAAAAATAACAAAATATATGTCACAAAATATTTTAACAATACCTATGCTCAATGTTTTACTAAAATGTACCTAGAAATGCGTTGGAACAATTGCGTCAATATTCATGAGAGTAGATCAGTAGAGGAACGTGAGTTCAATAACAAGAACTAAGCCTTACCAGTTACCAATTCGTCCAATGTGTTACTTTATATATACAATGATAATGTTTGAAAGTCAGAGTTTTGTTAGCAGATGATCAGAAATCGGCAATCCCGTACTTGCTTAGAACCACAGCACTTGATAGAATTTCATTTAGGACAAAAATTTTTGATCATATCCCACTTTGCCCGACGGGTGATGTGATGATAACGGATTAATAGTAAGGGTCGGCCGCTTTGCCGGCTATAGTATTTTTCGGTGGGTAGTTGTCAGTAAGAAGCATAACATTTCACAGACAGAGCTTGCGCTTACCGATGACATATCAGTGATGGCTGTACTCGTAATAGGGAGTAACTCGACTTCAGATAATCAAACGCTGATTGATCCCGATTTTTTAAACTTGACAATGAAATTGAGTGAACGATAATTCAAACTATTATGACATCCCTTATATATAAGCCCGAGATATATGGTTAACATTCAGTTCATTCCAAATTCAAGAGGAGGTATAGACACCTCATACATCTCGGCCATAGGGTACCAAAGTCCTGCAACCGCCAATACCGTCATGATGTTCTCAAAGCCATCATCAGGATGAAGTTCAGCCTCAAATAGACACGGTTCTTGCCACCATGAAGACCAACGTTGTGAATGATTCTAGACCAGTTTAAAAGAAGGGTTCTATCGGGGTATTTTTTGTGGAAACGAAATTGCATGAGGATGGTCCCGTTTACACATATATGCTGTACATGATTAAAACACAGTCACATTGAAAGATATCAGTAAAGTTTATACTTTGATGACTTTACATTTCACAACTTGATAAAGCAAGCGCACATTTGTTTAAAAAAAAATGATTTAAAATTAAGTTAAATATAGCATGTTTTCATTTCACGAAATGCCAAGAAACCAAGAACATTTGTTATGAAATGTGTGTACATGAATGCGTAAATTGATAAAGAAACTGTTTTGTTTTGTGCCATGTCCGAAAAAGACTATACTTTAATCCACTATTGTTCATGGATTATCCCGCCTCAGTGAGTTTGAATAGGGAAGTCGGCTGTCCGGCAAATCTGGGAACCCGCCAATTTGTTGCAATCCTCAAATGTCAAAATTGTTAGTTCATTGCGTCAAAAGTGTTACCGAAACAATTATCTTCAAATATACTCATTGTTTTACCAAAACGTACGTTCAAATAAAAAAAAAAACAGGATTTTTTGCTAGATTTTCGACCTTAAAAATGCTACAAAATAGTTATTTGTGAAAAAAGAAGGTATGTAAAATTATTTATTTTTGACAAATTAAATATAATAGAGTAACAATATGTAATATTTTTCAGCAAAAAGCCTGGACATAAAATCAACACTGACTCATCTAAAAGGCCGGTCGCGTAAACGCATGAATCACGCACACGATTCGAGTCTCACGCGATATATGCGCGATAAACTTGCGCATTTCACCAGTTTGTCTGCCGTGGAACCTCCGGAGGTGTCCGTCGATGTTTACGCGATTCCGAGGTTTGAGCAGCTCAAACTACGCTTCGCGTAAAAGTTCACGTCGTAGGCCTACTGTGATGTTTTAAGTAAGTTTTGCGTAAGGCCTAGTGTGCGTAGTTCTTACGTGAACAGTGCGCGAAATATGCGTGGAATGTCAGTGATCGTTCGCGAACATATGTTGCCGCTATCGCGTTCATCGACGACTTTCCACTGACGATTAGCAGACATACGACGCATGGTTCGCGCATGTACGCAGTTCATTAGTGATTAGATTTTGCGTGGTTGTTCAGCGGACCTTTCGTCGCCCACAACCACGTATTCGCCCTGTTTGCGTGTCTATAATTGCGTGGTTTGTGAGTGATTTGTGAGTGTTCTTTCCGTAGTTCTTGCGCAATTCATCGGTGATTTTCAATCGCGTAAATTAGTGAAAATGGTCAAATTCTCGACGGACAGGCACGCACAACCAAACTTTGTGCGTGATTCGTGCGTTTACGCGACTTTTGGGCTGTGTGACCGGCCCTTAAGAGGTGGTGATATTAATATTTTACGTGCGCATCACGCACACAGTGGACATGCTTCCATTCTCTTCTCAAAGAGGTTACACTTACACCCTTTAGATTTCCGATCTCCATTCTCTTCCCACAGAGGTTAATTACACTTACACCCTTCAGATTTCCGATCCTAACATTAGAAGGGTGTAATTATATATATAACGTCTGTGGGAAGAGAATGGGCTGCTTCAACCCAGATAACACACAACTGGTGGACCACTGGTGGGCCACTAGTACCTGCTCCAGTGGCCCACTAGTAGTCGGTGGCAGCCACTAGTGGCTATATGCCACCAGCGGCCCACCTGCTAGCACGTTGGTGGGCCACTTGCTACCCACCAGTGGCAAGCCACTACCGGTGGGCCACTTGCTACCCACCAGTGGCAAGCCACCAGCTATCTACCACCAGCTGCCCACTAGCTATCACACCGGTGGGCCACTTGCTACCCACCAGTGGCAAGCCACTAGCTACCTGCCACTAGTGGCCCACTAGGGGGTGTGTTATCTGGGAAGTAATCACAAAATTAAAAACATAAAGCCGAGTTTCATTTACTGTTTGTCGAAAGTATATTGTTAATGTTTTTATAAAGAAGAAAACACGAGCCCTGTTTATACGGCGAACTTTGAACTTTGCACATGTACAATATTGCTTATGGTAGTAATACACACACGTGAGTAAAAGTAAATATACTATGAGTTCATATGCGTTTTATTTCTGCCTTTAGAAGCAAATGAGCTCCCAACTCTTTTAATATATGAATAGAGAATTCCTAAAGTATATGCCTATTATTATTTATTAGATTTAAACTAAATAAATGACATTAATTTATATCTGTATCTATATCGCCCTAATTAAATAATGAAAATCGGATAGTCAGATGGATTTTGAAGGTCATCGCGTGCAAGAAGGAGATTATATCCTATATAGAGAGTGTGAAAAACAGTATTAGGAGTTTCTAAAGTTCTCTAATATATTTTCTCAACCTTTGTGAAGTCACTATATGTCTGTATACGACGAACTTTCACTAGAAAAAAATGTGAAAATTCCATATTTATTCACGGTAGTAAACATTTGCACCTGCCCCTGACTACAGGTGCAAACTTGCTTAGGCCTACTGTAGTAATTATACATAGGCTATGTGGAAATGCGTCCATGAGGCGAATATTGCTCATATGAGCAAATTTGCATGTGTGTAATGCTTTACTCATACACAAACGCTCATAATTTTAAAGATAATAAAACAATTTGGCCTAAAAGGCTTCCGTATGAATCTACAAACTACTCGAGATAAAAGCATGATTTTGACTTTTAAAAATATGCTTCCTTTCCTATATGTAACTTATATAAAATGGAATTCGCATTGAATGCAATAAATACGTTTAATGGAACATATTCTTAATTAACAAAAGAAGAGAAAAGAGCGCACTGGCCAGAGCGTAAAATTATCAAGATTACGACGTTGCTAAATGACTTTCCGAATGCAGCTATTCCGAATGACATTCACCGCGGAGCATGTAAACAGGAAGTGGAGTTAGCCGTACAAAGGCGTCCGTTCTCTGGCGCTTTTTAAAGGTTTTATTTTGTTTACAATTACAATACACGTTGAGAAAGTTAATATTAGTTATATGGGCTAGACTGCACTTTACCGGGCGCACATACATCTTGGTAATTTCGTACTATCTTTTTAACTCTTGGATTCCAGGTTTTAGACCAGTTAGAAAGCGGACAACTTTATAATAATGCCGCTACTCGTCTACTGTAGGCTTTCACTTCGCGCTGTTTGATTAAATATCAAATTCCTATTTGCAGTACTCCCAAAAGTGTATGTGCATAATGTAGGCCTAACAATCGACGTGACAGTGTTCAACATTTGTAAGGGAGCTAACAGTCCGCAGATGCAGTGAATTTGCAGACGCGGTGAACTGTAAACGCTGGATTCGTAGAAGTACTTTTGCTGTATTAAAGTAGTATTTACAGTAATGCACCTATGTTATGTTGTTGGACGATATGCACGCCAGGCATACCCATTGGGTGCAATATGAAACTATGCCTATGGGAGGTCTGATTCTTTGATTGATGATGGTGTTATTCAAAACAAGTAATATTGTCGGTAGATTAAAAGGAGAGTTCTGTCACCATCTTGGATATTTTTGCATTTCCGGAAATGAAAACACGCTATATTGTACCTTATTTTGCAACTAAAGACATACACTGATAGAGTATTCACATACTAACACATAACATGTCATAAAACTAATAAATACTTTGCTCTTAATTGCTGTAGCGACGTTTTCCCCACTCGCAGTGCCAATGAATGCTTCAGTTCTCAGTGTTTTATTTTTCAATAAATAGACGCTTGTGTTTATCAAGTTGTGAAATATAAAGTCATCAAAATATTACTTCATTACTATCTTTCAATTTGACTGTGTTTTAATAATAATAATAGTCCACTTGTATCGCACATTAACTCCACGCGCAATGCATGCTCGAAGTGACAACGTTCATTTCGAGAAGATAAATTTGAAAAGATGAGTTTTTTGTCTAGATTTGAAGACGGATAGTGAGGGTGAAGTTTTCAGATCAATTGGAAGACTGTTCCATTCTTTTGCAGCAGAGAATGAGAACGATCGATGGCCATAGTTCACTGATTTGACATTGGGTACGACCAGTAGATGTTGTGAATTTGAGCGTAGGCTTCTTGATGGTGTATATGCCTGAAGAAGGTCGGCAAGGTATTTCGGTGCTGAGCCACTGAGACAGTTGTAGACGATGCATAGTAGCTTGTACTTGATGCGGCAGTTTACAGGCAGCCAGTGTAAATCACAGGGGTGATATGTTCGTGCTTCTTAGTGAGAGTGACAATCCTGGCTGCAGAGTTCTGTACTCACTGTAGTTTATCTATCAGATTCTTCGGAGCACCTGCGAGGAGACTGTTGCAATAGTCCAATCGTGTCATGATGAGGGATAACACAAGGGTTGTTGTCGAATCTGTGGTCAGGTATTTTCTGATGTTCCCGATGTTGCGGAGTTGAATGTAGCAAGTCCTGGATGTATGGGTAACATGGCGTTCCATTGTCAGTTGCGCGTCCAACACTACACCTAGTTCTTTGACATCCTCAGAGAGATTGACAACAGAGTCTCCAACTCTAATGGATTGGAGTTTGGTTTTGGATACTCTTGTCTTTGGCCCAACCAGGATGCACTCCGTCTTATCATCATTCAGCTTAAGCTTGTTTTCAATCATCCACTCTTTGATGTCACTGCAGCATGTTGCAATGTGTTCCGCTGCATCATTCGCTTCCTCACTCACTTTCTTTCACTGTTGAAGAGGGAAGCAAGCTGACTATCATCAGCATAGAAATGCCTGTTGACATGATATTCTTCAATAAGATGACCTAGCTCAGCAGTGTATAAAGTAAACAAGACTGGGCCGAGGACTGAACCCTGGGGGACTCCAAACATCATTTCCTCGGGAACAGAAAATACCCCATTGATATAGACGGATTGGTATCTATCTGTCAAATATGATTGGAACCATCTCCATGTGGTATCACGGAGACCGTAATTCTTCATAAGGCGAGAAAGAAGAATGGTATGGTCTATAGTGTCAAATGCAGCGCTAAGATCTAGGAGAACAAGGAGACCCACTTTTCCTTTGTCATCAACAAGCCGTAAGTAATTGATGACACGCAGCATAGCAGTTTCAGTGCTGTGATGTTGGCGATACGCAGACTGAAAGGGCTTCATTACGTTATTGTCTTGAAGATGTTCTGTCAGACGTTTGGAAACGGCCCTTTCAATGATCTTGGAAGCAAACGACAGATTCGAAACTGGTCTGTAATTTGATAGCTGCTCTTTGTCCAGCGAGGGCTTCTTCAGTAGGGGTTTGACAATAGCCTTTTTGAATACGGATGGCATTGTACCATTTGCCAGACAAATGGTACAATTTGCCAGACAAATGGTACAATTTGCCATTTGCCATGTATTAATAGCATATGTGTAAACAGGAATATCCTCTTGAATTTGTTTCCAAAAAAATACCCCGATAGAACCTTCCTTTTAACGACTTTGAAAAAAACAGGATGTTGTGATGTGTTTTGATTGTCAATGACTTACCGTATTTCATCTTCACCGACGTATGGTAATCTCCCGTTTGTTGTTGATTGATTCTATATATGCCTATATGGGTTATCTAAAATGGATTATATATTATACTTAGACTATTTATTTATTTATTTCAAACACAAACATTCTCCAACAAAATCAACATATCTGGGTCATTATTGTTCTCTTATATCTTGTTAGCATTGATATGTTCCTATGTCTACGAACGTCTACGAAGCCACTGCTTAGTTGCAACTCAGTGTAAATGTAGTCTTAGTGGTAATGTAAATCAGTCTCAGATCGGAATTTTAATCAAACAGCGCGAAGTGAAAGCCTACAGTAGCGTACTTAGTATGACATTAGTATCATCCGCTGGGAGTACTGCACTTTACCGGGCGCTAGTTATTATTAATTATCATGTCACTACCAACCCTTACGCTAGACAAACTAACCCTAAAAGATCGTTGAAAGGTATCCAAGGGTTAAGGAATATAGTCTAACTGGAATCCAAGGACTAAAAAGAGGATAGTATGAAATTAACAAGATCAGTGTGCACCCAGTAAAATGCAGTCTATGTGTATCTTCAATAGACACTACATGCAATATTTTCAGGTTTGTTGTTGTAATGATAATTGTTCAGATAATTGGTTGCATTATAATTTGTAAAATGACTGAACCAAAGCTCCAATGTACCAGTCACTGCGATAAATAAGACAAAGATTTCCAAATGCTATCATTCCTGATGGAGGAATATATTTAAAAAGATTTCCTTGTTTCTTTGTTTCAGACAAGTTCCAAGAAGCAGATTTGTGTGGTTTTGAGATTGTCCCAAGATGGCTGACCTATCAGACGACGCAAGTCAAAAAGCAGGCCGGGTTAGTAAACTTGTTTTCACATTATCTCTCACAGTATTTCTCACCATACCTTTCTCAGTTCAAGTGAGATCTTGCCAATGCTGCTAATATGTCTATCATACCTCTGCTATGATATATAGTTTGTAAATGCATCCTTTAGTGCATCCGAAATAGCTTCTGGAGCATAACATAAAAACAATAACAATACTCATAAACCTCTACTGACGTCATTCTATTGTTTCACCAGGGTCTTCTTTTACCGTTAAAACCTCTACTATTAGTTTACCGGGCATTCTTTGAGAAAGACTTATGATAAATATGAAATCTTTCTCCTAATGTTTACTATTTTTAAATATTGCAACTTTGAAAACTCACAATTTATAGTGATCATTTTGCCTGGTTTCGATCTCTGGACTCTTCACTTGGACCCAACACTCTCACCAACTGAGCTACACAGTATCACAATATCAGAGCTTATTGTTTGTCAGTATGAACCCTGTTTTCTACATGAGACCGACACCGCGTGCAGCTGCTGTGCTCAGACGCGTAGCACGTAAATATTGCGGCTGTGCTCTCTTCGCATGACAACTGCTCCCAATAGTAAATATCATTGAATCAGTGAGGATTTTAAACGTTCAGGCCTCCCAAAAACCTCTGGATCGTTTTTTATTCTTAACTTTGCCTTTTAAATGTTCCCAAATAAAAAAAGGCCTAATTGTTGTTAAGTTAGTTTGCTGAGGTTGTTTCCTTTCTGTTTGAGAAACCAACAATTATATGACTTTGAAAGTTTAAATTTGGCAAAATATAACATTTGTAGCGGTGTTGTACTTTTAAGAGCTTACTTAGTGTTGAGTTTTATTTCTTAACATTAAACATCTTATAAACATCACATCACTTTTGTCCTTTGAAAGTTATCACCATTCAGGATTTTTCAAATTAATCAATATTATATGAAGGAGTATCTTATGTGAGCTGTCACTTTTGTGTTGTTTCTGGTTAATAAAACTTAATATAACCTTATATCTTTTAAGACCCAAATTTAGTCATGGGTATAATGGTCTAAGCTCTTGAGGATAATGTACACACCATTAATTTCAAGTATGATCTTTTTCTTTTTGTTCATTTCTTCATGAAATGACTTTTAACTCCTTATGCCCTTTGAGTCAACAAGCTTGGGCTTGTAGCATGGACCATCATACCTCTGGCGTACATTCACTGACAACATTTTCCACTGGCACGCCCCTAAAACTGAAAATTATGCCAAGGGACCTTGCATCTTTTGACTATTCACTACTAAGTTCTCGAATGAACGTATAGTGCCAGAATGCTGAAATTCTGTGTAGACATACCTAAACCAGCAGATTATAGTTGTATATAAATACATATATATATAAAACCCAATGAGCTGCAGTGCTTCATTCATATATTTTATCATGACAAAATTATGTAAAACAACTTTGTACAAAGATATATATTTTTGTGGATTAACCTACGTGAGTGAATTTGGTGACCTCAAAGATTTTATCAAGATCTGAATGAGGATGTGCAATACTTGGAAAAGAATTTGATAGATTTTGTTCAAATTTAAGTGTTACAACTTCAAATAATACAAAGTTTGATGAGCTTAACAACCCATGGCTCTATTTTGCTAATGTCTACTGACATCTGTAGCAACAATATCTCTCGTTATTAATCAAAGACCTGAAGTGAAATACAATCAGTGACAGATATTTCTCCTTCTTGACAACTGTAGGTGAGGAAGAAGTCTGCCAAGGTGCTAGAGATGGAGGAGTTTGAGGAGGCAGAGAAGAAGCAGTTCAAGAAGTCTGACACCCCCAAGTGTGTCAAGACTCCTTCTAGTCCCGCTCCGCTGCCAGGACAACCCCCGGCAAAAAAACAAAAAATCAAAGTTGAAAAGGAAGAAGTTTCTCCTGTTTCAAAACAAGCCCCAGTTGCCGTGGTGACACCGCCACAGACGAAGGCCAGTCCCCAGTCAGCTAAGAGTGGACAGACTCCGAGCAGTGTGATCAAGTTTCTGCTCAGCTCCCCGGCAATCCCAACCACTCCATCAGTCAGCACCAAGGCCGTCACAAAAACCTCTCCAGAACTCAGCCCACAGCAACTTAGTCCTGTCGTGAAGAAATCTCTCAAGTCAAAAGTCAAGCTTGAGCCTGAGTTTGCAGCGATGGATACCGAGGAAGAGGAATCTTTTGTCATGGAAACTCCTCCAATGCCAATGAAACAGGAAATGGAAGTTAAGCCAAAAGTGAGTGTTGTCCCTGTCCAACAGCTGCCAGTTCCGACGCCCATCTTCTCGCCACCCACTGCCTCCTCTAAACCTATAGACTCCGCCGGCAGCAAGGATAGTCTCAAGATGAAATTGATTCTCTCGCCGAAGGAAAAGAAACCAAAGATTTCCTTTGAGCAGATGCTAGAATCAGGCAATGAGGCTGCTGTAGCTCTTGCTAAGTCGGTCAAAAAGAAGAAGAAAAAGCTTCCAGAATCAACAACAGGTTCCAAAGATTCAGTCACTCCCAAGGCTGCACCCATGCCAGAGCCGGTTAGTGCTTCAAAAGCCATGCCCAATCTAGCTGCCCTTGTCACATCAGGCAAAAAAAAACCAGCTACAAAGAAGAAAATCAAAGAAGAAAAAAATATGACTCCTCCTCGATCAGAATCTCTGGCTGCTGCTTTCAACCCGAGCAAGTTAAACGACAGTCCCATCGACATGGAATACAAGTATGAGCCCAACCTGGTGATAGCTGAAGCAGACACAGACAAGGTGAAGGTCAAAAAGAAGCTCCCCAGCAGTGGAAGCAAGGCCAAGAAGAAACTCGCTCATGGCTCCGGTAGGTTGTCACTCTCAAAACTTAAGCTTGACAAAATGAACCCAAATAATACCATCAACAAATGATAGTTTATGATGTAAATGCTAGCAATAGAGAAATAAAAACATTCATGTTTTGCAAATATGTCATTGGCACTGATGTCATATCGTGTTTATGATGAATTGTGACAGGGCCTGCTCCAGAGGGAGACATTGCCGCTCTAGCTGCCAAGGTGAAGGTCGGTGACAAGAAAGGAAAGAAAAAGGACAAGGAGGATTCTGATCTGCTGAGCAAGGTATATTGAATCTGATCTGCTGAGCAAGTTATATTGTATCTGATCTGCTGAGCAACTCAGAGCAAGGTATATTGTACCTGATCTGCTGAGCAAGGTATATTGTCTGAACTGCTGAGTAAGTTATATTGTATCTGATCTGCTGAGCAAGATATATTGTATCTGATCTGCTGAGCAAGGTATATTGTATCTGATCTGCTGAGCAAGTTATATTGTATCTGATCTGCTGAGCAACTCAGAGCAAGATATATTGTATCTGATCTGCTGAGCAAGATATATTGTATCTGATCTGCTGAGTAAGTTATATTGAATCTGATCTGCTGAGCAAGGTATATTGTATCTGAACTGCTGAGCAACTCAGAGCAAGATATATTGTATCTGATCTGCTGAGTAAGTTATATTGAATCTGATCTGCTGAGCAAGGTATATTGTACCTGATCTGCTGAGCAACTCAGAGCAAGATATATTGTATCTGATCTGCTGAGCAACTCAGAGCAAGGTATATTGTACCTGATCTGCTGAGCAACTCAGAGCAAGATATATTGTATCTGATCTGCTGAGCAACTCAGAGCAAGGTATATTGTACCTGATCTGCTGAGCAAGGTATATTGTCTGAACTGCTGAGTAAGTTATATTGTATCTGATCTGCTGAGCAAGGTATATTGTATCTGATCTGCTGAGCAACTCAGAGCAAGATATATTGTATCTGATCTGCTGAGCAACTCAGAGCAAGGTATATTGTATCTGATCTGCTGAGCAAGGTATATTGAATCTGATCTGCTGAGCAAGATATTTGAATCTGATCTGCTGAGCAACTCAGAGCAAGGTATATTGTATCTGATCTGCTGAGCAAGGTATATTGAATCTGATCTGCTGAGCAAGATATTTGAATCTGAACTGCTGAGCAACTCAGAGCAAGGTATATTGTATCTGATCTGCTGAGCAACTCAGAGCAAGGTATATTGTACCTGATCTGCTGAGCAACTCAGAGCAAGGTATATTGTATCTGAACTGCTGAGCAACTCAGAGCAAGGTATATTGTATCTGATCTGCTGAGCAACTCAGAGCAAGGTATATTGTATCTGATCTGCTGAGCAAGGTATATTGTATCTGAACTGCTGAGCAACTCAGAGCAAGATGTATTGTATCTGATCTGCTGAGTAAGTTATATTGTATCTGAACTGCTGAGCAACTCAGAGCAAGGTATATTGTATCTGATCTGCTGAGCAAGGTATATTGTATCTGAACTGCTGAGCAACTCAGAGCAAGATGTATTGTATCTGATCTGCTGAGTAAGTTATATTGAATCTGATCTGCTGAGCAAGGTATATTGAATCTGATCTGCTGAGCAACTCAGAGCAAGGTATATTGTATCTGATCTGCTGAGCAAGATATATTGTATCTGATCTGCTGAGCAACTCAGAGCAAGGTATATTGTATCTGATCTGCTGAGCAACTCAGAGCAAGGTATATTGTATCTGATCTGCTGAGCAACTCAGAGCAAGGTATATTGTATCTGATCTGCTGAGCAAGGTATATTGTATCTGATCTGCTGAGCAACTCAGAGCAAGGTATATTGTATCTGATCTGCTGAGCAAGATATATTGTATCTGATCTGCTGAGCAACTCAGAGCAAGGTATATTGTATCTGATCTGCTGAGCAACTCAGAGCAAGGTATATTGTATCTGATCTGCTGAGCAAGATATATTGTATCTGAACTGCTGAGCAACTCAGAGCAAGATGTATTGTATCTGATCTGCTGAGTAAGTTATATTGTATCTGAACTGCTGAGCAACTCAGAGCAAGGTATACATATTGTATCTGATCTGCTGAGGAAGGTATATTGTATATATAATTTACCTTTTGACATTATACTTGATCTAAAAAAAAGCTCTTTCGATGTCCTTTGAATAAGTAACATGGTTTTACAATCTTATTTTTCTTTTGCATTCTACTCTTAGATGCCTTTCAAAGACTTGACACAGAATGTAAGCAACTCGTAAAACTAGTTTATGGGACACAAGTATCACAGGGGGTATTCGACTGTACAGGGAAACTGGATGTTGCACGCCTGTAACAACCAATTTCCCGCTGTACAGTTTTTACGAAGTACCCCTGTCACGTTCACGGTTAGTTTGACTTATTCTCCTCCTTTACCTATAGAAATGCTATAAATGTAAGTTGTTCAAGCTTTTCTCCTCATATGTGCAATCTCACAATAACGATAATGTTTCTATTATTGTCATAAATTGCTGTTCCAAGTGGCAGGCCGATTGAAGCTAGCGTAGCGATCGCGAAAAAGCCTGTTTAAGTCATGTTATTACGCACTTGGCGGACCCTCCCCTTTCAAATTTGTTTGCATTGGCTGGAATGGGAAAATAAATTGTGGACCCCCCCCCCCCTTTCAAAATTCCTGGATCCGCCACTGTTTTCGGTTACCAATCAGACGGCTGTCACTCTGTAAATGCGCAACAACCTGTACAGTCACTGCCCGAGACAGCTGCAACAACCATTTATCGTACAGTTAAGTTTTAGGCAACATAGGGGCTTGAAACAGTCCGAATTACGTGCTTTCAAAATCATATAATACAATCTGCATTCGCTTTACATATAAAATGTGTAATTGAGGGAAATAATAAATCTATATTGCTGTAAGGGACAAATTTAGACATATCTAATGTAGGGCATGCTAACGTGATATGAAAGACGACAGTAAATCGTCCCGATAAAGAGATTGAACGAATGTCACATCATAAGGAGGGTAGTTTAGGGTACAAGAAAGCTTCATCTGTCGACATATAAAGTTTGAGTCCATTTTTAAGAAGATATGTTTTATAATTACCGTGAGTGTGAAGACAGGGGTACTTCGTAAAAACTGTACAGCGGGCGTGCAACATCCGGTTTCCCTGTACAGTCGAATATGGTATTTTTGTCCATTATCAGTATTTTGTTGTATTACCAGTGTACCAAACTTCACTTAGGGCTAAATCACTGATCAGTGAATGATCATTGTTTCTGATAACTGCGATTAACTGATTGAAATAACTCAGCTGGCCCATATGATATTGACATTTAGTGAGTGAGTTATTGTTTAACGCCGCTTCGGCAGTATCACAGCCATAAGCGGCGATATTGAAACTGACGGTGATATGGTGAATGTGTTACAGAAGAGGAAGCGACCCCCGACTGCCTACACACTCTACTGTAACGCACACAGAGCCAAGCTCGTCACGGAGAATCCCGGAATAGGTAGGTGACACATTGGAAATATCTCTTTACTGTTATAAGGTTCATCATCGCTATATAGATGGACAATTATCGTGATAGTAGAGGCATGCCGTGCACGAGAGTTGCACGCTCTACCCATCTCATGTATAGCACAAGGTTTGTACTGTTACAATTAGATAATTTACCAATGAAGTTCCTGAGGAAACAAGCAAATGAAAACACAAACACAAACACAAACACAAACAAGTCTTATTATATATAGCGGTCATTCCGTCCGTCCGTCCGTCCTTCCGTCCGGTCAATTTTCTAAAAAAAAGCCAAACTTTGCACAGCTGTTAACCATGTTCTTCTGATCGCGCACAGACAATTTTTAATTTTCTGAGATTTAAATTTTTAGCTCATCAGGCCTGAAAGGCCCGATGGGCGCATGGCATGGCATGGCGTCCGGCGTCCGGCCATCCATCCGTAAACTTTTCGCTTTTTCGACTTCTTCTCAAGAACCAATAACTCCACAGAGCTGAAATTTTATGTGCAGACTCCTTGGTAAATGGGGATTCTTAATTGTAGATTTCGTGACCCCGTGACCCCAAATGGGGTCACAGGGGTTGCATCCTTAAAAACCTATTTTCATCTTCTTCTCCAGTTCCAAAAGGTCTAGAGAGCTGAAACGTTGTGTGCAGACTCCTTGGGTAATGGGGATTCTAAATTGTAGATTTTGTAACCCCATGACCCCAAATGGGGTCACAGGGGTCACATGTTTAAAAACCTATTTTCATATTCTTCTCCAGTTCCAAAAGGTATAGAGAGCTGAAAAGTTGTGTGCAGACTCCTTGGCTAATGGGGATTCTAAGTTGTAGAAATTGTGACACCTTGACCCCAAATGAGGTCACAGGGGTCACAACCTTAAAAACCTATTTTCATCTTCTTCTCCAGTTCAAAAAGGTATTGAGAGCTGAAAAGTTGTGTGCAGACTCCTTGGGTAATGGGGATTCTAAATTGTAGATTTCGTGACCCCTTGACCTCAAATGGGGTCACAGGGGTCACAGGGGTCACAACCTTAAAACCCTATTTTCATCTTCTTCTCCAGTTCCAAAAGGTATAGAGAGCTGAAAAGTTGTGTGCAGACTCCTTGGGTAATGGGGATTCTAAGTTGTAGAAATCGTGACACCTTGACCCCAAATGAGGTCACAGGGGTCACAACCTTAAAAACCTATTTTCATCTTCTTCTCCAGTTCCAAAAGGTATTGAGAGCCGAAAAGTTGTGTGCAGACTCCTTGGGTAATGGGGATTCTAAATTGTAGATTTCGTGACCCCTCGACCTCAAATGGGGTCAAAGGGGTCACAACCCCAAAAACCTATTTTCATATTCTTCTCCAGTTCCAAAAGGTATAGAGAGCTGAAAAGTTGTATGCAGACTCCTTGGGTAATGAGGATTCTAATTTGTAGATTTCGTGACCCCTTGACCTGAGTCACCTCAAATGGGGTCACAGGGGTCACAACCTTAAAAACCTATTTTCATCTTCTCCTCAAGTTCCAAAAGGTCTAGAGAGCTGAAAAGTTGTGTGCAGACTCCTTGGCTAATGGGGATTCTAAATTGTAGATTTCGTGACCCCTCGACCTCAAATGGGGTCACAACCTTAAAAACCTATTTTCATCTCCTTCTCCAGTTCCAAAAGGTCTAGAGAGCTGAAAAGTTGTGTGCAGACTCCTTAGGTAATGGGGATTCTAAATTGTTCTAAATCTTGAGAAAGAAGAATTAAGAATAGAGGATCTAACAAATATTGTTTGTAATATTTATTTTGTAAGCCCATAACTTTTATCACATTTCATATGTAAATATTAATATTTTATCATATACTATTGAATGCCTGATGAGCTACAGAGCCAATGGCTCTATTTTTTACAGAGTTACGGCCCTAGAATCTGAAATTGAACTTAGTACCAAAAGAGCTGTGATGCTCCAATTGGGGCGTTTTCTCGCCAACTATTACATCTACCCGGTAGGTGAATGAAATTTAATATGTAGGTAGTCCAGATGATACTCTTCATAGAGTTCACAGTCCAGTTCTGAAATATTATTTTTACGGAGTTATGAAGTCCTTGAATATTTAAGAGTCCTATATTATATAATCCAACTGTAGAAAGGAAGTGTCAGTACTTCCCGCAAACAAACTTTAAATAGTCATAACTGCCTCTAGAATATATGAGAAGCTTCTCTTGGCTTCTACATATATCTACACAGTTGTTACTATTTTTTAACTGACTATTTCTAGACCCTTACACCTGAACGTTTATGACCCAAAAATACTAAAACTTAGCTATTTAATATTTTATATGAAAAAAATACATTCTCATAACAATACTGACAAACAATTAGCTTTGGTATTGTTCTCCTTCATAGCTCAGTTGATAAACGTTGGTAAACAAGAAAAGGATCCAGAGATCGAAACAAGGCATGATCACTAGAAATTGTGAGTTTTCGAAGTAGTGACATTTAAATATTCTACATCAGGAGAAAGATTTCATATAATTATAAGTCTTTAAAAAACATTTGAATTTAATAGCTATTCAAACACATTAGCAGCAGACATTCCTACAGAAAGCCCGGGGCTTTATAAGGAATGCCCTGTAAACTACTGCCTGGTAGATGTTTATTAGGTACAAGAAGACCCTGGTAAGACAATAGTGTGACATTGGAGGTTTATAATATGATAGCAATAACACTACATTCTTTGACTTTCAGATTTTGCTCAAATAAGCAGAAGACTTGGTGAGATGTGGCAGACACTAACGAAGAAAGAGAAATGGGTGGGTTTGTCATTTGGCAAGTTGTTTTTATCCCACCGGTATGTAATACCGTCATATATAGTCATCGCCCCGTCCGTCCGTCCGTCTGTCCGTCCGTAATCATTTCGTTTCCGGGGCAGAACTCGAAAACCGTTCATGATATCTTTCTGAAACTTTCCATGTGTATTACCCACCAACTGAAGTGGTGCCTTTTGATATTTTCAGATTTCTGATTATTTTTTTTCTTTTTTCGTTTCCATAGAAATTTGTTGAATTTGGACTTTGTTCAGAGACAGGTTCGTTTCCGGAGCACAGCTCCAAAACCGTTCATCATATCTTCCTGAAACTTTGCATGTGTATTACTCACTAACTGAAGTGGTGCCTTTTGATATTTTCAGATTTCTGAAAATTTTATTTTTTTTCGTTTCCATAGAAACTTGTTGAATTTGGACTTTGTTCAAAGACAGGTTTGTTTCCGGAGCACAGCTCCAAAACCGTTCATCATATCTTCCTGAAACTTTGCATGTGTATTACCCACTAACTGAAGTGGTGCCTTTTGATATTTTCAGATTTCTGAAAATTTTATTTTTTTTCGTTTCCATAGAAACTTGTTGAATTTGGACTTTGTTCAAAGACAGGTTTGTTTCCGGAGCACAGCTCCAAAACCGTTCATCATATCTTCCTGAAACTTTGCATGTGTATTACCCACTAACTGAAGTGGTGCCTTTTGATATTTTCAGATTTCTGAAAAAATTTTTGTTTCGTTTCCATAGAAACTTGTTGAATTTGGACTTTGTTCAAAGACAGGTTCGTTTCAGGAGCACAGCTCAAAAACCGTTCATCATATCTTCCTGAAACTTTGCATGTGTATTACCCACTAACTGAAGTGGTGCCTTTTGATATTTTCAGATTTCTGAAAATTTTTTTTTTTTTCGTTTTCATAGAAACTTGTTGAATTTGGACTTTGTTCAGACAGGTTCGTTTCCGGAGCACAGCTCCAAAACCGTTCATCATATCTTCCTGAAACTTTGCATGTGTATTACCCACTAACTGAAGTGGTGCCTTTTGATATTTTCAGATTTCTGAAAATTTTATTTTTTTCGTTTCCATAGAAACTTGTTGAATTTGGACTTTGTTCAAAGACAGGTTTGTTTCCGGAGCACAGCTCCAAAACCGTTCATCATATCTTCCTGAAACTTTGCATGTGTATTACCCACTAACTGAATTGGTGCCTTTTGATATTTTCAGATTTTTTCTGAAAAATTAATGTTTTTCTGTTTCCATAGAAGCATGAGAGGGATGTTGGTTGTTGTTGATTGTGACTGTTTCTGGAGCAGAAGTCTAAAACCCTTAACATACCTGAAACTCAGCATCTGTAATACCCACTTACTGAAGTACGGTAGTAGATACACAAGATGTGTTTTACAAATTTTGTGGAACCGGTGGGATATGTCATCTTCTGATGACTCTTGTTATTGAATTTGAGATGGTTGTTGAGAAAGTAATTAGCGGTGTATATCTGACTAGAAGTTGCGCTAAGAAAGTTATAAGTCAAAACATTTTAGTTGTGTACCATTTGCCAACATTAAATCTACCATAAAATATTACCAATTTTTAGCTCATCAGGCCCGAAAGGCCCCATGGGCTTATGGCATGGCATGGTGTCCGGCATCCGTCCGTCCTTCCATCCGTAAACTTTTTGCTTTTTCGACTTCTTCTCCAGAACCAATGACTCCACAGAGCTGAAATTTTATGTGCAGACTCCTTGGCCAATGCGGATTCTAAATTGTAGATTTCGTGACGCCATGACCCCAAATGGGGTCACAGGGGTCACATCCTTAAAAACCTATTTTCATCTTCTTCTCCAGTTCCAAAAGTTCTAGAGAGCCGAAAAGTTGTGTGCAGACTCCTTGGGTAATGGGGATTCTAAATTGTAGATTTCGTGACGCAATGACCCCAAATGGGGTCACAGGGGTCACATCTTTAAAAACCTATTATCATCTTCTTCTCAAGTTCCAAAAGGTCTAGAGAGCTGAAAAGTTGTGTGCAGACTCCTTGGCCAATGGGGATTCTAAATTGTAGATTTCGTGACCCCGTGACTCCAAATGGGGTCACAGAGGTCACAACCCCAAAAACCTATTTTCATCTTCTTCTCCAGTTCCAAAAGGTCTAGAGAGCTGAAAAGTTGTGTAGAGACTCTTTGGTCAAAGGGGATTCTTAATTGTAGGATTGGTGACCCTGTGACTCCAAATACAGATCACAGGGGTCATGATCTAAAAACCTATTTTTTGCTTGTTAACAATGTATTACTTGAGATAACTTAGATATTCAACCTTAGATAATAAATCAAATCCTGATGAGCTACAGAGCCCATGGCTCTATTTTTTTTTATTTGGATTAAAGGTCTTTTCGAGAGCTTTCTAACGCAACTTTCATTATATTTGTATCATAGAAATTATCCAAGATAGAACTTATTTTATTTTTTAGCTCATCTGGCCTGAAAGACCCGATGGGCTTATGGCATGGCATGTTGTCCGGTGTCCGTCCGTCCGTCTGTAAACTTTTTGTATTTTCATCTTCTTCTCCAGAACCACTTGGTCTAGGGAGCTGACATTTTTTGTGCAGACTCCTTGGCTAATTGGGATTCTAAATTGTAGATTTCATGACCCTGTGACCTCAAATGGGGTCACAGGGGTCACAACCCCAAAAACCTATTATCATTTTATTCTCAAGTTCCAAAAGGTTAGAGAGCTGAAAAGTTGTGTAGAGACTCTTTGGTCAAAGGGGATTCTTAATTGTAGGATTGGTGACCCGGTGACCTCAAATGGGGTCACAGGGGTCACAACCCCAAAAACCTATTTTCATTTTATTCTCCAGTTCCAAAAGGTTAGAGAGCTGAAAAGTTGTGTAGAGACTCTTTGGTCAAAGGGGATTCTTAATTGTAGGATTGGTGACCCGGTGACCTCAAATGGGGTCACAGGGGTCACAACCCC
Source organism: Gibbula magus (assembly GCA_936450465.1). Classification (NCBI taxonomy): domain Eukaryota; kingdom Metazoa; phylum Mollusca; class Gastropoda; order Trochida; family Trochidae; genus Gibbula; species Gibbula magus. Next base: position 2,709,245 of record OW388292.1, on the reverse strand, counting down.
AAAAAACCTATTTTCATCTTCTTCTCAAGTTCCAAGAGGTCTAGAGAGCTGAAAAGTTGTTTGCAGACTCCTTGGCTAATGGGGATTCTAAATTGTAGATTTCATGACCCCATGACCTCATATGAGGTCACTGGTGTCACAACCCCAAAAACGTATTTTCATCTTCTCCAGTTCCAAAAGGTCTAGAGAGCTGAAAAGTTGTGTGCAGACTCCTTAGCCAATGAAAATTCTTAATTGTAGATTTCATGATCCTGCGACCCCAAATATAGATCACAGAGGTCATGACCTGAAAAGCTGTTTTCATCTTAACCCTTAACATGCGGGCGACGGAATAATCCGGGCGGGCTATAAGCGATTCGTAGGTACTCCAGTACGGATCCCGGATCGCTTACTTAGAAGAATTCACGCCTGTCTATGTACTGGGCTAGCCTCCATACTGGGTCCCGAGTCGATTGTTTCCGCGACTCGCTGCATGAGAATGGCTGTATTTATGCCTCGCAGCCCGCAATGAGAATAAAACTTTCTTCAGTGTCTGGTCAGAACGTCCAGCAAAATTCACACCAATTTGCGTGTGCATTGTTGACCCGTAACGCATCGATAATTAGCTTTACAAAAGGCCAATTTTGTCCTGCTTCGCTCCGATGGCTACACTGCCCGGCGGCTAATTAGCACCTAAGTGTCTGCACTGCCCCGGGGTGAGATAGGCCCGTACAGGCTTATCTGTCTCGCATCCCGCCACATGGGCAGATAGCCTATGCTTATCTGTCTCGCATCTCGCCACATGGGCAGATAGCTTCTAATTACGGGAAGATATTGCGATAAGCTACCTTTCTCTCGCACTTCGTATCATATGAACCAATTGGTTGTTTTCATTTTTTTTATACCAAAATAAAGAGGAAAGAATGGCCTTTATTCCCATATAAAAATCGCAATTGCGCTAACATAACTGAAAATACAGCAATCGCACAGAGATAGCCGACTTTCGCACTTTTGAATTTTGATACATGTGGCGCATTTACCCCAACATGCCTCGGCGCTCTATTTCTAAGAAACTACTTGGGATATTTTCATAATTTTTTTATCAGTATATAGATAAAAGAATTGTCTTCAATTCCATATAAAATACGTGTATTTTCGGCAATAACTTTTGATGCGCCAGGTGTCGCGCAGAAGGTGATATTCGGCTTTGAATAAGTGGCGCTCTTAGCATATACCATCATTACGGGCTTTATAACTTGTGAACCGCAAGTCCGATTTTTATAATTTTTACATCATTGTAAAGAGAAAAACATTGTCTTCAATTCCATGTATAATGCGCATGTTTTCGGGAAGAACTCTGCATGCGCAAAGCGCCGCGCCAAAAGGTATAATTTTCGCACTTCATAACTTTTGAACCGCAAGTCCGATTTTTATAATTTTTACATCATTGTAAAGAGAAAAACATTGTCTTTAATTCCAGATATAATGCGCATGTTTTTGGGAAGAACTATGCATGCGCGAAGAGCCGCAATATTGATGTACGCATAAGTGAAGAAGTATGATAATATATAACTAAAATACTGTTCTTTTGATACGCAAATATAGAGCTTTATAAACGATGAACAACTGTCATGACGGAATTTTGTTTCCAGTATTGGAAAAAAAATTATAACATAAAAGTGAAAATATATTTGAGTACGGGACCCGCCGCTCGGGGAAAAGCCTTTTCGTGGGAATATTTTCTCAGGAAAATATTTCACTTTTCGGAGTTTCTAAAAATGCGTGAACATTTTTGTTACTGATGCCATTTGCGAAAGGTTTTTATTTCTAAAATTCAAATGCGAGGGCGCACCTTTCCAAACCATTTGAATTGAATTTATTATTTTATCTTTTACATTATTGAATAAAAGACGTTTCATTCAATAAGATTTGAAGAATTATTTATATGTGTAGCGGACTGAACTGAGCAGATGGAGAATTTGATTCCTCACCACTTTTATTACCAAAGTTCTTTTGTATCACAATTACTTTTTTAGGTATTAGTTTTTTCGTGAGCAGGGGAATTTCCGACGGGATTCGCCATGACATAATGAGAAAAAATTCCCATGAACATGGGCGTGGTCCGTCATCTTCGGGACCGACCCACAAGTATAAATATCTACCGGGGGGTGCGCGGACCCCCCCGCTTTTGGTCGCCACCCCCCAAACTTTTTGTGCAAATTATTTTTTTGTTTCTACTTTGAAATAAAGGTTCGTGTCATTCCGAGGTATGAAGGTTTCTGCTATATATGTCGAGAGGGCATGGGAACCCATTCCCAATAGAATCCGGGGTTCGTCCCATAGGATTGTTCCTCGGAGTCTCTCGTTCTCAAAAGAGAACATGGGAAACCTGTCCCGCGATTGAATCCGGGGTCCGCCGCGGAAGACGGGGACGGGAATTCCCGGAGAGCATGGGAGTATGCTCCCATGGGTCCGGGCTCCGCCTCGAGAGACCGCTCCTTGGATGCTCTGCTTCTCGAAAAGAGAAGTCATTCGGCAACTGACAACCCGAGCTTCCCTGACATAGTAGTTTATTTTCCGGGCCTCGCGCCCGGTGCTACACGTCGCCGAGGAAATCAGAAAATGGTCCGAATTTCCAGTACGAGCAATTTGGTATACCGTATTTATATCATATTTTATACTTTATAACTGATTTAGTTTTCTATTAACTTTGCAGTTAATTTTATTCAATAGGAACAAGAAATGAGATAAATGTCTACATTATGGACATGTTTAATGTGAATCTATTTGAAATGAGAACTATTGAATACCCTTTGAATGAATAACTTGAAGAGGAATTAATTTTTTTTCATTTTACATGAGATATGTGAACTGAATATGACTAGTGATAACTGGTGATAACATAGGACTATAAAAGAAGTAGCTATATGAGATTGTGACACCACACCTATTTTCATCTTCTTCTCCAGTACAGAAAAATAATTTATTTTCGGAAAAACAACATCTAACATATAAATTTTACTGGCTGTGAGTCCAGTGTCTGCATGTTATGTAATTGCATGGTGTTGACCTGGGGGTGACCTGGCAAAAGGATGAAAACTGATAGTTACACAGAGGTTTCAGGTTACTTCAAACTACTGTGCAGCAATGTGTTATAGACTGTGCGTGAGACTGCTTTAGTCTTCCATTGACTCTAAAAAAGAATTTTTTTTATAGAATATTACCATTTTATCAAATATTGAAAAGGAGCCTATAAGAAATGGTGAAAAAGAATTTACTAAAAAAAATTCCCCAATTTAATAAGTATTGAAATGGAGCCTATGAGAAATGGGATTTTCAAAAACTGAGGCTCCTATTCATTATGTAATAAATGTTGATATTGCCATAATGCAATTAAGAATTAAAACAATATAATGCAAAGGTGAATGATATTTATAACGAATGTGCATTTATGTGTAACCAATTTTGATAATAATTAGCAGGGGTCATGACCTAAAAAGGTTTTTTCTACAGCCCCAGGCCATTATTGCAATAGCTGACAGTGGTGAATTGTATGCAAAGAATTGTACCCGGTATATTCATTATTATATAATGTGTGTACGATATTAAAAAATAGTATGATCTCTCCACCACATTGTTATATGTTTGATACCAGCAATTTATTTCCAAGCTACAAAACAAACAGTTGCACATATTATTACACAAAAAACATCTTTGGCATTTATTATCTATGCATATATTGTCATACTATCATTTTATAACAAATAACATGTTTCTGTGCAACTTTGTGTTGCTCTTTCAACACATATATATAGCAAATTTGCAAAGTTATGGTAACAAAATATTTTTAAAACTGCTTTAATCGTTTCACTACCCAGATTCTTATTACTACATTCCATTATCTGACCATTGCTATAAAGCCCACTCCATAACATACCCCACTTATTATCTCCTGATGAGCTACAGAGGCCATGGCTCTATTTTTCTTCTCAAGTTCCAAAAGGTCTAGAGAGCTGTAAAGTTGTGTGCAGACTCCTTGGCTAATAGGGATTCTAAATTGTAGATTTCTTGACCCCATGACTCCAAATGGGGTCACAGGGGTCACAACCTTAAAAACCTGTTTTCATCTTCTTCTCAAGTTCCAAAAACCTATGTTCATATTCTTTTGTCTAGAAAGCTGAAATGTTGTGTGCAGAGTTCTTTGACAATAGGAATTCTCAATTGTAGGTTTGGTGAATCTGTGACCCCAATCTAGGTCACAGGGGTCATGATCTAAGAACCTATCTTTTGCTTGTAAACAATGTATTACTTGATATAACTTAAATGTTTAACCTTAGATAGTACATAAATGAAATCCTGATGAGCTACATAGCCCATGGCTCTATTTTTTAAAAGTGCTCCTACTATTTCTTACACGAAGGGGTAGGCATGTCTGCTGTTGTCAAGTGCTGTCCGTCTGCACCCCATTGTCAAGTGCTGTCCGTCTGCACCCCATTGTCAAGTGCTGTCCGTCTGCACCCCATTGTCAAGTGCTGTCCGTCTGCACCCCATTGTCAAGTGCTGTCCGTCTGCACCCCATGAACTGACACTCTGCCTGCTTCTCACGATACTCGTTATCATTGTGCAGAACTGATATCCACATGAAACGACATGCAAGCTCTCCGAGCTTTGCTGTGTAGGCCAAATAGTCCATCATTTCACTATCATTAAGCTTATCAGTTCGTATGAGTTCAGCCATTATGCAGGCATTTGCTGACATCCACTAACAGATTCTAATTTACTTTTCTTGTAGTCATTTAAGTAATCCCCCCTCCAATATCAACTTCTTCCTCTCTGCAACTGCTACCCAGTTTAGGTACAAAGTCATCTATGTAAAGAGGTTTTTCGGCACTCTTACCTCTTTTCAAATACACAGAGGGATCGAGGTCAACTCGACTTGACGAATTATTGTCGGGTGATACCTCCGGTGTGGAGCCAAGCGGGTTATCAAGAGAGCGGATAGATTGGTAGGGTCCGTTTTTTTCATCTGGCGTTTCTACGGATAAAGCAAAAAACAGCTGTACTGCCATGTTAGATTTACCGCCAAGCTAATAAACCGGAATACGGAGAGCTTATGCAAGGGAGAGAACTCCTGTCACCCTAACAATGACTTGAGTTAACAATGCATATAAAGGGAAGCAACTCTTGGCTAAAATTCACTTTAAATTACTGTATGAGTCATCCTTTAACAGTATTTTAACTGCATTCATTTAATGAACCTATAACTCCTAAACTATCTCAGACCATGATGCATGTAAAAGGCTACAGAGCCAATGATCTTAGATACACAATCATGCAGTTCCTGGTGAGCTACAGAGCCAATGATCTTAGATACACAATCATGCAGTTCCTGATGAGCTACAGAGCCAATGATCTTAGATACACAATCATGCAGTTCCTGGTGAGCTACAGAGCCAATGATCTTAGATACACAATCATGCAGTTCCTGGTGAGCTACAGAGCCAATGATCTTAGATACACAATCATGCAGTTCCTGATGAGCTACAGAGCCAATGATCTTAAATACACAATCATGCAGTTCCTGGTGAGCTACAGAGCCAATGATCTTAGATACACAATCATGCAGTTCCTGGTGAGCTACAGAGAGGATGGCTCTATTTTATTATGTCCCCCGAATTTTTTTTTCGGGAGACATAATGTTTTCGCCTCCGTCTGTTATTCCGTCATTCCGTTTTATTCTGAAATTCTTTCTTTTCCGGGCCATATCTCAAAAACCGTTCAATATTTTTTTTCGAAACTTGGTATGTGGTTAGACCTAGTGGTGGAGTGGTGCCTTTTGCTATTTTGGTTATTCTGAATTTTTTATTTTTTCTGGTTTCCATGGAAACAATTTGAACTTAGTGCAAATTGGGGGTAGGGACCTTTTCCGGCCCTTATTTCAAAATCTATCTAGTATTTCTTTACGAAACTTGGTATGTGGTTAGACCTAATGGTGGAGTGGTGCCTTTTGCTATTTTGGTTATTCTGAATTTTTTTATTTTTTATGGTTTCCATGGAAACAATTTGAACTTAGTGCATATTGGGGGTAGGGACCTTTTTCGACCTCTATCTCCAAAACCGTTCAATATTTTTTCACCAAACTTGGTAATTGCTTAGACCTAGTGATAGAGTGGTGCCTTTTGCTACTTTGGCTATTCTGAATTTTTTATTTCTCGTTATTAATGCAGTAATGAACTTAGTGCTTAGCATAAGTGAAAAATAAGGGTAATATGACTAGGTTGGATTGAAAGTTGGAGCGGGGGACATCACAGTGCATCACATGCACATATTTCTAGTTGGTTCTTGTACTGCAACTACCCAGGAATGGTTTCACCAGGTGGTGCTTTCCTCAAGTCAATGATAACAACAAGGTGTTTGTATTTCACAGTGCTGGCGACGGAAGGCAAAGAAACTGGCAGGGAAAGGTTCTACATTGATTAGTACAGGGAAAGGCAAATCAAAGCCACATACAGCTGCTGCTGCTGCTACTGCTACATCTTCTGTCCCACCAGCTGTGGTGTCTGCAGCTTCATCTGCTGGTGATGCCCCGGTGACATTAAGTTTACCTGTAGCTAAGCCAATGGTGCCACACCAGGGCGCCCGCATCGTCAAGGCAACAGTGGAGGAATCAGCACCGAGTCCTATTAAGGTTGGACTCTTCCACCAATATTCCTAGATTTGAATTTTGAGTTTCATCATGTGTGATCTCTTACTACTTTCAGTTCAAGGATTCTGTATAATATTGTTATCAATGTTACAGTCAATGTTTTAGATATTGCTTTTACAGTATAAAGAAATTGCAATTTGAATTCATTTCAAATATGTCCCATTGACACCTTAAATTTTCATGGGAAAATATGTTTGCTTGATTAAATTCTTGTTTGGTAATTGCTATGTCACAGATCTTTGATAATACATTTTCAGTAATGGTGTCTATGATCCCATGTTTGCTGCACACGTCATTTCTAACACTGCATATCAGTGCTTCAGTATGTGATGCATCATTTCTAACACTGCATATCAGTGCTTCAATATGTGATACATCATTTCTAACACTGCATATCAGTGCTTCAATATGTGATACATCATTTCTAACACTGCATATCAGTGCTTCAATATGTGATACATCATTTCTAACACTGCATATCAGTGCTTCAATATGTGATACATCATTTCTAACACTGCATATCAGTGCTTCAATATGTGATACATCATTTCTAACACTGCATATCAGTGCTTCAATATGTGATACATCATTTCTAATACTGCATATCAGTGCTTCAATATGTGATACATCATTTCTAACACTGCATATCAGTGCTTCAATATGTGATACATCATTTCTAACACTGCATATCAGTGCTTCAATATGTGACACATCATTTCTAACACTGCATATCAGTGCTTCAATATGTGACACATCATTTCTAACACTGCATATCAGTGCTTCAATATGTGATACATCATTTCTAACACTGCATATCAGTGCTTCAATATGTGACACATCATTTCTAACACTGCATATCAGTGCTTCAATATGTGACACATCATTTCTAACACTGCATATCAGTGCTTCAATATGTGACACATCATTTCTAACACTGCATATCAGTGCTTCAATATGTGACACATCATTTCTAACACTGCATATCAGTGCTTCAATATGTGACACATCATTTCTAACACTGCATATCAGTGCTTCAATATGTGAATACGAGACTGCCATGTTGTAGGGCTTCGGAACAGAAGCTGTTGACGTCGCAGCCCACCTCAAGTTGTTGGGGGAGTCTCTCAGTATCATCGGCATGCGGCTCCAGGAACACAAGGTATGTTGAAGATGACCTGCTCTCTGCCGTGAGTTCTCTCTTCATTCATAAACCAGGATTTGCTTCATTGTAAACCCAGTTTGTGACAGTTTGACGCTGTTTTGTTTTGTTTGAACATGCATGCACAATAAAGTTGTTTTAATGAATATCTAATAGACCTATCTGAGAATAAAGAATTTTACCCCATGTGAAACTGAAGGGGTCTTGTCGTGGCGCGGTCCATCTCTCCGTTGTTTCTGAAATGGGTAGGAATCAACTCATCCCACAGATTTTAGCTCATATGGCCTGAAATGGGTAGGAATCAACTCATCCCACAGATTTTAGCTCATATGGCCTGAAAGGCCCGATGGGCGTATGGCATGGCATGGTGTCCGTCTTTCTTCAGTCTGTAAACGTTTTGCATTTTCATCTTCTTCTCCAGTTCCAATAGGTCTAGAGAGCTGAAAAGTTGTGTGCAGACTCCTTAGGTTATGGGGATTCTAAATTGTAGATTTCGTGATCCTGTGACCCCAAATAGGGTCACAGGGGTCACAACCTTAACAAACCTATTTTCATTTTCTTCTCTAGTTCCAAAAGGTCTTGAGAGCTGAACAATTGTGTGCATACTCCTTGGCCCATGGGGATTCTAAATTGTAGATTTGGTGACCCCATGACCTCAAATAGGGTCACAGGTGTCATGACCTAAAAACCTATTTTCATCTTTTTCTCAAGTATAAAAAGCTCTAGAGAATGAAATGTTTGCAGACTCCTTGGAAAATGGGGATTCTAAATTGTAGAGTTTGTGACCCTGTGACCCCAAATATGGGTCACAGGGGTCATGACCCGAAAACCTTCTTTTATCTTCTCAGCAGTACAAAAAGCTCAAGCAAGCTGAAATGTTGTATACAAGACTCCTTTGCCAAAGGAGATTCTATTTTGTAGATTCGTTAATGTATTACTTGAGATAACTTAGATGTTCAACCTTAGATAATAAATCAATTAAGTCCTGATGAGCTACAGAGCCCATGGCTCTATTTTTCATCAATTTCTTTGAAACTTTACTCATGCTCTGAATATCAGATAAATGAGATAAATATGTTAAGAGTTATGGCCCTTGACTTGGGGCATTTGACTTTCTTCCAGACTGTCAGTTTAACTTTAAAGAGCCATCAAGGATGTTAGTGTTTCAAATTAAAAATAATTTTTGGAAAATATACTTGTAACATCATTTGCCATTTATTTCACGGAGATAGATTTTTGGAAATTTTTTTATATGTTCATCAACATCCTTGATGGCTCTTTAATCTAGCTTTGCTCAAACTTTTGATCAATGATTTGTCTTTGATACTTGATTTATGTGTTTCCCCTTGACATAAGAGCATTGAAATAGTTCTATTCTTTGACCTTCTAACCTTGACCATCTGAATTTCTTAAACTTTACCCTGACCATAACTTTTAATTTGTCAGTATGGGCAAATGTTATGTTTCCCATGTCACATACTAAGGTCATAACCTTTGACCTTGTAACCTTGACATTGCTGTAAGATACATTTTGTGAAAAACTTAACCATGGCCAACATATTTGATTGATCAGTGATAAGCCTTTGATATATGACTTGTTTATCTATTGTCACTAGACCATTGAGACAAAGATCATCTCACTAACATTTCAACTGCTTATTTGGAGGACAGTTTGTGGATCAATAGGACAAACCCCGGGCCGGGCTTCTTGTGCTCTCAGAGCACTCTTGTTGGAAGTTCCTATTTATTTATGATTAAGAACATTCTTTGAGCAGCATTTTGGAAATTGGTATGATGAAGATAATGTTGCTGTCAAGCAAGTGATCACATTAAAACGAAACGTCGCCAATGCAGAATAAAAGAAGCTGTATATCCATAAATATTGTCCTCATTCAGTGACGAAAATATTTTGATTTTGACGAATGAGTATTTTGGGTCCTTTTGAAAGGAAATAAAAACTAAACTAGTTTATAAAGTTCAGTGATATGAAGCAGGGCCTCTGTATTGGTCATTGTCTAACACTTCTGTTGTTTGGCAGGGTCTGATCGCTGTGCAGGGCTCCATGTCCGTGCTCCTAGACTCCATCCTCTGCTCCTTCGGACCACTCATGTGTCTCACTCAGCAGGTGCCCGAACTCAACGGATGCTCCAGACAGACCCACGCCAAGACTCTCGACCACATAGCGTACGTCATGCCCGGGCTGTAGCGGATATAATGGATATACGTCATGCCGGGGCTGTAGCGGGTATAATGGACATACGTCATGCCGGGGCTGTAGCAGGTTTAATGGACATACGTCATGCCGGGGCTGTAGCGGGTATAATGGACATACATCATGCCGGGGCTGTAGCGGGTAAAATGGACATACGTCATGCCGGGGCTGTAGCGGGTATAATGGACATACGTCATGCCGGGGCTGTAGCGGGTAAAATGGACATACGTCATGCCGGGGCTGTAGTAGGTGTATTGGACATACGTCATGCAGGGGCTGTAGCAGGTAAAATGGACATACGTCATGCCGGGGCTGTAGTAGGTGTATTGGACATACGTCATGCCGGGGCTGTAGCGGGTATAATGGACATACGTCATGCCGGGGCTGTAGCGGGTAAAATGGACATACGTCATGCCGGGGCTGTAGTAGGTGTATTGGACATACGTCATGCAGGGGCTGTAGCAGGTATAATGGACATATGTCATGCCGTGGCTGTAGCGGGTATGATGGACATACGTCATGCCGGGGCTGTAGCGGGTATAATGGACATACGTCATGCCGGGGCTGTAGTAGGTGTATTGGACATACGTCATGCAGGGGCTGTAGCAGGTATAATGGACATATGTCATGCCGTGGCTGTAGCGGGTATAATGAACATACATCATGCCGGGGCTGTAGCGGGTATAATGGACATATGTCATGCCGGGGCTGTAGCGGGTATAATGGACATACATCATGCCGGGGCTGTAGTAGGTATAATGGACATATGTCATGCCGGGGCTGTAGCGGGTATAATGGACATACGTCATGCCGTGGCTGTAGCGGGTATAATGGACATATGTCATGCCATGGCTGTAGCGGGTATAATGGACATACATCATGCCGGGGCTGTAGCAGGTATAATGGACATATGTCATGCCATGGCTGTAGCGGGTATAATGGACATATGTCATGCCATGGCTGTAGCAGGTATAATGGACATATGTCATGCCATGGCTGTAGCAGGTATAATGGACATATGTCATGCCATGGCTGTAGCAGGTTTAATGGACATACATCATGCCGGGGGTGTAGCAGGTATAATGGACATACATCATGCCGGGGCTGTAGCGGGTATAATGGACATACATCATGCCGGGGCCGTAGCGGGTATAATGGACATACATCATGCCGGGGCCGTAGCGGGTATAATGGACATACATCATGCCGGGGCCGTAGCGGGTATAATGGACATACGTCATGCCGGGTATATCATTTTCATCCATCATCTGGGATACGTCATACGTCTGATGCACAAGCTTTGGCAGACTTCCGTTATGCCTTGACTATAATAAACGGTATGATCGCAGGCGTGCAAGGATCCACTCATCATTACAAAGCTTCCAGCAGGCATTATGATGTTCTTGTCGTCTGGTTATGTTGAAAGTCTCGGACCAAGGTGGACGCCTTTACTTGCTGTCATCATCCTTGATTGAACTCTGTGAATCAGACCATGTTTCCATGGTGATGGTGTACCTTCCAAGTCTGTAAATAGTGTATGTTAATCTATTTGTACACATCTTCACTAACCTGTAAATGTTTCATTTAATTATCCCATTGCATATATATATATATATACATATATATGATAGCAATACGTTGATTTCTTATTGTCTGACCTGTGATTGTCTATGACTATACAATGGATCTTTCAAGAATACAACTTGTGGAGAAAACACCTGATCAAACTAAATCAAATTAGTCTGATTGGTATCTTTACATGTACTGATGTGAAGAGTTCTGTCATTATACTGCATCATCATTTCAACATTATCAAAAGGAATAAATCATGGTAAAGTTCACATCTATCGTGTTAGTTGATTTTTTTTCTGATGATGAACATTGCTTCAAGAGAGTGAAAGTTGAATTTCGTAAAGTCTTGCTGTCCATATCCAGTGTAAATATTTCACATTTGTAGCTCATCAGGCCTGAAAAAATGGTATGTATGTTGTCTGTTGTCTTCAGTAAAATGTTCATATTTTCAACTTCTAATCTAGAACCACTATATCCCCAAAGCTGAAATTTTTGCATCCAATAAGATAAAAGTTTGTTCATTTTGTTCTGATCCCCTGCAATAAAGGGTGTGGCAGGCGTTTTCACTAAAAACAAATTTTTCTGTAAAACTGATTGACATCGAAAGCTGAGAAGGAGAAGGAGTTCAGTTAAGAGATGGTACCCAGAAAAAGAACTCACTTATGGTAACATTTTGCGACAACATATATAAGAAGTCTCGAAATTTGTGGATTACGTTTTGAGGAGTAGAGGCTTATCCGTTCACTTATGGAAGGCGCTTACATTTACCTAACGCCTTTTCAACGGTCATTGTACAACATGCCGCATGACGTTACCATCACCGATATTCGCAGTAAATATGTTACCCTGTGTGTGATTCCAATAACATACATGTCTCCAGCGTGTGATGAATTTAAATTGCCCTGTATGATTACCTGATTTTGCTTCCACTACTATCACTTAGATTGATAGTTTATTAAATGATAAATACACGATAGATCGTCACGGTTACACTTAAATTGACCAAAAGTGCCTTGACATCGTGTTTTTATGTTTAAGTACCCGGTAGGTGAATTGAAAAATGACGTTAAAATGATGAAAACTATTTCTGAATTCGTTTGTTCATTCAACTGCATACATCATAATACATATTTTAAGCAATATCTAAAATGTGTGTCAGTAAAACTTCCTTTTGAATATATAAAAAATGATTATCAAAATGATGTGCTGTATTTAATTTTGTTTTTTAACAGTCATTGATTTTCAAAATATAAACTTGCTATACACCCCATTATGTGATTAAAATGTATCTCAAAGAATTCTTGGATTAATCGTCGAAAGTTTGTGTTTCAATTTAAATAGATCAAATTGGTAGAAAATAACATAATTTGCCAATGTAAGTATTATTGTAAATGCCAATAACTCTTAAAATCGTTCGGTAACACCAAATTTTCTTACATTTTTACTCATCAGGGTTTAAGTCCCCCCCCCCCCCCCCCCCTCCCCCCCTTTTGCAGTTTGGTGTAGTGTACTCCCCCCCCCCCCTCCCCCCCTCCCCCCCTTTTGCAGTTTGGTGTAGTGTACTTGCGTACTTGCAGTTTGGTGTAGTGTACTTGCAGTTTGGTGTAGTGTACTTGTGTACTACTTGCAGTAGGAGGATGTAGTTGTAGTCAAAAAGCAACAAGATGACATTTAAGAAAAAGTTTATTGGAAGTTGAGATCAAACACTGTGGAAGGTGACAATACAGACATATCTGCTGTGGAGAGAGAGTAATACAAGAAGAGAATGCAGTACAACTGGTGACCCGGTGAGAGCTCACTCCACCCATGTGGACAGATTCACATCAATCACATTGCCATTTTGTTTTTGGTAGTTAAAGTTATTGCTCTGTTCATTTATCTGTTCAGTATAAGAACTACTTGCATGAACTTGACTACTAGTTCACAGAATATTACACTTGAATCGAAAACAAAAATTTGCTCCTAACAAAATATCTTCCTTTATTTATCAACAAAAGAGATATACATGTATAATACATTGTTTTGATAGTTAATGTTCATTCCACAGTTTTTTAACCATGTTCTGTAAAGACTGACACTTATGAACGGACTTGAAATCTGATTGCTGCAAGTTTTCACTTGCTTTTTGTCACGATTTCAATGCAATGTTTAAAAAGTTGAGAAGTTTGGCAAAATCACAACTCGGCACATTTCGACGATTGGAAGAAGAGATACATTTAGATTACTGAAAACAGCGGGACTGGGTGAGTGCAGATGATGTGTACCCTGAAGCATTGAACTAGCGGATACTTTCAACTCATCTACTGTTGAAGTTACGATTGTGAACTAGCAGATACTGTCAACTCATCTACTGTTGAAGTTACGATTGTGAACTAGCAGATACTGTCAACTCATCTACTGTTGAAGTTACGATTGTGAACTAGCAGATACTGTCAACTCATCTACTGTTGAAGTTACGATTGTGAACTAGCAGATACTGTCAACTCATCTACTGTTGAAGTTACGATTGTGAACTAGCAGATACTGTCAACTCATCTACTGTTGAAGTTACGATTGTGAACTAGCAGATACTGTCAACTCATCTACTGTTGAAGTTACGATTGTGAACTAGCAGATACTGTCAACTCATCTACTGTTGAAGTTACGATTGTGAACTAGCAGATACTGTCAACTCATCTACTGTTGAAGTTACGATTGTGAACTAGCAGATACTGTCAACTCATCTACTGTTGAAGTTACGATTGTGAACTAGCAGATACTGTCAACTCATCTACTGTTGAAGTTACGATTGTGAACTAGCAGATACTTTCAACTCATCTACTGTTGAAGTTACGATTGTGAACTAGCAGATACTGTCAACTCATCTACTGTTGAAGTTACGATTGTGAACTAGCAGATACTGTCAACTCATCTACTGTTGAAGTTACGATTGTGAACTAGCAGATACTTTCAACTCATCTACTGTTGAAGTTACGATTGTGAACTAGCAGATACTTTCAACTCATCTACTGTTGAAGTTACGATTGTGAACTAGCAGATACTGCATCTACTGTTGAAGTTACGATTGTGAACTAGCAGATACTGTCAACTCATCTACTGTTGAAGTTACGATTGTGAACTAGCAGATACTGTCAACTCATCTACTGTTGAAGTTATGGTTGATATGGAAATGATTTGTAAAAGTGAGAAATATCATTTCATCAATCGTCGGTGCTGCCAATTTTATCATATTTCCGACTTCTGTTATTTCATATGTAAGAAGAAGTCCATAACACAAAAAGATAATTGATGGCCAGACAGACAGACGCCTACCGTCCCACCATACGATCCATTCCCCCGACTTGTCAAGTCTCGTTTAGTTTCGGGGGTGTTCTCTACAGTGTCAACAAGAAGAGGACAGCTAGTGAGTAGAAAAATAGATACACTCTATTGTGTGAGACAAATATGTCACATATCCTAAAGAAGACAAAGTGAAATCTTGCATAGTAATAGTAAAATATATTCACATGTAAAAGACTAAGATATGGCTATATATACAAATGTGCTCTTATTAATATATAAGAAAAGTGATGAAATGTACATGAAATAATGGTGACATTATATGCCTTCACTGATGTGTGAACCTTGTTGGTTATGTGCATGTGCAATGTGGACAGACCGCTTTCTGTCTGGATTGTAACCATACAGTAACAATGTGCAACTTCACTTATAACTTGCCACTACCGAACCTGAAAAATCCAGGAAAATCATTATTTTCTTATCTTTTATGAATCAAGACTGACAGACACTACTGGTGATCTCTTTATAGTGGAAAGACTGTTGGAAGATAGCCTGCTGCTAACAACTAATAACTACTTACCAAAGGGAAGAAAAATAGGGGTTAGAACATTTTGAATTCCTTGTTTTTGCAACATAATCTTGGATATTTTTAAAGTATCTATCAGTATTGCTAGAGTTAGAATCCATATACTGCTAAGAATAACATATTTACACTATATTCTAATTTGAGACAAACGTGTGTTCAACAGCGGAATTTATCACAAGGACTTCAGTAGCTGCAGTGACTTCTATCAATGGTTATCTCAATGATTACCCAGCTCTCCAACTTGCAAGGAAGGTACTCCAGAAAATAATCCTGGAAACTGATGAGTGGAAGCATGCACAATTCACACAACACCTCTGCAACCAGTTCTTTGATGCCTGTATACAACAAGGTTGATCTCCAAGAATCAGCTGATGAACACACAAGTCAATGATCACAGTCAATGGTCTCTTACAAAACATATATATTTTGTGAATCGCAATCGTGCTGACATGAGTCCAAAATTTGTATTATGACAATGTTGATAGTTCATTGTTTTCCTGTTGAGTAATACCTTAAATCATATGTATACTTGCAAATAGTAGCGTAAGGAAGTCTGTTTAAACTTATTGATCACTTGCTTTCACTGTATATTTACAGCATATGTTGCATCACTCTCATCCCTGTTGTTTATTCTTCCTTTATCCCTCCCTTGTGTATTCCCTCCTTATCCATCTGTTGTATATTCCCTTCGTACAAAATTTCCCTTGTGTATTCCCCCTTTATCCCTCCCTTGTGTATTCCCCCTTTATCACTCTGTTGTGTATTCCCTTCGTATCACTCCCTTGTGTATTCCCCCTTTATCCATCTGTTGTATATTCCCTTCGTACCGCTCCCTTGTGTATTCCCCCTTTATCCCTCCCTTGTGTATTCCCCCTTTATCCATCTGTTGTGTATTCCCTTCGTATCAATCCCTTGTGTATTCCCCCTTTATCCATCTGTTGTGTATTCCCTTCGTATCAATCCCTTGTGTATTCCCCCTTTATCCATCTGTTGTGTATTCCATTCGTATCACTCCCTTGTGTATTCCCCCTTTATCCATCTGTTGTGTATTCCCTTCGTATCACTCCCTTGTGTATTCCCCCTTTATCCATCTGTTGTGTATTCCCTTCGTATCACTCCCTTGTGTATTCCCCCTTTATCCATCTGTTGTGTATTCCCTTCGTATCACTCCCTTGTGTATTCCCCCTTTATCCATCTGTTGTGTATTCCCTTCGTATCACTCCCTTGTGTATTCCCCCTTTATCCATCTGTTTTGTATTCCCTTCGTATCACTCCCTTGTGTATTCCCCCTTTATCCATCTGTTGTGTATTCCCTTCGTATCACTCCCTTGTGTATTCCCCCATTATCCATCTGTTGTGCATTCCCTTCGTATCACTCCCTTGTGTATTCCCCCATTATCCATATGTTGTGTATTCCCTTTGTATCACTCCCTTGTGTATTCCCCCTTTATCCATCTGTTGTGTATTCCCTTCGTACCACTCCCTTGTGTATTCCCCCTTTATCCATCTGTTGTGCATTCCCCCATTATCTGTTGTGTATTCCCTTCGTACCACTCCCTTGTGTATTCCCCCTTTATCCATCTGTTGTGTATTCCCTTTGACCACTCCCTTGTGTATTCCCCCTTTATCCATCTGTTGTATATTCCCTTCGTACTACTCCCTTGTGTATTCCCCCTTTATCCATCTGTTGTGTATTCCCTTCGTATCACTCCCTTGTGTATTCCCCCTTTATCCATCTGTTGTGCATTCCCTTCGTATCACTCCCTTGTGTATTCCCCCATTATCCATCTGTTGTGTATTCCCTTCGTATCACTCCCTTGTGTATTCCCCCATTATCCATCTGTTGTGTATTCCCTTCGTACCACTCCCTTGTGTATTCCCCCTTCATCCATCTGTTGTGTATTCCCTTCGTATCACTCCCTTGTGTATTCCCCCTTTATCCATCTGTTGTATATTCCCTTCGTACCACTCCCTTGTGTATTCCCCCTTTATCCATCTGTTGTGTATTCCCTTCGTATCACTCCCTTGTGTATTCCCCCTTTATCCATCTGTTGTGTATTCCCTTCGTATCACTCCCTTGTGTATTCCCCCTTTATCCATCTGTTGTGTATTCCCTTCGTATCACTCCCTTGTGTATTCCCCCATTATCCATCTGTTGTACATATTCCCTTCGTCCCACTCCCTTGTGTATTCCCCCATTATCCATCTGTTGTGTATTCCCTTCGTACCACTCCCTTGTGTATTCCCCCTTTATCCATCTGTTGTGTATTCCCTTCGTATCACTCCCTTGTGTATTCCCCCATTATCCATCTGTTGTACATATTCCCTTCGTACCACTCCCTTGTGTATTCCCCCATTATCCATCTGTTGTACATATTCCCTTCGTACCACTCCCTTGTGTATTCCCCCTTTATCCATCTGTTGTGTATTCCCTTCGTACCACTCCCTTGTGTATTCCCCCATTATCCATCTGTTGTGTATTCCCCTGTATTCCCTCCCTTGTGAAATGAATATCACTTTCTCCAATCATGTCCTGTCTATGACCACCTGAGACATTATATTCCTGTGTATTCCAGTGCTACCAAAATGTCTTTGAACCATCTAATTCATTTTCTTGACTTATAACCAGTCAATGTGTGGTATGAATATATTTAATGTAAATAGGCTGTTCACAAAACGCAATGATGTCAATTTTACTACGGGACAATGGCATGTTATAAAACTCTCAGCATGTAAAGTGCACACTAGTGTATGTTCCCGTACAAACCAACAGGAAATCCTGCTCAAAATACAACGACTTGCTCAAAGCAATAAAACTTGCTCGCTTAAAAATACAGAACTTACTCAAACAAATAGGGCAAGCTCAAACAGCATGGCATGAAAAAACAGTTGAGGATTTCTCACACAAAATTGCATATGTTTATATTGACCTGTTCAAACAGTATGACTTGATAAAAAAAAACAATAAAATCTTGCTCAGACAACTTGTGCTTGATCAACCAAGTGGTCTAACTAAGACCTCTCCCAACAAACAGTGAACAAAATATGTTGAGATTTTCTGTCACTTACTGTGCTTGAATTACCGGTAATCGTATACAAATCAACACAACTGACAGCTGTGGCAGCTTGTCTTGTTGGATATGTCGAGGAGTGAATCCAATGAAGTGTAGAGATCTTATTGATTTTGAGTTTAACACCACTTTAAGAAGAATTTGCTTCATATCAAGGTGGTACTAGTACAGGCTGTTAAGTACAATGTGACTACAGAGCTCTGTACTGTGCAGTTATATCTGTGAGCTGGAACTATCACTAGGGCTGATACCTCACTGCAATCCATTGTAGCATTGCAACCTAACTTACTGCAGCAGCATGTACAACAATTTTCTACAGCAAGAAGATTCAAACCGTGTACCACTGTACCCAGAGTTGAACAAGCTAACCACAGGTACAACTTTCCAAAAGTGATGAGGGTTTTTAGAAAAAATAGTCACGAGGCTGGAATACATTTGATTTTTTCCATCAAAATATAGGATGTGGTAGAAGCATATATTTGGTGGACAAATGGATTGTAGCCTTAACAAACATGGTGCAGCAAATTCTTAAAATTTTACTTATTTGTATTTCTTTTCTTTTTTTAAAATGACATTAAAAAGTTGTCACACACAAAAAAAGTGATGCACCAATGCCAAAGAAACGATGTAATTTTTAATATTTAGCCTAATGTGTAAAACATGAACACATAATTCTCCTGGACTACCAAAGACTGTTGAACTGATTCATCATTCACCCAATATTATACGATTGTGACCTGGGATGATAGAACATAGCTGATGTTAGTTGAGGACTTCTCTTCAAGTGCGAGAAAGTTCTAGTGGAAGGATGTGGCATGAAGTTAGGATATAGCAAGCGCAAGTATGTGGCATGAAGTTAGGATATAGCAAGAGGAAGAATGTGGCATGAAGTTAGGATATAGCAAGTGCAAGGATGTGGCATGAAGTTAGGATATAGCAAGCGCAAGTATGTGGCATGAAGTTAGGATATAGCAAGCGCAAGTATGTGGCATGAAGTTAGGATATAGCAAGTGCAAGGATGTGGCATGAAGTTAGGATATAGCAAGCGCAAGGATGTCGCATGAAGTTAGGATATAGCAAGCGCAAGTATGTGGCATGAAGTTAGGATATAGCAAGCGCAAGTATGTGGCATGAAGTTAGGATATAGCAAGAGGAAGAATGTGGCATGAAGTTAGGATATAGCAAGTGCAAGGATGTGGCATGAAGTTAGGATATAGCAAGCGCAAGTATGTGGCATGAAGTTAGGATATAGCAAGCGCAAGTATGTGGCATGAAGTTAGGATATAGCAAGTGCAAGGATGTGGCATGAAGTTAGGATATAGCAAGCGCAAGGATGTCGCATGAAGTTAGGATATAGCAAGCGCAAGTATGTGGCATGAAGTTAGGATATAGCAAGAGGAAGAATGTGGCATGAAGTTAGGATATAGCAAGTGCAAGGATGTGGCATGAAGTTAGGATATAGCAAGCGCAAGTATGTGGCATGAAGTTAGGATATAGCAAGCGCAAGTATGTGGCATGAAGTTAGGATATAGCAAGTGCAAGGATGTGGCATGAAGTTAGGATATAGCAAGCGCAAGGATGTCGCATGAAGTTAGGATAGAGCAAGTGGAAGGATGGGGCATGAAGTTAGGATATAGCAAGTGGAAGGATGGGGCATGAAGTTAGGTTATAGCAAGTGCAAGGATGTGGCATGAAGTTAGGATATAGCAAGCGCAAGTATGTGGCATGAAGTTAGGATATAGCAAGCGCAAGGATGTCGCATGAAGTTAGGATAGAGCAAGTGGAAGGATGGGGCATGAAGTTAGGATATAGCAAGTGGAAGGATGGGGCATGAAGTTAGGATATAGCAAGTGCAAGGATGTGGCATGAAGTTAGGATATAGCAAGCGCAAGTATGTGGCATGAAGTTAGGATATAGCAAGTGGAAGGATGGGGCATGAAGTTAGGATACAGCAAGTGCAAGGATGTGACATGAAGTTAGGATATAGCAAGTGCAAGGATGTGGCATGAAGTTAGGATATAGCAAGCGCAAGTATGTGGCATGAAGTTAGGATATAGCAAGTGCAAGGATGGGGCATGAAGTTAGGATATAGCAAGTGCAAGGATGTGGCATGAAGTTAGGATACAGCAAGCGCAAGTATGTGGCATGAAGTTAGGATATAGCAAGTGCAAGGATGTGGCATGAAGTTAGGATATAGCAAGCGCAAGTATGTGGCATGAAGTAAGGATATAGCAAGTGCAAGGATGTGGCATGAAGTTAGGATATAGCAAGCACAAGTATGTGGCATGAAGTTAGGATATAGCAAGCGCAAGGATGTCGCATGAAGTTAGGATACAGCAAGCGCAAGTATGTGGCATGAAGTTAGGATATAGCAAGTGCAAGGATGTGGCATGAAGTTAGGATATAGCAAGCGCAAGTATGTGGCATGAAGTAAGGATATAGCAAGTGCAAGTATGTGGCATGAAGTTAGGATATAGCAAGTGCAAGGATGTGGCATGAAGTTAGGATATAGCAAGCGCAAGTATGTGGCATGAAGTAAGGATATAGCAAGTGCAAGGATGTGGCATGAAGTTAGGATATAGCAAGCACAAGTATGTGGCATGAAGTTAGGATATAGCAAGCGCAAGGATGTCGCATGAAGTTAGGATATAGCAAGTGGAAGAAAGTGGCATGAAGTAAGGATATAGCAAGTGCAAGGATGTGGCATGAAGTTAGGATATAGCAAGCGCAAGTATGTGGCATGAATTTAGGATAAAGCAAGTGCAAGTATGTGGCATGAAGTTAGGATATAGCAAGTGCAAGGATGTGGCATGAAGTTAGGATATAGCAAGTGCAAGGATGTGGCATGAAGTTAGGATACAGCAAGTGCAAGGATGTGGCATGAAGTTAGGATACAGCAAGTGCAAGGATGTGGCATGAAGTTAGGATATAGCAAGCGCAAGGATGTGGCATGAAGTTAGGATATAGCAAGTGGAAGAATGAAAGTCAGTGAAAAAGTGTTGGTCTTCTTGTAAAGATAGAAAGGCAGAACTTTCTATAAATCATCCCCTGCCCTATTTCAGGAATCAACCATCAAATAAAATATAATCTCCCAGTTTGTCAGCCATATCAAATCAATTTATCTATTCTTCAACAAACAAGAAAAAGTATTTCAAAATTCCATACTCTAAAAAATGTTTTAAAAATCTGTGAAAGCAGAAAATTGCTTTTGGAAAATACAAGTGTCCTCAATGTGGAGACATGGTCCAGTGATTTGATGGAGTTGTACTGGTTTGTCCTCTCAGTCTCTACGCCTCTTCACTTAGCACCTTGACAAACAAACTGACTCAACTCAGCGTGTACTGAGGAAAAGGGAGATAACCCATCCCTCACTGGACATACACTGCTATCTTCACGAGGAACACCTTGTCTGTGCGTCCAAGCATGTGCGTTCAGTATTGGTATGTATGCCAGACAGGTAAAACTATGACTTGATCATGAGATCTCATCGCCTCTTTTATCGCCTCCTTGACCTGTCATGGCTGTTCTGGCTGGTCCGATGTCTGATGCCAGCTAGCACTCAGTGTGTCACCATCAATTATCCCAAAGCGGACGTCTCAGCCGTACTTGGAGGAACTTAACTCGGGAGGTGCTCGCAACAGGTTGAAAGAAAGCACTGAATTTGTATAAATTGTATGGCTTTTTTTCTCAGGAGAGTTATTGTTCTTCTCAAAAGTGAACTCACTTTCGTGAGTGAGCACAGAGTCTGGAGTTGCCACCACTGTTCTGTATGATTCACTAGCTGTTTCAAAGCCATACAAACTGTCTGTGGAGGAATAGCTCCAGCGGTCTGCAGAGAGGAAGTTGGGCGCTATGTGTGGGGAGAGCTGACTGTTGCAGGCACTTAGCTTGGATTGAGCAGAACTGCCTGAGGGCAGGAAGCAGTCTAGCGGGTCATCCAGCGCTGTGTCAAAGCTCCCTGAGCGGCTACTGAGGGGGGAGGATTCCTCCTCGCTGGTGTCTGGGTCTGCCGTCCGCCCGTCCTCAAACCTGTAGTTAGTCGAGTCACCATCTGCACCTGTTATAACAATCCTCGGTTTTGCTCCCTTGGACGACACAAAGTCTGCCATGAACTGGTAAATGTATCTGTATTCATCCTGAAACATATTGAGAATTGAAAATAACATCTATTAAAATAAGCATTGAACCCATTTGCCCCGGCTAAACCAGTTCATCAGAGAAATTTGTAGCAGCGATGGGCAGATCTATAGGAGAAGCCATGAAAGCTACACAAATAATTTGTATATTGGTGTAATCCACAAAGTTAGGGTTCGTGGTGAAGCTGACATGAACAGTTTTGGTCTTGATAAGTTTCTAAGATTGACAGAGAGACAGACAGACATACAGACAGACAGACATACAAAATGAACGCCATCAATCCATCTTCCAAGAAAGACATGGGTTTGTATGATTATGGAATTTTGTTTGCTTAGATTAAATATGAAATAAACTTGAACAATTGCATGACAGCTAAAACTCACAATATTTGGCACAAGCTGTGGTCTGTTGCGTTTGACAATTCTGACAGCGTTGAAGACATCAACCTCGCAGTCAATGTTGAGCTGCTCCAAGCAGATGCTGATACTGCAGTAGATTCCACAGCGACCTGACCCGTCCCTGAAACAGATAATATATGTTCAGCTCAACAAAGGATTCTAATGTTCAATTTCTTCTTGGAGAGCACACAGATTGAGATTAACACTCAGCAGTAAGCTTTGTCACTTACTTGGAGAGCACACAGATTATGTTTAACACTAAGCTTTGTAACTTACTTGGAGAGCACACAGATTGTGTTTAACACTAAGCTTTGTAACTTACTTGGAGAGCACACAGATTGTGTTTAACACTAAGCTGTATAACTTACTTGGAGAGCACACAGATTGTGTTTAACACTAAGTGTTGTAACTTACTTGGAGAGCACACAGATTATGTTTAACACTAAGCTTTGTAACTTACTTGGAGAGCACACAGATTGTGTTTAACACTAAGCTGTATAACTTACTTGGAGAGCACACAGATTGTGTTTAACACTAAGTGTTGTAACTTACTTGGAGAGCACACAGATTGAGATTAACACTAAGCTTTGTAACTTACTTGGAGAGCACACAGATTGAGATTAACACTAAGTGTTGTAACTTACTTGGAGAGCACACAGATTGTGTTTAACATTAAGTGTTGTAACTTACTTGGAGAGCACACAGATTGAGATTAACACTAAGTGTTGTAACTTACTTGGAGAGCACACAGATTGTGTTCAACATTAAGTGTTGTAACTTACTTGGAGAGCACACAGATTGAGATTAACACTAAGTGTTGTAACTTACTTGGAGAGCACACAGATTGTGTTTAACATTAAGCTGTATAACTTACTTGGAGAGCACACAGATTGTGTTTAACATTAAGCTTTGTAACTTACTTGGAGAGCACACAGATTGAGATTAACAACTTACTTGGAGAGCACATAGATTGTGTTTAACATTAAGCTGTATAACTTACTTGGAGAGCACACAGATTATGTTTAACACTAAGCTTTGTAACTTACTTGGAGAGCACACAGATTGTGTTTAACACTAAGCTTTGTAACTTACTTGGAGAGCACACAGATTGAGATTAACACTAAGTGTTGTAACTTACTTGGAGAGCACACAGATTGAGATTAACATTAAGTGTTGTAACTTACTTGGAGAGCACACAGATTGAGATTAACACTAAGTGTTGTAACTTACTTGGAGAGCACACAGATTGTGTTTAACACTAAGCTTTGTAACTTACTTGGAGAGCACACAGATTGAGATTAACACTTAAGTGTTGTAACTTACTTGGAGAGCACACAGATTATGTTTAACACTAAGTGTTGTAACTTACTTGGAGAGCACACAGATTATGTTTAACACTAAGCTTTGTAACTTACTTGGAGAGCACACAGATTGTGTTTAACACTAAGTGTTGTAACTTACTTGGAGAGCACACAGATTGTGTTTAACACTAAGTGTTGTAACTTACTTGGAGAGCACACAGATTATGTTTAACACTAAGCTTTGTAACTTACTTGGAGAGCACACAGATTGTGTTTAACACTAAGCTTTGTAACTTACTTGGAGAGCACACAGATTGAGATTAACACTAAGCTTTGTAACTTACTTGGAGAGCACGCAGATTGTGTTTAACACTAAGTGTTGTAACTTACTTGGAGAGCACACAGATTGTGTTTAACACTAAGTGTTGTAACTTACTTGGAGAGCACACAGATTGAGATTAACACTAAGCTTTGTAACTTACTTGGAGAGCACACAAATTGTGTTTAACACTAAGTGTTGTAACTTACTTGGAGAGCACACAGATTGAGATTAACACTAAGCTTTGAAACTTACTTGGAGAGCACACAGATTGTGTTTAACACTAAGCTTTGTAACTTACTTGGAGAGCACACAGATTGAGATTAACACTAAGTGTTGTAACTTACTTGGAGAGCACACAGATTGAGATTAACACTAAGCTTTGAAACTTACTTGGAGAGCACACAGATTGTGTTTAACACTAAGTGTTGTAACTTACTTGGAGAGCACACAGATTGTGTTTAACACTAAGCTGTATAACTTACTTGGAGAGCACACAGATTGAGATTAACAACTTACTTGGAGAGCACACAGATTGTGTTTAACACTAAGTGTTGTAACTTACTTGGAGAGCACACAGATTGAGATTAACACTAAGCTTTGAAACTTACTTGGAGAGCACACAGATTGTGTTTAACACTAAGTGTTGTAACTTACTTGGAGAGCACACAGATTGTGTTTAACACTAAGCTGTATAACTTACTTGGAGAGCACACAGATTGAGATTAACAACTTACTTGGAGAGCACACAGATTGTGTTTAACACTAAGTGTTGTAAATTACTTGGAGAGCACACAGATTATGTTTAACACTAAGTGTTGTAACTTACTTGGAGAGCACACAGATTGAGATTAACATTAAGTGTTGTAACTTACTTGGAGAGCACACAGATTGAGATTAACACTAAGTGTTGTAACTTACTTGGAGAGCACACAGATTGTGTTTAACACTAAGCTTTGTAACTTACTTGGAGAGCACACAGATTGAGATTAACATTAAGTGTTGTAACTTACTTGGAGAGCACACAGATTGTGTTTAACACTAAGCTTTGTCACTTACTTGGAGAGCACGCAGATTGTATTTAAAACTAAGCTTTGTAACTTACTTGGAGAGCACACAGATTGAGATTAACACTAAGCTTTGTAACTTACTTGGAGAGCACACAGATTGTGTTTAACACTAAGCTTTGTAACTTACTTGGAGAGCACACAGATTGAGATTAACACTAAGCTTTGTAACTTACTTGGAGAGCACACAGATTGTGTTTAACACTAAGCTTTGTCACTTACTTGGAGAGCACGCAGATTGTATTTAACACTAAGCTTTGTAACTTACTTGGAGAGCACACAGATTGTGTTTAACACTAAGCTTTGTAACTTACTTGGAGAGCACACAGATTGAGATTAACACTAAGCTTTGTAACTTACTTGGAGAGCACACAGATTGTGTTTAACACTAAGCTTTGTCACTTACTTGGAGAGCACGCAGATTGTATTTAACACTAAGCTTTGTAACTTTCTTGGAGAGCACACAGATTGAGATTAACACTAAGCTTTGTCACTTACTTGGAGAGCACGCAGATTGTATTTAACACTAAGCTGTATAACTTACTTGGAGAGCATACAGATTGTGTTTAACACTAAGCTTTGTAACTTACTTGGAGAGCACGCAGATTGTATTTAACACTAAGCTGTATAACTTACTTGGAGAGCACACAGATTGTGTTTAACACTAAGCTTTGTAACTTACTTGGAGAGCACACAGATTGTGTTTAATACTAAGCTTTGTAACTTACTTGGAGAGCACACAGATTGAGATTAACACTAAGCTTTGTAACTTACTTGGAGAGCACACAGATTGTGTTTAACACTAAGCTTTGTAACTTACTTGGAGAGCACACAGATTGGGATTAACACTTAAGTGTTGTAACTTACTTGGAGAGCACACAGATTGTGTTTAACACTAAGCTTTGTAACTTACTTGGAGAGCACGCAGATTGTATTTAACACTAAGCTGTATAACTTACTTGGAGAGCACACAGATTGTGTTTAACACTAAGCTTTGTAACTTACTTGGAGAGCACACAGATTGTGTTTAACACTTAAGTGTTGTAACTTACTTGGAGAGCACACAGATTGTGTTTAACACTAAGCTGTATAACTTACATGGAGAGCACACAGATTGTGTATAACGCTAAGTTGTATAACTTACTAGGAGAGCACACAGATTGTGTATAACACTAAGCTGTATAACTTACTTGGAGAGCACACAGATTGTGTATAACATTAAGTGTTGTAACTTACTTGGAGAGCACACAGATTGGGTTGTTGGGGTTGTTCTTCCTCTGCCACTGTTCAGCGCAGTGCATGACATATGTGAGAGACTTGGGTGGGACAGATCCGCGCCAACGCCCAGTGGCGCCTCCAGTAATCTGGAACATCTTCACTACCAGACTCTGCTTCCTCCCTCGCTCTCCGCCCACACACAGACTCTGCTTATAAAGATGATATAATTGTATCTACCTGGAGATTATTCAACACGGAATGGAGAATGCACGAGTGATCTTTGTGAAATGAATCCACATGATTGCATTCTTCATCTTAATCTTAATGTATGACATCATGATACTGGTAGCCATGATAATATACAAGAAGGAAAAAGTAACTGTACATGACATAAATATTGATTTTATGGTAATGGTGCTTACAGATGATATAACACGGTAATATAATTTGAGCATGCAATGTTACTCCCACAGACTTTCATGTGCCATACATCTTATATGTCAAGAAATGTCCATTCACGTAAAAGTTTTCAGATCTTTGATCGAGCGCTAACCAAAAAGTCGCATTGTGTATTGCACCTTATTCAATGGCACTATGCCACATCTATCTCAAGATGATCGTTGGCACGTTAGAGACTTGGATGTCACAGAGTGCCGTGGCTCGACGTTTTGGTGTTCACAGAAATACGGTGCCTTCTCTGTGGAACCGGTACCAACTAAGTGGAAGCACCAGAGATCGCCCTCCTGCAGGAAGGCGACACGTTACCTCACACCGTCAGGACAACCATATCAGGCCCACACATATCAGAAATCGGTTCAAAACTTCAGCACTTACTGCCTGCACCATTCCAGGCTTAAGGCCTATTAGTGCAAGAACTGTCAGGAATCGTCTGCAAGATTGGAATATCAGGCCACGACGTCCAGCAATCCGTTCAGTTCTGTTGCAACGTTTGTTGGAGACAGCATCTAAGTATAAGGTACAGAAGGAATGACTTGGATAATGTTCGGTTCTGTTGCAACGTTTGTTGGAGACAGCATCTAAGGTACAGAGTGAGTGAGTGAGTTGGTGTTTAACGCCGCTTTCAAGAGTATTTCACTTATATCGCGGCTGCTAGTATTATGGCAGGGAGAAAGCCCGCAACGCCATGTGGCTATGCATTGCGGTGAAACCTGCGAGCAACGGCTGGAACTAGCGAACCATGGGTGGTACTGCACTGAAATTCAGTGTAGCATTGCACCCAAACTTGACTGCGTGTAGAACAGTTCTCTACTGCAGACAAAGTTGCCGTGCCCCTGGCGGGATTCGAACCCCGGACCTCTTGATCCGAAGCCGAACGCGCTAACCACTGCGCTATCCCGCCCCCTAAGGTACAGAAGGAGAGACTGGGATAATGTTCCGTTCTGTTGCAACGTTTGTTGGAGACAGCATCTAAGTATAAGGTACAGAAGGAGAGACTTGGATAATGTTCGGTTCTGTTGCAACGTTTGTTGGAGACAGCATCTAAGTATAAGGTACAGAAGGAGAGACTGGGATAATGTTCGGTTCTGTTGCAACGTTTGTTGGAGACAGCATCTAAGTATAAGGTACAGAAGGAGAGACTGGGATAATGTTCGGTTCTGTTGCAACGTTTGTTGGAGACAGCATCTAAGTATAAGGTACAGAAGGAGAGACTGGGATAATGTTCGGTTCTGTTGCAACGTTTGTTGGAGACAGCATCTAAGTATAAGGTACAGAAGGAGAGACTGGGATAATGTTCGGTTCTGTTGCAACGTTTGTTGGAGACAGCTTCTAAGGTACAGAAGGAGAGACTGGGATAATGTTCGGTTCTCAGATGAGTCTCGTTTTCATCTTGACAAAAGTTACATGCATTCAAATGCTTATCGATGCCATGCCGAACGCTATGCTGGTGCTTGCGTTCTGCAACGCAATTGTTTTGGCGGTGGAAGCATTATGGTTTTGGGAGGCATCTCCACTAATCACAGGCGAATCTGCTCATCATTGATGGTAATCGAACGGCCATCCAGAGTTTTCTGCCTCATGTGTTACTCATGTGTTCAAAGATATGTGTAGTAGACAATTTCTTTGTGCAGTAGACATCAGAACTCTCCAATGGTCAGTCGTTTCTCCAGATCTCAACACTATTGGGCATGTTTGGGATGAGATGGAGAGAAAATGGAGAAGACATTAATGTCAGCCTGTGACCTTGAACGACCTGAGGCAAACCTTATACTCAATACTGATTTGTGAACATGAATGGTTGAAGCTATCCTCGCCAAGCAACGTTATGCGTTACTGTTGACTGAAACTGGGCCGCCATATCAAGGCAATCCTAGTTACACACATCAAGGCAATCCTAGTTACACACATCAAGGCAATCCTAGTTACACACATCAAGGCAATCCTAGTTACACACATCAAGGCAATCCTAGTTACACACATCAAGGCAATCCTAATTACACACATCAAGGCAATCCTAGTTACACACATCAAGGCAATCCTAGTTATACATATCAAGGCCCCTCCTGATTACCTTCTGTAGTGAGAAAGCTCTGATGATGATTTGTGGGTATTTTCCGCAGCCGAGGTACTTCACTGTGATTGGACCATACTTGAAGTCTTCATCCAACTTCTTCGGCCAAAATCTGGGGTAAGACTGCAACATATGGTTACATCCATTATACAGGTATCAACATAATATATTTACAGTACTTAATTGTCATTCTACCATGACATTGCTGGATACTCAATTCTGATTGGTTCTCCAGAAAAATCAAACGTGATCAATTCTGGATTGATCCTCCTGTGAGTTTAGCGCCGCTCCACCGCGTACTGTTGCATCTACCTTGTGACGTCACAATCTAGCCGAACAAACGGCCGATTCTAAAGTTTGCTCCACTTGTGGAAATCAAATTAAACATCCTGTAACGTGTGTTAGAACTAAATTAAATGATAGATTAGCAAGACAAACATCGTCAGTAACAAGATCTTCAAATAGGGACACTTATGCAGTTGAGAAAGCATTCAATCTTTGAGTCTAAATACATTCTCATACGTCTCATTAAATAACACTGAATAGATTTTGAGATGGAAGTCGGAAAAGGTTCCTTACCCACATATGCCATAAGTTCAAACTGTTTCCATGGAAACCAAATATTTAACAGTTTTTGAAATATGGCCTGGAAATGAAAGCATTTCGGAAGGACGGAATTACAGAATTACGGACGGAGGCAAAAACATTATGTCTCCAGCAAAACTAGTGCAAAGCTGGCCGTTAATGAGTCATCAATGTGTTCTTTGTTCTTAAATCCAATATAATAAATTCATGCATCTCTGGAAAGTGACAGAAACTAAAGAAGATTTCGAAAAAAAACATGATAACATATTTACTTTTATATTGAAAACATGACGAATTGTGTGTGTGTCAGAAATTACTTATACCCCACTTCAGGTCTCGTTGCTATGGTTTCTTTTGTTTCAAGTGCAGGTGTATAGGGCCGATACACCTACACTTTTCTGATATACCTACACTTTTTCTGATATAACTACACTTTTTCTGATATACCTACACTTTTTTCTGATATAGCTACACTTTTCTAATATATCTGCACTTTTTAACAACTGAGATATCAATGAAGTCAATTTTCTAAATTTCCAAATCTAAGTGATGATACTTTATAAAATGTCAGATAATATATAAACATATAAGACATCTGGGATCGTACCTGTGTCCTCTTGCTTTCTGGCCGAACGAACTAACCAGTACACCAAAAGGCCATTTGAAACTTGATACATTTGTTCATGACCAAATGAACAAGGTTCTTATTATGCGTGATATAATACCATAACTTTCTTTATTTCTTTTTATATAACAATGTTATTTAATTTTGAGTGCAAAATATCTTAACATACTGAAAGTTGCTTCTGTTTTCTCTGAACTTTGACCATGTTGACATTAGCCATGCAGTTTATAGCATTAGCTGTACATTTCAGCGAGGTGCTTTGGCAACCACGCCAAACATGGATAACCACAACGCAACACGGGCTGAGTGTACCATGGAGTTGTCACAGATGAGGCCCCATTTGGGTTGTGCTTTTCATACACAAGCTTGTTTACAGCTGTATTTGTTTAGAAATATTATGAAATACCATAAGTGGGGTATATATAACACAGATATACCCATACTTTTCCTCGTTTATCAAATGATACCCTACACTTTTCCCGGTGGTGCCTTACTTGGCCCGTAAGGGCCCCACGGGGAAAAGTGTAGGGTATCATTCAATACACAGGGGATCCGGACCCCCCCCCCCCCCCTTTCAAAATTGTTTGCATTGGCTGGTAAGGGGAAAAACATTTTGGACCCCCCCTTTTCAATTGGTGGACCACCCCCCCACTGCAAGCAACATCATTTCGCTCTAGAAAACTATCTGGGCATCGGTTATTTCCTGCAGAAGTCAAGCCAGTGAATGTCTTGCGGTGTATCATGATACACCTCCTACTTGCGGTGTACCATGATACACCTCTCTACTTGTGGTGTACGATGATACACCTCTCTACTTGCGGTGTACCATGATACACCTCTCTACTTGCGGTGTACCATGATACACGGTGAGTCTCCTTGTAAGGAGAAGAGAAGGACAATCCCTGTACTGTATACAGTTTATGCTTGTGGGGATTACCTCCCTTTCACTGCTGGTATTAGACTGACATCTGCATGAACAACTGCACATAGTGAGGACGCTACGAACCCGAGAGAACTTGGCGTCATCGAGGACAACGAGCGTGTTGACCCTATAGTCCATGAGGAGTCTCCAGAGGTCGTTGACAGTGTTCTTCTTAGGCCACTGCGTGCAGAGGAACGAGTTCTCCTGTCGGAAACCCTGAAATAATTGCACCAACATACATCGGAGATTTATGTGACATTCATGTTTGTTTTCTTCTAAGGGTTACATTTCTATGAAAAAGTTCTATATTTTACAAAGTTGATCAATGAATATATAGAAGATATCCATCTTTTCTTGACTAATATCATGTTTATCTCATCGAGTTTGCAGCCTGTCACTAGTGAACATATATAATATGTCTACCTTGGTTTAGGGTAAAGTGGAAAGTCACATCTACATTGACGTCTATGGGTACGGGTTAGGGTTAAGATTTAGGGTTTAGGGGAAAATGGGCCAATCACATCTGTGTAGACCTCTTTGGTTTAGGGTTAGGATTTAGGGTTAAAGTTGAAGGTCACATTATTGTAGACTTCTTTAGTTTGGGGGTTAGGATTTAGGGTTAAAGTGGAAAATCACATATATGTAGACTTCTTTGGCTTTGAGTTAGAGTTAATGTGGACAGTTACACCGTCATAGACTTCTATGATTTGAGTTAAAGTGAGAGTGGACACTCACATCCACGTAGACTGCGTTGATGAAGTCGGTGCCGGAGTCCCCGGAGTGGGTCGACATCAGGTAGGGGCGTGCTCTCTCTGCTGCAATACAACCAATCAGCTGATCTCACTCAGGTGACATACAACCAATCAGCTGATCTCCTTCAAGTGACATACAACCAATCAGCTGATCTCACTCAGGTGACATACAACCAATCAGCTGATCTCACTCAGGTGACATACATCTACACAGTAACACTTTCACAAAATATTTAATATGGAGATCAGGAAATGTCAAAAAGTTGTATTCTCATCTAAGATGGGAAATTGATTGAGAGCAATACCATGGATCATGAATCGTTACTGAAATGAATTAGAAGTTTCTGTATGGACAGTTAACACTAATCAAGTAGATAACGATAACATTCTAGAGAACAGTGGATATACTCACGAGGCAGCATCATGATGTCGCGACTCTTACTGCGGTTCTCCACCCGATGCCCGCTCGCGCAGTCCCCCACAGTGAGACGGGTCACCACGTGCTGGAGGCTCTGTGTAACAGGAGATTCAACAGACATCAGTAAATTGTTGAAGTGTTTATATTACCCTTATGGATAATGGAAAACTTGCATGTGAATAACAACTGAAGTGTAATTTCACAAAATGAAAACATAATTTTTCTAAATCTTACCAAAAATATTGACTATGTTGTGTACATTTACACAAAAGTTGGGTGTTTTAAAATGTGACTTGTCATGCAGACACATTGCAGGTGTAAGTTGTTACTGTTGGTCGATCAACTGGACAAGCCACAGTGCGGACATGGGTGACCGGATTACGTATTCCAGAGTGGACCTGCTGACCATAGGACAAGCACTGACCATCATCATAGAGACCTTTCATCATTGTAACTGACTGCCACCCACAACATCCCACACATGATACACCTCAGTGGATGGTGAAAGTGTGGATCATGTGGTAACTCTGTACAAGTGTGGTATTCATCTTGTGTTAAAAGTGTGGTAACTCTGTACAAGTGTGGTATTCATCTTGTGTTAAAAGTGTGGTAACTCTGTACAAGTGTGGTATTCATCTTGTGTTAAAAGTGTGGTAACTCTGTACAAGTGTGGTATTCATCTTGTGTTAAAAGTGTGGTAATTCTGTACAAGTGTGGTATTCATCTTGTGTTAAAAGTGTGGTAAATCTGTACAAGTGTGGTATTCATCTTGTGTTAAAAGTGTGTAACTCTGTACAAGTGTGGTATTCATCTTGTGTTAAAAGTGTGTAACTCTGTACAAGTGTGGTATTCATCTTGTGTTAAAAGTGTGTAACTCTGTACAAGTGTGGTATTCATCTTGTGTTAAAAGTGTGGTAATTCTGTACAAGTGTGGTATTCATCTTGTGTTAAAAGTGTGGTAACTCTGTACAAGTGTGGTATTCATCTTGTGTTAAAAGTGTGGTAATTCTGAACAAGTGTGGTATTCATCTTGTGTTAAAAGTGTGGTAATTCTGTACAAGTGTGGTATTCATCTTGTGTTAAAAGTGTGGTAACTCTGTACAAGTGTGGTATTCATCTTGTGTTAAAAGTGTGGTAACTCTGCGGTAAATGTGGTATTCATCTTGTGTTAAAAGTGTGGTAACTCTGTACAAGTGTGGTATTCATCTTGTGTTAAAAGTGTGGTAACTCTGAACAAGTGTGGTATTCATCTTGTGTTAAAAGTGTGGTAATTCTGTACAAGTGTGGTATTCATCTTGTGTTAAAAGTGTGGTAATTCTGAACAAGTGTGGTATTCATCTTGTGTTAAAAGTGTGGTAATTCTGTACAAGTGTGGTATTCATCTTGTGTTAAAAGTGTGGTAACTCTGTACACGTGTGGTATTCATCTTGTGTTAAAAGTGTGGTAACTCTGCGGTAAATGTGGTATTCATCTTGTGTTAAAAGTCTGGTAATTCTGAACAAGTGTGGTATTCATCTTGTGTTAAAAGTGTGGTAACTCTGCGGTAAATGTGGTATTCATCTTGTGTTAAAAGTGTGGTAACTCTGTACAAGTGTGGTATTCATCTTGTGTTAAAAGTGTGTAACTCTGTACAAGTGTGGTATTCATCTTGTGTTGAAAGTGTGGTAACTCTGTACAAGTGTGGTATTCATCTTGTGTTAAAAGTGTGGTAATTCTGTACAAGTGTGGTATTCATCTTGTGTTAAAAGTGTGGTAACTCTGTACAAGTGTGGTATTCATCTTGTGTTAAAAGTGTGGTAATTCTGAACAAGTGTGGTATTCATCTTGTGTTAAAAGTGTGGTAACTCTGCGGTAAATGTGGTATTCATCTTGTGTTAAAAGTGTGGTAACTCTGTACAAGTGTGGTATTCATCTTGTGTTAAAAGTGTGTAACTCTGTACAAGTGTGGTATTCATCTTGTGTTAAAAGTGTGGTAATTCTGTACAAGTGTGGTATTCATCTTGTGTTAAAAGTGTGGTAACTCTGTACAAGTGTGGTATTCATCTTGTGTTAAAAGTCTGGTAATTCTGAACAAGTGTGGTATTCATCTTGTGTTAAAAGTGTGGTAACTCTGTACAAGTGTGGTATTCATCTTGTGTTAAAAGTGTGGTAACTCTGTACAAGTGTGGTATTCATCTTGTGTTAAAAGTGTGGTAATTCTGCGGTAAATGTGCAGTTCACTGCAGTAAATGTGTTTTTCTCATGTATAAGGACCAGCCAATAATTACTCGCTAAACACCCTGTAATCTGCCAAAGGTCAAAGGTTGTTAATGATCTATGATACCTGTTGGATACCAGGCCAGCTCCCCTACACAAATACTATCCTGGAAATATGTTTAAACACTATCTCCACAGCAGCTCCCCTACACAAATACTATCCTGGAAATATGTTTAAACACTATCTCCACAGCAGCTCCCCTACACAAATACTATCCTGGAAATATGTTTAAACACTATCTCCACAGCAGCTCCCCTACACAAATACTATCCTGGAAATATGTTTAAACACTATCTCCACAGCAGCTCCCCTACACAAATACTATCCTGGAAATATGTTTAAACACTATCTCCACAGCAGCTCCCCTACACAAATACTATCCTGGAAATATGTTTAAACACTATCTCCACAGCAGCTCCCCTACACAAATACTATCCTGGAAATATGTTTAAACACTATCTCCACAGCAGCTCCCCTACACAAATACTATCCTGGAAATATGTTTAAACACTATCTTCACAGCAGCTCCCCTACACAAATAACATCCTGGAAATATGTTTAAACGCTATCTCCACAGCAGCTTCACAGCATCTTTTCAAGCAGTTAGAGCAAAATTGTACCATTGCCGCTAGCGGAAAAAATCCCGACATGGTGTGGATGGGTCATGTGGATTTGTTTCAACAATGTATCCGTTTGCTGTAAGACCATGAAACATTTCAGAAAATGTTACAGTAACATCTCCACTACCGAGTCCCTGTTGTCCGCAGCATAGCCACAAATGAGCACAAGATAACTGGCTTTGTGGGAATAGCTACGGATGGGCATCGATGTGAAGTTGGCTGCAGGAAGATTGTAATTACATGAAGTCTCTGTGGTAAAGATAAAGATTAACACTATTCAAGTATAGTATGAGTCAGATGCTTTTGAAAGGTTGTCGTCATTTGCAAAGACACTCCCTTCACCTATTTATGACGTTTACAGTTACCTTATGTAATAATCATTAAAATGGGAAATTATATATTGGGAATAATTTAAGTATAAATGCACATGCGTCCAAAAGAGTTGTTTGGAACAAGTAAGCCAACCCAAATATGGACTAATCATTACAGGGTACAATATGTATTTTCAGTTATTCAGAAAAAAGTCCTGGTATTGGTAAAAATGTTAAAAAATACAAAAAATCACCAAAAATTCAAAAATTCACCAATTCGCTTTAAACTTGGCACTGCACCTCTCCTAGTGGTGAAGAAGACATGTACCAAATTTAAAAAGGAAGGACGGACGGAATCGTTGGTATTTCTATATACCCCCAACCGTTGGTCGGGGGTATAATAAACAACCGCCAAAACTTATATATTTCAATTTCTTTCTTTGCTCATAAACTGTGTTATTCGTTCGTGTTTTTGTATACAGTGTGTGATACATGATGCTTTGCGGTTGAAAATAATTGACTGGATCTATATTTAGACTGGAAAACACCTTTACTAATTAGTGCAATTTCTCGGCTTATTTTTTTGTCGAAAAAAATTGGGAAAAATTAAGTGTATATATTTCACGGAGATAGATTTTTGGCAATTTTCCTATATGTTCATCAACATCCTTGATAGCCCTTTAATTTTTCAAAAAGTTCTTTTTTAGTTTGTGCAAATGTGATTGCAAAATTCATCTTTCCAATAATTGTTATTTCAAATTGTGTTAAATGACAGTGGTGTTATCTGTATCTGTTATTACTCACCCGTTGAAAATATCACGGTTTAATAAAATTACAGTGTTGTTACACATTGTGTAATAACATCTCGTGCTTTTGATTGACGTGACGTCATGATGGCATGTAATACTCACCCGTTGAAGATATCGCAGTTTAATAAATCTACCGTGTTATTACACTTAATGTAATCACATCGCGTGCTGCCGATTGACGTGTGGCAAAATGGCAAAAGTATGACGTCACACTGTCAGCGCCGCGGTCGCAGTTGAGTGTGTCCAATTTATGACGAGTTTGTGGAATTAAGTGGCATTTAAATCAGTGAGTAATAAATAAAATACTAAACTCGTTTCCGTTTAATATTATATTTATGAAAGTCGTGAGATGGTATTTGTATTTAAGTCGCTTTTGCTCGTTAAATACAAACCACTCACTCGTTTCATAAATATGTTATTTAACAGGACGTCGTTTAGTATTCTCTATAAATATGGCGTCACAATATTAGCACTGCGGTCGCAATGGACTGTGTCCCTTTTATCGACAAGTTTGTTGAATTAAGTGACATTCAAATCAATGAGTAAAAAATAAAATACTAAACTCGGTTCCGTTTAATATTATATTTATGAAAGTCGTGAGATGGTATTTGTATTTAAGTCGCTTTTGCTTGTTAAATACAAACCACTCACTCGTTTCATAAATATGTTACTAAACGGGACGTCGTTTAGTATTCTCTATTACTTTAAATAGTGGACAGGTTCCAATTCGTACATTTTACTTACTATCTTCAAATAAACAATTTGGTGTAAGATTCAACATTATTTTTTAAAAGATAAATATCAGGTCGTTTTTCATTAAATAAATTAACAATTTTATGGGTTATTTTAAAATATTGTGAGTCTTGTGTCAACAAACTTTTTGCATATTTCCACATGACTTAAAAATGCAGAGCTTAGGGTTTGGTGATGTCTAAATATATAAAAATAGCCCATTTTTATCTTTAAAAGAAATTGTAGTTGATTGATAAACATGTATTAGCTTTAAAAAATGCAAGTTGTCAATTTGGGTTGTGATTTATTCTGTTTACTTATCACACAATTGGTATTTAGAAATATAGTAATTCTATCTAATTCAGTTGAGAGGTAAACATTCATTTCATTTCAATTTATGTGATTGAAATAATCATCCATATTCTTGATAAAGACGATATATATTACATGAAATATACAATCACTAAAATGTTTATAAATACCTTTGAGAAATTGCAACGTTACAAGCAAGTTCAAATCCATTGGTCAGCAGACTTGAAATGGGTGGAGCTTAATTAATTGATAAATGTCCAATGGAAAGATTACAGGAATGATCCCAAATATACCTCTTGAAGACACCTAGTTGATTGGCCTGTCCTCGTATCGCCTACACCCCATATTGCCTTTACTATGTTTTATCCAATCCTATTTTAATGTTTGATACAGCCAGAACCTGCAATGATATTTTATATAAAAGAAGAGGTATTTTATACTCTTGATGTACATAAGCTGTATATATGCTCTTAATATATTCTTAAACATTTAATTGTCTCTCATAAATCGCTGGGCGATTGGTTGTGTACTCTTATCTTTATTATTCTCTTTAATGAATGTACTTTTAATATCTATGTACACAAGTGAGACGTAACTAAACCACTGACTGACTGACTGACTGATTGATTGCACCACTATCAAAAAAATTTATGGATGAGTGCACATCACACTCGCATCCTGATCCCTTAAAGGTGCATCCATTGTGTTTCATAAACTTTTATTTGGCTTTAATACGTTCCAACTCACCATGTGTGCTGTTTACAATACAAATTAATTCATTTATTCCCAATCGCCAAATATATCATAATTATTGATTTCCCATTAAAATTGAGTAACACCATTATGCATGTGCAGAAACCGAAACTGAACGTCCCATTCATATGCACAGTAGTTATGTGACCTATTAATCATTATCAACTCAAATTTGTGTTTTTGTCTGTTGTAAATGAGATTGGCGCGCCACACGCTGTGCATTGTCCGGTTTTCGATCAGAAATCACTACTTTTACCTTCATATCGTCAATATGCTAAGTCTTCTATCATCAAAATGGTGGTTTTTGGTAACAGTCGGTACTTCTTGATAAAGTAACACCATTTATAACATTTTGAATATGTGACCCCTAACAACACAATGGATGTACCTTTAAACTTGCAATGCATATCAAACATGGCTTTCGTATCCTCCATTAATATGTGTTGTGCTATATTCATGTATATTTGTTCACTCTATATCATTATGTATGACTTATGAGACTTGACTTCATAACAATGAACCAGTTCGTTAATGGCTCAGTGGACTGTCCCATACTACACAATAGGGGTGAGGAAGTGACACTTTGCATTCAGTGTAGGCGATACGAGGGTTTTTTGAGGTGTAGGCAATATGGAGTGTAGGCGATACGAGGGCAAGCCAGTTGATTGTTTAACAAGTAGCTTAACTACTGTAAACATTTCCTTAGATAAATCAATTTGGTTTTTTAAGAACTGAGAAGTGATGTGGAGGGTTGCTGTGTATTTGTCTAAGGCCTAAACAAATCTAAAAAATGTTTCTGGTCTTCTTTTTTTACGACATTTTTTAAACAAACAAAATTTATACACTTCTTTATTTATAAGCTTCTTTGTATCACTTTCTGTTGTCTGACTGGAACTGCTCCTTACTACTCTGCTCAGTTGTTCAGACTAAACTGTCCACCCTGTGCTCCCAGGACAAATGTCTCATCGTCATCCCCTCGGTGAACACATACAGGCAAGGTGCATCCATTGTGTTTCATAACATTTTATTTGGCTTTCATACGTTCCAACTCACCACATGTGCTGTTTACAGTACAATTAAATTCACTCAGCTTGCATATTCATTCCCTATTGCCAAATATATCATATAACTAGTTTCATCATCAAAGTAACATCATTATGCATGTGTAGAAACCGAAACTGCACGTCCCATTTACATGCACCGTAGTTCTATAACCTATTAAACATTATCAACTCAAATTTTTTCTGTTATGAATAAGATTCCAAAATACCTTTGACTCATTCGAGCGCATCAATCGCGACGCATTGTCCGGTTTTCGATCAGAAATCACTATTTTTACCTTCATATACTCAGTCCACTATCATCAAAATAGTAATTTTCGGTAACAATCATTACTTCTCGATAAAATAACACCATAAATCATGTTTGGAGTATGTTACCCCTAACAACACAATGGATCTACATTTAAGTAGGCTATGCACCACCCACAGCCTGGAATCAGCTCCCCAATATCTCTGTGATGTACAGAACATTCTACTTATAAATCCTCTCTGAAGAGACCATGGTTTTTCAATGAATGTCTACGTACCACGGTACTTTGACGAAAACTTTTATTTTTTCAGTCGAAAATATTTTTCAGAATGATATTTATCAGAAATTGTTATATCTTACTATTCTATAAATGGTTCTTTAAACCTTTGTTATCTGATGTAGCTTGAATGTAATAAATCTCAAACAAAGTATCAGCAATGTCTTAACTGATTGATTGCAGGTTAATATTCCTTCAGAAAATCTTGAAATGATTGTTTTGATTTAATCTACTTTTGAATTTTTAGCTCATCAGGCCTGAAAGGCCCGATGGGGTTATGGCATGGCATGGCGTCCGGCGTCCGTCCATCCGTCCGTCCGTCCATCCGTCCGTCCATCCGTCCGTAAACTTTTCGCTTTTTCGACTTCTCCTCCAGAACCAATAACTCCACAGAGCTGAAATTTTATATGCAGACTCCTTGGCCAATGGGGATTCTAAATTGTAGATTTCGTGACCCCATGACCCCAAATGGGGTCACAGGGGTCACATGTTTTAAAACCTATTTTCATCTTCTTCTCCAGTTCCAAAAGGTCTAGAGAGCTGAAAAATTGTGTGCAGACTCCTTGGCCAATGGGGATTCTAAATTGTAGATTTCGTGACCCCTTGACCCCAAATGGGGTCACAGAGGTCACATCCTTAAAAACCTATTTTCATCTTCTTCTCCAGTTCCAAAAGGTCTAGAGAGCTGAAAAGTTGTGTGCAGACTCCTTGGCCAATGGGGATTCTAAATTGTAGATTTTGTGACCCCTTGACCCCAAATGGGGTCACCAGGGTCACATCCTTAAAAACCTATTTTCATCTACTCCAGAACAAATTTACCTAAAAGGCTGTAATATTGTGTGCAGACTCTGTCAATGGGGATTCTAAAATGGTGACCCTGTGGTGCCTCAAATAAGGCCCTCAAGCCATGACCTTAAAATCTATTTCAGTCTTCATCATTAAACAATATAAACCCTGATGAGCTACAGAGCCCATGGCTCTATTTTTCATCTTTGGTATTATTCTGAGTTCTAAATAAAAAGACATCTGGAAGAATTCTTTTCCTAATGTTATATTGTACTTGGACACAAACATAGATATACCCGGGTGCTGACATTGTTGTGGTACCCAACCCTACTTTAAATATGTATATCTCTGTGTTTGTATATAATGTCTTGCTCTTTGAGCATTTCTTAATTGGAATATAGTACAGTATAGCATGCTATTTATTATCATTATTCATATTCATACCTGGAATTCT
This sequence comes from Gibbula magus, assembly GCA_936450465.1. NCBI lineage: Eukaryota > Metazoa > Mollusca > Gastropoda > Trochida > Trochidae > Gibbula > Gibbula magus. The sequence continues at coordinate 2,667,787 of OW388292.1, read as the reverse complement.
CTGTCAAGTTTTTGCATCTTCGGATCAGCATCTCTACTGTAGTAGCTGAGGTAGGTTGCTGGGAGAAGGGGGGAGGGACACGCTGTGGTGCCACACTGGACATACATCGCCACAGTGTCGTAGATCAGCCGGTACTGACCCTGTAATACAGTGTCAGAGGGGGACTTATTACTATTCACTAGGATCTATGTTTGTGAAGCTCTGTAATTTGCCCTGTCAGCAGTTGGACTTATTACTATTCACTAGTATCTATGTTTGTGAAGCTCTGTGATGTCCCTGTCAGCAGTTGGACTTATTACTATTCACTAGTATCTATGTTTGTGAAGCTCTGTGATGTCCCTGTCAGCAGTTGGACTTATTACTATTCACTAGTATCTATGTTTGTGAAGCTCTGTGATGTCCCTGTCAGCAGTTGGACTTATTACTATTCACTAGTATCTATGTTTGTGAAGCTCTGTGATGTCCCTGTCAGCAGTTGGACTTATAGACAGAACCCCTCTCCTTTTACCACAATGACTATTAAATTTAAACTACATACAATGTTTTCTTACAAAATATTCAATTTTTAGAGATATAGGCCACATGTCCCTATCTTCAAAGCACAAAGATAAAATTCCAACTTATTACCATTGAAACAGAAGCAACACATCTATGAAAGTCAATTGAGTTCTATACGAACGTTTTTTGTTTGGAATATTCACCAGCCTTGCGCATACAGACAACATACATACCAGGGTGCGAACCATGTTCTTGCGAAAGCGACGGAGGTGTAGCACGCAGCTGTAGATGTCGACACGTGCCTCAGCCTCCAGCTGCTTCAGACAGAAGTCCACAGCAATGAACACTGCCGTTCGACCTCCTCCACATCTGTAACACAAACAAGGATACATCCTCAACTATCGAACACAGACAAGGATACACCCTCAACTATCGAACACAGACAGGGATACATTCCTCAACTATCGAACACAGACAGGGATATGTCCCCAACTATGAAACATAGACAGGGATATGTCCCCAACTATGAAACATAGACAGGGTTATGTCCGAAACTGAAAAATAGACAGGGATATGTCCTCAACTATGGCACACAGACAGGGATATGTCCTCAACTATGGCACACAGACAGGGATATGTCCTCAACTATGGCACACAGACAGGGATATGTCCTCAACTATGGCACACAGACAGGGATATGTCCTCAACTATGGCACACAGACAGGGATATGTCCTCAACTATAACACACAGACAGGGATATGTCCCCAACTATGACACACAGACAGGGATATGTCCACAACTATGGCACACAGGCAGGGATATGTCCTCAACTATAACACACAGACAGGGATATGTCCACAACTATGGCACACAGACAGGGATATGTCCTCAACTATAACACACAGACAGGGATATGTCCACAACTATGGCACACAGGCAGGGATATGTCCTCAACTATGGCACACAGACAGGGATGTGTCCTCAACTATGGCACACAGACAGGGATATGTCCTCAACTATGGCACACAGACATGGATATGTCCTCAACTATCGAACACAGACAGGGATATGTCCTCAACTATTACACACAGACAGGGATATGTCCACAACTATGGCACACAGGCAGGGATATGTCCTCAACTATGGCACACAGACAGGGATGTGTCCTCAACTATGGCACACAGACAGGGATATGTCCTCAACTATGGCACACAGACATGGATATGTCCTCAACTATCGAACACAGACAGGGATATGTCCTCAACTATGGCACACAGACAGGGATATGTCCTCAACTATGGCACACTTCTTGTCAAGTGTAATCTCGCCGGCAGAACACAGCGTTGGCGTTGCGGAAAAAAGTGGAACACAAACTGGGATACGTCAGACGCACATGACCAGGGGAGGCTACTCTAGTAGCGTTACTTACCTTCCGAGTGAGTGTCAGTAGAGGGCATTGTTCATCATGCAACAATTGATGAAGGAAAGTAAAAACATAGAGCCATTGGCTCTGAAGCTCATCAGAGTTTGTTATTCATAATATCCAAGGAAAAGATTAAGATATCCAATAATAAGGTATAATAATAATAAGTCATCAAATCTAAAATGTATTACCAGTATCAAAATTGATTACACATTAATCAACATTAATTATAATAGTATAGACCTTTGCATTATATTGATTTAAGTCCTTTTTTTGTATTGTGGAAATATCAACATTTATTACTAATTGAAAAGGACCCTCAGTTTCTGAAAATCCCATTTCCCATAGGCTCCTTTTCAATATTTAATAAAATCGTGATATTTTATGAAAAAAATCTTGTTCAGAGTCTGAGTGTAAGACTAAAACAGTCTGTAACACAGCAAAGAAGTTTGAAGTAACGTGAAACCTCTGTGTATTAGTGCTCACTAACAGCTAGCTGCTGTTTGCATCTCTCTAACAGGGAGTGCATGGTCACTCCCCTGGTCAACACACTGCAAAAACCCGGTACATAGGCTAACATGCAGACCTTGAACTCACATTCAGCGAATTATAAATTTTTGATGTTTTCCCCTCACTTATAAATTATTTTTCTGTACTGGAGAAGAAGATGAAAATAGGACATAGATGTGTCGTCACGATCTCATGTAGCTACTTCTTACAGCCTCATGTTGTATTCAATCATATTCAGTTCACTTATCTCATGTAAAATAAACAATTCTTCAATTTATTCCTTTTATGATTGTGACAATATTCAGTTCACAGGGTATTTAGTAGTTCTAATTTCACATGATGTGCATAAAGTAGATATTAATCTTATGTTGATATCTATTTCATGTCCTTGACTGTGACTGACTGTCTGTTAATGTGAAGAGCACATAAAATCGAACCAACCTGCAGATTCTTTGAAGGGATCCTCCTTGGGGTACATATAGCTTAACAATCCTTATTTTTAACTTGATGACAGATTGTAACTTAATTTTTAAAAATAATAATAAATATAAGTTAAAGTGTTTTTCAAACGTGTGGCCACCCTGTGTAGAGCCCCATTCCCTATCAGTTAACCCAGCAACCAAGGGGAGTAACTCTCACCACTAATAAATCTGACCCCTGCCAGACAGAACAAGGGGAGGTGGGTGACCGTATCCCAAGGAGGATCCCTTCAAAGAATCTGCAACCTCTGCAGGTTGGTTTAATTCTTTTTCCGATGGGATCCTCCTTGGGGTACATATAGCATAAGGCAGACTGCCAAAGATAGACTTAGGATGTGGAATTCTGTCTGTACACTAAATACCCCTAAAAGTGCTCTACTCAATCAAAGAAAGGTGTCACACTCACCAGATCACGTGACCTCCCACGCCGAAGGCTGAGGACGGGGTGATCCCTTGGGGGAATAAACCAACGGCTAACCAGCCTGCTTTTACTTTTATTCGAGCCAAACGCCGATTGGGCTCTACACAGGGTGGTCACACGTTTGAAAAACACTTATTTTGTGTTCTTTTTAAACTTATATTTAATATTTTTTTAAAAATAGAGCCACTGGCTCTGAAACACATCAACTAATTCAAAATGTCAACTTCTAGGTGAGAGGTACAACAAATAGGAAACACTTTAAATTGAGAAGATGAAATAAATAGGTCTTAAGGTCCTTACCCCTCTGACCTATCTTTGAGGCCAGAGATAAAATCCCCTACAAATAAAGACACACTTTTCGATGTAATTGATCACAGTTGTTTCCTATAAATTACCTCCCTTTGAAGAGCATATAAAATCTCAAGATGAAAATAGGTGACATTTGTGACATTCATTGGGGGTCGCATGGTCGTAACATCTACAAATTAGAATCCCCATTGGCACAGGAGTCTGTACACAACATTTCAGCTTTCTAGACCGTTTGGTACTGGGGAAGAAGAGGTAAATAGGTGTTTAAGGTTGTGACCCCTGTGACCCTATTTGGGGTCACTGGGTCACCAAATCTACAATTTAGAATCCCCATGGCCAAGGAGTTTCAGTTCTCTAGAGTCATTGGTTCTGGAGGAGAACATTAAAAAGCGAAAAGTTTATGGACAGATGGACAGACGCCGCACGCCATGCCATGCCAAAAGCCCATTGGGCCTTTCAGGCCTAATGAGCTAAAACTGTCAACATTTGGAAAACATGAGAAAAGTTTCTTCCAAATTAGCTGTACAATCCATCAATGTGACTAAGGTACCTGCAATGAACTAGTACTGGACCAAAGCTTGTGCTCATGAAAGCTGTTACTCTGCGTCTCACGTCCAGTATAAATCCAGGATCTGCACACTCATTGTCATGGAAACCAAGCATTTCAAAGTGTTTCACAACTCTTTCTTCAAAAGTGCCTTCCTGTGAAACAAGGAAATAAACTGTCAAATGATGAAACAAGACTAATTCTTTGTTAACGCCTTCACTGTTGAATGAGAAATCTTAACAAGTATTCATCATCACTTCCTGCCTAATCTTAGTAAGTATTCCTCATCACTTCCCTGTATTCCTGCCTAATATTAGTAAGTATCCATCATCAGTTCCCTGTATTCCTGCCTAATCTTAGTAAGAATTCATCATCAGTTCCCTGGATTCTTGCCTAATCTTAGTAAGTATTCCTCATCAGTTCCCTAGATTCCTGCCTAATCTTAGTAAGTATTCCTCATCAGTTCCCTGTATTCCTGCCTAATCTTAGTAAGTATTCATCATCAATTCCCTGTATTCCTGTCTAATCTTAGTTAGTATTCATCATCAGTTCCCTGTATTCTTGCCTAATCTTAGTAAGTATTCCTCATCACTTCCCTGTATTCCTGCCTAATCTTAGTAAGTATTCATCATCAGTTCCCTGTATTCTTGCCTAATCTTAGTAAGTATTCATCATCAGTTCCCTGTATTCCTGCCTAATCATAGTAAGTATTCCTCATCAGTTCCATAGATTCCTGCCTAATCTTAGTAAGTATTCATCATCAGTTCCCTGTATTCCTGCTTAATCTTAGTAAGTATTCATCATCAATTCCCTGTATTCCTGCCTAATCTTAGTTAGTATTCCTCATCAGTTCCCTGTATTCCTGCCTAATCTTAGTGAGTATTCATCATCAGTTCCCTGTATTCCTGCCTAATCTTAGTAAGTATTCATCATCAGTTCCCTGTATTCCTGCCTAATCTTAGTAAGTATTCATCATCAGTTCCCTATATTCCTGCCTAATCTTAGTAAGTATTCCTCATCAGTTCCCTGTATTCCTGCCTAATCTTAGTAAGTATTCATCATCAGTTCCCTGTATTCCTGCCTAATCTTAGTTAGTATTCCTCATCAGTTCCCTGTATTCCTGCCTAATCTTAGTAAATATTCCTCATCAGTTCCCTGTATTCCTGCCTAATCTTAGTAAGTATTCATCATCAGTTCCCTGTATTCCTGCCTAATCTTAGTAAGTATTCCTCATCAGTTTCCTCGATTCCTGCCAAATCTTAGAAAGTATTCATCATCAGTTCCCTATATTCCTGCCTAATCTTAGTAAGTATTCCTCATCAGTTCCCTGTATTCCTGCCTAATCTTAGTAAGTATTCATCATCAGTTCCCTGTATGCCTGCCTAATCTTAGTAAGTATTCCTCATCAGTTCCCTGTATTCCTGCCTAATCTTAGTAAGTATTCATCATCAGTTCCCTGTATTCCTGCCTAATCTTAGTAAGTATTCATCATCAGTTCCCTCGATTCCTGCCTAATCTTAGTAAGTATTCATCATCAGTTCCCTGTATTCCTGCCTAATCTTAGTAAGTATTCATCATCAGTTCCCTGTATTTCTGCCTAATCTTAGAAAGTATTCATCATCAGTTCCCTATATTCCTGCCTAATCTTAGTAAGTATTCATCATCAGTTCCCTGTATTCCTGCCTAATCTTAGTAAGTATTCCTCATCAGTTCCCTCGATTCCTGCCTAATCTTAGTAAGTATTCATCATCAGTTCCCTGTATTCCTGCCTAATCTTAGTAAGTATTCCTCATCAGTTCCCTGTATTCTTGCCTAATCTTAGAAAGTATTCATCATCAGTTTCCTCGATTCCTGCCTAATCTTAGTAAATATTCATCATCAGTTCCCTATATTCCTGCCTAATCTTAGTAAGTATTCCTCATCAGTTCCCTGTATTCCTGCCTAATCTTAGAAAGTATTCATCATCAGTTTCCTCGATTCTTGCCTAATCTTAGTAAGTATTCCTCATCAGTTCCCTGTATTCCTAACTAAACTTAGTAAGTATTCCTCATCAGTTCCCTATATTCCTGCCCTATCTTAGTAAGTATTCATCATCAGTTTCCTGTATTCCTGCCTAATCTTAGAAAGTATTCCTCATCAGTTCCCTGGATTCCTGCCTAATCTTAGTAAGTATTCATCATCAGTTCCCTATATTCCTGCCTAATCTTAGAAAGTATTCATCATCAGTTTCCTCGATTCTTGCCTAATCTTAGTAAGTATTCCTCATCAGTTCCCTGTATTCCTGCCTAATCTTAGTAAGTATTCCTCATCAGTTCCCTGTATTCCTGCCTAATCTTAGTAAGTATTCCTCATCAGTTCCCTGTATTCCTAACTAAACTTAGTAAGTATTCCTCATCAGTTCCCTGTATTCCTGTCTAATCTTAGAAAGTATTCATCATCAGTTCCCTGTATTCCTGCCTAATCTTAGAAAGTATTCATCATCAGTTTCCTCGATTCTTGCCTAATCTTAGTAAGTATTCCTCATCAGTTCCCTGTATTCCTAACTAAACTTAGTAAGTATCCATCATCAGTTCCCTATATTCCTGCCTAATCTTAGTAAGTATTCATCATCAGTTCCCTGTATTCCTGCCTAATCTTAGTAAGTATTCATCATCAGTTCCCTAGATTCCTATCTAATCTTAGTTAGTATTCATCATCAGTTCCCTGTATTCCTGCCTAATCTTAGTTAGTATTCATCATCAGTTCCCTGTATTCCTGCCTAATCTTAGTAAGTATTCATCATCAGTTCCCTGTATTCCTGCCTAATCTTAGAAAGTATTCATCATCAGTTCCCTGTATTTCTGCCTAATCTTAGTTAGTATTCATCATCAGTTCCCTGTATTCCTGCCTAATCTTAGTAAGTATTCATCATCGGTTCCCTGTATTCCTGCCTAATCTTAGAAAGTATTCATCATCAGTTCCCTGTATTTCTGCCTAATCTTAGTTAGTATTCATCATCAGTTCCCTGTATTCCTGCCTAATCTTAGTAAGTATTCATCATCAGTTCCCTGTATTCCTGCCTAATCTTAGAAAGTATTCATCATCAGTTCCCTGTATTTCTGCCTAATCTTAGTTAGTATTCATCATCAGTTCCCTGTATTCCTGCCTAATCTTAGAAAGTATTCATCATCAGTTCCCTGTATTTCTGCCTAATCTTAGTAAGTATTCATCATCAGTTCCCTGTATTCCTGCCTAATCTTAGTTAGTATTCATCATCAGTTCCCTATATTCCTGCCTAATCTTAGAAAGTATTCATCATCAGTTTCCTCGATTCTTGCCTAATCTTAGTAAGTATTCATCATCAGTTCCCTCGATTCCTGCCTAATCTTAGAAAGTATTCATCATCAGTTTCCTCGATTCTTGCCTAATCTTAGTAAGTATTCATCATCAGTTCCCTCGATTCCTGCCTAATCTTAGAAAGTATTCATCATCAGTTTCCTCGATTCTTGCCTAATCTTAGTAAGTATTCATCATCAGTTCCCTATATTCCTGCCTAATCTTAGAAAGTATTCATCATCAGTTTCCTCGATTCTTGCCTAATCTTAGTAAGTATTCATCATCAGTTCCCTCGATTCCTGTCTAATCTTAGAAAGTATTCATCATCAGTTTCCTCGATTCTTGCCTAATCTTAGTAAGTATTCATCATCAGTTCCCTGTATTCCTGCCTAATCTTAGTAAGTATTCATCATCAGTTCCCTGTATTCCTGCCTAATCTTAGAAAGTATTCCTCATCAGTTCCCTGTATTCCTGCCTAATCTTAGTAAGTATTCCTCATCAGTTCCCTGTATTCCTGCCTAATCTTAGTAAGTATTCCTCATCAGTTCCCTGTATTCCTAACTAAACTTAGTAAGTATTCCTCATCAGTTCCCTGTATTCCTGTCTAATCTTAGTAAGTATTCCTCATCAGTTCCCTGTATTCCTGTCTAATCTTAGTAAGTATTCATCATCAGTTCCCTCGATTCCTGCCTAATCTTAGTAAGTATTCATCATCAGTTCCCTGTATTCCTGCCTAATCTTAGTAAGTATTCCTCATCAGTTCCCTCGATTCCTGCCTAATCTTAGTAAGTATTCATCATCAGTTCCCTGTATTCCTGCCTAATCTTAGTAAGTATTCCTCATCAGTTCCCTGTATTCCTGCCTAATCTTAGTAAGTATTCCTCATCAGTTCCCTGTATTCCTAACTAAACTTAGTAAGTATTCCTCATCACTTCCCTGTATTCCTGTCTAATCTTAGTAAGTATTCCTCATCAGTTCCCTCGATTCCTGCCTAATCTTAGTAAGTATTCCTCATCAGTTCCCTGTATTCCTGCCTAATCTTAGTAAGTATTCCTCACCAGTTCCCTGTATTCCTGCCTAATCTTAGTAAGTATTCCTCATCAGTTCCCTGTATTCCTAACTAAACTTAGTAAGTATTCCTCATCAGTTCCCTGTATTCCTGTCTAATCTTAGTAAGTATTCCTCATCAGTTCCCTGTATTCCTGTCTAATCTTAGTAAGTATTCCTCATCAGTTCCCTCGATTCCTGCCTAATCTTAGTAAGTATTCCTCATCAGTTCCCTGTATTCCTGCCTAATCTTAGTAAGTATTCCTCATCAGTTCCCTGTATTCCTGCCTAATCTTAGAAAGTATTCCTCATCAGTTCCCTGTATTCCTGCCTAATCTTTGTAAGTATTCCTCATCAGTTGCCTGTATTCCTAACTAAACTTAGTAAGTATTCCTCATCAGTTCCCTGTATTCCTGTCTAATCTTAGTAAGTATTCCTCATCAGTTCCCTGTTTTCCTGTCTAATCTTAGTAAGTATTCATCATCAGTTCCCTCGATTCCTGCCTAATCTTAGTAAGTATTCATCATCAGTTCCCTGTATTCCTGCCTAATCTTAGTAAGTATTCCTCATCAGTTCCCTCGATTCCTGCCTAATCTTAGTAAGTATTCATCATCAGTTCCCTGTATTCCTGCCTAATCTTAGTAAGTATTCCTCATCAGTTCCCTGTATTCCTGCCTAATCTTAGTAAGTATTCCTCATCAGTTCCCTGTATTCCTGTCTAATCTTAGTAAGTATTCCTCATCAGTTCCCTCGATTCCTGCCTAATCTTAGAAAGTATTCCTCATCAGTTCCCTCGATTCCTGCCTAATCTTAGAAAGTATTCATCATCAGTTCCCTGTATTCCTGCCTAATCTTAGTAAGTATTCCTCATCAGTTCCCTGTATTCCTGCCTAATCTTAGTAAGTATTCCTCATCAGTTCCCTGTATTCCTATCTAAACTTAGTAAGTATTCATCATCAGTTCCCTCGATTCCTGCCTAATCTTAGAAAGTATTCATCATCAGTTTCCTGTATTCCTAACTAATCTTAGTAAGTATTCCTCATCAGTTCCCTCGATTCCTGCCTTATCTTAGAAAGTATTCCTCATCAGTTCCCTCGATTCCTGCCTAATCTTAGAAAGTATTCATCATCAGTTCCCTGTATTCCTGCCTAATCTTAGTAAGTATTCCTCATCAGTTCCCTGTATTCCTGCCTAATCTTAGTAAGTATTCCTCATCAGTTCCCTGTATTCCTATCTAAACTTAGTAAGTATTCATCATCAGTTCCCTCGATTCCTGCCTAATCTTAGTAAGTATTCATCATCAGTTCCCTGTATTCCTGCCTAATCTTAGTAAGTATTCCTCATCAGTTCCCTGTATTCCTGCCTAATCTTAGTAAGTATTCCTCATCAGTTCCCTGTATTCCTGCCTAATCTTAGTAAGTATTCCTCATCAGTTCCCTGTATTCCTGCCTAATCTTAGTAAGTATTCCTCATCAGTTCCCTGTATTCCTAACTAAACTTAGTAAGTATTCCTAATCAGTTCCCTGTATTCCTGTCTAATCTTAGTAAGTATTCCTCATCAGTTCCCTGTATTCCTGTCTAATCTTAGTAAGTATTCATCATCAGTTCCCTCGATTCCTGCCTAATCTTAGTAAGTATTCATCATCAGTTCCCTCCATTCTTGCCTAATCTTAGAAAGTATTCCTCATCAGTTCCCTCGATTCCTGCCTAATCTTAGAAAGTATTCCTCATCAGTTCCCTGTATTCCTGCCTAATCTTAGTAAGTATTCCTCATCAGTTCCCTGTATTCCTGCCTAATCTTAGTAAGTATTCCTCATCAGTTCCCTGTATTCCTAACTAAACTTAGTAAGTATTCCTCATCAGTTCCCTGTATTCCTGTCTAATCTTAGTAAGTATTCCTCATCAGTTCCCTGGATTCCTGCCTAATCTTAGTAAGTATTCCTCATCAGTTCCCTCGATTCCTGCCTAATCTTAGTAAATATTCCTCATCAGTTCCCTGTATTCCTGCCTAATCTTAGTTAGTATTCCTCATCAGTTCCCTATATTCCTGCCTAATCTTAGTTAGTATTCATCATCAGTTCCCTGTATTCCTGCCTAATCTTAGAAAGTATTCCTCATCAGTTCCCTGGATTCCTGTCTAATCTTAGTTAGTATTCCTCATCAGTTCCCTGTATTCCTGCCTAATCTTAGTTAGTATTCCTCATCAGTTCCCTATATTCCTGCCTAATCTTAGTTAGTATTCATCATCAGTTCCCTGTATTCCTGCCTAATCTTAGTAAGTATTCCTCATCAGTTCCCTCGATTCCTGCCTAATCTTAGTAAATATTCCTCATCAGTTCCCTGTATTCCTGCCTAATCTTAGTTAGTATTCCTCATCAGTTCCCTATATTCCTGCCTAATCTTAGTTAGTATTCATCATCAGTTCCCTATATTCCTAACTAAACTTAGTAAGTATTCATCATCAGTTCCCTCGATTCCTGCCTAATCTTAGAAAGTATTCATCATCAGTTCCCTGTATTCCTTCCTAATCTTTGAAAGTATTCCTCATCAGTTTCCTCGATTCTTGCCTAATCTTAGTAAGTATTCCTCATCAGTTCCCTGTATTCCTGCCTAATCTTAGTAAGTATTCCTCATCAGTTCCCTGTATTCCTGTCTAATCTTAGTAAGTATTCCTCATCAGTTCCCTGTATTCCTAACTAAACTTAGTAAGTATTCCTCATCAGTTCCCTGTATTCCTGTCTTATCTTAGAAAGTATTCATCATCAGTTCCCTGTATTCCTGCCTAATCTTAGAAAGTATTCATCATCAGTTTCCTCGATTCTTGCCTAATCTTAGTAAGTATTCCTCATCAGTTCCCTGTATTTCTAACTAAACTTAGTAAGTATTCCTCATCAGTTCCCTGTAATCCTGCCTAATCTTAGTAAGTATTCATAATCAGTTCCCTATATTCCTGCCCAATCTTAGTAAGTATTCATCATCAGTTCCCTGGATTCCTGCCTAATCTTAGTAAGTATTCATCATCAGTTCCCTATATTCCTGCCTAATCTTAGAAAGTATTCATCATCAGTTCCCTCGATTCCTGCCTAATCTTAGTAAATATTCCTCATCAGTTCCCTGTATTCCTGCCTAATCTTAGTTAGTATTCCTCATCAGTTCCCTATATTCCTGCCTAATCTTAGAAAGTATTCCTCATCAGTTCCCTGGATTCCTGCCTAATCTTAGTAAGTATTCCTCATCAGTTCCCTGTATTCCTTCCTAATCTTTGAAAGTATTCCTCATCAGTTTCCTCGATTCTTGCCTAATCTTAGTAAGTATTCCTCATCAGTTCCCTGTATTCCTGCCTAATCTTAGTAAGTATTCCTCATCAGTTCCCTGTATTCCAGCCTAATCTTAGTAAGTATTCCTCATCAGTTCCCTGTATTCCTGCCTAATCTTAGTAAGTATTCCTCATCAGTTCCCTGTATTCCTAACTAAACTTAGTAAGTATTCCTCATCAGTTCCCTGTATTCCTGTCTAATCTAAGAAAGTATTCATCATCAGTTCCCTGTATTCCTGCCTAATCTTAGAAAGTATTCATCATCAGTTTCCTCGATTCTTGCCTAATCTTAGTAAGTATTCCTCATCAGTTCCCTGTATTCCTGCCTAATCTTAGTAAGTATTCATAATCAGTTCCCTGTATTCCTGTCTAATCTTAGTAAGTATTCATCATCAGTTCCCTCGATTCCTGCCTAATCTTAGAAAGTATTCCTCATCAGTTTCCTGGATTCCTGCCTAATCTTAGTAAGTATTCATCATCAGTTCCCTGTATTCCTGTCTAATCTTAGTAAGTATTCATCATCAGTTCCCTCGATTCCTGCCTAATCTTAGAAAGTATTCCTCATCAGTTTCCTGGATTCCTGCCTAATCTTAGAAAGTATTCATCATCAGTTTCCTGGATTCCTGCCTAATCTTAGAAAGTATTCATCATCAGTTCCCTAGATTCCTATCTAATCTTAGTAAGTATTCCTCATCAGTTCCCTGTATTCCTGCCTAATCTTAGAAAGTATTCCTCATCAGTTTCCTGTATTCCTGCCTAATCTTAGTAAGTATTCATCATCAGTTCCCTGTATTCCTGTCTAATCTTTGAAAGTATTCCTCATCAGTTCCCTGTATTCCTGCCTAATCTTAGTAAGTATTCCTCATCAGTTCCCTGTATTCCTAACTAAACTTAGTAAGTATTCATCATCAGTTCCCTCGATTCCTGCCTAATCTTAGTAAGTATTCCTCATCAGTTCCCTGTATTCCTGCCTAATCTTAGTAAGTATTCATCATCAGTTCCCTCGATTCTTGCCTAATCTTAGAAAGTATTCATCATCAGTTTCCTGTAGTCCTAACTAAACTTAGTAAGTATTCATCATCAGTTCCCTCGATTCCTGCCTAATCTTAGTAAGTATTCCTCATCAGTTCCCTGTATTCCTGCCTAATCTTAGTAAGTATTCATCATCAGTTCCCTCGATTCCTGCCTAATCTTAGTAAGTATTCCTCATCAGTTCCCTGTATTCCTAACTAAACTTAGTAAGTATTCATCATCAGTTCCCTCGATTCCTGCCTAATCTTAGTAAGTATTCCTCATCAGTTCCCTGTATTCCTAACTAAACTTAGTAAGTATTCATCATCAGTTCCCTCGATTCTTGCCTAATCTTAGAAAGTATTCATCATCAGTTTCCTGTATTCCTAACTAATCTTAGTAAGTATTCCTCATCAGTTCCCTGTATTCCTGCCTAATCTTAGAAAGTATTCCTCATCAGTTTCCTGTATTCCTGCCTAATCTTAGAAAGTATTCCTCATCAGTTCCCTCGATTCCTGCCTAATCTTAGAAAGTATTCCTCATCAGTTCCCTGTATTCCTGCCTAATCTTAGAAAGTAATCCTCATCAGTTTCCTGTATTCCTGCCTAATCTTAGAAAGTATTCCTCATCAGTTCCCTCGATTCCTGCCTAATCTGAGAAAGTATTCATCATCAGTTCCCTGTATTCCTGCCTAATCTTAGTAAGTATTCATCATCAGTTTCCTGTATTCCTAACTAATCTTAGTAAGTATTCCTCATCAGTTTCCTGTATTCCTGCCTAATCTTTGAAAGTATTCCTCATCAGTTCCCTGTATTCCTGCCTAATCTTAGAAAGTATTCCTCATCAGTTCCCTGTATTCCTGCCTAATCTTAGAAAGTATTCCTCATCAGTTCCCTGTATTCCTGCCTAATCTTAGTAAGTATTCATCATCAGTTCCCTCGATTCCTGCCTAATCTTAGTAAGTATACATCATCAGTTCCCTGTATTCCTGCTTAATCTTAGTAAGTATTCATCATCAATTCCCTGTATTCCTGCCTAATCTTAGAAAGTATTCCTCATCAGTTTCCTGTATTCCTGCCTATTCTTAGAAAGTATTCCTCATCAGTTTCCTGTATTCCTGCCTAATCTTAGTAAGTATTCATCATCAGTTCCCTGTATTCCTGTCTAATCTTTGAAAGTATTCCTCATCAGTTCCCTGTATTCCTGCCTAATCTTAGTTAGTATTCCTCATCAGTTCCCTGGATTCCTGCCTAATCTTAGTTAGTATTCATCATCAGTTCCCTCGATTCCTGCCTAATCTTTGAAAGTATTCCTCATCAGTTCCCTGTATTCCTGCCTAATCTTAGTAAGTATTCCTCATCAGTTCCCTGGATTCCTGCCTAATCTTAGTTAGTATTCATCATCAGTTCCCTGTATTCCTGCCTAATCTTAGTAAGTATTCATCATCAGTTCCCTCGATTCCTGCCTAATCTTAGTAAGTATTCCTCATCAGTTCCCTCGATTCTTGCCTAATCTTAGTAAGTATTCCTCATCAGTTCCCTGTATTCCTTCCTAATCTTAGTTAGTATTCCTCATCAGTTAACTCGATTACTGCCTAATCTTAGAAAGTATTCATCATCAGTTCCCTGTATTCCTTCCTAATCTTTGAAAGTATTCCTCATCAGTTTCCTCGATTCTTGCCTAATCTTAGTAAGTATTCCTCATCAGTTCCCTGTATTCCTGCCTAATCTTAGTAAGTATTCCTCATCAGTTTCCTGTATTCCTGCCTAATCTTAGTAAGTATTCCTCATCAGTTCCCTGTATTCCTAACTAAACTTAGTAAGTATTCCTCATCAGTTCCCTGTATTCCTGCCTAATCTTAGTAAGTATTCATCATCAGTTCCCTCGATTCCTGCCTAATCTTAGAAAGTATTCCTCATCAGTTCCCTGTATTCCTTCCTAATCTTTGAAAGTATTCCTCATCAGTTTCCTCGATTCTTGCCTAATCTGAGTAAGTATTCATCATCAGTTCCCTGTATTCCTATCTAAACTTAGTAAGTATTCCTCATCAGTTCCCTGTATTCCTGCCTAATCTTAGTAAGTATTCATCATCAGTTCCCTGTATTCCTAACTAAACTTAGTAAGTATTCATCATCAGTTCCCTCGATTCCTGCCTAATCTTAGTAAGTATTCCTCATCAGTTCCCTGTATTCCTAACTAAACTTAGTAAGTATTCATCATCAGTTCCCTCGATTCTTGCGTAATCTTAGAAAGTATTCATCATCAGTTTCCTGTATTCCTAACTAATCTTAGTAAGTATTCCTCATCAGTTCCCTGTATTCCTGCCTAATCTTAGAAAGTATTCCTCATCAGTTTCCTGTATTCCTGCCTAATCTTAGAAAGTATTCCTCATCAGTTCCCTCGATTCCTGCCTAATCTTAGAAAGTATTCCTCATCAGTTCCCTGTATTCCTGCCTAATCTTAGAAAGTATTCCTCATCAGTTTCCTGTATTCCTGCCTAATCTTAGAAAGTATTCCTCATCAGTTCCCTCGATTCCTGCCTAATCTTAGAAAGTATTCCTCATCAGTTCCCTGTATTCCTGCCTAATCTTAGTAAGTATTCATCATCAGTTTCCTGTATTCCTAACTAATCTTAGTAAGTATTCCTCATCAGTTTCCTGTATTCCTGCCTAATCTTTGAAAGTATTCCTCATCAGTTCCCTGTATTCCTGCCTAATCTTAGAAAGTATTCCTCATCAGTTCCCTCGATTCCTGCCTAATCTTAGAAAGTATTCCTCATCAGTTCCCTGTATTCCTGCCTAATCTTAGTAAGTATTCATCATCAGTTCCCTCGATTCCTGCCTAATCTTAGTAAGTATACATCATCAGTTCCCTGTATTCCTGCTTAATCTTAGTAAGTATTCATCATCAATTCCCTGTATTCCTGCCTAATCTTAGAAAGTATTCCTCATCAGTTTCCTGTATTCCTGCCTAATCTTAGAAAGTATTCCTCATCAGTTTCCTGTATTCCTGCCTAATCTTAGTAAGTATTCATCATCAGTTCCCTGTATTCCTGTCTAATCTTTGAAAGTATTCCTCATCAGTTCCCTGTATTCCTGCCTAATCTTAGTTAGTATTCCTCATCAGTTCCCTGGATTCCTGCCTAATCTTAGTTAGTATTCATCATCAGTTCCCTCGATTCCTGCCTAATCTTTGAAAGTATTCCTCATCAGTTCCCTGTATTCCTGCCTAATCTTAGTAAGTATTCCTCATCAGTTCCCTGGATTCCTGCCTAATCTTAGTTAGTATTCATCATCAGTTCCCTGTATTCCTGCCTAATCTTAGTAAGTATTCATCATCAGTTCCCTCGATTCCTGCCTAATCTTAGTAAGTATTCCTCATCAGTTCCCTCGATTCTTGCCTAATCTTAGTAAGTATTCCTCATCAGTTCCCTGTATTCCTTCCTAATCTTAGTTAGTATTCCTCATCAGTTCCCTCGATTACTGCCTAATCTTAGAAAGTATTCATCATCAGTTCCCTGTATTCCTTCCTAATCTTTGAAAGTATTCCTCATCAGTTTCCTCGATTCTTGCCTAATCTTAGTAAGTATTCCTCATCAGTTCCCTGTATTCCTGCCTAATCTTAGTAAGTATTCCTCATCAGTTTCCTGTATTCCTGCCTAATCTTAGTAAGTATTCCTCATCAGTTCCCTGTATTCCTAACTAAACTTAGTAAGTATTCCTCATCAGTTCCCTGTATTCCTGCCTAATCTTAGTAAGTATTCATCATCAGTTCCCTCGATTCCTGCCTAATCTTAGAAAGTATTCCTCATCAGTTCCCTGTATTCCTTCCTAATCTTTGAAAGTATTCCTCATCAGTTTCCTCGATTCTTGCCTAATCTGAGTAAGTATTCATCATCAGTTCCCTGTATTCCTATCTAAACTTAGTAAGTATTCCTCATCAGTTCCCTGTATTCCTGCCTAATCTTAGTAAGTATTCATCATCAGTTCCCTCGATTCCTGCCTAATCTTAGAAAGTATTCCTCATCAGTTCCCTGGATTCCTGCCTAATCTTAGTTAGTATTCATCATCAGTTCCCTGTATTCCTGCCTAATCTTAGTAAGTATTCATCATCAGTTCCCTGTATTCCTGCCTAATCTTAGTTAGTATTCCTCATCAGTTCCCTATATTCCTGCCTAATCTTAGAAAGTATTCCTCATCAGTTCCCTGGATTCCTGCCTAATCTTAGTAAGTATTCATCATCAGTTCCCTCGATTCCTGCCTAATCTTAGAAAGTATTCATCATCAGTTCCCTGTATTCCTTCCTAATCTTTGAAAGTATTCCTCATCAGTTTCCTCGATTCTTGCCTAATCTTAGTAAGTATTCATCATCAGTTCCCTGTATTCCTATCTAAACTTAGTAAGTATTCCTCATCAGTTCCATGTATTCCTGCCTAATCTTAGTAAGTATTCCTCATCAGTTCCCTGTATTCCTTCCTAATCTTTGAAAGTATTCCTCATCAGTTTCCTCGATTCTTGCCTAATCTTAGTAAGTATTCATCATCAGTTCCCTGTATTCCTATCTAAACTTAGTAAGTATTCCTCATCAGTTCCCTGTACTCCTGCCTAATCTTAGTAAGTATTCATCATCAGTTCCCTGTATTCCTGCCTAATCTTAGAAATTATTCATCATCAGTTCCCTGTATTTCTGCCTAATCTTAGTAAGTATTCATCATCAGTTCCCTGTATTCCTGCCTAATCTTAGTAAGTATTCCTCATCAGTTCCCTGGATTCCTGCTTAACTTAGTTAGTATTCATCATCAGTTCCCTGTATTCTTGCCTAATCTTAGAAAGTATTCATCATCAGTTCCCTCGATTCCTGCCTAATCTTAGAAAGTATTCCTCACCAGTTCCCTGTATTCCTGCCTAATCTTAGTAAGTATTCCTCATCAGTTCCCTGTATTCCTGCCTAATCTTAGAAAGTATTCCTCATCAGTTCCCTGTATGCCTGCCTAATCTTAGTAAGTATTCATCATCAGTTCCCTGTATTCCTGCCTAATCTTAGTAAGTATTCCTCATCAGTTCCCTGTATTCCTGCCTAATCTTAGTAAGTATTCCTCATCAGTTCCCTGTATTCCTTCCTAATCTTTGAAAGTATTCCTCATCAGTTTCCTCGATGCCTGCCTAATCTTAGAAAGTATTCATCATCAGTTCCCTGTATTCCTTCCTAATCTTTGAAAGTATTCCTCATCAGTTTCCTCGATTCTTGTCTAATCTTAGTAAGTATTCATCATCAGTTCCCTGTATTCCTATCTAAACTTAGTAAGTATTCCTCATCAGTTCCCTGTATTTCTGCCTAATCTTAGTAAGTATTCATCATCAGTTCCCTGTATTCCTATCTAAACTTAGTAAGTATTCCTCATCAGTTCCCTGTATTCCTGCCTAATCTTAGTAAGTATTCATCATCAGTTCCCTGTATTCCTATCTAAACTTAGTAAGTATTCCTCATCAGTTCCCTGTATTCCTGCCTAATCTTAGTAAGTATTCATCATCAGTTCCCTGTATTCCTGCCTACTCTTAGAAAGTATTCATCATCAGTTCCCTGTATTTCTGCCTAATCTTAGTAAGTATTCATCATCAGTTCCCTGTATTCCTATCTAAACTTAGTAAGTATTCCTCATCAATTCCCTGTATTCCTGCCTAATCTTAGAAAGTATTCATCATCAGTTCCCTCGATTCCTGCCTAATCTTAGAAAGTATTCCTCATCAGTTCCCTGTATTCCTGCCTAATCTTAGTAAGTATTCCTCATCAGTTCCCTGTATTCCTGCCTAATCTTAGTAAGTATTCATCATCAGTTCCCTGTATTCCTGCCTAATCTTAGAAAGTATTCATCATCAGTTCCCTGTATTTCTGCCTAATCTTAGTAAGTATTCATCATCAGTTCCCTGTATTCCTATCTAAACTTAGTAAGTATTCCTCATCAGTTCCCTGTATTCCTGCCTAATATTAGTAAGTATTCATCATCAGTTCCCTGTATTCCTATCTAAACTTAGTAAGTATTCCTCATCAGTTCCCTGTATTCCTGCCTAATCTTAGTAAGTATTCATCATCAGTTCCCTGTATTCCTGCCTAATCTTAGAAAGTATTCATCATCAGTTCCCTGTATTCCTGCCTAATCTTAGTAAGTATTCATCATCAGTTCCCTGTATTCCTGCCTAATCTTAGAAAGTATTCATCATCAGTTCCCTGTATTCCTGCCTAATCTTAGAAAGTATTCATCATCAGTTCCCTGTATTCCTTCCTAATCTTTGAAAGTATTCCTCATCAGTTTCCTCGATTCTTGCCTAATCTTAGTAAGTATTCCTCATCAGTTCCCTGTATTCCTGCCTAATCTTAGTAAGTATTCATCATCAGTTCCCTCGATTCCTGCCTAATCTTAGAAAGTATTCCTCATCAGTTCCCTGTATTCCTTCCTAATCTTTGAAAGTATTCCTCATCAGTTTCCTCGATTCTTGCCTAATCTGAGTAAGTATTCATCATCAGTTCCCTGTATTCCTATCTAAACTTAGTAAGTATTCCTCATCAGTTCCCTGTATTCCTGCCTAATCTTAGTAAGTATTCATCATCAGTTCCCTCGATTCCTGCCTAATCTTAGAAAGTATTCCTCATCAGTTCCCTGGATTCCTGCCTAATCTTAGTTAGTATTCATCATCAGTTCCCTGTATTCCTGCCTAATCTTAGTAAGTATTCATCATCAGTTCCCTGTATTCCTGCCTAATCTTAGTTAGTATTCCTCATCAGTTCCCTATATTCCTGCCTAATCTTAGAAAGTATTCCTCATCAGTTCCCTGGATTCCTGCCTAATCTTAGTAAGTATTCATCATCAGTTCCCTCGATTCCTGCCTAATCTTAGAAAGTATTCCTCATCAGTTCCCTGTATTCCTTCCTAATCTTTGAAAGTATTCCTCATCAGTTTCCTCGATTCTTGCCTAATCTGAGTAAGTATTCATCATCAGTTCCCTGTATTCCTATCTAAACTTAGTAAGTATTCCTCATCAGTTCCCTGTATTCCTGCCTAATCTTAGTAAGTATTCCTCATCAGTTCCCTGTATTCCTTCCTAATCCTTGAAAGTATTCCTCATCAGTTTCCTCGATTCTTGCCTAATCTTAGTAAGTATTCATCATCAGTTCCCTGTATTCCTATCTAAACTTAGTAAGTATTCCTCATCAGTTCCCTGTACTCCTGCCTAATCTTAGTAAGTATTCATCATCAGTTCCCTGTATTCCTGCCTAATCTTAGAAATTATTCATCATCAGTTCCCTGTATTTCTGCCTAATCTTAGTAAGTATTCATCATCAGTTCCCTGTATTCCTGCCTAATCTTAGTAAGTATTCCTCATCAGTTCCCTGGATTCCTGCCTAATCTTAGTTAGTATTCATCATCAGTTCCCTGTATTCTTGCCTAATCTTAGAAAGTATTCATCATCAGTTCCCTCGATTCCTGCCTAATCTTAGAAAGTATTCCTCATCAGTTCCCTGTATTCCTGCCTAATCTTAGTAAGTATTCCTCATCAGTTCCCTGTATTCCTGCCTAATCTTAGAAAGTATTCCTCATCAGTTCCCTGTATGCCTGCCTAATCTTAGTAAGTATTCATCATCAGTTCCCTGTATTCTTGCCTAATCTTAGAAAGTATTCATCATCAGTTTCCTCGATGCCTGCCTAATCTTAGAAAGTATTCATCATCAGTTCCCTGTATTCCTTCCTAATCTTTGAAAGTATTCCTCATCAGTTTCCTCGATTCTTGCCTAATCTTAGTAAGTATTCATCATCAGTTCCCTGTATTCCTATCTAAACTTAGTAAGTATTCCTCATCAGTTCCCTGTATTCCTGCCTAATCTTAGTAAGTATTCATCATCAGTTCCCTGTATTCCTGCCTAATCTTAGAAAGTGTTCATCATCAGTTCCCTGTATTTCTGCCTAATCTTAGTAAGTATTCATCATCAGTTCCCTGTATTCCTATCTAAACTTAGTAAGTATTCCTCATCAGTTCCCTGTATTCTTGCCTAATCTTAGTAAGTATTCATCATCAGTTCCCTGTATTCCTATCTAAACTTAGTAAGTATTCCTCATCAGTTCCATGTATTCCTGCCTAATCTTAGTAAGTATTCCTCATCAGTTCCCTGTATTCCTTCCTAATCTTTGAAAGTATTCCTCATCAGTTTCCTCGATTCTTGCCTAATCTTAGTAAGTATTCATCATCAGTTCCCTGTATTCCTATCTAAACTTAGTAAGTATTCCTCATCAGTTCCCTGTACTCCTGCCTAATCTTAGTAAGTATTCATCATCAGTTCCCTGTATTCCTGCCTAATCTTAGAAATTATTCATCATCAGTTCCCTGTATTTCTGCCTAATCTTAGTAAGTATTCATCATCAGTTCCCTGTATTCCTGCCTAATCTTAGTAAGTATTCCTCATCAGTTCCCTGGATTCCTGCTTAACTTAGTTAGTATTCATCATCAGTTCCCTGTATTCTTGCCTAATCTTAGAAAGTATTCCTCATCAGTTCCCTGTATTCCTGCCTAATCTTAGAAAGTATTCCTCATCAGTTCCCTGTATTCCTGCCTAATCTTAGTAAGTATTCCTCATCAGTTCCCTGTATTCCTGCCTAATCTTAGAAAGTATTCCTCATCAGTTCCCTGTATGCCTGCCTAATCTTAGTAAGTATTCATCATCAGTTCCCTGTATTCCTGCCTAATCTTAGTAAGTATTCCTCATCAGTTCCCTGTATTCCTGCTTAATCTTAGTAAGTATTCCTCATCAGTTCCCTGTATTCCTTCCTAATCTTTGAAAGTATTCCTCATCAGTTTCCTCGATGCCTGCCTAATCTTAGAAAGTATTCATCATCAGTTCCCTGTATTCCTTCCTAATCTTTGAAAGTATTCCTCATCAGTTTCCTCGATTCTTGTCTAATCTTAGTAAGTATTCATCATCAGTTCCCTGTATTCCTATCTAAACTTAGTAAGTATTCCTCATCAGTTCCCTGTATTCCTGCCTAATCTTAGTAAGTATTCATCATCAGTTCCCTGTATTCCTGCCTAATCTTAGAAAGTGTTCATCATCAGTTCCCTGTATTTCTGCCTAATCTTAGTAAGTATTCATCATCAGTTCCCTGTATTCCTATCTAAACTTAGTAAGTATTCCTCATCAGTTCCCTGTATTCCTGCCTAATCTTAGTAAGTATTCATCATCAGTTCCCTGTATTCCTATCTAAACTTAGTAAGTATTCCTCATCAGTTCCCTGTATTCCTGCCTAATCTTAGTAAGTATTCATCATCAGTTCCCTGTATTCCTGCCTACTCTTAGAAAGTATTCATCATCAGTTCCCTGTATTTCTGCCTAATCTTAGTAAGTATTCATCATCAGTTCCCTGTATTCCTATCTAAACTTAGTAAGTATTCCTCATCAATTCCCTGTATTCCTGCCTAATCTTAGAAAGTATTCATCATCAGTTCCCTCGATTCCTGCCTAATCTTAGAAAGTATTCCTCATCAGTTCCCTGTATTCCTGCCTAATCTTAGTAAGTATTCCTCATCAGTTCCCTGTATTCCTGCCTAATCTTAGTAAGTATTCATCATCAGTTCCCTGTATTCCTGCCTAATCTTAGAAAGTATTCATCATCAGTTCCCTGTATTTCTGCCTAATCTTAGTAAGTATTCATCATCAGTTCCCTGTATTCCTATCTAAACTTAGTAAGTATTCCTCATCAGTTCCCTGTATTCCTGCCTAATCTTAGTAAGTATTCATCATCAGTTCCCTGTATTCCTATCTAAACTTAGTAAGTATTCCTCATCAGTTCCCTGTATTCCTGCCTAATCTTAGTAAGTATTCATCATCAGTTCCCTGTATTCCTGCCTAATCTTAGAAAGTATTCATCATCAGTTCCCTGTATTCCTGCCTAATCTTAGTAAGTATTCATCATCAGTTCCCTGTATTCCTGCCTAATCTTAGAAAGTATTCATCATCAGTTCCCTGTATTCCTGCCTAATCTTAGAAAGTATTCATCATCAGTTCCCTGTATTCCTTCCTAATCTTTGAAAGTATTCCTCATCAGTTTCCTCGATTCTTGCCTAATCTTAGTAAGTATTCATCATCAGTTCCCTGTATTCCTATCTAAACTTAGTAAGTATTCCTCATCAGTTCCCTGTATTCCTGCCTAATCTTAGTAAGTATTCATCATCAGTTCCCTCGATTCCTGCCTAATCTTAGAAAGTATTCCTCATCAGTTCCCTGTATTCCTTCCTAATCTTTGAAAGTATTCCTCATCAGTTTCCTCGATTCTTGCCTAATCTGAGTAAGTATTCATCATCAGTTCCCTGTATTCCTATCTAAACTTAGTAAGTATTCCTCATCAGTTCCCTGTATTCCTGCCTAATCTTAGTAAGTATTCATCATCAGTTCCCTCGATTCCTGCCTAATCTTAGAAAGTATTCCTCATCAGTTCCCTGGATTCCTGCCTAATCTTAGTTAGTATTCATCATCAGTTCCCTGTATTCCTGCCTAATCTTAGTAAGTATTCATCATCAGTTCCCTGTATTCCTGCCTAATCTTAGTTAGTATTCCTCATCAGTTCCCTATATTCCTGCCTAATCTTAGAAAGTATTCCTCATCAGTTCCCTGGATTCCTGCCTAATCTTAGTAAGTATTCATCATCAGTTCCCTCGATTCCTGCCTAATCTTAGAAAGTATTCATCATCAGTTCCCTGTATTCCTTCCTAATCTTTGAAAGTATTCCTCATCAGTTTCCTCGA
The DNA here is from genome assembly GCA_936450465.1 of Gibbula magus. Classification (NCBI taxonomy): domain Eukaryota; kingdom Metazoa; phylum Mollusca; class Gastropoda; order Trochida; family Trochidae; genus Gibbula; species Gibbula magus. The sequence continues at coordinate 2,644,123 of OW388292.1, read as the reverse complement.
TTCTTGCCTAATCTTAGTAAGTATTCATCATCAGTTCCCTGTATTCCTATCTAAACTTAGTAAGTATTCCTCATCAGTTCCCTGTATTCCTGCCTAATCTTAGTAAGTATTCCTCATCAGTTCCCTGTATTCCTTCCTAATCCTTGAAAGTATTCCTCATCAGTTTCCTCGATTCTTGCCTAATCTTAGTAAGTATTCATCATCAGTTCCCTGTATTCCTATCTAAACTTAGTAAGTATTCCTCATCAGTTCCCTGTACTCCTGCCTAATCTTAGTAAGTATTCATCATCAGTTCCCTGTATTCCTGCCTAATCTTAGAAATTATTCATCATCAGTTCCCTGTATTTCTGCCTAATCTTAGTAAGTATTCATCATCAGTTCCCTGTATTCCTGCCTAATCTTAGTAAGTATTCCTCATCAGTTCCCTGGATTCCTGCCTAATCTTAGTTAGTATTCATCATCAGTTCCCTGTATTCTTGCCTAATCTTAGAAAGTATTCCTCATCAGTTCCCTCGATTCCTGCCTAATCTTAGAAAGTATTCCTCATCAGTTCCCTGTATTCCTGCCTAATCTTAGTAAGTATTCCTCATCAGTTCCCTGTATTCCTGCCTAATCTTAGAAAGTATTCCTCATCAGTTCCCTGTATGCCTGCCTAATCTTAGTAAGTATTCATCATCAGTTCCCTGTATTCCTGCCTAATCTTAGTAAGTATTCCTCATCAGTTCCCTGTATTCCTGCCTAATCTTAGTAAGTATTCCTCATCAGTTCCCTGTATTCCTGCCTAATTTTAGTAAGTATTCATCATCAGTTCCCTGTATTCCTGCCTAATCTTTGAAAGTATTCCTCATCAGTTTCCTCGATGCCTGCCTAATCTTAGAAAGTATTCATCATCAGTTCCCTGTATTCCTTCCTAATCTTTGAAAGTATTCCTCATCAGTTTCCTCGATTCTTGCCTAATCTTAGTAAGTATTCATCATCAGTTCCCTGTATTCCTATCTAAACTTAGTAAGTATTCCTCATCAGTTCCCTGTATTCCTGCCTAATCTTAGTAAGTATTCATCATCAGTTCCCTGTATTCCTGCCTAATCTTAGAAAGTGTTCATCATCAGTTCCCTGTATTTCTGCCTAATCTTAGTAAGTATTCATCATCAGTTCCCTGTATTCCTATCTAAACTTAGTAAGTATTCCTCATCAGTTCCCTGTATTCCTGCCTAATCTTAGTAAGTATTCATCATCAGTTCCCTGTATTCCTATCTAAACTTAGTAAGTATTCATCATCAGTTCCCTGTATTCCTGCCTAATCTTAGTAAGTATTCATCATCAGTTCCCTGTATTCCTGCCTAATCTTAGAAAGTATTCATCATCAGTTCCCTGTGTTTCTGCCTAATCTTAGTAAGTATTCATCATCAGTTCCCTGTATTCCTATCTAAACTTAGTAAGTATTCCTCATCCATTCCCTGTATTCCTGCCTAATCTTAGAAAGTATTCATCATCAGTTCCCTCGATTCCTGCCTAATCTTAGAAAGTATTCCTCATCAGTTCCCTGTATTCCTGCCTAATCTTAGTAAGTATTCCTCATCAGTTCCCTGTATTCCTGCCTAATCTTAGTAAGTATTCATCATCAGTTCCCTGTATTCCTGCCTAATCTTAGAAAGTATTCATCATCAGTTCCCTGTATTTCTGCCTAATCTTAGTAAGTATTCATCATCAGTTCCCTGTATTCCTATCTAAACTTAGTAAGTATTCCTCATCAGTTCCCTGTATTCCTGCCTAATCTTAGTAAGTATTCATCATCAGTTCCCTGTATTCCTGCCTAATCTTAGAAAGTATTCATCATCAGTTCCCTGTATTCCTGCCTAATCTTAGTAAGTATTCATCATCAGTTCCCTGTATTCCTGCCTAATCTTAGAAAGTATTCATCATCAGTTCCCTGTATTCCTGCCTAATCTTAGAAAGTATTCATCATCAGTTCCCTGTATTCCTTCCTAATCTTTGAAAGTATTCCTCATCAATTTCCTCGATTCTTGCCTAATCTTAGTAAGTATTCATCATCAGTTCCCTGTATTCCTATCTAAACTAAGTAAGTATTCCTCATCAGTTCCCTATATTCCTGCCTAATCTTAGAAAGTATTCCTCATCAGTTCCCTGTATTCCTGCCTAATCTTAGTAAGTATTCATCATCAGTTCCCTCGATTCCTGCCTAATCTTAGAAAGTATTCATCATCAGTTCCCTGTATTCCTTCCTAATCTTTGAAAGTATTCCTCATCAGTTTCCTCGATTCTTGCCTAATCTTAGTAAGTATTCATCATCAGTTCCCTGTATTCCTATCTAAACTTAGTAAGTATTCCTCATCAGTTCCCTGTATTCCTGCCTAATCTTAGTAAGTATTCCTCATCAGTTCCCTGTATTCCTTCCTAATCTTTGAAAGTATTCCTCATCAGTTTCCTCGATTCTTGCCTAATCTTAGTAAGTATTCATCATCAGTTCCCTGTATTCCTATCTAAACTTAGTAAGTATTCCTCATCAGTTCCCTGTACTCCTGCCTAATCTTAGTAAGTATTCATCATCAGTTCCATGTATTCCTGCCTAATCTTAGAAATTATTCATCATCAGTTCCCTGTATTTCTGCCTAATCTTAGTAAGTATTCATCATCAGTTCCCTGTAGTCCTGCCTAATCTTAGTAAGTATTCCTCATCAGTTCCCTGGATTCCTGCCTAATCTTAGTTAGTATTCATCATCAGTTCCCTGTATTCTTGCCTAATCTTAGAAAGTATTCATCATCAGTTCCCTCGATTCCTGCCTAATCTTAGAAAGTATTCCTCATCAGTTCCCTGTATTCCTGCCTAATCTTAGTAAGTATTCCTCATCAGTTCCCTGTATTCCTGCCTAATCTTAGAAAGTATTCCTCATCAGTTCCCTGTATGCCTGCCTAATCTTAGTAAGTATTCATCATCAGTTCCCTGTATTCCTGCCTAATCTTAGTAAGTATTCCTCATCAGTTCCCTGTACTCCTGCCTAATCTTAGTAAGTATTCCTCATCAGTTCCCTGTATTCCTTCCTAATCTTTGAAAGTATTCCTCATCAGTTTCCTCGATGCCTGCCTAATCTTAGAAAGTATTCATCATCAGTTCCCTGTATTCCTTCCTAATCTTTGAAAGTATTCCTCATCAGTTTCCTCGATTCTTGCCTAATCTTAGTAAGTATTCATCATCAGTTCCCTGTATTCCTATCTAAACTTAGTAAGTATTCCTCATCAGTTCCCTGTATTCCTGCCTAATCTTAGAAAGTATTCATCATCAGTTCCCTGTATTCCTTCCTAATCTTTGAAAGTATTCCTCATCAATTTCCTCGATTCTTGCCTAATCTTAGTAAGTATTCATCATCAGTTCCCTGTATTCCTATCTAAACTTAGTAAGTATTCCTCATCAGTTCCCTATATTCCTGCCTAATCTTAGAAAGTATTCCTCATCAGTTCCCTGTATTCCTGCCTAATCTTAGTAAGTATTCATCATCAGTTCCCTGTATGCCTGCCTAATCTTAGAAAGTATTCATCATCAGTTCCCTGTATTCCTTCCTAATCTTTGAAAGTATTCCTCATCAGTTTCCTCGATTCTTGCCTAATCTTAGTAAGTATTCATCATCAGTTCCCTGTATTCCTATCTAAACTTAGTAAGTATTCCTCATCAGTTCCCTGTATTCCTGCCTAATCTTAGTAAGTATTCCTCATCAGTTCCCTGTATTCCTTCCTAATCTTTGAAAGTATTCCTCATCAGTTTCCTCGATTCTTGCCTAATCTTAGTAAGTATTCATCATCAGTTCCCTGTATTCCTATCTAAACTTAGTAAGTATTCCTCATCAGTTCCCTGTACTCCTGCCTAATCTTAGTAAGTATTCATCATCAGTTCCATGTATTCCTGCCTAATCTTAGAAATTATTCATCATCAGTTCCCTGTATTTCTGCCTAATCTTAGTAAGTATTCATCATCAGTTCCCTGTATTCCTGCCTAATCTTAGTAAGTATTCCTCATCAGTTCCCTGGATTCCTGCCTAATCTTAGTTAGTATTCATCATCAGTTCCCTGTATTCTTGCCTAATCTTAGAAAGTATTCATCATCAGTTCCCTCGATTCCTGCCTAATCTTAGAAAGTATTCCTCATCAGTTCCCTGTATTCCTGCCTAATCTTAGTAAGTATTCCTCATCAGTTCCCTGTATTCCTTCCTAATCTTTGAAAGTATTCCTCATCAGTTTCCTCGATGCCTGCCTAATCTTAGAAAGTATTCATCATCAGTTCCCTGTATTCCTTCCTAATCTTTGAAAGTATTCCTCATCAGTTTCCTCGATTCTTGCCTAATCTTAGTAAGTATTCATCATCAGTTCCCTGTATTCCTATCTAAACTTAGTAAGTATTCCTCATCAGTTCCCTGTATTCCTGCCTAATCTTAGAAAGTATTCATCATCAGTTCCCTGTATTTCTGCCTAATCTTAGTAAGTATTCATCATCAGTTCCCTGTATTCCTATCTAAACTTAGTAAGTATTCCTCATCAGTTCCCTGTATTCCTGCCTAATCTGAGTAAGTATTCATCATCAGTTCCCTGTATTCCTGCCTAATCTTAGAAAGTATTCATCATCAGTTCCCTGTATTTCTGCCTAATCTTAGTAAGTATTCATCATCAGTTCCCTGTATTCCTATCTAAACTTAGTAAGTATTCCTCATCAGTTCCCTGTATTCCTGCCTAATCTTAGTAAGTATTCATCATCAGTTCCCTGTATTTCTGCCTAATCTTAGTAAGTATTCATCATCAGTTCCCTGTATTCCTGCCTAATCTTAGTAAGTATTCATCATCAGTTCCCTGTATTCCTATCTAAACTTAGTAAGTATTCCTCATCAGTTCCCTGTATTCCTGCCTAATCTTAGAAAGTATTCATCATCAGTTCCCTGTATTTCTGCCTAATCTTAGTAAGTATTCATCATCAGTTCCCTGTATTCCTATCTAAACTTAGTAAGTATTCCTCATCAGTTCCCTGTATTCCTGCCTAATCTGAGTAAGTATTCATCATCAGTTCCCTGTATTCCTGCCTAATCTTAGAAAGTATTCATCATCAGTTCCCTGTATTCCTGCCTAATCTTAGAAAGTATTCATCATCAGTTCCCTGTATTTCTGCCTAATCTTAGTAAGTATTCATCATCAGTTCCCTGTATTCCTATCTAAACTTAGTAAGTATTCCTCATCAGTTCCCTGTATTCCTGCCTAATCTGAGTAAGTATTCATCATCAGTTCCCTGTATTCCTGCCTAATCTTAGAAAGTATTCATCATCAGTTCCCTGTATTTCTGCCTAATCTTAGTAAGTATTCCTCATCAGTTCCCTGTATTCCTGCCTAATCTGAGTAAGTATTCATCATCAGTTCCCTGTATTCCTGCCTAATCTTAGAAAGTATTCATCATCAGTTCCCTGTATTTCTGCCTAATCTTAGTAAGTATTCATCATCAGTTCCCTGTATTCCTATCTAAACTTAGTAAGTATTCCTCATCAGTTCCCTGTATTCCTGCCTAATCTTAGTAAGTATTCATCATCAGTTCCCTGTATTCCTATCTAAACTTAGTAAGTATTCCTCATCAGTTCCCTGTATTCCTGCCTAATCTTAGTAAGTATTCATCATCAGTTCCCTGTATTCCTTCCTAATCTTTGAAAGTATTCATCATCAGTTCCCTGTATTCCTGCCTAATCTTAGAAAGTATTCCTCATCAGTTCCCTGGATTCCTGCCTAATCTTAGTTAGTATTCATCATCAGTTCCCTGTATTCCTGCCTAATCTTAGTAAGTATTCATCATCAGTTCCCTGTATTCCTGCCTAATCTTAGTTAGTATTCCTCATCAGTTCCCTATATTCCTGCCTAATCTTAGAAAGTATTCCTCATCAGTTCCCTGGATTCCTGCCTAATCTTAGTAAGTATTCATCATCAGTTCCCTCGATTCCTGCCTAATCTTAGAAAGTATTCATCATCAGTTCCCTGTATTCCTTCCTAATCTTTGAAAGTATTCCTCATCAGTTTCCTCGATTCTTGCCTAATCTTAGTAAGTATTCATCATCAGTTCCCTGTATTCCTATCTAAACTTAGTAAGTATTCCTCATCAGTTCCCTGTATTCCTGCCTAATCTTAGTAAGTATTCCTCATCAGTTCCCTGTATTCCTTCCTAATCTTTGAAAGTATTCCTCATCAGTTTCCTCGATTCTTGCCTAATCTTAGTAAGTATTCATCATCAGTTCCCTGTATTCCTATCTAAACTTAGTAAGTATTCCTCATCAGTTCCCTGTACTCCTGCCTAATCTTAGTAAGTATTCATCATCAGTTCCCTGTATTCCTGCCTAATCTTAGAAATTATTCATCATCAGTTCCCTGTATTTCTGCCTAATCTTAGTAAGTATTCATCATCAGTTCCCTGTATTCCTGCCTAATCTTAGTAAGTATTCCTCATCAGTTCCCTGGATTCCTGCCTAATCTTAGTTAGTATTCATCATCAGTTCCCTGTATTCTTGCCTAATCTTAGAAAGTATTCATCATCAGTTCCCTCGATTCCTGCCTAATCTTAGTTAGTATTCATCATCAGTTCCCTGTATTCCTGTCTAATCTTAGTAAGTATTCATCATCAGTTCCCTCGATTCCTGCCTAATCTTAGTAAGTATTCCTCATCAGTTCCCTCGATTCCTGCCTAATCTTAGAAAGTATTCCTCATCAGTTCCCTCGATTCCTGCCTAATCTTAGTAAGTATTCATCATCAGTTCCCTGTATTCCTGCCTAATCTTAGTAAGTATTCATCATCAGTTCCCTCGATTCCTGCCTAATCTTAGAAAGTATTCCTCATCAGTTTCCTCGATTCCTGCCTAATCTTAGAAAGTATTCATCATCAGTTCCCTCGATTCCTGCCTAATCTTAGTTAGTATTCATCATCAGTTCCCTGTATTCCTGTCTAATCTTAGTAAGTATTCATCATCAGTTCCCTCGATTCCTGCCTAATCTTAGTAAGTATTCCTCATCAGTTCCCTCGATTCCTGCCTAATCTTAGAAAGTATTCCTCATCAGTTCCCTCGATTCCTGCCTAATCTTAGTAAGTATTCATCATCAGTTCCCTGTATTCCTGCCTAATCTTAGTAAGTATTCATCATCAGTTCCCTCGATTCCTGTCTAATCTTAGTAAGTATTTATCATCAGTTCCCTCGATTCCTGCCTAATCTTAGAAAGTATTCCTCATCAGTTCCCTCGATTCCTGCCTAATCTTAGTTAGTATTCATCATCAGTTCCCTGTATTCCTGTCTAATCTTAGTAAGTATTCATCATCAGTTCCCTCGATTCCTGCCTAATCTTAGTAAGTATTCCTCATCAGTTCCCTCGATTCCTGCCTAATCTTAGAAAGTATTCCTCATCAGTTCCCTCGATTCCTGCCTAATCTTAGTAAGTATTCATCATCAGTTCCCTCGATTCCTGCCTAATCTTAGAAAGTATTCCTCATCAGTTCCCTCGATTCCTGCCTAATCTTAGAAAGTATTCCTCATCAGTTCCCTCGATTCCTGCCTAATCTTAGTAAGTATTCATCATCAGTTCCCTGTATTCCTGACTAATCTTAGAAAGTATTCATCATCAGTTCCCTCGATTCCTGCCTAATCTTAGAAAGTATTCCTCATCAGTTCCCTGTATGCCTGCCTAATCTTAGTAAGTATTCATCATCAGTTCCCTGTATTCCTGCCTAATCTTAGTAAGTATTCCTCATCAGTTCCCTGTATTCCTGCCTAACCTTAGTAAGTATTCCTCATCAGTTCCCTGTATTCCTTCCTAATCTTTGAAAGTATTCCTCATCTGTTTCCTCGATGCCTGCCTAATCTTAGAAAGTATTCATCATCAGTTCCCTGTATTCCTTCCTAATCTTTGAAAGTATTCCTCATCAGTTTCCTCGATTCTTGCCTAATCTTAGTAAGTATTCATCATCAGTTCCCTGTATTCCTATCTAAACTTAGTAAGTATTCCTCATCAGTTCCCTGTATTCCTGCCTAATCTTAGTAAGTATTCATCATCAGTTCCCTGTATTCCTGCCTAATCTTAGAAAGTATTCATCATCAGTTCCCTGTATTTATGCCTAATCTTAGTAAGTATTCATCATCAGTTCCCTGTATTCCTGCCTAATCTTAGTAAGTATTCCTCATCAGTTCCCTGGATTCCTGCCTAATCTTAGTTAGTATTCATCATCAGTTCCCTGTATTCTTGCCTAATCTTAGAAAGTATTCATCATCAGTTCCCTGGATTCCTGCCTAATCTTACTAAGTATTCATCATCAGTTCCCTCGATTCCTGCCTAATCTTAGAAAGTATTCATCATCAGTTCCCTGTATTCCTTCCTAATCTTTGAAAGTATTCCTCATCAGTTTCCTCGATTCTTGCCTAATCTTAGTAAGTATTCATCATCAGTTCCCTGTATTCCTATCTAAACTTAGTAAGTATTCCTCATCAGTTCCCTGTATTCCTGCCTAATCTTAGTAAGTATTCATCATCAGTTCCCTGTATTCCTGCCTAATCTTAGAAAGTATTCATCATCAGTTCCCTGTATTTCTGCCTAATCTTAGTAAGTATTCATCATCAGTTCCCTGTATTCCTATCTAAACTTAGTAAGTATTCCTCATCAGTTCCCTGTATTCCTGCCTAATCTTAGTAAGTATTCATCATCAGTTCCCTGTATTCCTATCTAAACTTAGTAAGTATTCCTCATCAGTTCCCTGTATTCCTGCCTAATCTTAGTAAGTATTCATCATCAGTTCCCTGTATTCCTGCCTAATCTTAGTAAGTATTCATCATCAGTTCCCTGTATTCCTGCCTAATCTTAGAAAGTATTCATCATCAGTTCCCTGTATTTCTGCCTAATCTTAGAAAGTATTCATCATAAGTTCCCTGTATACCTGCCCAATCTTAGTAAGTATTCATCATCAGTTCCCTGTATTCCTATCTAAACTTAGTAAGTATTCCTCATCAGTTCCCTGTATTCCTGCCCAATCTTAGTAAGTATTCATCATCAGTTCCCTGTATTTCTGCCTAATCTTAGTAAGTATTCATCATCAGTTCCCTGTATTCCTGCCTAATCTTAGTTAGTATTCATCATCAGTTCCCTCGATTCCTGCCTAATCTTAGAAAGTATTCCTCATCAGTTCCCTGTATTCCTGCCTAATCTTAGAAAGTATTCCTCATCAGTTTCCTCGATTCTTGCCAAATCTTAGAAAGTATTCCTCATCAGTTCCCTGTATTCCTGCCTAATCTTAGAAAGTATTCCTCATCAGTTCCCTGTATTCCTGCCTAATCTTAGAAAGTATTCATCATCAGTTCCCTGTATTCCTGCCCAATCTTAGAAAGTATTCATCATCAGTTCCCTGGATTCCTGTCTAATCTTAGTAAGTATTCCTCATCAGTTCCCTGGATTCCTGCCTAATCTTAGAAAGTATTCATCATTAGTTCCCTGTATTCCTGCCTAATCTTAGTAAGTATTCATCATCAGTTCCCTGTATTCTTGCCTAATCTTAGTAAGTATTCCTCATCAGTTTCCTCGATTCTTGCCTAATCTTAGTAAGTATTCATCATCAGTTTCCTCGATTCCTGCCTAATCTTAGTTAGTATTCCTCATCAGTTCCCTGTATTCCTGCCCAATCTTAGAAAGTATTCATCATCAGTTCCCTGGATTCCTGTCTAATCTTAGTAAGTATTCCTCATCAGTTCCCTGTATTCCTGCCTAATCTTAGTAAGTATTCCTCATCAGTTCCCTAGATTCCTGCCTAATCTTAGTAAGTATTCCTCATCAGTTCCCTGTATTCCTGCCTAATCTTAGAAAGTATTCATCATCAGTTCCCTGTATTCCTGCCTAATCTTAGAAAGTATTCATCATCAGTTCCCTGTATTCCTGCCTAATCTTAGTAAGTATTCATCATCAGTTCCCTATATTCCTGCCTAATCTTAGTAAGTATTCATCATCAGTTCCCTGTATTCCTGCCTAATCTTAGTAAGTATTCATCATCAGTTCCCTGTATTTCTGCCTAATCTTAGTAAGTATTCATCATCAGTTCCCTATATTCCTGCCTAATCTTAGTAAGTATTCCTCATCAGTTCCCTGTATTCCTGCCTAATCTTAGAAAGTATTCCTCATCAGTTTCCTCGATTTTTGCCTAATCTTAGTAAGTATTCATCATCAGTTCCCTGTATTCCTGCCTAATCTTAGTTAGTATTCCTCATCAGTTCCCTGTATTCGTGCCTAATCTTAGAAAGTATTCATCATCAGTTCCCTGTATTCCTGCCTAATCTTAGTAAGTATTCCTCATCAGTTCCCTGTATTCCTGCCTAATCTTAGAAAGTATTCATCATCAGTTCCCTGTATTCCTGCCTAATCTTAGTTAGTATTCCTCATCAGTTCCCTGTATTCTTGCCTAATCTTAGAAAGTATTCATCATCAGTTCCCTGTATTCCTGCCTAATCTTAGTAAGTATTCCTCATCAGTTCCCTGTATTCTTGCCTAATCTTAGAAAGTATTCATCATCAGTTCCCTGTATTCCTGCCTAATCTTAGTAAGTATTCCTCATCAGTTCCCTGTATTCCTGCCTAATCTTAGTAAGTATTCCTCATCAGTTCCCTGTATTCCTGCCTAATCTTAGAAAGTATTCATCATCAGTTCCCTGTATTCCTGCCTAATCTTAGAAAGTATTCATCATCAGTTCCCTGTATTCCTGCCTAATCTTAGTAAGTATTCATCATCAGTTCCCTAGATTCCTGCCTAATCTTAGTAAGTATTCCTCATCAGTTCCCTGTATTCCTGCCTAATCTTAGAAAGTATTCATCATCAGTTCCCTGTATTCCTGCCTAATCTTAGAAAGTATTCATCATCAGTTCCCTGTATTCCTGCCTAATCTTAGAAAGTTTTCATCATCAGTTCCCTGTATTCCTGCCTAATCTTAGTAAGTATTCATATCAGTTCCCTAGATTCCTGCCTAATCTTAGTAAGTATTCCTCATCAGTTCCCTGTATTCCTGCCTAATCATAGAAAGTATTCATCATCAGTTCCCTGTATTCCTGCCTAATCTTAGAAAGTATTCATCATCAGTTCCCTGTATTCCTGCCTAATCTTAGTAAGTATTCATCATCAGTTCCCTATATTCCTGCCTAATCTTAGTAAGTATTCATCATCAGTTCCCTGTATTCCTGCCTAATCTTAGTAAGTATTCATCATCAGTTCCCTGTATTTCTGCCTAATCTTAGTAAGTATTCATCATCAGTTCCCTATATTCCTGCCTAATCTTAGTAAGTATTCCTCATCAGTTCCCTGTATTCCTGCCTAATCTTAGAAAGTATTCCTCATCAGTTTCCTCGATTTTTGCCTAATCTTAGTAAGTATTCATCATCAGTTCCCTGTATTCCTGCCTAATCTTAGTTAGTATTCCTCATCAGTTCCCTGTATTCTTGCCTAATCTTAGAAAGTATTCATCATCAGTTCCCTGTATTCCTGCCTTATCTTAGAAAGTATTCATCATCAGTTCCCTGTATGCCTGCCTAATCTTAGTAAGTATTCATCATCAGTTCCCTGTATTCCTGCCTAATCTTAGTAAGTATTCCTCATCAGTTCCCTGTATTCCTGCCTAATCTTAGTAAGTATTCATCATCAGTTCCCTCGATTCCTGCCTAATCTTAGTAAATATTCATCATCAGTTCCCTGTATGCCTGCCCAATCTTAGTAAGTATTCATCATCAGTTCCCTGTATTCCTGCCTAATCTTAGAAAGTATTCATCATCAGTTCCCTGTATTCCTGCCTAATCTTAGAAAGTATTCATCATCAGTTCCCTGTATTCCTGCCTAATCTTAGTAAGTATTCATCATCAGTTCCCTAGATTCCTGCCTAATCTTAGTAAGTATTCCTCATCAGTTCCCTGTATTCCTGCCTAATCTTAGAAAGTATTCATCATCAGTTCCCTGGATTCCTGCCTAATCTTAGTTAGTATTCATCATCAGTTCCCTGTATTCTTGCCTAATCTTAGAAAGTATTCATCATCAGTTCCCTGGATTCCTGCCTAATCTTACTAAGTATTCATCATCAGTTCCCTCGATTCCTGCCTAATCTTAGAAAGTATTCATCATCAGTTCCCTGTATTCCTTCCTAATCTTTGAAAGTATTCCTCATCAGTTTCCTCGATTCTTGCCTAATCTTAGTAAGTATTCATCATCAGTTCCCTGTATTCCTATCTAAACTTAGTAAGTATTCCTCATCAGTTCCCTGTATTCCTGCCTAATCTTAGTAAGTATTCATCATCAGTTCCCTGTATTCCTGCCTAATCTTAGAAAGTATTCATCATCAGTTCCCTGTATTTCTGCCTAATCTTAGTAAGTATTCATCATCAGTTCCCTGTATTCCTATCTAAACTTAGTAAGTATTCCTCATCAGTTCCCTGTATTCCTGCCTAATCTTAGTAAGTATTCATCATCAGTTCCCTGTATTCCTATCTAAACTTAGTAAGTATTCCTCATCAGTTCCCTGTATTCCTGCCTAATCTTAGTAAGTATTCATCATCAGTTCCCTGTATTCCTGCCTAATCTTAGTAAGTATTCATCATCAGTTCCCTGTATTCCTGCCTAATCTTAGAAAGTATTCATCATCAGTTCCCTGTATTTCTGCCTAATCTTAGAAAGTATTCATCATAAGTTCCCTGTATACCTGCCCAATCTTAGTAAGTATTCATCATCAGTTCCCTGTATTCCTATCTAAACTTAGTAAGTATTCATCATCAGTTCCCTGTATTCCTGCCTAATCTTAGTAAGTATTCATCATCAGTTCCCTATATTCCTGCCTAATCTTAGTAAGTATTCATCATCAGTTCCCTGTATTCCTGCCTAATCTTAGTAAGTATTCATCATCAGTTCCCTGTATTTCTGCCTAATCTTAGTAAGTATTCATCATCAGTTCCCTATATTCCTGCCTAATCTTAGTAAGTATTCCTCATCAGTTCCCTGTATTCCTGCCTAATCTTAGAAAGTATTCCTCATCAGTATTCATCATCAGTTCCCTGTATTTCTGCCTAATCTTAGTAAGTATTCATCATCAGTTCCCTGTATTCCTGCCTAATCTTAGTAAGTATTCCTCATCAGTTCCTTGGATTCCTGCCTAATCTTAGTTAGTATTCATCATCAGTTCCCTGTATTCTTGCCTAATCTTAGAAAGTATTCATCATCAGTTCCCTATATTCCTGCCTAATCTTAGTAAGTATTCCTCATCAGTATTCATCATCAGTTCCCTGTATTTCTGCCTAATCTTAGTAAGTATTCATCATCAGTTCCCTGTATTCCTGCCTAATCTTAGTAAGTATTCCTCATCAGTTCCTTGGATTCCTGCCTAATCTTAGTTAGTATTCATCATCAGTTCCCTGTATTCTTGCCTAATCTTAGAAAGTATTCATCATCAGTTCCCTGGATTCCTGCCTAATCTTAGTAAGTATTCATCATCAGTTCCCTCGATTCCTGCCTAATCTTAGAAAGTATTCATCATCAGTTCCCTGTATTCCTTCCTAATCTTTGAAAGTATTCCTCATCAGTTTCCTCGATTCTTGCCTAATCTTAGTAAGTATTCATCATCAGTTCCCTGTATTCCTATCTAAACTTAGTAAGTATTCCTCATCAGTTCCCTGTATTCCTGCCTAATCTTAGTAAGTATTCATCATCAGTTCCCTGTATTCCTGCCTAATCTTAGAAAGTATTCATCATCAGTTCCCTGTATTTCTGCCTAATCTTAGTTAGTATTCATCATCAGTTCCCTGTATTCCTGCCTAATCTTAGAAAGTATTCATCATCAGTTCCCTGTATTCCTGCCTAATCTTAGTAAGTATTCCTCATCAGTTCCCTGTATTCCTGCCTAATCTTAGTAAGTATTCATCATCAGTTCCCTGTATTTCTGCCTAATCTTAGTAAGTATTCATCATCAGTTCCCTATATTCCTGCCTAATCTTAGTAAGTATTCCTCATCAGTTCCCTGTATTCCTGCCTAATCTTAGAAAGTATTCCTCATCAGTTTCCTCGATTTTTGCCTAATCTTAGTAAGTATTCATCATCAGTTCCCTGTATTCCTGCCTAATCTTAGTTAGTATTCCTCATCAGTTCCCTGTATTCTTGCCTAATCTTAGAAAGTATTCATCATCAGTTCCCTGTATTCCTGCCTAATCTTAGAAAGTATTCATCATCAGTTCCCTGTATGCCTGCCTAATCTTAGTAAGTATTCATCATCAGTTCCCTGTATTCCTGCCTTATCTTAGTAAGTATTCCTCATCAGTTCCCTGTATTCCTGCCTAATCTTAGTAAGTATTCATCATCAGTTCCCTCGATTCCTGCCTAATCTTAGTAAATATTCATCATCAGTTCCCTGTATGCCTGCCCAATCTTAGTAAGTATTCATCATCAGTTCCCTGTATTCCTGCCTAATCTTAGTTAGTATTCCTCATCAGTTCCCTGTATTCCTGCCTAATCTTAGAAAGTATTCCTCATCAGTTTCCTCGATTCCTGCCAAATCTTAGTAAGTATTCCTCATCAGTTCCCTGGATTCCTGTCTAATCTTAGTAAGTATTCATCATCAGTTCCCTGTATTCTTGCCTAATCTTAGAAAGTATTCCTCATCAGTTCCCTGTATTCCTGCCTAATCTTAGAAAGTATTCCTCATCAGTTTCCTCGATTCCTGCCAAATCTTAGTAAGTATTCCTCATCAGTTCCCTGGATTCCTGTCTAATCTTAGTAAGTATTCATCATCAGTTCCCTGTATTCCTGTCTAATCTTAGTAAGTATTCATCATCAGTTCCCTGTATTCCTGCCTAATGTTAGTAAGTATTCCTCATCAGTTCCCTGTATTCCTGCCTAATCTTAGAAAGTATTCATCATCAGTTCCCTGTATTCCTAACTAAACTTAGTAAGTATTCCTCATCAGTTCAGTGTATTCCTGCCCAATCTTAGTCAGTATTCCTCATCAGTTCCCTGTATTCCTGCCTAATCTTAGTAAGTATTCCTCATCAGTTCCCTGTATTCCTGCCTAATCTTAGTAAGTATTCATCATCAGTTCCCTGTATTCCTGCCTAATCTTAGTAAGTATTCATCATCAGTTCCCTGTTTTCCTGCCTAATCTTAGTTAGTATTCATCATCAGTTCCCTCGATTCCTGCCTAATCTTAGAAAGTATTCCTCATCAGTGCCCTGGATTCCTGCCTAATCTTAGTTAGTATTCCTCATCAGTTCCCTGTATTTCTGCCTAATCTTTGAAAGTATTCATCATCAGTTCCCTCGATTCCTGCCTAATCTTAGAAAGTATTCATCATCAGTTCCCTGTATTCCTTCCTAATCTTTGAAAGTATTCCTCATCAGTTTCCTCGATTCTTGCCTAATCTTAGTAAGTATTCATCATCAGTTCCCTGTATTCCTATCTAAACTTAGTAAGTATTCCTCATCAGTTCCCTGTATTCCTGCCTAATCTTAGTAAGTATTCATCATCAGTTCCCTGTATTCCTGCCTAATCTTAGAAAGTATTCATCATCAGTTCCCTGTATTTCTGCCTAATCTTAGTAAGTATTCATCATCAGTTCCCTGTATTCCTGCCTAATCTTAGTAAGTATTCCTCATCAGTTCCCTGTATTCCTGCCTAATCTTTGAAAGTATTCCTCATCAGTTTCCTCGATTCTTGCCTTATCTTAGTAAGTATTCCTCATCAGTTCCCTGGATTCCTGCCTAATCTTAGTTAGTATTCATCATCAGTTCCCTGGATTCCTGCCTAATCTTAGTAAGTATTCATCATCAGTTCCCTGTATTCCTGCCTAATCTTAGAAAGTATTCATCATCAGTTCCCTGGATTCCTGCCTAATCTTAGTAAGTATTCATCATCAGTTCCCTGTATTCCTATCTAAACTTAGTAAGTATTCCTCATCAGTTCCCTGTATTCCTGCCCAATCTTAGAAAGTATTCATCATCAGTTCCCTGTATTTCTGCCTAATCTTTGAAAGTATTCCTCATCAGTTTCCTCGATTCTTGCCTTATCTTAGTAAGTATTCCTCATCAGTTCCCTGGATTCCTGCCTAATCTTAGTTAGTATTCATCATCAGTTCCCTCGATTCCTGCCTAATCTTAGTAAGTATTCATCATCAGTTTCCTCGATTCCTGCCTAATCTTAGAAAGTATTCCTCATCAGTTCCCTGTATTCCTGCCTAATCTTAGAAAGTATTCCTCATCAGTTTCCTCGATTCTTGCCAAATCTTAGAAAGTATTCCTCATCAGTTCCCTGTATTCCTGCCTAATCTTAGAAAGTATTCCTCATCAGTTCCCTGTATTCCTGCCTAATCTTAGAAAGTATTCATCATCAGTTCCCTGTATTCCTGCCCAATCTTAGAAAGTATTCATCATCAGTTCCCTGGATTCCTGTCTAATCTTAGAAAGTATTCCTCATCAGTTCCCTGTATTCCTGCCTAATCTTAGAAAGTATTCCTCATCAGTTTCCTCGATTCTTGCCAAATCTTAGAAAGTATTCCTCATCAGTTCCCTGTATTCCTGCCTAATCTTAGAAAGTATTCCTCATCAGTTCCCTGTATTCCTGCCTAATCTTAGAAAGTATTCATCATCAGTTCCCTGTATTCCTGCCCAATCTTAGAAAGTATTCATCATCAGTTCCCTGGATTCCTGTCTAATCTTAGTAAGTTTTCCTCATCAGTTCCCTGGATTCCTGTCTAATCTTAGTTAGTATTCCTCATCAGTTCCCTGTATTCTTGCCTAATCTTAGAAAGTATTCATCATCAGTTCCCTGTATTCCTGCCTAATCTTAGTTAGTATTCCTCATCAGTTCCCTGTATTCTTGCCTAATCTTAGAAAGTATTCAACATCAGTTCCCTGGATTCCTGCCTAATCTTAGTAAGTATTCATCATCAGTTCCCTGTATTCCTGCCTAATCTTAGTTAGTATTCATCATCAGTTCCCTCGATTCCTGCCTAATCTTAGAAAGTATTCCTCATCAGTTCCCTGGATTCCTGCCTAATCTTAGTAAGTATTCCTCATCAGTTCCCTGTATTCCTGCCTAATCTTAGTAAGTATTCCTCATCAGTTCCCTGTATTCCTGCCTAAACTTAGTAAGTATTCATCATCAGTTCCCTCGATTCCTGCCTAATCTTAGAAAGTATTCCTCATCAGTTCCCTGTATTCCTGCCTAATCTTAGAAAGTATTCCTCATCAGTTTCCTCGATTCTTGCCAAATCTTAGAAAGTATTCCTCATCAGTTCCCTGTATTCCTGCCTAATCTTAGAAAGTATTCCTCATCAGTTCCCTGTATTCCTGCCTAATCTTAGAAAGTATTCCTCATCAGTTCCCTGGATTCCTGTCTAATCTTAGAAAGTATTCATCATCAGTTCCCTATATTCCTGCCTAATCTTAGTAAGTATTCCTCATCAGTTCCCTGGATTCCTGTCTAATCTTAGTTAGTATTCCTCATCAGTTCCCTGTATTCTTGCCTAATCTTAGAAAGTATTCATCATCAGTTCCCTGTATTCCTGCCTAATCTTAGTTAGTATTCCTCATCAGTTCCCTGTATTCTTGCCTAATCTTAGAAAGTATTCATCATCAGTTCCCTGTATTCCTTCCTAATCTTAGTAAGTATTCCTCATCAGTTCCCTAGATTCCTGCCTAATCTTAGTAAGTATTCCTCATCAGTTCCCTGTATTCCTGCCTAATCTTAGAAAGTATTCCTCATCAGTTCCCTGTATTCCTGCCTAATCTTAGAAAGTATTCATCATCAGTTCCCTGTATTCCTGCCTAATCTTAGAAAGTATTCATCATCAGTTCCCTGTATTCCTGCCTAATCTTAGTAACTATTCCTCATCAGTTCCCTGTATTCCTGCCTAATCTTAGAAAGTATTCCTCATCAGTTTCCTCGATGTTTGCCTAATCTTAGTAAGTATTCCTCATCAGTTCCCTGGATTCCTGTCTAATCTTAGTAAGTATTCATCATCAGTTCCCTGTATTCCTGCCTAATCTTAGTTAGTATTCCTCATCAGTTCCCTGTATTCTTGCCTAATCTTAGAAAGTATTCATCATCAGTTCCCTGTATTCCTGCCTAATCTTAGTAAGTATTCCTCATCAGTTCCCTGTATTCCTGCCTAATCTTAGTAATTATTCCTCATCAGTTCCCTGTATTCCTGCCTAATCTTAGTAAGTATTCATCATCAGTTCCCTGTATTCCTGCCTAATCTTAGTAAGTATTCATCATCAGTTCCCTGTTTTCCTGCCTAATCTTAGTTAGTATTCATCATCAGTTCCCTCGATTCCTGCCTAATCTTAGTTAGTATACATCATCAGTTCCCTGTATTCCTTCCTAATCTTTGAAAGTATTCCTCATCAGTTTCCTCGATTCTTGCCTAATCTTAGTAAGTATTCCTCATCAGTTCCCTGGATTCCTGCCTCATCTTAGTTAGTATTCATCATCAGTTCCCTCGATTCCTGCCTAATCTTAGTAAGTATTCATCATCAGTTCCCTGTATTCCTGCCTAATCTTAGTAAGTATTCATCATCAGTTCCCAGGAATCCTGCCTAATCTTAGTAAGTATTCCTCATCAGTTCCCTGGATTCCTGCCTCATCTTAGTCAGTATTCATCAACAGTTCCCTCGATTCCTGCCTAATCTTAGTAAGTATTCATCATCAGTTCTCTGTATTCCTGCCTAATCTTAGTAAGTATTCATCATCAGTTCCCAGGATTCCTGCCTAATCTTAGTAAGTATTCATCATCAGTTCCCTGTATTCCTGCCTAATCTTAGTAAGTATACATCATCAGTTCCCTGTATTCCTTCCTAATCTTTGAAAGTATTCCTCATCAGTTTCCTCGATTCTTGCCTAATCTTAGTAAGTATTCCTCATCAGTTCCCTGGATTCCTGCCTCATCTTAGTTAGTATTCATCATCAGTTCCCTCGATTCCTGCCTAATCTTAGTAAGTATTCATCATCAGTTCCCTGTATTCCTGCCTAATCTTAGTAAGTATTCATCATCAGTTCCCAGGATTCCTGCCTAATCTTAGTAAGTATTCCTCATCAGTTTCCTCGATTCTTGCCTAATCTTAGTAAGTATTCCTCATCAGTTACCTGTATTCCTAACTAAACTTAGTAAGTATTCCTCATCAGTTCCCTGTATTCCTGCTCAATCTTAGTAAGTATTCATCATCAGTTCCCTGGATTCCTGCCTAATCTTAGTAAGTATTCATCATCAGTTCCCTGTATTCCTATCTAAACTTAGTAAGTATTCCTCATCAGTTCCCTGTATTCCTGCCTAATCTTAGTAAGTATTCATCATCAGTTCCCTGTATTCCTGCCCAATCTTAGTAAGTATTCATCATCAGTTCCCTCGATTCTTGCCTTATCTTAGAAAGTATTCCTCATCAGTTCCCTGTATTCCTGCCTAATCTTAGTTAGTATTCATCATCAGTTCCCTGTATTCCTGCCTAATCTTAGGAAGTATTCATCATCAGTTCCCTGTATTCCTGCCTAATCTTAGTTAGTATTCATCATCAGTTCCCTCGATTCCTGCCTAATCTTAGAAAGTATTCCTCATCAGTTCCCTGGATTCCTGCCTAATCTTAGTAAATATTCATCATCAGTTCCCTGTATTCCTGCCTAATCTTAGTAAGTATTCCTCATCAGTTCCCTGTATTCCTAACTAAACTTAGTAAGTATTCCTCATCAGTTCCCTGTATTCCTGCCCAATCTTAGTAAGTATTCCTCATCAGTTCCCTGTATTCCTGCCTAATCTTAGAAAGTATTCCTCATCAGTTCCCTGTATTCCTGCCTAATCTTAGTAAGTATTCCTCATCAGTTCCCTGTATTCCTGCCTAATCTTAGAAAGTATTCATCATCAGTTCCCTGTATGCCTGCCTAATCTTAGTAAGTATTCATCATCAGTTCCCTGTATTCCTGCCTAATCTTAGTAAGTATTCCTCATCAGTTCCCTGTATTCCTGCCTAATCTTAGAAAGTATTCCTCATCAGTTTCCTCGATTCCTGCCAAATCTTAGTAAGTATTCCTCATCAGTTCCCTGTATTCCTAACTAAACTTAGTAAGTATTCCTCATCAGTTCCCTGTATTCCTGCCTAATCTTAGTAAGTATTCCTCATCAGTTCCCTGTATTCCTGCCAAATCTTAGAATGTATTCATCATCAGTTCCCTGTATTCCTGCCTAATCTTAGTTAGTATTCATCATCAGTTCCCTCGATTCCTGCCTAATCTTAGAAAGTATTCCTCATCAGTTCCCTGGATTCCTGCCTCATCTTAGTAAGTATTCATCATCAGTTCCCTGTATTCCTGCCTAATCTTAGTAAATATTCCTCATCAGTTCCCTGTATTCCTTCCTAATCTTTGAAAGTATTCATCATCAGTTCCCTGTATTCCTGCCTAATCTTAGTAAGTATTCATCATCAGTTCCCTGTTTTCCTGCCTAATCTTAGAAAGTATTCCTCATCAGTTTCCTCGATTCCTGCCTAATCTTAGTAAGTATTCCTCATCAGTTCCCTGTATTCCTGCCTAATCTTAGTAAGTATTCATCATCAGTTCCCTGTATTCCTTCCTAATCTTAGTAAGTATTCATCATCAGTTCCCTGTATTCCTGCCTAATCTTAGTTAGTATTCCTCATCAGTTCCCTGTATTCTTGCCTAATCTTAGAAAGTATTCATCATCAGTTCCCTGTATTCCTGCCTAATCTCAGTAAGTATTCCTCATCAGTTCCCTGTATTCCTGCCTAATCTTAGAAAGTATTCATCATCAGTTCCCTGTATGCCTGCCTAATCTTAGTAAGTATTCATCATCAGTTCCCTGTATTCCTGCCTAATCTTAGTAAGTATTCATCATCAGTTCCCTGTATTCCTGCCTAATCTTAGTAAGTATTCCTCATCAGTTCCCTGTATTCCTGCCTAATCTTAGAAAGTATTCATCATCAGTTTCCTCGATTCCTGCCAAATCTTAGTAAGTATTCATCATCAGTTCCCTGGATTCCTGCCTAATCTTAGTAAGTATTCCTCATCAGTTCCCTGTATATCTGCCTAATCTTAGTAAGTATTCCTCATCAGTTCCCTAGATTCCTGCCTAATCTTAGTAAGTATTCCTCATCAGTTCCCTGTATTCCTAACTAAACTTAGTAAGTATTCCTCATCAGTTCCCTGTATTCCTGCCTAATCTTAGTAAGTATTCATCATCAGTTCCCTGTATTCCTGCCTAATCTTAGAAAGTATTCATCATCAGTTCCCTATATTCCTGCCTAATCTTAGTATGTATTCCTCATCAGTTCCCTGTATTCCTGCCTAATCTTAGTAAGTATTCATCATCAGTTCCCTCGATTCCTGCCTAATCTTAGAAAGTATTCCTCATCAGTTCCCTGTATTCCTAACTAATCTTAGTATGTATTCCTCATCAGTTCCCTGTATTCCTGCCTAATCTTAGAAAGTATTCATCATCAGTTTCCTCGATTCCTGCCTAATCTTAGAAAGTATTCCTCATCAGTTCCCTGGATTCCTGCCTAATCTTAGTTAGTATTCATCATCAGTTCCCTGTATTCCTGCCTAATCTTAGAAAGTATTCATCATCAGTTCCCTATATTCCTGCCTAATCTTAGAAAGTATTCATCATCAGTTCCCTATATTCCTGCCTAATCTTAGTAAGTATTCCTCATCAGTTCCCTGGATTCCTGCCTAATCTTAGTAAGTATTCCTCATCAGTTCCCTGTATTCCTGCCTAATCTTAGAAAGTATTCATCATCAGTTCCCTGTATTCCTGCCTAATCTTAGTAAGTATTCATCATCAGTTCCCTGTATTCCTGCCTAATCTTAGTAAGTATTCATCATCAGTTCCCTGTATTCCTGCCTAATCTTAGTAAGTATTCATCATCAGTTCCCTGTATTCCTGCCTAATCTTAGAAAGTATTCCTCATCAGTTCCCTGTATTCCTGCCTAATCTTAGGAAGTATTCATCATCAGTTCCCTATATTCCTGCCTAATCTTAGTAAGTATTCATCATCAGTTCCCTTTATTCCTGCCTACTCTTAGAAAGTATTCATCATCAGTTCCCTGTATTCCTAACTAATCTTAGTACGTATTCCTCATCAGTTCCCTGTATTCCTGCCTAATCTTAGTAAGTATTCATCATCAGTTCCCTGTATTCCTGCCTAATCTTAGTAAGTATTCATCATCAGTTCCCTGTATTCTTGCCTAATCTTAGTAAGTATTCATCATCAGTTCCCTGGATTCCTTCCTAATCTTAGTAAGTATTCCTCATCAGTTCCCTCGATTCCTGCCTAATCTTAGAAAGTATTCATCATCAGTTCCCTGTATTCCTTCCTAATCTTTGAAAGTATTCCTCATCAGTTTCCTCGATTCTTGCCTAATCTTAGTAAGTATTCCTCATCAGTTCCCTGTATTCCTACCTAAACTTAGTAAGTATTCCTCATCAGTTCCCTGTATTCCTGCCCAATCTTAGAAAGTATTCATCATCAGTTCCCTGGATTCCTGCCTAATCTTAGTAAGTATTCATCATCAGTTCCCTGTATTCCTATCTAAACTTAGTAAGTATTCCTCATCAGTTCCCTGTATTCCTGCCTAATCTTAGTAAGTATTCATCATCAGTTCCCTGTATTCCTGCCCAATCTTAGTAAGTATTCCTCATCAGTTCCCTGTATTCCTGCCTAATCTTAGTTAGTATTCATCATCAGTTCCCTGTATTCCTGCCTAATCTTAGTAAGTATCCATCATCAGTTCCCTGTATTCCTGCCTAATCTTAGTAAGTATTCATCATCAGTTCCCTGTATTCCTGCCTAATCTTAGTAAGTATTCATCATCAGTTCCCTGTATTCCTGCCTAATCTTAGAAAGTATTCCTCATCAGTTCCCTGGATTCCTGCCTAATCTTAGTTAGTATTCATCATCAGTTCCCTCGATTCATGCCTAATCTTAGAAAGTATTCCTCATCAGTTTCCTCGATTTTTGCCTAATCTTAGTAAGTATTCCTCATCAGTTCCCTGGATTCCTGTCTAATCTTAGTAAGTATTCATCATCAGTTCCCTGTATTCCTGCCTAATCTTATTTAGTATTCCTCATCAGTTCCCTGTATTCTTGCCTAATCTTAGAAAGTATTCATCATCAGTTCCCTGTATTCCTGCCTAATCTCAGTAAGTATTCCTCATCAGTTCCCTGTATTCCTGCCTAATCTTAGAAAGTATTCATCATCAGTTCCCTGTATGCCTGCCTAATCTTAGTAAGTATTCATCATCAGTTCCCTGTATTCCTGCCTAATCTTAGTAAGTATTCATCATCAGTTCCCTGTATTCCTGCCCAATCTTAGAAAGTATTCATCATCAGTTCCCTGGATTCCTGCCTAATCTTAGTAAGTATTCATCATCAGTTCCCTGTATTCCTATCTAAACTTAGTAAGTATTCCTCATCAGTTCCCTGTATTCCTGCCTAATCTTAGAAAGTATTCATCATCAGTTCCCTGTATGCCTGCCTAATCTTAGTAAGTATTCATCATCAGTTCCCTGTATTCCTGCCTAATCTTAGTAAGTATTCATCATCAGTTCCCTGTATTCCTGCCCAATCTTAGAAAGTATTCATCATCAGTTCCCTGGATTCCTGCCTAATCTTAGTAAGTATTCATCATCAGTTCCCTGTATTCCTATCTAAACTTAGTAAGTATTCCTCATCAGTTCCCTGTATTCCTGCCTAATCTTAGTAAGTATTCATCATCAGTTCCCTGTATTCCTGCCCAATCTTAGTAAGTATTCCTCATCAGTTCCCTGTATTCCTGCCTAATCTTAGTTAGTATTCATCATCAGTTCCCTGTATTCCTGCCTAATCTTAGTAAGTATTCATCATCAGTTCCCTGTATTCCTGCCTAATCTTAGTAAGTATTCATCATCAGTTCCCTGTATTCCTGCCTAATCTTAGTAAGTATTCATCATCAGTTCCCTGTATGCCTGCCTAATCTTAGAAAGTATTCCTCATCAGTTCCCTGGATTCCTGCCTAATCTTAGTTAGTATTCATCATCAGTTCCCTCGATTCCTGCCTAATCTTAGAAAGTATTCCTCATCAGTTTCCTCGATTTTTGCCTAATCTTAGTAAGTATTCCTCATCAGTTCCCTGGATTCCTGTCTAATCTTAGTAAGTATTCATCATCAGTTCCCTGTATTCCTGCCTAATCTTAGTTAGTATTCCTCATCAGTTCCCTGTATTCTTGCCTAATCTTAGAAAGTATTCATCATCAGTTCCCTGTATTCCTGCCTAATCTCAGTAAGTATTCCTCATCAGTTCCCTGTATTCCTGCCTTATCTTAGAAAGTATTCATCATCAGTTCCCTGTATGCCTGCCTAATCTTAGTAAGTATTCATCATCAGTTCCCTGTATTCCTGCCTAATCTTAGTAAGTATTCATCATCAGTTCCCTGTATTCCTGCCTAATCTTAGTAAGTATTCCTCATCAGTTCCCTGTATTCCTGCCTAATCTTAGAAAGTATTCATCATCAGTTTCCTCGATTCCTGCCAAATCTTAGTAAGTATTCATCATCAGTTCCCTGGATTCCTGCCTAATCTTAGTAAGTATTCCTCATCAGTTCCCTGTATATCTGCCTAATCTTAGTAAGTATTCCTCATCAGTTCCCTAGATTCCTGCCTAATCTTTGTAAGTATTCCTCATCAGTTCCCTGTATTCCTAACTAAACTTAGTAAGTATTCCTCATCAGTTCCCTGTATTCCTGCCTAATCTTAGTAAGTATTCATCATCAGTTCCCTGTATTCCTGCCTAATCTTAGAAAGTATTCATCATCAGTTCCCTATATTCCTGCCTAATCTTAGTATGTATTCCTCATCAGTTCCCTGTATTCCTGCCTAATCTTAGTAAGTATTCATCATCAGTTTCCTCGATTCCTGCCTAATCTTAGAAAGTATTCCTCATCAGTTCCCTGGATTCCTGCCTAATCTTAGTTAGTATTCATCATCAGTTCCCTGTATTCCTGCCTAATCTTAGAAAGTATTCATCATCAGTTCCCTGTATTCCTGCCTAATCTTAGAAAGTATTCCTCATCAGTTCCCTATATTCCTGCCTAATCTTAGTAAGTATTCATCATCAGTTCCCTGTATTCCTGCCTAATCTTAGAAAGTATTCATCATCAGTTCCCTGTATTCCTGCCTAATCTTAGAAAGTATTCATCACCAGTTCCCTATATTCCTGCCTAATCTTAGTAAGTATTCCTCATCAGTTCCCTGGATTCCTGCCTAATCTTAGTAAGTATTCCTCATCAGTTCCCTGTATTCCTGCCTAATCTTAGAAAGTATTCATCATCAGTTCCCTGGATTCCTGCCTAATCTTAGTAAGTATTCATCATCAGTTCCCTGTATTCCTGCCTAATCTTAGTAAGTATTCATCATCAGTTCCCTGTATTCCTGCCTAATCTTAGTAAGTATTCATCATCAGTTCCCTGTATTCCTGCCTAATCTTAGAAAGTATTCCTCATCAGTTCCCTGTATTCCTGCCTAATCTTAGTAAGTATTCATCATCAGTTCCCTATATTCCTGCCTAATCTTAGTAAGTATTCATCATCAGTTCCCTGTATTCCTGCCTAATCTTAGTAAGTATTCATCATCAGTTCCCTGTATTCCTGCCTAATCTTAGAAAGTATTCATCATCAGTTCCCTATATTCCTGCCTAATCTTAGAAAGTATTCATCATCAGTTCCCTATATTCCTGCCTAATCTTAGTAAGTATTCCTCATCAGTTCCCTATATTCCTGCCTAATCTTAGTAAGTATTCCTCATCAGTTCCCTGGATTCCTGCCTAATCTTAGTAAGTATTCATCATCAGTTCCCTGTATTCCTGCCTAATCTTAGAAAGTATTCATCATCAGTTCCCTATATTCCTGCCTAATCTTAGAAAGTATTCATCATCAGTTCCCTATATTCCTGCCTAATCTTAGTAAGTATTCCTCATCAGTTCCCTATATTCCTGCCTAATCTTAGTAAGTATTCCTCATCAGTTCCCTGGATTCCTGCCTAATCTTAGTAAGTATTCATCATCAGTTCCCTGTATTCCTGCCTAATCTTAGAAAGTATTCATCATCAGTTCCCTGGATTCCTGCCTAATCTTAGTAAGTATTCATCATCAGTTCCCTGTATTCCTGCCTAATCTTAGTAAGTATTCATCATCAGTTCCCTGTATTCCTGCCTAATCTTAGTAAGTATTCATCATCAGTTCCCTGTATTCCTGCCTAATCTTAGAAAGTATTCCTCATCAGTTCCCTGTATTCCTGCCTAATCTTAGTAAGTATTCATCATCAGTTCCCTATATTCCTGCCTAATCTTAGTAAGTATTCATCATCAGTTCCCTGTATTCCTGCCTAATCTTAGTAAGTATTCATCATCAGTTCCCTGTATTCCTGCCTAATCTTAGAAAGTATTCATCATCAGTTCCCTATATTCCTGCCTAATCTTAGAAAGTATTCATCATCAGTTCCCTATATTCCTGCCTAATCTTAGTAAGTATTCCTCATCAGTTCCCTATATTCCTGCCTAATCTTAGTAAGTATTCCTCATCAGTTCCCTGGATTCCTGCCTAATCTTAGTAAGTATTCATCATCAGTTCCCTGTATTCCTGCCTAATCTTAGAAAGTATTCATCATCAGTTCCCTGGATTCCTGCCTAATCTTAGTAAGTATTCATCATCAGTTCCCTGTATTCCTGCCTAATCTTAGTAAGTATTCATCATCAGTTCCCTGTATTCCTGCCTAATCTTAGTAAGTATTCATCATCAGTTCCCTGTATTCCTGCCTAATCTATGAAAGTATTTATCATCAGTTCCCTGGATTCCTGCCTAATCTTAGTAAGTATTCATCATCAGTTCCCTGTATTCCTGCCTAATCTTAGTAAGTATTCATCATCAGTTCCCTGTATTCCTGCCTAATCTTAGTAAGTATTCATCATCAGTTCCCTGTATTCCTGCCTAATCTTAGAAAGTATTCATCATCAGTTCCCTGTATTCCTGCCTAATCTTAGTAAGTATTCATCATCAGTTCCCTGTATTCCTGCCTAATCTTAGTAAGTATTCATCATCAGTTCCCTGTATTCCTGCCTAATCTTAGTAAGTATTCCTCATCAGTTCCCTGTATTCCTGCCTAATCTTAGAAAGTATTCATCATCAGTTCCCTGGATTCCTGCCTAATCTTAGTAAGTATTCCTCATCAGTTCCCTGTATTCCTGCCTTATCTTAGTAAGTATTCATCATCAGTTCCCTGTATTCCTGCCTTATCTTAGTAAGTATTCATCATCAGTTCCCTGTATTCCTGCCTAATCTTAGAAAGTATTTATCATCAGTTCCCTGGATTCCTGCCTAATCTTAGTAAGTATTCATCATCAGTTCCCTGTATTCCTGCCTAATCTTAGTAAGTATTCATAATCAGTTCCCTGGATTCCTGCCTAATCTTAGTAAGTATTCATCATCAGTTCCCTGTATTCCTGCCTAATCTTAGAAAGTATTTATCATCAGTTCCCTGGATTCCTGCCTAATCTTAGTAAGTATTCATCATCAGTTCCCTGTATTCCTGCCTAATCTTAGAAAGTATTCATCATCAGTTGCCTGGATTCCTGCCTAATCTTAGTAAGTATTCATCATCAGTTCCCTGTATTCCTGCCTAATCTTAGAAAGTATTCATCATCAGTTCCCTGTATTCCTGCCTAATCTTAGTAAGTATTCATCATCAGTTCCCTGTATTCCTGCCTAATCTTAGTAAGTATTCATCATCAGTTCCCTGTATTCCTGCCTAATCTTAGTAAGTATTCATCATCAGTTCCCTGTATTCCTGCCTAATCTTAGTAAGTATTCATCATCAGTTCCCTGTATTCCTGCCTAATCTTAGAAAGTATTTATCATCAGTTCCCTGGATTCCTGCCTAATCTTAGTAAGTATTCATCATCAGTTCCCTGTATTCCTGCCTAATCTTAGAAAGTATTCATCATCAGTTCCCTGGATTCCTGCCTAATCTTAGAAAGTATTCATCATCAGTTTCCTCGATTCCTGCCTAATCTTAGTAAGTATTCATCATCA
The DNA here is from genome assembly GCA_936450465.1 of Gibbula magus. Classification (NCBI taxonomy): domain Eukaryota; kingdom Metazoa; phylum Mollusca; class Gastropoda; order Trochida; family Trochidae; genus Gibbula; species Gibbula magus. Next base: position 2,615,986 of record OW388292.1, on the reverse strand, counting down.
GTTCCCTGTATTCCTGCCTAATCTTAGTTAGTATTCATCATCAGTTCCCTATATTCCTGCCTAATCTTAGAAAGTATTCATCATCAGTTCCCTGTATTCCTGCCTAATCTTAGTTAGTATTCATCATCAGTTCCCTATATTCCTGCCTAAACTTAGAAAGTATTCATCATCAGTTTCCTCGATTCCTGCCTAATCTTAGAAAGTATTCATCATCAGTTCCCTATATTCCTGCCTAATCTTAGAAAGTATTCATCATCAGTTCCCTGTATTCCTGCCTAATCTTAGTTAGTATTCATCATCAGTTCCCTATATTCCTGCCTAAACTTAGAAAGTATTCATCATCAGTTTCCTCGATTCCTGCCTAATCTTAGAAAGTATTCATCATCAGTTCCCTGTATTCCTGCCCAATCTTAGAAAGTATTCCTCATCAGTTCCCTGGATTCCTGCCTAATCTTAGTTAGTATTCATCATCAGTTCCCTGTATTCCTGCCTAATCTTAGAAAGTATTTATCATCAGTTCCCTGGATTCCTGCCTAATCTTAGTAAGTATTCATCATCAGTTCCCTGTATTCCTGCCTAATCTTAGTAAGTATTCATCATCAGTTCCCTGTATTCCTGCCTAATCTTAGTAAGTATTCATCATCAGTTCCCTGTATTCCTGCCTAATCTTAGAAAGTATTTATCATCAGTTCCCTGGATTCCTGCCTAATCTTAGTAAGTATTCATCATCAGTTCCCTGTATTCCTGCCTAATCTTAGAAAGTATTCCTCATCAGTTCCCTGTATTCCTGCCTAATCTTAGTAAGTATTCATCATCAGTTCCCTGTATTCCTGCCTAATCTTAGAAAGTATTCCTCATCAGTTCCCTGTATTCCTGCCTAATCTTAGTTAGTATTCATCATCAGTTCCCTGTATTCCTGCCTAATCTTAGTAAGTATTCATCATCAGTTCCCTGTATTCCTGCCTAATCTTAGAAAGTATTCATCATCAGTTTCCTCGATTCCTGCCTAATCTTAGAAAGTATTCATCATCAGTTCCCTGGAGTCCTGCCTAATCTTAGTAAGTATTCATCATCAGTTCCCTGTATTCCTGCCTAATCTTAGTAAGTATTCATCATCAGTTCCCTGTATTCCTGCCTAATCTTAGTAAGTATTCCTCATCAGTTCCCTGGATTCCTGCCTAATCTTAGTAAGTATTCATCATCAGTTTCCTCGATTCCTGCCTAATCTTAGAAAGTATTCATCATCAGTTCCCTGGATTCCTGCCTAATCTTAGTAAGTATTCATCATCAGTTCCCTGTATTCCTGCCTAATCTTAGTAAGTATTCATCATCAGTTCCCTGTATTCCTGCCTAATCTTAGAAAGTATTCCTCATCAGTTCCCTGTATTCCTAACTAAACTTAGAAAGTATTCATCATCAGTTCCCTGTATTCCTGCCTAATCTTAGTTAGTATTCCTCATCAGTTCCCTGTATTCCTGCCTAATCTTAGTAAGTATTCATCATCAGTTCCCTGTATTCCTGCCTAATCTTAGAAAGTATTCCTCATCAGTTCCCTGTATTCCTAACTAAACTTAGAAAGTATTCATCATCAGTTCCCTGTATTCCTGCCTAATCTTAGTTAGTATTCATCATCAGTTCCCTGTATTCCTGCCTAATCTTAGAAAGTATTCATCATCAGTTCCCTATATTCCTGCCTAATCTTAGTAAGTATTCCTCATCAGTTCCCTGGATTCCTGCCTAATCTTAGTTAGTATTCATCATCAGTTCCCTGTATTCCTGCCTAATCTTAGTAAGTATTCCTCATCAGTTCCCTGGATTCCTACCTAATCTTAGTTAGTATTCATCATCAGTTCCCTGTATTCCTGCCTAATCTTAGAAAGTATTCATCATCAGTTCCCTATATTCCTGCCTAATCTTAGTAAGTATTCATCATCAGTTGCCTCGATTCTTGCCTAATCTTAGTAAGTATTCCTCATCAGTTCCCTGTATTCCTAACTAATCTTAGTTAGTATTCATCATCAGTTCCCTCGATTCCTGCCTAATCTTAGTAAGTATTCATCATCAGTTCCCTGTATTCCTGCCTAATCTTAGAAAGTATTCCTCATCAGTTCCCTGTATTCCTAACTAAACTTAGAAAGTATTCATCATCAGTTCCCTCGATTCCTGCCTAATCTTAGTAAGTATTCATCATCAGTTCCCTGTATTCCTGCCTAATCTTAGAAAGTATTCCTCATCAGTTCCCTGGATTCCTGCCTAATCTTAGTAAGTATTCCTCATCAGTTCCCTGGATTCCTGCCTAATCTTAGTTAGTATTCATCATCAGTTCCCTGTATTCCTGCCTAATCTTAGAAAGTATTCATCATCAGTTCCCTATATTCCTGCCTAATCTTAGTAAGTATTCATCATCAGTTTCCTGTATTCCTGCCTAATCTTAGTAAGTATTCATCATCAGTTCCCTGGATTCCTGCCTCATCTTAGTAAGTATTCATCATCAGTTCCCTGTATTCCTGCCTAATCTTAGTAAGTATTCATCATCAGTTCCCTGTATTCCTGCCTAATCTTAGAAAGTATTCCTCATCAGTTCCCTGTATTCCTAACTAAACTTAGAAAGTATTCATCATCAGTTCCCTGTATTCCTGCCTAATCTTAGTTAGTATTCCTCATCAGTTCCCTGTATTCCTGCCTAATCTTAGTAAGTATTCATCATCAGTTCCCTGTATTCCTGCCTAATCTTAGAAAGTATTCCGCATCAGTTCCCTGTATTCCTAACTAAACTTAGAAAGTATTCATCATCAGTTCCCTGTATTCCTGCCTAATCTTAGTTAGTATTCATCATCAGTTCCCTGTATTCCTGCCTAATCTTAGAAAGTATTCATCATCAGTTCCCTATATTCCTGCCTAATCTTAGTAAGTATTCCTCATCAGTTCCCTGGATTCCTGCCTAATCTTAGTTAGTATTCATCATCAGTTCCCTGTATTCCTGCCTAATCTTAGTAAGTATTCCTCATCAGTTCCCTGGATTCCTGCCTAATCTTAGTTAGTATTCATCATCAGTTCCCTGTATTCCTGCCTAATCTTAGAAAGTATTCATCATCAGTTCCCTATATTCCTGCCTAATCTTAGTAAGTATTCATCATCAGTTGCCTCGATTCTTGCCTAATCTTAGTAAGTATTCCTCATCAGTTCCCTGTATTCCTAACTAAACTTAGAAAGTATTCCTCATCAGTTCCCTGTATTCCTGCCTAATCTTAGTAAGTATTCATCATCAGTTCCCTGTATTCCTTCCTAATCTTAGTAAGTATTCATCATCAGTTTCCTCGATTCCTGCCTAATCTTAGAAAGTATTCCTCATCAGTTCCCTGTATTCCTGCCTAATCTTAGAAAGTATTCCTCATCAGTTCCCTGTATTCCTGCCTAATCTTAGTAAGTATTCATCATCAGTTTCCTCGATTCCTGCCTAATCTTAGAAAGTATTCCTCATCAGTTCCCTGTATTCCTGCCTAAACTTAGAAAGTATTCATCATCAGTTTCCTCGATTCCTGCCTAATCTTAGAAAGTATTCATCATCAGTTCCCTATATTCCTGCCTAATCTTAGTAAGTATTCCTCATCAGTTCCCTGGATTCCTGCCTAATCTTAGTAAGTATTCCTCATCAGTTCCCTGTATTCCTAACTAAACTTAGAAAGTATTCATCATCAGTTCCCTGTATTCCTGCCTAATCTTAGAAAGTATTCATCATCAGTTCCCTGTATGCCTGCCTAATCTTAGTAAGTATTCCTCATCAGTTCCCTATATTCCTGCCTAATCTTAGTAAGTATTCCTCATCAGTTCCCTGTATTCCTGCCTAATCTTAGTAAGTATTCCTCATCAGTTCCCTGGATTCCTGCCTAAACTTAGTAAGTATTCCTCATCAGTTCCCTGTATTCCTGCCTAATGAGTTGTATATCATTCTTGGAATTTACAACATAGAGATGATGATGATGGTGCAAACCAATCTCAACAGTGAACGTTGTTACCTACATTGCATTTCATATTTTCAAAAGGATTAAGTTACAAGTGCAAGAATGTTACAGATATCAGAGATATAGTTTGTGGGGCCATTCCACTAACCGATCTTAGCCTTTAAATCAATAGTAAGCCCACCTTCTATCATTGGCTAGGATTTATCTAAGGGCTAAGATTTGTTTGTCGAACGGTACCCTGTACTAAATCAGTTACAATGACCTTCTGAACACGGAATGTGCGTATATTCAACTGAGCCAGGTGAACGATGTCCTCGCTCCAGATGTGGATGTCGCCATGCCGCACGTACTTCTTGCCTCCCAGCAGCACGTCCCAGTACTTCTCACACTGTTGCTGCAAGGAGGCAACTCAGTTTACTCTCAATTGCAAAACTTTACTTTTAGATGGCTGGACCTTATGATATTGCAACTGAGTTAGTTACATGCAGGACAACAGGGAAACATGATTCTGGGAAAACTGCTGCTTTAAAATGTAATGATGTATTTGCAGTCCTTTTCTTATCTATTGACAAATACAAATTGCTGCACAGCCATCCTATTAAATGCTGTAATCTTTATACGCTTACAGCTGCATGTTCAAATAATCCTGTTGCCATGACAACACAGTGGACGCCTTCCTGCCAGATCATGTGCCAGAATGATGAGATGGTTCGACTGCTTGGACCTGCAAACATATGTAGAATTATTAATAAACTACTGCTTGGACCTGCGTACATATGTAGAATTAACAATAAACTACTGCTAAACTACTCGTTCCATATATTTTGTAAAGACAAACAATCAGACCCTATTCACGTGAACAGGTAAGGGTTAAAGGGGGACATTGCGGTAGGGTATGTGTGCTGTGGCCGCAGCGTGGCGAGGCCCGAGCGAGCCGGGTAGCGAGGTCACGTGACGCAAACTGGGTACTGGGTACTGGGTACTGGGTACTGGTACTGGTACTGGGTACTGGGTACTGGTACTGGGTACTGGTACTGGGTACTGCGTACTGCGTACTGGGTACCGGGTACCGGGTACCGGGTACTGGTACTGGTACTGGGTACTGGGTACTGGTACTGGGTACTGGGAACTGGGTACTGGGTGGTACTGGGTACTGGGTGCTGGGTACTGGGTACTGGGTACTGGGTACTGGGTACTGGGTACTGGGTGCTGGGTACTGGTACTGGGTACTGGTACTGGGTACTGGTACTGGGTACTGGGTACTGGGAGCTGGGTACTGGGTGCTGGGTACTGGGTGGTACTGGGTACTGGGTACTGGGTGGTACTGGGTACTGGGTACTGGGTGGTACTGGGTGCTGGGTACTGGGTGGTACTGGGTACTGGGTACTGGGTGGTACTGGGTACTGGGTACTGGCTACTGGTACTGGGTACTGGTACTGGGTACTGGGTACTGGGTACTGGGTACTGGGTGCTGGGTACTGGTACTGGGTACTGGTACTGGGTACTGGGTACTGGTACTGGGTACGGGGTACTGGGTACTGGGTACTGGGTACTGGGTGGTACTGGGTGCTGGGTACTGGGTACTGGTACTGGGTACTGGGTACTGGGTACTGGTACTGGGTACTGGTACTGGGTACTGGGAGCTGGGTACTGGGTACTGGGTGGTACTGGGTACTGGGTACTGGGTGCTGGGTACTGGGTGGTACTGGGTACTGGGTACTGGGTGCTGGGTACTGGGTACTGAGTACTGGGTGGTACTGGGTACTGGGTGGTACTGGGTGCTGGGTACTGGGTACTGGTACTGGGTACTGGGTACTGGGTGGTACTGGGTACTGGGTACTGGGTGCTGGGTGGTACTGGGTGGTACTGGGAACTGGGTACTGGGTGGTACTGGGTACTGGGTGGTACTGGGTACTGGGTACTGGGTGGTACTGGGTACTGGGTGGTACTGGGTACTGGGTACTGGTACTGGGTACTGGGTACTGGGTACTGGGTACTGGGTGGTACTGGGTGGTACTGGGTACTGGGTACTGGGTACTGGGTACTGGGTACTGGGTGGTACTGGGTACTGGGTACTGGGTACTGGGTGGTACTGGGTGCTGGGTACTGGTACTGGGTACTGGTACTGGGTACTGGGTACTGGGTACTGGGTACTGGGTACTGGTACTGGGTACTGGGTACTGGTACTGGGTACTGGTACTGGGTACTGGGAGCTGGGTACTGGGTACTGGGTGGTACTGGGTACTGGGTACTGGGTGCTGGGTACTGGGTGGTACTGGGTACTGGGTGGTACTGGGTGCTGGGTACTGGGTACTGGGTACTGGGTACTGGTACTGGGTACTGGGTACTGGGTACTGGGTGGTACTGGGTACTGGGTACTGGGTGGTACTGGGTGGTACTGGGTACTGGGTGGTACTGGGTACTGGGTGGTACTGGGTACTGGGTACTGGGTGGTACTGGGTACTGGGTACTGGGTACTGGGTGGTACTGGGTACTGGGTACTGGGTGGTACTGGGTACTGGGTACTGGGTACTGGGTACTGGGTGGTACTGGGTACTGGGTACTGGGTACTGGGTACTGGTACTGGGTACGGGGTACTGGGTACTGGGTACTGGGTACTGGGTGGTACTGGGTGCTGGGTACTGGGTACTGGTACTGGGTACTGGGTACTGGGTACTGGTACTGGGTACTGGTACTGGGTACTGGGAGCTGGGTACTGGGTACTGGGTGGTACTGGGTACTGGGTACTGGGTGCTGGGTACTGGGTGGTACTGGGTACTGGGTACTGGGTGCTGGGTACTGGGTACTGAGTACTGGGTGGTACTGGGTACTGGGTGGTACTGGGTGCTGGGTACTGGGTACTGGTACTGGGTACTGGGTACTGGGTGGTACTGGGTACTGGGTACTGGGTGCTGGGTGGTACTGGGTGGTACTGGGAACTGGGTACTGGGTGGTACTGGGTACTGGGTGGTACTGGGTACTGGGTACTGGGTGGTACTGGGTACTGGGTGGTACTGGGTACTGGGTACTGGTACTGGGTACTGGGTACTGGGTACTGGGTACTGGGTGGTACTGGGTGGTACTGGGTACTGGGTACTGGGTACTGGGTACTGGGTACTGGGTGGTACTGGGTACTGGGTACTGGGTACTGGGTGGTACTGGGTGCTGGGTACTGGTACTGGGTACTGGTACTGGGTACTGGGTACTGGGTACTGGGTACTGGTACTGGGTACTGGGTACTGGTACTGGGTACTGGTACTGGGTACTGGGAGCTGGGTACTGGGTACTGGGTGGTACTGGGTACTGGGTACTGGGTGCTGGGTACTGGGTGGTACTGGGTACTGGGTACTGGGTGCTGGGTACTGGGTACTGAGAACTGGGTGGTACTGGGTACTGGGTGGTACTGGGTGCTGGGTACTGGGTACTGGGTACTGGGTACTGGTACTGGGTACTGGGTACTGGGTACTGGGTGGTACTGGGTACTGGGTACTGGGTGGTACTGGGTGGTACTGGGTACTGGGTGGTACTGGGTACTGGGTGGTACTGGGTACTGGGTACTGGGTGGTACTGGGTACTGGGTACTGGGTACTGGGTGGTACTGGGTACTGGGTACTGGGTGGTACTGGGTACTGGGTACTGGGTACTGGGTACTGGGTGGTACTGGGTACTGGGTACTGGGTGCTGGGTACTGGGTACTGGGTACTGGGTGGTACTGGGTACTGGGTACTGGGTGGTACTGGGTACTGGGAGCTGGGTACTGGGTGGTACTGGGTCCTGGGTACTGGGTACTGGGTACTGGGTGGTACTGGGAACTGGGTACTGGGTACTGGGAGCTGGGTACTGGGTACTGGTACTGGGTGGTACTGGGTACTGGGTACTGGTACTGGGTACTGGGTACTGGGTACTGGGAGCTGGGTACTGGGTACTGGGTACTGGGAGCTGGGTACTGGGTACTGTGGGTACTGTGGGTACTGGGTACTGGGTACTGGGTACTGGGTACTGGGTACTGGGAGCTGGGTACTGGGAGCTGGGTACTGGGTACTGTGGGTACTGTGGGTACTGGGTACTGGGTACTGGGTACTGGGAGCTGGGTACTGTGGGTACTGGGTACTGGGAGCTGGGTACTGGGTACTGGGTACTGTGGGTACTGGGTACTGGGTACTGGGTACTGGGAGCTGGGTACTGGGAGCTGGGTACTGGGTACTGTGGGTACTGTGGGTACTGGGTACTGGGTACTGGGTACTGGGTACTGGGTACTGGGAGCTGGGTACTGGGAGCTGGGTACTGGGTACTGTGGGTACTGGGTACTGGGTACTGGGTACTGGGAGCTGGGTACTGTGGGTACTGGGTACTGGGAGCTGGGTACTGGGTACTGGGTACTGTGGGTACTGGGTACTGGGTACTGGGTACTGGGAGCTGGGTACTGGGAGCTGGGTACTGGGTACTGTGGGTACTGTGGGTACTGGGTACTGGGTACTGGGTACTGGGTACTGGGTACTGGGAGCTGGGTACTGGGTACTGGGTGGTACTGGGAGCTGGGTACTGGGAGCTGGGTACTGGGTACTGGGTGGTACTGGGTACTGGGAGCTGGGTACTGGGTACTGGGTGGTACTGGGTACTGGGTACTGGGTACTGGGTGGTACTGGGTACTGGGTACTGGGTACTGGGTACTGGGTACTGGGAGCTGGGTACTGGGAGCTGGGTACTGGGTACTGTGGGTACTGTGGGTACTGTGGGTACTGTGGGTAATGGGTACTGGGAGCTGGGTACTGGGAGCTGGGTACTGGGTGGTACTGGGTACTGGGTACTGGGTACTGGGTACTGGGTGGTACTGGGTACTGGGTACTGGGTACTGGGAGCTGGGTACTGGGTGGTACTGGGAGCTGGGTACTGGGAGCTGGGTACTGGGTACTGGGTACTGGGTGGTACTGGGTACTGGGTACTGGGTACTGGGTACTGGGAGCTGGGTACTGGGTGGTACTGGGTACTGGGTACTGGGTGGTACTGGGTACTGGGTACTGGGTACTGGGAGCTGGGTACTGGGTGGTACTGGGTACTGGGTACTGGGTACTGGGTACTGGGTGGTACTGGGTACTGGGTACTGGGTACTGGGAGCTGGGTACTGGGTGGTACTGGGTACTGGGTACTGGGAGCTGGGTACTGGGTACTGGGTGGTACTGGGAGCTGGGTACTGGGAGCTGGGTACTGGGTACTGGGTACTGGGTGGTACTGGGTACTGGGTACTGGGTGGTACTGGGTACTGGGTACTGGGTACTGGGAGCTGGGTACTGGGTACTGGGTACTGGGAGCTGGGTACTGGGAGCTGGGTACTGGGTACTGTGGGTACTGTGGGTACTGGGTACTGGGTACTGGGGGTACTGGGTACTGGGTACTGGGTACTGGGTACTGGGTGGTACTGGGTACTGGGTACTGGGTGGTACTGGGTACTGGGTACTGTGGGTACTGGGTACTTGGTACTGGGTACTGGGTACTGGGTGGTACTGGGTACTGGGTACTGGGTGGTACTGGGTACTGGGTACTGGGTGGTACTGGGTGGTACTGGGTGGTACTGGGTGGTACTGGGTGGTACTGGGTACTGGGTTCTGGGTACTGGGTACTGGTACTGGGTACTGGGTTCTGGGTATGACTGCAGCGGTGGCTGCCCTGGACGCCTACAATCTTTATTACAAATGTACCGGGAAGCATAATTGTCAGTTTTGGAGAAAGTACCGTTAAGCCATATCCCTGGCCTGACGGATATGCTTATCAAAACACAAGCGCGATTAATTAATTGAGTTGAGGTATTTAATTAAGAAAACATGATTAGCAGAAATAACACTGATAACAGATATGAAAGACAAAGTTTATAGAATTTGAGAAGAAATATTTTATTAAGACAACAACTGTCTCATTTGAGAAGATTTGTTTGATAAAGAAAACAGTCATGCATCTGCAGCAGTCGTTAAATCCCTCCCCAAAGCGACCTTGTCCCAATCGGGAATTCGTAATCAAAACGAACTCATTCGAAACATTCACTCACATTTCATTCAGCGTATCTCATTTGCTGTTGTCACATTTGATATCGGTGGAAAAGTATATTCATACATATTCATATATGCTTTCATATAAATTTTTATATATTTTAAACATACATGCAAAATATATTTATAATATCTTAATTTCTATTTTAATATATTTAATGTAACTTTTTGTGTATTTATATTGCATTACTGCATTTGTCTCTTATAGCCTTTTGGCGGCTTGTACATTAATATTTTACCAACACGTGTATTAACAATGTGTATGTACGGGATGAGACGTTAATAAACAAATTCTCTCTCTCTCTCTCTCATACAGTGTATGTGACATCGTGTCATATAAAACATTGCTTACATTTATTTTCTCGTTACAACGTTTTATATCGTATGTAATGTAAATTATGCAAACAATATTCTCCGCTCTTAAGTGATTTAAGAATAGTTATTTCACGATCAAATAAATGAACTGTAATGTTCAACAAACTCAGTGAAAATCACGTGAAGTGTACACGCACACATATATATATTTATAGTAGTAGTCTTATAATTATATTCTGTTCAGTAAGACGCCCGCCTGTCTTCGCGCAAATGCAGGGCGTGTATAGCAGACAGAACACTAGTTGACGTTTCGGCTCGCCACAGTGTGTCATAGTGTATCTTTAATAACTCTTTACAAACTGTCCAGAATTTTATCATGAAACATCAAAAGTTTTATCTCGTAGAGATTTCAGTCAATCATCATCATCTAATATTCTTTAAACATTATTAAGAAAGGATGTGAGACGATTATGAATACCTCTTAACTATATCATACAAACATTGTCTCACCTTGGGCTGCCACATAGCTCTTAACTATATCATACAAACATTGTCTCACCTTGGGCTGCCACATAGCTCTTAACTATATCATTCAAACATTGTCTCACCTTGGGCTGCCACATAGCTCTTAACTATATCATACAAACATTGTCTCACCTTGGGCTGCCACATAGCTCTTAACTATATCATACAAACATTGTCTCACCTTGGGCTGCCACATAGCTCTTAACTATATCATACAAACATTGTCTCACCTTGGGCTGCCACGTAGCTCTTGGGGTAGTAGTAGCCCTGCAAATAGAACATAGTGTAACATACAATAGAACATAGTGTAACATACAATAGAACATAGTGTAACATACAATAGAACATAGCTTAACATACAATAGAACATAGTGTAACATACAATAGAACATAGTGTAACATACAATATAACATAGTGTAACATAAAATAGAACATAGTGTAACATACAATAGAACATAGTGTAACATACAATAGAACATAGTGTAACATACAATAGAACATAGTGTAACATACACTAGAATTCTGGATTCAAATATTATATTATGGTTTCATGTCAAGACGTGTCTGTTCACCCAAGGACTGGATGTAGTTTTCATAAGCAAACCAGGTGGGACGTATGTATAAACTGACATAAATCTCTCTGTGAACCAGGTGGGACGTATGTATAAACTGACATAAATCTCTCTGTGAACCAGGTGGGACGTATGTATAAACTGACATACATCTCTCTGTGAACCAGGTGGGGCGTATGTATAAACTGACACAAATCTCTCTGTGAACCAGGTGGGACGTATGTATAAACTGACATAAATCTCTCTGTGAACCAGGTGGGACGTATGTATAAACTGACATAAATCTCTCTGTGAACCAGGTGGGACGTATGTATAAACTGACATAAATCTCTCTGTGAACCAGGTGGGACGTATGTATAAACTGACATAAATCTCTCTGTGAACCAGGTGGGACGTATGTATAAACTGACATAAATCTCTCTGTGAACCAGGTGGGGCGTATGTATAAACTGACATAAATCTCTCTGTGAACCAGGTGGGGCGTATGTATAAACTGACATAAATCTCTCTGTGAACCAGGTGGGGCGTATGTATAAACTGACATAAATCTCTCTGTGAACCAGGTGGGGCGTATGTATAAACTGACATACATCTCTCTGTGAACCAGCTGGGACGTATGTATAAACTGACATAAATCTCTCTGTGAACCAGGTGGGACGTATGTATAAACTGACATAAATCTCTCTGTGAACCAGGTGGGACGTATGTATAAACTGACATAAATCTCTCTGTGAACCAGGTGGGGCGTATGTATAAACTGACATAAATCTCTCTGTGAACCAGGTGGGACGTATGTATAAACTGACATAAATCTCTCTGTGAACCAGGTGGGACGTATGTATAAACTGACATAAATCTCTCTGTGAACCAGGTGGGACGTATGTATAAACTGACATAAATCTCTCTGTGAACCAGGTGGGACGTATGTATAAACTGACATACATCTCTCTGTGAACCAGGTGGGACGTATGTATAAACTGACATAAATCTCTCTGTGAACCAGGTGGGACGTATGTATAAACTGACATAAATCTCTCTGTGAACCAGGTGGGACGTATGTATAAACTGACATAAATCTCTCTGTGAACCAGGTGGGACGTATGTATAAACTGACATAAATCTCTCTGTGAACCAGGTGGGACGTATGTATAAACTGACATAAATCTCTCTGTTAACCAGGTGGGGAGTATGTATAAACTGACATACATCTCTCTGTGAACCAGGTGGGACGTATGTATAAACTGACATACATCTCTCTGTGAACCAGGTGGGACGTATGTATAAACTGACATACATCTCTCTGTGAACCAGGTGGGACGTATGTATAAACTGACATACATCTCTCTGTGAACCAGGTGGGATGGATGTATTAACTGACATAAATCTCTCTGTGAACCAGGTGGGACGTATGTATAAACTGACATAAATCTCTCTGTGAACCAGGTGGGACGTATGTATAAACTGACATACATCTCTCTGTGAACCAGGTGGGACGTATGTATAAACTGACATACATCTCTCTGTGAACCAGGTGGGGCGTATGTATAAACTGACATAAATCTCTCTGTGAACCAGGTGGGACGTATGTATAAACTGACATAAATCTCTCTGTGAACCAGGTGGGACGTATGTATAAACTGACATAAATCTCTCTGTGAACCAGGTGGGACGTATGTATAAACTGACATAAATCTCTCTGTGAACCAGGTGGGGCGTATGTATAAACTGACATAAATCTCTCTGTGAACCAGGTGGGGCGTATGTATAAACTGACATAAATCTCTCTGTGAACCAGGTGGGGCGTATGTATAAACTGACATAAATCTCTCTGTGAACCAGGTGGGGCGTATGTATAAACTGACATAAATCTCTCTGTGAACCAGGTGGGACGTATGTATAAACTGACATACATCTCTCTGTGAACCAGGTGGGACGTATGTATAAACTGACATAAATCTCTCTGTGAACCAGGTGGGACGTATGTATAAACTGACATAAATCTCTCTGTGAACCAGGTGGGACGTATGTATAAACTGACATAAATCTCTCTGTGAACCAGGTGGGACGTATGTATAAACTGACATAAATCTCTCTGTGAACCAGGTGGGACGTATGTATAAACTGACATAAATCTCTCTGTGAACCAGGTGGGACGTATGTATAAACTGACATAAATCTCTCTGTGAACCAGGTGGGACGTATGTATAAACTGACATAAATCTCTCTGTGAACCAGGTGGGACGTATGTATAAACTGACATAAATCTCTCTGTGAACCAGGTGGGACGTATGTATAAACTGACATACATCTCTCTGTGAACCAGGTGGGACGTATGTATAAACTGACATACATCTCTCTGTGAACCAGGTGGGACGTATGTATAAACTGACATAAATCTCTCTGTGAACCAGGTGGGACGTATGTATAAACTGACATACATCTCTCTGTGAACCAGGTGGGACGTATGTATAAACTGACATACATCTCTCTGTGAACCAGGTGGGACGTATGTATAAACTGACATACATCTCTCTGTGAACCAGGTGGGATGGATGTATTAACTGACATAAATCTCTCTGTGAACCAGGTGGGACGTATGTATAAACTGACATAAATCTCTCTGTGAACCAGCTGGGATGGATGTAAAAACTGACATAAATCTCTCTGTGAACCAGGTGGGACGCATGTATAAACTGACATAAATCTCTCTGTGAACCAGGTGGGACGTATGTATAAACTGACATAAATCTCTCTGTGAACCAGGTGGGGCGTATGTATAAACTGACACAAATCTCTCTGTGAACCAGGTGGGACGTATGTATAAACTGACATACATCTCTCTGTGAACCAGGTGGGACGTACGTATAAACTGACATAAATCTCTCTGTGAACCAGGTGGGGCGTATGTATAAACTGACATAAATCTCTCTGTGAACCAGGTGGGACGTATGTATAAATTGACATAAATCTCTCTGTGAACCAGGTGGGGCGTATGTATAAACTGACATAAATCTCTGTGTGAACCAGGTGGGGCGTATGTATAAACTGACATACATCTCTCTGTGAACCAGGTGGGGCGTATGTATTAACTGACATAAATCTCTCTGTGAACCAGGTGGGACGTATGTATTAACTGACATACATCTCTCTGTGAACCAGGTGGGACGTATGTATAAACTGACATACATCTCTCTGTGAACCAGGTGGGGCGTATGTATTAACTGACATACATCTCTCTGTGAACCAGGTGGGACGTATGTATAAACTGACATAAATCTCTCTGTGAACCAGGTGGGACGTATGTATTAACTGACATAAATCTCTCTGTGAACCAGGTGGGACGTATGTATAAACTGACATAAATCTCTCTGTGAACCAGGTGGGACGTATGTATAAACTGACATAAATCTCTCTGTGAACCAGGTGGGACGTATGTATAAACTGACATAAATCTCTCTGTGAACCAGGTGGGACGTATGTATAAACTGACATAAATCTCTCTGTGAACCAGGTGGGACGTATGTATAAACTGACATAAATCTCTCTGTGAACCAGGTGGGACGTATGTATAAACTGACATAAATCTCTCTGTGAACCAGGTGGGACGTATGTATAAACTGACATACATCTCTCTGTGAACCAGGTGGGACGTATGTATAAACTGACATAAATCTCTCTGTGAACCAGATGGGACGTATGTATAAACTGACATAAATCTCTCTGTGAACCAGGTGGGACGTACGTATAAACTGACATACATCTCTCTGTGAACCAGGTGGGACGTATGTATTAACTGACATACATCTCTCTGTGAACCAGGTGGGACGTATGTATAAACTGACATAAATCTCTGTGTGAACCAGGTGGGGCGTATGTATAAACTGACATAAATCTCTCTGTGAACCAGGTGGGACGTATGTATAAACTGACATAAATCTCTCTGTGAACCAGGTGGGGCGTATGTATAAACTGACATAAATCTCTCTGTGAACCAGGTGGGACGTATGTATTAACTGACATACATCTCTCTGTGAACCAGGTGGGACGTATGTATTAACTGACATAAATCCCTCTGTGAACCAGGTGGGACGTATGTATTAACTGACATAAATCTCTCTGTGAACCAGGTGGGGCGTATGTATAAACTGACATAAATCTCTCTGTGAACCAGGTGGGACGTATGTATTAACTGACATAAATCCCTCTGTGAACCAGGTGGGACGTATGTATAAACTGACATAAATCTCTCTGTGAACCAGGTGGGACGTACGTATAAACTGACATAAATCTCTCTGTGAACCAGGTGGGACGTATGTATAAACTAACATAAATCCCTCTGTGAACCAGGTGGGACGTATGTATAAACTGACATAAATCTCTCTGTGAACCAGGTGGGGCGTATGTATAAACTGACATAAATCTCTCTGTGAACCAGGTGGGACGTATGTATTAACTGACATAAATCCCTCTGTGAACCAGGTGGGACGTATGTATAAACTGACATAAATCTCTCTGTGAACCAGGTGGGATGGATGTATAAATTGACATAAATCTCTCTGTGAACCAGGTGGGACGTATGTATAAACTGACATAAATCTCTCTGTGAACCAGGTGGGGCGTATGTATAAACTGACATAAATCTCTCTGTGAACCAGGTGGGATGGATGTATTAACTGACATAAATCTCTCTGTGAACCAGGTGGGACGTATGTATAAACTGACATAAATCTCTCTGTGAACCAGGTGGGACGTATGTATAAACTGACATACATCTCTCTGTGAACCAGGTGGGACGTATGTATAAACTGACATACATCTCTCTGTGAACCAGGTGGGGCGTATGTATAAACTGACATAAATCCCTCTGTGAACCAGGTGGGACGTATGTATAAACTGACATAAATCTCTCTGTGAACCAGGTGGGATGGATGTATAAACTGACATAAATCTCTCTGTGAACCAGGTGGGACGTATGTATAAACTGACATAAATCTCTCTGTGAACCAGGTGGGACGTACGTATAAACTGACATAAATCTCTCTGTGAACCAGGTGGGACGTATGTATAAACTGACATAAATCTCTGTGTGAACCAGGTGGGGCGTATGTATAAACTGACATAAATCTCTCTGTGAACCAGGTGGGACGTATGTATAAACTGACATAAATCTCTCTGTGAACCAGGTGGGACGTATGTATAAACTGACATAAATCTCTCTGTGAACCAGGTGGGACGTATGTATAAACTGACATAAATCTCTCTGTGAACCAGGTGGGACGTATGTATTAACTGACATAAATCTCTCTGTGAACCAGGTAGGGCGTATGTATAAACTGACATAAATCCCTCTGTGAACCAGGTGGGACGTATGTATAAACTGACATAAATCTCTCTGAACCAGGTGGGATGGATGTAAAAGCCAACATTGAGAAGGGACATTCACACGACGCAATTTGTTGTATACAATTTGTACAAATTGCACACGTTCTTACAAGTTGCATACAATTTGTTATCTCGCATGACTAGTAGTTGGTTGCTTTGGAAACAATTCCAAGATTAGAATATCTTTTACAGACAGGCCTAGGCCTAATCGTTTTTTTTTATACATAGTGTACTGTTAGTAGGTGGGATGTGTGTAAGGGTGAACCTGGTCGGATGTGTGTAAGGGTGAACCAGGTGGGGTGTGTGTAAGGGTGAACCAGCTGAGATGTGTGTATGAGTGAACCAGGTGGGATGTGTGTATGAGTGAATCAGGTGGGATGTGTGTATGAGTGAACCAGGTGGGATGTGTGTATGAGTGAACCAGGTGGGATGTGTGTATGTGTGAACCAGGTGGGATGTGTGTATGAGTGAATCAGGTGGGATGTGTGTATGAGTGAACCAGGTGGGATGTGTGTATGAGTGAACCAGGTGGGAGGTGTGTATGTGTGAACCAGGTGGGATGTGTGTATGAGTGAACCAGGTGGGATGTGTGTATGAGTGAATCAGGTTGGATTTGTGTATGTGTGAACCAGGTGGGATGTGTGTATGAGTGAATCAGGTGGGATGTGTTTATGGGTGAACCAGGTCGGATGTGTGTAAGGGTGAACCAGGTGGGGTGTGTGTAAGGGTGAACCTGGTCGGATGTGTGTAAGGGTGAACCAGGTGGGGTGTGTGTAAGGGTGAACCAGCTGAGATGTGTGTATGAGTGAACCAGGTGGGATGTGTGTATGAGTGAATCAGGTGGGATGTGTGTATGAGTGAACCAGGTGGGATGTTTGTATGAGTGAACCAGGTGGGATGTGTGTATGTGTGAACCAGGTGGGATGTGTGTATGAGTGAATCAGGTGGGATGTGTGTATGAGTGAACCAGGTGGGATGTGTGTATGAGTGAACCAGGTGGGATGTGTGTATGAGTGAATCAGGTGGGATGTGTGTATGTGTGAACCAGGTGGGATGTGTGTAAGGATGAACCAGGTGGGATGTGTGTATGAGTGAACCAGGTGGGATGTGTGTATGTGTGAACCAGGTGGGATGTGTGTATGAGTGAACCAGGTGGGATGTGTGTATGAGTGAACCAGGTGGGAGGTGTGTATGTGTGAACCAGGTGGGATGTTTGTATGAGTGAACCAGGTGGGATGTGTGTATGAGTGAATCAGGTTGGATTTGTGTATGTGTGAACCAGGTGGGATGTGTGTATGAGTGAATCAGGTGGGATGTGTTTATGGGTGAACCAGGTTGGTTTTGTGTATGTGTGAACCAGGTGGGATGTGTGTATGAGTGAATCAGGTGGGATGTGTGTATGAGTGAACCAGGTGGGAGGTGTGTATGTGTGAACCAGGTGGTATGTGTGTATGTGAGAATCAGGTGGGATGTGTGTATGAGTGAACCAGGTGGGAGGTGTGTATGTGTGAACCAGGTGGGATGTGTGTATGAGTGAACCAGGTGGGATGTGTGTATGAGTGAATCAGGTTGGATTTGTGTATGTGTGAACCAGGTGGGATGTGTGTATGAGTGAATCAGGTGGGATGTGTTTATGGGTGAACCAGGTTGGTTTTGTGTATGTGTGAACCAGGTGGGATGTGTGTATGAGTGAATCAGGTGGGATGTGTGTATGAGTGAACCAGGTGGGAGGTGTGTATGTGTGAATCAGGAGGGATGTGTGTATGAGTGAACCAGGTGGGATGTGTGTATGAGTGAACCAGGTGTGATGTGTGTATGTGAGAATCAGGTTGGATTTGTGTATGTGTGAACCAGGTGGGATGTGTGTATGAGTGAATCAGGTGGGATGTGTTTATGGGTGAACCAGGTTGGTTTTGTGTATGTGTGAACCAGGTGGGATGTGTGTATGAGTGAATCAGGTGGGATGTGTTTATGGGTGAATCAGGTTGGTTTTGTGTATGTGTGAACCAGGTGGGATGTGTGTATGAGTGAACCAGGTGGGATGTGTGTATGTGAGAATCAGGTGTGATGTGTGTATGAGTGAATCAGGAGGGATGTGTGTATGAGTGAACCAGGTGGGATGTGTGTATGAGTGAACCAGGTGGGATGTGTGAATGGGTGAACCTGGTGGGATGTGTGTAAGGGTGAACCAGGTGGGATGTGTGTAAGGGTGAACCAGGTGGGGTGTGTGTAAGGATGAACCAGGTGGGGTGTGTGTAAGGGTGAACCAGGTGGGATGTGTGTAAGGGTGAACCAGGTGGGGTGTGTGTAAGGGTGAACCAGGTGGGGTGTGTGTAAGGATGAACCCGGTGGGAGGTGTGTATGAGTGAACCGGGTTGGATGTGTGTATGTGTGAACCAGGTTGGATGTGTGTATGTGTGAAACAGGTGGTATGTGTGTATTGGTGAACCAGGTGGGATGTGTGTATGGGTGAACCAGGTGTGATGTGTATATAAGTGGGATGTATTTTAAAAAATAGATTTCATAATGTGTTGTTGCAATGGCTTATAAACGGTATAATACCGGGCCTTGCCGACAAATCGATTTCTTATAAATTCAAATTTTGCAATTTAAGCAATGTTTAATTATTAAACAAGCAAAAAAGTGAGCGTAGCTCACTAATACACCCGACTGTTAAAGTTTGACATTTTTACTTATTTTACTTATAGAGATAGCAATGAAAAGTAATTGCTAATTTAAGATTAAAGTGTTTGTGAAAAGGGTAGGACAAATCTCTTCATGTAAAATATGTGGTTTTGGAAAAGTAGGAGTAAGAATAACTTGAAAAGGTAGGGATAACACAATACACTACTGCCATTACCACATATTTCAACTTTATTTTGGAAATTTACTCATCATAATGATTCATTCAAGTGACTTGAAACAACAGGTACATGGAAGCTAACCCCTGTAAGCACAGTGAGGGATATACAGCAATTTATGGCTGAAAGGAAAGAAAATTTAACTTTTTAGCTCATCAGGCCTGAAAGGCCCGATGGGCTTATGGCATGGGATGGCGTCCGTCCATCCGTCCGTCCGTAAACTTTTCACTTCTTCGACTTTTACTCCAGAACCAATGACTCTAGAGAGCTGAAATTTTATGTACAGATTCCTTGACTGACAGGGATTCTAAATTGTAGATTTTGAAACCCTGTGACCCCAAATAAGGGCCACAGGGATCACAACCTAAAAAGCATTTTTCATCTTTTCTCCAGTCCCAAAAGCGCTAGAAAGCTGAAATGTTATGTACAGACTCTTTGGCCAATGGGGATTCTAAATTGTAGATTTGGTGATCTTGTGACCCCAAATATGGATCTCAGGGGTAACCACTTAAAACAGCTGTTTTAATGAGCTGTGAAGATAATGAGATTTTATGAGCACTTCATATGTCAGTTAAAGAGTAATACTACATTATGGACATGTTTGATGTAATCAATGTGAAATTATAACTATTGAATAGCCTGTGAACTGAATATTGAACAGGATGCATAGAAACAAAATAAAAAGGGTTAAGAATTTTTTTATTTTACATTAGATAGGTGAACTAAATATGACTGGTGATGATAAGACTATTAAAACTAGCTACATGAGTTTGTGATACCACATCTTCTTTTACAATAAAGAAAAATAAATAAAGATGGGGAAAACAAAATTTAAAATATATAATTTACTGGCTGTGAGTCCAGGGTCTGCATGTTGTGTAATTGCAGGCGTTAACCTGGGGAGTGACCACTCCTTGGCAGAGATGCAAACAGCAGCTAATACACGGAGGTTTCAGATTACTTCTCTGCTGTGCTACTGATTTAGTCTGACACTCAGATGCTCAATAGCATTTATTAATTAAATATTGAAAAGGAGCCTATGAAACTATGAGACTATGAGAAACAGGATTTTTAGAAACAAAAAGGCTCTCTTTTTCATTATGTAATAAATGTTGATAATTCTAGAATAAAAATAAGAAGTAAAACAATAAACTGCAAAGGTCTACATTATTTATAATGAATATGGATTAATGTGTAACCAATTTTAATAATAACTTTTAAATTTGATGACTGGGCAATGACTTATCATGTGATATCTTAATCTTTTCCTTAGAGATAATTAATAACATGATTCCTGATGAGCTTCAGAGCCAGTGGCTCTATTTTTCCAAAATATAACCAGTGGAAATATAAAAAAAAGTAAAATCAACAAGAACACAGAAGTAGCTTTTGATGAAAGTTACATAAAAAGAAAATGATAAAGTCAACAAATGACAACACAGAAGTAGCTTCATTCTTTCCTGGTACGAATATGACTAAATAAAATGAATAAAATAATTCGCCAAAAATGAAAAAAATCACCAAATCGTGTTACATTCTGCACTGCACTGCACTCTCCTAGTGGTGAGGAAGATATGTGCCAAATTTAAACAGGATAGATGAATAGTTTTGTAATCGATTGGACAAAAAATGTTTTCGGACGGACGGACGGACGGAATCATTGGTATTACTATATACTCTATCAGTATATATGTCTTTTATTATTAAAAGTTAGATATGTGTTTACATAGTCTACCCTTGTACTGAGCGGTATGTGTTAATGTCTACCCTTGTACTGACCGGTATGTGTTAATGTCTACCCATGTACTGACCGGTATATGTTAATGTCTACCCATGTACTGACCAGTATGTGTTAATGTCTACCCTTGTACTGACCAGTATATGTTAATGTCTACCCTTGTACTGACCGGTATGTGTTAATGTCTACCCATGTACTGACCGGTATATGTTAATGTCTACCCTTGTACTGACTGGTATGTGTTAATGTCTACCCTTGTACTGACCGGTATGTGTTAATGTCTACCCTTGTACTGACCGGTATGTGTTAATGTCTACCCTTGTACTGACCGGTATGTGTTAATGTCTACCCTTGTACTGACCGGTATGTGTATGTCCAATAATCAGACCAAATCTGTCTATCCATGGCGGGATGAGGAGGGAGAAGATAAATCTATGGGGATTCCCTGTGACACAGTGTCAGTCCCAGATTGATCTGAAGCAGATTGACTATCGGGCTGTCTCATTACAGGAATGAAATGGCAAAGCTATGGGAATATCTCCCCCATTCCACTCAACTACACACTAAATATTTCAGCATTTGGTAATAGATTGTGTCGGCTTCTCATCACTGATGTTTATGTGTATACAGTGAGCTCCAGCGGTGCCTGATGTGTCTGATTCTGGAACGTGACTCACACTGGAGCCATACAGTGAGCTTCTGCGGTGCCTGGTGTGTCTGATTCTGGTACGTGATTCACACTGGAGCCATACAGTGAGCTCCAGCTGTGCCTGATGTGTCTGATTCTGGTACGTGACTCACACTGGAGCCATACAGTGAGCTCCAGCTGTGCCTGATGTGTCTGATTCTGGAACGTGACTCACACTGGAGCCATACAGTGAGCTCCAGCTGTGCCTGATGTGTCTGATTCTGGTACGTGACTCACACTGGAGCCATACAGTGAGCTCCAGCTGTGCCTGATGTGTCTGATTTTGGTACGTGACTCACACTGGAGCCATACAGTGAGCTCCAGCTGTGCCTAATGTGTCTGATTCTGGTACGTGACTCACACTGGAGCCATACAGTGAGCTCCAGCTGTGCCTGATGTGTCTGATTCTGGAACGTGACTCACACTGGAGCCATACAGTGAGCTCCAGCTGTGCCTGATGTGTCTGATTCTGGTACGTGACTCACACTGGAGCCATACAGTGAGCTCCAGCTGTGCCTGATGTGTCTGATTCTGGTACGTGACTCACACTGGAGCCATACAGTGAGCTCCAGCGGTGCCTGATGTGTCTGATTCTGGTACGTGACTCACACTGGAGCCGTACAGTGAGCTCCAGCTGTGCCTGATGTGTCTGATTCTGGTACGTGACTCACACTGGAGCCGTACAGTGAGCTCCAGCTGTGCCTGATGTGTCTGATTCTGGTACGTGACTCACACTGGAGCCATACAGTGAGCTCCAGCGGTGCCTGGTGTGTCTGATTCTGGTACGTGACTCACACTGGAGCCATACAGTGAGCTCCAGCTGTGCCTGATGTGTCTGATTCTGGAACGTGACTCACACTGGAGCCATACAGTGAGCTCCAGCTGTGCCTGATGTGTCTGATTCTGGTACGTGACTCACACTGGAGCCATACAGTGAGCTCCAGCGGTGCCTGATGTGTCTGATTCTGGAACGTGACTCACACTGGAGCCATACAGTGAGCTCCAGCTGTGCCTAATGTGTCTGATTCTGGTACGTGACTCACACTGGAGCCATACAGTGAGCTCCAGCTGTGCCTGATGTGTCTGATTCTGGAACGTGACTCACACTGGAGCCATACAGTGAGCTCCAGCTGTGCCTGATGTGTCTGATTCTGGTACGTGACTCACACTGGAGCCATACAGTGAGCTCCAGCTGTGCCTGATGTGTCTGATTCTGGTACGTGACTCACACTGGAGCCATACAGTGAGCTCCAGCGGTGCCTGATGTGTCTGATTCTGGTACGTGACTCACACTGGAGCCGTACAGTGAGCTCCAGCTGTGCCTGATGTGTCTGATTCTGGTACGTGACTCACACTGGAGCCGTACAGTGAGCTCCAGCTGTGCCTGATGTGTCTGATTCTGGTACGTGACTCACACTGGAGCCATACAGTGAGCTCCAGCGGTGCCTGGTGTGTCTGATTCTGGTACGTGACTCACACTGGAGCCATACAGTGAGCTCCAGCTGTGCCTGATGTGTCTGATTCTGGAACGTGACTCACACTGGAGCCATACAGTGAGCTCCAGCTGTGCCTGATGTGTCTGATTCTGGTACGTGACTCACACTGGAGCCATACAGTGAGCTCCAGCGGTGCCTGATGTGACTGATTCTGGTACGTGACTCACACTGGAGCCATACAGTGAGCTCCAGCGGTGACTGATGTGTCTGATTCTTGTACGTGACTCACACTGGAGCCATACAGTGAGCTCCAGCTGTGCCTGATGTGTCTGATTCTGGTACGTGACTCACACTGGAGCCATACAGTGAGCTCCAGCGGTGCCTGATGTGTCTGATTCTGGAACGTGACTCACACTGGAGCCGTACAGTGAGCTCCAGCTGTGCCTGATGTGTCTGATTCTGGAACGTGACTCACACTGGAGCCGTACAGTGAGCTCCAGCTGTGCCTGATCTGTCTGATTCTGGAACGTGACTCACACTGGAGCCATACAGTGAGCTCCAGCGGTGCCTGATGTGTCTGATTCTGGTACGTGACTCACACTGGAGCCGTACAGTGAGCTCCAGCTGTGCCTGATGTGTCTGATTCTGGAACGTGACTCACACTGGAGCCATACAGTGAGCTCCAGTGGTCCCTTATGTGTCTGATTCTGGTACGTGACTCACACTGGAGCCGTACAGTGAGCTCCAGCTGTGCCTGATGTGTCTGATTCTGGAACGTGACTCACACTGGAGCCATACAGTGAGCTCCAGCTGTGCCTGATGTGTCTGATTCTGGTACGTGACTCACACTGGAGCCATACAGTGAGCTCCAGCTGTGCCTGATGTGTCTGATTCTGGTACGTGACTCACACTGGAGCCATACAGTGAGCTCCAGCTGTGCCTGATGTGTCTGATTCTGGTACGTGACTCACACTGGAGCCATACAGTGAGCTCCAGCGGTGCCTGATGTGTCTGATTCTGGTACGTGACTCACACTGGAGCCATACAGTGAGCTCCAGCTGTGCCTGGTGTGTCTGATTCTGGTACGTGACTCACACTGGAGCCATACAGTGAGCTCCAGCGGTGCCTGGTGTGTCTGATTCTGGTACGTGACTCACACTGGAGCCATACAGTGAGCTCCAGCTGTGCCTGATGTGTCTGATTCTGGTACGTGACTCACACTGGAGCCATACAGTGAGCTCCAGCGGTGCCTGGTGTGTCTGATTCTGGTACGTGACTCACACTGGAGCCATACAGTGAGCTCCAGCTGTGCCTGATGTGTCTGATTCTGGAACGTGACTCACACTGGAGCCATACAGTGAGCTCCAGCGGTGCCTGATGTGTCTGATTCTGGTACGTGACTCACACTGGAGCCATACAGTGAGCTCCAGCTGTGCCTAATGTGTCTGATTTTGGTACGTGACTCACACTGGAGCCATACAGTGAGCTCCAGCGGTGCCTGATGTGTCTGATTCTGGTACGTGACTCACACTGGAGCCATACAGTGAGCTCCAGCGGTGTCTGATGTGTCTGATTCTGTTACGTGACTCACATTGGAGCCATACAGTGAGCTCCAGCGGTGCCTTATGTGTCTGATTCTGGTACGTGACTCACACTGGAGCCATACAGTGAGCTCCAGCTGTGCCTGATGTGTCTGATTCTGGTACGTGACTCACACTGGAGCCATACAGTGAGCTCCAGCTGTGCCTAATGTGTCTGATTCTGGAACATGACTCACACTGGAGCCATACAGTGAGCTCCAGCTGTGCCTGATGTGTCTGATTCTGGAACGTGACTCACACTGGAGCCATACAGTGAGCTCCAGCGGTGCCTGGTGTGTCTGATTCTGGAACGTGACTCACACTGGAGCCATACAGTGAGCTCCAGCTGTGCCTGATGTGTCTGATTCTTGAACGTGACTCACACTGGAGCCATACAGTGAGCTCCAGCGGTGCCTTATGTGTCTGATTCTGGTACGTGACTGACACTGGAGCCATACAGTGAGCTCCAGTTGTGCCTGATGTGTCTGATTCTGGTACGTGACTCACACTGGAGCCATACAGTGAGCTCCAGCTGTGCCTGATGTGTCTGATTCTGGTACGTGACTCACACTGGAGCCATACAGTGAGCTCCAGCTGTGCCTGATGTGTCTGATTCTGGTACGTGACTCACACTGGAGCCATACAGTGAGCTCCAGCTGTGCCTGATGTGTCTGATTCTGGTACGTGACTCACACTGGAGCCATACAGTGAGCTCCAGCGGTGCCTGATGTGTCTGATTCTGGAACGTGACTCACACTGGAGCCATACAGTGAGCTCCAGCTGTGCCTGATGTGTCTGATTCTGGAACGTGACTCACACTGGAGCCATACAGTGAGCTCCAGCGGTGCCTGATGTGTCTGATTCTGGTACGTGACTCACACTGGAGCCATACAGTGAGCTCCAGCTGTGCCTGATGTGTCTGATTCTGGTACGTGACTCACACTGTAGCCATACAGTGAGCTCCAGCTGTGCCTGATGTGTCTGATTCTGGTACGTGACTCACACTGGAGCCATACAGTGAGCTCCAGCTGTGCCTGATGTGTCTGATTCTGGAACGTGACTCACACTGGAGCCATACAGTGAGCTCCAGCGGTGCCTGATGTGTCTGATTCTGGTACGTGACTGACACTGGAGCCATACAGTGAGCTCCAGCTATGCCTGATGTGTCTGATTCTGGAACGTGACTCACACTGGAGCCATACAGTGAGCTCCAGCGGTGCCTGATGTGTCTGATTCTGGAACGTGACTCACACTGGAGCCATACAGTGAGCTCCAGCTATGCCTGATGTGTCTGATTCTGGAACGTGACTCACACTGGAGCCATACAGTGAGCTCCAGCGGTGCCTGATGTGTCTGATTCTGGAACGTGACTCACACTGGAGCCATACAGTGAGCTCCAGCGGTGCCTGATGTGTCTGATTCTGGAACGTGACTCACACTGGAGCCATACAGTGAGCTCCAGCTTTGCCTGATGTGTCTGATTCTGGTACGTGACTCACACTGGAGCCATAGAGTGAGCTCCAGCTGTGCCTGATGTGTCTGATTCTGGTACGTGACTCACACTGGAGCCATACAGTGAGCTCCAGTGGTTCCTTATGTGTCAGATTCTGGTACGTGACTCACACTGGAGCCATACAGTGAGCTCCAGCTGTGCCTGATGTGTCTGATTCTGGTACGTGACTCACACTGGAGCCATACAGTGAGCTCCAGCTGTGCCTGATGTGTCTGATTCTGGTACGTGACTCACACTTGAGCCATACAGTGAGCTCCAGTGGTTCCTTATGTGTCTGATTCTGGTACGTGACTCACACTGGAGCCATACAGTGAGCTCCAGCTGTGCCTGATGTGTCTGATTCTGGTACGTGACTCACACTGGAGCCATACAGTGAGCTCCAGCGGTGCCTGATGTGTCTGATTCTGGAACGTGGCTCACACTGGAGCCATACAGTGAGCTCCAGAGGTTCCTTATGTGTCTGATTCTGGTACGTGACTGACACTGGAGCCATACAGTGAGCTCCAGCTGTGCCTGATGTGTCTGATTCTGGTACGTGACTCACACTGGAGCCATACAGTGAGCTCCAGCTGTGCCTGATGTGTCTGATTCTGGTACGTGACTCACACTGGAGCCATACAGTGAGCTCCAGCTGTGCCTGATGTGTCTGATTCTGGTACGTGACTCACACTGGAGCCATACAGTGAGCTCCAGCTGTGCCTGATGTGTCTGATTCTGGTACGTGACTCACACTGGAGCCATACAGTGAGCTCCAGTGGTTCCTTATGTGTCTGATTCTGGTACGTGACTCACACTGGAGCCATACAGTGAGCTCCAGCTGTGCCTGATGTGTCTGATTCTGGTACGTGACTCACACTGGAGCCATACAGTGAGCTCCAGTGGTTCCTTATGTGTCTGATTCTGGTACGTGACTCACACTGGAGCCATACAGTGAGCTCCAGCTGTGCCTGATGTGTCTGATTCTGGTACGTGACTCACACTGGAGCCATACAGTGAGCTCCAGCTATGCCTGATGTGTCTGATTCTGGTACGTGACTCACACTGGAGCCATACAGTGAGCTCCAGCTGTGCCTGATGTGTCTGATTCTGGTACGTGACTCACACTGGAGCCATACAGTGAGCTCCAGATGTGCCTGATGTGTCTGATTCTGGTACGTGACTCACACTGGAGCCATACAGTGAGCTCCAGCTGTGCCTGATGTGTCTGATTCTGGTACGTGACTCACACTGGAGCCATACAGTGAGCTCCAGTGGTTCCTTATGTGTCTGATTCTGGTACGTGACTCACACTGGAGCCATACAGTGAGCTCCAGCTGTGCCTGATGTGTCTGATTCTGGTACGTGACTCACACTGGAGCCATACAGTGAGCTCCAGCTGTGCCTGATGTGTCTGATTCTGGAACATGACTCACACTGGAGCCATACAGTGAGCTCCAGCTGTGCCTGATGTGTCTGATTCTCGTACGTGACTCACACTGGAGCCATACAGTGAGCTCCAGATGTGCCTGATGTGTCTGATTCTGGTACGTGACTCACACTGGAGCCATACAGTGAGCTCCAGCTGTGCCTGATGTGTCTGATTCTGGTACGTGACTCACACTGGAGCCATACAGTGAGCTCCAGCTGTGCCTGATGTGTCTGATTCTGGTACGTGACTCACACTGGAGCCATACAGTGAGCTCCAGATGTGCCTGATGTGTCTGATTCTGGTACGTGACTCACACTGGAGCCATACAGTGAGCTCCAGCTGTGCCTGATGTGTCTGATTCTGGTACGTGACTCACACTGGAGCCATACAGTGAGCTCCAGCTGTGCCTGATGTGTCTGATTCTGGTACGTGACTCACACTGGAGCCATACAGTGAGCTCCAGATGTGCCTGATGTGTCTCATTCTGGTACGTGACTCACACTGGAGCCATACAGTGAGCTCCAGCTGTGCCTGATGTGTCTGATTCTGGTACGTGACTCACACTGGAGCCATACAGTGAGCTCCAGTGGTTCCGTATGTGTCTGATTCTGGTACGTGACTCACACTGGAGCCATACAGTGAGCTCCAGCTGTGCCTGATGTGTCTGATTCTGGTACGTGACTCACACTGGAGCCATACAGTGAGCTCCAGCTGTGCCTGATGTGTCTGATTCTGGTACGTGACTCACACTGGAGCCATACAGTGAGCTCCAGCTGTGCCTGATCTGTCTGATTCTGGAACATGACTCATACTGGAGCCATACAGTGAGCTCCAACTGTGCCTGATGTGTCTGATTCTGGTACGTGACTCACACTGGAGCCATACAGTGAGCTCCAGCTGTGCCTGATGTGTCTTATTCTGGTACGTGACTCACACTGGAGCCATACAGTGAGCTCCAGCGGTGCCTGATGTGTCTGATTCTGGTACGTGACTCACACTGGAGCCATACAGTGAGCTCCAGCTGTGCCTGATGTGTCTGATTCTGGTACGTGACTCACACTGGAGCCATACAGTGAGCTCCAGCTGTGTCTGATGTGTCTGATTCTGGTACGTGACTCACACTGGAGCCATACAGTGAGCTCCAGCTGTGCCT
The DNA here is from genome assembly GCA_936450465.1 of Gibbula magus. Classification (NCBI taxonomy): domain Eukaryota; kingdom Metazoa; phylum Mollusca; class Gastropoda; order Trochida; family Trochidae; genus Gibbula; species Gibbula magus. The sequence continues at coordinate 2,586,811 of OW388292.1, read as the reverse complement.
GATGTGTCTGATTCTGGTACGTGACTCACACTGGAGCCATACAGTGAGCTCCAGCGGTGCCTGATGTGTCTGATTCTGGTACGTGACTCACACTGGAGCCATACAGTGAGCTCCAGTGGTTCCTTATGTGTCTGATTCTGGTACATGACTCACACTGGAGCCATACAGTGAGCTCCAGCTGTGCCTGATGTGTCTGATTCTGGTACGTGACTCACACTGGAGCCATACAGTGAGCTCCAGCTGTGCCTGATGTGTCTGATTCTGGTACGTGACTCACACTGGAGCCATACAGTGAGCTCCAGCTGTGCCTGATGTGTCTGATTCTGGTACGTGACTCACACTGGAGCCATACAGTGAGCTCCAGCTGTGCCTGATGTGTCTGATTCTGGTACATGACTCACACTGGAGCCATACAGTGAGCTCCAGCTGTGCCTGATGTGTCTGATTCTGGTACATGACTCACACTGGAGCCATACAGTGAGCTCCAGCTGTGCCTGATGTGTCTGATTCTGGTACGTGACTGACACTGGGTTCACATACCAAGTTTCATTATCCAATTCCTCACATTTTTTATTTCTGGTCCGGAAACAAAATGCTCACTTGCATTTCCATGGATACAACTAAAAATCCAATGAAGATGAAACCCCAAAAAGCACATCTTCACGTGATTCTTGTATTCCATACCAAGTTTCATTGAGCTAGGCCTTACAGTTTTTTTAGTTCTGGTCTGGATACAACAACAAAACACATGGACGAACAGATGGATCATGGATGCACAGACGAACAGATGGATTATGGATGCACAGATGAACAGATGGATCATCGATGCACAGACGAACAGATGGATCATGGATGCACAGATGAACAGATGAATCATCGATGCACAGACGAACAGAGGTCATTTCTATACCCTCCCACAACTTCATAATGGCGGGAGATGTGTTGTTTACTGACGGTTGATTATCAGATATCATTTTCACACTAATTAACTTTGGTTTTATTAAGTATTTACATTTCGTATAATTACTACTCCTGGCAGTCGATCTTAGCTAATCATTAACAATTCATCTTGAGAGGTAATTTGGAATCTTTGCTTTGCTGCACGAGTATGATGTCTGACAGACAGATGTGATAACAAAGCAGCCGGATTGTTCAGCACATCAGAGTCAGTCAGTCACATCAGAGTCAGTCAGTCAGTCAGTCAGTCAAATCAGAGTCAGTCAGTCAGTCACATCAGAGTTTCTTGTATAAATAACATGTTTACAAACAACAATCTCTGACCGCGAGCTTCAGGACCCTAACCCTCAATTGCAGGATCTAACTCAAATTTCCTAAGTGTACAGAAGCTACTGTCAAGATATCTGTTTATCTGGGACAAATTCCTATTGATGGTCATAATGCCAAAGAATACATTCTGCATTTGGACCTCTCACATTAGCAACATAACAAATAGTATCATTTGTTACATAATAAGGGACAGCCTTGGTATCAGACTGACCCCAGATAACATCAGACTGACCTCAGATGACATCAGACTGACCTCAGATGACATCAGACTGACCCCAGATGACATCAGACTGACCCAAGATAACATCAGACTGGCCCCAGATAACATCAGACTGACCTCAGATGACATCAGACTGACCCCAGATGACATCAGACTGACCGAAGATAACATCAGACTGGCCCCAGATAACATCAGACTGACACCAGATGACATCAGACTGATCCCAGATAACATCAGACTGACCCCAGATGACACCAGACTGACTCCAGATGACATCAGACTGACTCCAGATGGCATCAGACTGACCCCAGATAACATTGGACTGACCCCAGATGACATCAGACTGACTTAAGATGACATCAGACTGATCCAAGATAACATCAGACTGACCCCAGATGACATCAGACTGACCCCAGATAACATGAGACTGACCTCAGATGACATCAGACTGACCCCAGATAACATTGGACTGACCCCAGATGACATCAGACTGACCCAGATAACATCAGACTGACCTCAGATGACATCAGCCTGACCCCAGATGACATCAGACTGACCTCAGATGATATCAGACTGACCTCAGATGACATCAGACGGACCCCAGATGACATCAGACTGACCCCAGAATACATCAGACTGACCCAAGATGACATCAGACGGACCCAAGATGACATCAGACAGACCCAAGATGACGTCAGACTGACCCCAGATAACATCAGAGTGACCCTAGATAACATCAGACTGACCCCAGATGACATCAGACTGACCCCAGATGACATCAGACTGACCCTAGATAACATCAGACTGACCCTAGATAACATCAGACTGACCCAAGATGACATCAGACAGCCCACAGAATACATCAGACTGACCCCAGAATACATCAGACTGACCCCAGATAACATCAGACTGACCTCAGATGACATCAGACTGACCCCAGATAACATTGGACTGACCCCAGATGACATCAGACTGACTCATGATGACATCAGACTGACCCAGATAACATCAGACTGACCTCAGATGACATCAGACTGACCCCAGATGACATCAGACTGACCCCAGATGACATCAGACTGACTCCAGATGACATCAAGCTGACCTCAGATGGCATCGGACTGACCCCAGATAACACCAGTATGATCCTAGATAACATCAGACTGACCCTAGATAACATCAGACTGACCCCAGATGACATCAGACAGACCCCAGAATACATCAGACTGACCCCAGAATACATCAGACTGACCCCAGATGACATCAGACTGACCCCAGATAACATCAGACTGACCCCAGATGACATCAGACTGACCCCAGATGACATCAGCTAGCATCAAAATTGAGTAGTAAACTACTTGTATGGGAACATAATGTCTTATAATATGTACATAGGGGGGAGGAAAGTTTGTGTCTTAAAATATGTACATAGGGGGGGGGGGGGGGGGGGGGGGGGGGGAGGTTTGTGTCTCTCGAAGATGATAATGTTTCACTTACGTCAATGTAACTTGCGTTAATGTAGTCACTGTTGATGTGGGCTGGCTGGTTCAATAGTACCACCCGGCTGTGATCATCTGTGAAAAACAAGCCATCAGTTCATTATGAACACATATTCACAATGCTCAATCAGTGTATTTTTATCCGTAAGACTAGTCCAAATCCCCTGATGGTGTAATACAAGGCAGACTCGTAATGCTAAAAATAACCAGTGAACTTGTAACGACTTGAAATCAAACAATATGAGAAAACCGATGAGTTATCATCAACTTTCAAATCACAACATTTCATTTGCTGACACATGGTATAAACAGCAGTGCACAACGAGCCAGTAAGTGTTACGAGTCAAATGCTTCTAACACCATTAGGGGATTTGAAGTACTCGTACAGATCAGGAGTGGGTGTGTATTAACAAATCTTACAGTACAACGTACATTGTAGGTGCTGCAGGAGTGTGTGTGTATTAACAAATCTTACAGTACAACGTACATAGTAGGTGCTGCAGGAGTGTGTGTGTATTAACATATCTTTCAGTACAACGTACATTGTAGGTGCTGTAGGAGTGTGTGTGTATTAACAAATCTTACAGTAGAACGTACATTGTAGGTGCTGTAGGAGTGTGTGTGTATTAACATATCTTACAGTAGAACGTACATTGTAGGTGCTGCAGGAATGTTGCTGGTTATCAAAGGTTTATGCACCAATGTATTTAGTTTGACAAGAACTGAACATATGCTCTATGAAGTGACAGTATTTCCAAACAGGTCTGAGATCACTCCATTTTCAACTTTACCTTGAGATTTCAAGATTTGGTACATTCTGAATTATTCGTTTAGAACTAAACCTACTTTCTCTGCCAATCAGACAATCATATTTTCCTGACAAAATAGACTCATTATAATAATGATTAATTACTCAACGCTAAACTGATTCTCACGACACACCTTCACTGTGTCTGATTGGTCAAAAACAAACGACAACAATGTGTTACAACTTTTTATTGACTCTATGTGACACTAAGTAAGCATGACCTTGACTCACATACACATGCAATATGAAGACAGTGTCAACTCATAAAGTTTCAATAGCGCAAACTACTTTGCATGCATTTGTTAGTTAGTATAATTACTTATGTGTCAACCTTACAGCCTGCCTAACTAATGAATTAAGTATCTTAAGTTTCTATAATCTAAATATCCATTGCTGTAACTATGACAGTGTACTTACATTAACATCGATTAGAAATTCAAACAGATGAAATTCTGCTAAGTTCATAGACAGACGGGTGATCATCTCGTGTTTCCAAACATAACAATACAATTTATTGCCGATTGGTAATGGATTTGAAAAATTAAGAGTTCTGAAACACATCCGTTGATAAGAACAAGACTATTTTCTCGATAACAACTTCTTTGATGTGAAAATACACCTACGTTTGGGAGAATTGTATACTCACTCCTTCCTCCTGGATACAGTCCATACATGACATCCATACATGACATCGAGTCATGAACAGTGATACCATTCAACTTGTTATTCAATAGCAGACAGCGTTTAAGACAGTTACAATAATGCAGTACTCTCTCTCTCTCTACGCCCGTTCTTAAATACAAACATTTATTCAATAACTTTGACAATTATATCAGGTCCTGAATGATACACATAGACATACACATAAACTTAAGGAGGATATTTAAGTTTGTATTTCTTAGTATTTTGTATTTTATTGTTTTTAAAGGGACACGACGTCGAGGATGTTGTTTTTGTTGAGTTGGAGTTTAACGTCTGCTTCCACTCTTGTGAGCGATTTCGCCGACGGAAACATCGAGGATAAAAGGGAGATCAGATTTATCTACCTATTCTGATAAAATGTCTGCTAACGAGTCACAGACCCCAATTTCAAACAATAGAAGTATTTGGTAATAAAAACAACTCCATGTAAACAGTGAAACGAAGCGTAACTCGCTAGCAGACACGCTCATCAGCATAGGTAGATAAATCTGACCTCATTTTTATCCTTGACTCGGTCACAGTCCCTGTAAATTCAGTTGCTATTCTGAATCATGTACTCACTATTGTACAAGCTATATATTGTTGTTTATGTGACACAATGTATCTATCACAATTTAAAATAAATAATATGAAATGCAACACACAAAGTCTCAGTCTGATGGAGACCCCGGCGAGACAAAGCGTGGATCATGTCCCTCTGATCAGTGGATATATCATGCAGCTGGAATTAACACGATATATCATGCAGCTGGAATTAACACGATATATCATGCAGCTGGAATTAACATGATATATCATGCAGCTGGAATTAACATGATATATCATGCAGCTGGAATTAACATGATATATCATGCAGCTGGAATTAACATGATATATCATGCAGCTGGAATTAACATGATATATCATGCAGCTGGAATTAACATGATATATCATGCAGCTGGAATTAACATGATATATCATGCAGCTGGAATTAACACGATATATCATGCAGCTGGAATTAACACGATATATCATGCAGCTGGAATTAACACGATATATCATGCCGCTGGAATTAACATGATATATCATGCAGCTGGAATTAACACGATATATCATGCAGCTGGAATTAACATGATATATCATGCAGCTGGAATTAACATGATATATCATGCAGCTGGAATTAACATGATATATCATGCAGCTGGAATAAACATGATATATCATGCCGCTGGAATTAACATGATCTATCATGCAGCTGGAATTAACATGATATATCATGCAGCTGGAATTAACATGATATATCATGCAGCTGGAATTAACACACAGGAGGCCCTATGCTGAGACAACATGGTAACAAACTGTGGACTCTACTTGCTTGTTACCCACTCTTATCTGTAAACAAAACACTTGGAGATGCAATTTCCTCTTGTAGAGTCCTTAGAGTAAGCACATTTAGTGAGTTATTGTTATTGCCACTTGAATCAGCGAGAGTACATTTATGGATACCTTGTCATGATCCATTCCATGAAGGTATTATATACTATATAATAATATACTCAAAAAGGCTGTGTCCTTTCACAATAAATTAGTTATCATCTGTATAATACCATAATTTTATCGTTTCACTTCTCTGAAGAACCAATAGCTTCTAAGGCGCTGTAGCACGTTATTCTTCATGAACAAAGAGATCTCACAAAAATGTGTTCACATTAAATGGCCGATTCAAGTAAGTTCAAGTGATCTGACTGATGTAGCGATAACCAAAATCTCAGATTAGAGTTTTAATTATGGCAGCATGATAGAATGGTCAACGATCATGGTGAATGAATTCTCAAAATCGGTAAAATCTATACAAATCTGCGTCCGCCACTGACGAGTTCAACAAAAGTGTCGCTGTACAAGTAGCACCTTATTATATCAAATCGGAAAACCGCTTTCAATGGATAGGGCTTATCGGGCCATGTAATGAGATTGTTTACCCCTGAAATAACAATAATGTGTATTAACTTTAATAATGAATTGCAAATTTGAGAAAACATAAGATGCAAAACACATGCTGCAGCGCATACAAGGAACTTATAAGGTGTGTACATATCCCTTGAGTTGTGTAGTGAACTGTATTCAGGATCTGCACATGTTGTAAGTGAACTGTATTCAGGATCTTCACATGTTGTAAGTGAACTGTATTCAGGATCTGCACATGTTGTAAGTGAACTGTATTCAGGATCTGCACATGTTGTAAGTGAACTGTATTCAGGATCTGCACATGTTGTAAGTGAACTGTATTCAGGATCTGCACATGTTGTAAGTGAACTGTATTCAGGATCTGCACATGTTGTAAGTGAACAAGCTGTGAACCTTTGGACATTTGTAAACATTTTGACTATTATTCTATCATACTTGGGAAAAAAGTTAAACAAACAGTTAAAGTTAAACCAGATGTTTTTGTCCTATATAAAACCATATTTTGGTTAAAAATAACATAGTGTTCTCAAGGTATAAAAATATACAGAATGATACAGATCTCAATGAACACTGCCAAGTACTGAACACTACAGAGATTGATACAGATCTCAATGAATACTGCCAAGTACTCAACGCTATAAAGAATAATACAGATCTCAATGAACACTGCCAATTGCAAGTACTCAACGCTATAAAGAATGAAACAGATCTCAATGAACACTGCCAAGTACTGAACACTACAGAGAATGATACATATCTCAATGAACACTGGCAAGTACTGAACACTACAGAGAATGATACAGATCTCAATAAACACTGCCAAGTAATGAACACTACAGAGAATGATACAGATCTCAATAAACACTGCCAAGTACTGAACGCTACAGAGAATGACACATATCTCAATGAACACTGCCAAGAACTGAAAGCTATAGAGAATGATACAGATCTCAATGAACACTGCCAAGTACTGAACGCTACAGAGAATGATACAGATCTCAATGAACACTGCCAAGTACTGAACGCTACAGAGAATGATACAGATCTCAATGAACACTGCCAAGTACTGAACGCTACAGAGAATGATACATATCTCAATGAACAATGCCAAGTACTGAACGCTACAGAGAATGATACAGATCTCAATGTACACTGCCAAGTACTGAACACTACAGAGAATGATACTGATCTCAATAAACACTGCCAAGAACTGAAAGCTATAGAGAATGATACAGATCTCAATGAACACTGCCAAGTACTGAACGCTACAGAGAATGATACAGATCTCAATGAACACTGCCAAGTACTGAACAATATAAAGAATGATACAGATCTCAATGAACACTGCCAAGTACTGAACACTACAGAGAATGATACAGATCTCAATGAACACTGCCAAGAACTGAACGCTACAGAGAATGATACAGATCTCAATGAACACTGCCAAGTACTGAACACTACAGAGAATGATACAGATCTCAATGAACACTGCCAAGTACTGAACACTACAGAGAATGATACAGATCTCAATGAACACTGCCAAGAACTGAACGCTACAGAGAATGATACAGATCTCAATGAACACTGCCAAGTACTGAACACTACAGAGAATGATACAGATCTCAATGAACACTGCCAAGTACTGAACGCTACAGAGAATGATACAGATCTCAATGAACACTGCCAAGTACTGAACGCTACAGAGAATGATACATATCTCAATGAACAATGCCAAGTACTGAACGCTACAGAGAATGATACAGATCTCAATGTACACTGCCAAGTACTGAACACTACAGAGAATGATACTGATCTCAATAAACACTGCCAAGAACTGAAAGCTATAGAGAATGATACAGATCTCAATGAACACTGCCAAGTACTGAACGCTACAGAGAATGATACAGATCTCAATGAACACTGCCAAGTACTGAACAATATAAAGAATGATACAGATCTCAATGAACACTGCCAAGTACTGAACACTACAGAGAATGATACAGATCTCAATGAACACTGCCAAGAACTGAACGCTACAGAGAATGATACAGATCTCAATGAACACTGCCAAGTACTGAACACTACAGAGAATGATACAGATCTCAATGAACACTGCCAAGTACTGAACACTACAGAGAATGATACAGATCTCAATGAACACTGCCAAGTACTGAACGCTACATAGAATGATACAGATCTCAATGAACACTGCCAAGTACTCAACGCTATAAAGAATGATACAGATCTCAATAAACACTGCCAAGTACTGAACGCTACATAGAATGATACAGATCTCAATGAACACTGCCAAGAACTGAACGCTACAGAGAATGATACAGATCTCAATGAACACTGCCAAGTACTGAAACTTCAGAGAATGATACAGATCTCAATGAACACTGCCAAGAACTGAACGCTACAGAGAATGATACAGATCTCAATGAACACTGCCAAGAACTGAACGCTACAGAGAATGATACAGATCTCAATGAACACTGCCAAGTACTGAAACTTCAGAGAATGATACAGATCTCAATGAACACTGCCAAGTACTGAAACTTCAGAGAATGATACAGATCTCAATGAACACTGCCAAGTACTGAACACTACAGAGAATGATACAGATCTCAATGAACACTGCCAAGTACTGAAACTTCAGAGAATGATACAGATCTCAATGAACACTGCCAAGTACTGAAACTTCAGAGAATGATACAGATCTCAATGAACACTGCCAAGAACTGAACGCTACAGAGAATGATACAGATCTCAATGAACACTGCCAAGAACTGAACGCTACAGAGAATGATACAGATCTCAATGAACACTGCCAAGTACTGAAACTTCAGAGAATGATACAGATCTCAATGAACACTGCCAAGTACTGAAACTTCAGAGAATGATACAGATCTCAATGAACACTGCCAAGTACTGAACGCTACAGAGAATGATACAGATCTCAATGAACACTGCCAAGTACTGAAACTTCAGAGAATGATACAGATCTCAATGAACACTGCCAAGTACTGAACACTACAGAGAATGATACAGATCTCAATGAACACTGCCAAGTACTGAACAATATAAAGAATGATACAGATCTCAATGAACACTGCCAAGTACTGAACGCTACAGAGAATGATACAGATCTCAATGAACACTGCCAAGAACTGAACGCTACAGAGAATGATACAGATCTCAATGAACACTGCCAAGAACTGAACGCTACAGAGAATGATACAGATCTCAATGAACACTGCCAAGTACTGAAACTTCAGAGAATGATACAGATCTCAATGAACACTGCCAAGAACTGAACGCTACAGAGAATGATACAGATCTCAATGAACACTGCCAAGAACCGAACGCTATAAAGAATGATACAGATCTCAATGAACACTGCCAAGTACTGAACGCTACAGAGAATGATACAGATCTCAATGAACACTGCCAAGAACTGAACGCTACAGAGAATGATACAGATCTCAATGAACACTGCCAAGTACTGAAACTTCAGAGAATGATACAGATCTCAATGAACACTGCCAAGTACTGAACGCTACAGAGAATGATACAGATCTCAATGAACACTGCCAAGTACTGAACAATATAAAGAATGATACAGATCTCAATGAACACTGCCAAGTACTGAACGCTACAGAGAATGATACATATCTCAATGAACACTGCCAAGTACTGAACAATATAAAGAATGATACAGATCTCAATGAACACTGCCAAGTACTGAACGCTACAGAGAATGATACAGATCTCAATGAACACTGCCAAGTACTGAACGCTACAGAGAATGATACAGATCTCAATGAACACTGCCAAGAACTGAACGCTACAGAGAATGATACAGATCTCAATGAACACTGCCAAGTACTGAAACTTCAGAGAATGATACAGATCTCAATGAACACTGCCAAGTACTGAACGCTACAGAGAATGATACAGATCTCAATGAACACTGCCAAGTACTGAACACTACAGAGAATGATACAGATCTCAATGAACACTGCCAAGTACTGAACACTACAGAGAATGATACAGATCTCAATGAACACTGCCAAGTACTGAACAATATAAAGAATGATACAGATCTCAATGAACACTGCCAAGTACTGAACGCTACAGAGAATGATACAGATCTCAATGAACACTGCCAAGAACTGAACGCTACAGAGAATGATACAGATCTCAATGAACACTGCCAAGTACTGAACGCTACAGAGAATGATACAGATCTCAATGAACACTGCCAAGTACTGAAACTTCAGAGAATGATACAGATCTCAATGAACACTGCCAAGTACTGAACGCTACAGAGAATGATACAGATCTCAATGAATACTGCCAAGAACCGAACGCTATAAAGAATGATACAGATCTCAATGAACACTGCCAAGTACTGAACGCTACAGAGAATGATACAGATCTCAATGAACACTGCCAAGAACTGAACGCTACAGAGAATGATACAGATCTCAATGAACACTGCCAAGTACTGAACAATATAAAGAATGATACAGATCTCAATGAACACTGCCAAGTACTGAACACTACAGAGAATGATACAGATCTCAATGAACACTGCCAAGTACTGAACGCTACAGAGAATGATACAGATCTCAATGAACACTGCCAAGTACTGAACGCTATAGAGAATGATACAGATCTCAATGAATACTGCCAAGAACCGAACGCTATAAAGAATGATACAGATCTCAATGAACACTGCCAAGTACTGAACGCTACAGAGAATGATACAGATCTCAATGAACACTGTCAAGTACTGAACGCTACAGAGAATGATACAGATCTCAATGAACACTGCCAAGAACTGAACGCTACAGAGAATGATACAGATCTCAATGAACACTGCCAAGAACTGAACGCTACAGAGAATGATACAGATCTCAATGAACACTGCCAAGTACTGAACGCTACAGAGAATGATACAGATCTCAATGAACACTGCCAAGAACTGAACGCTACAGAGAATGATACATATCTCAATGAACACTGCCAAGAACTGAACGCTACAGAGAATGATACAGATCTCAATGAACACTGCCAAGTACTGAACGCTACAGAGAATGATACAGATCTCAATGAACACTGCCAAGAACTGAACGCTACAGAGAATGATACAGATCTCAATGAACACTGCCAAGTACTGAACGCTACAGAGAATGATACTGATCTCAATAAACACTGCCAAGAACTGAAAGCTATAGAGAATGATACAGATCTCAATGAACACTGCCAAGTACTGAACGCTACAGAGAATGATACAGATCTCAATGAACACTGCCAAGTACTGAAACTTCAGAGAATGATACAGATCTCAATGAACACTGCCAAGTACTGAACAATATAAAGAATGATACAGATCTCAATGAACACTGCCAAGTACTGAACACTACAGAGAATGATACAGATCTCAATGAACACTGCCAAGAACCGAACGCTATAAAGAATGATACAGATCTCAATGAACACTGCCAAGTACTGAACGCTACAGAGAATGATACAGATCTCAATGAACACTGCCAAGTACTGAACGCTACAGAGAATGATACATATCTCAATGAACAATGCCAAGTACTGAACGCTACAGAGAATGATACAGATCTCAATGTACACTGCCAAGTACTGAACACTACAGAGAATGATACTGATCTCAATAAACACTGCCAAGAACTGAAAGCTATAGAGAATGATACAGATCTCAATGAACACTGCCAAGTACTGAACGCTACAGAGAATGATACAGATCTCAATGAACACTGCCAAGTACTGAACGCTACAGAGAATGATACAGATCTCAATGAACACTGCCAAGTACTGAACGCTACAGAGAATGATACAGATCTCAATGAACACTGCCAAGTACTGAACGCTACAGAGAATGATACAGATCTCAATGAACACTGCCAAGAACTGAACGCTACAGAGAATGATACAGATCTCAATGAACACTGCCAAGTACTGAAACTTCAGAGAATGATACAGATCTCAATGAACACTGCCAAGTACTGAAACTTCAGAGAATGATACAGATCTCAATGAACACTGCCAAGTACTGAACGCTACAGAGAATGATACAGATCTCAATGAACACTGCCAAGTACTGAAACTTCAGAGAATGATACAGATCTCAATGAACACTGCCAAGTACTGAACACTACAGAGAATGATACAGATCTCAATGAACACTGCCAAGTACTGAACAATATAAAGAATGATACAGATCTCAATGAACACTGCCAAGTACTGAACGCTACAGAGAATGATACAGATCTCAATGAACACTGCCAAGAACTGAACGCTACAGAGAATGATACAGATCTCAATGAACACTGCCAAGAACTGAACGCTACAGAGAATGATACAGATCTCAATGAACACTGCCAAGTACTGAAACTTCAGAGAATGATACAGATCTCAATGAACACTGCCAAGTACTGAACGCTACAGAGAATGATACAGATCTCAATGAATACTGCCAAGAACCGAACGCTATAAAGAATGATACAGATCTCAATGAACACTGCCAAGTACTGAACGCTACAGAGAATGATACAGATCTCAATGAACACTGCCAAGAACTGAACGCTACAGAGAATGATACAGATCTCAATGAACACTGCCAAGTACTGAAACTTCAGAGAATGATACAGATCTCAATGAACACTGCCAAGTACTGAACGCTACAGAGAATGATACAGATCTCAATGAACACTGCCAAGTACTGAACAATATAAAGAATGATACAGATCTCAATGAACACTGCCAAGTACTGAACGCTACAGAGAATGATACATATCTCAATGAACACTGCCAAGTACTGAACAATATAAAGAATGATACAGATCTCAATGAACACTGCCAAGTACTGAACGCTACAGAGAATGATACAGATCTCAATGAACACTGCCAAGAACTGAACGCTACAGAGAATGATACAGATCTCAATGAACACTGCCAAGAACTGAACGCTACAGAGAATGATACAGATCTCAATGAACACTGCCAAGTACTGAAACTTCAGAGAATGATACAGATCTCAATGAACACTGCCAAGTACTGAACGCTACATAGAATGATACAGATCTCAATGAACACTGCCAAGTACTGAACACTACAGAGAATGATACAGATCTCAATGAACACTGCCAAGTACTGAACACTACAGAGAATGATACAGATCTCAATGAACACTGCCAAGTACTGAACAATATAAAGAATGATACAGATCTCAATGAACACTGCCAAGTACTGAACGCTACAGAGAATGATACAGATCTCAATGAACACTGCCAAGTACTGAACGCTACAGAGAATGATACAGATCTCAATGAACACTGCCAAGTACTGAACGCTACAGAGAATGATACAGATCTCAATGAACACTGCCAAGTACTGAAACTTCAGAGAATGATACAGATCTCAATGAACACTGCCAAGTACTGAACGCTACAGAGAATGATACAGATCTCAATGAATACTGCCAAGAACCGAACGCTATAAAGAATGATACAGATCTCAATGAACACTGCCAAGTACTGAACGCTACAGAGAATGATACAGATCTCAATGAACACTGCCAAGAACTGAACGCTACAGAGAATGATACAGATCTCAATGAACACTGCCAAGTACTGAACAATATAAAGAATGATACAGATCTCAATGAACACTGCCAAGTACTGAACACTACAGAGAATGATACAGATCTCAATGAACACTGCCAAGTACTGAACACTACAGAGAATGATACAGATCTCAATGAACACTGCCAAGTACTGAACGCTACAGAGAATGATACAGATCTCAATGAATACTGCCAAGAACCGAACGCTATAAAGAATGATACAGATCTCAATGAACACTGCCAAGTACTGAACGCTACAGAGAATGATACAGATCTCAATGAACACTGTCAAGTACTGAACGCTACAGAGAATGATACAGATCTCAATGAACACTGCCAAGAACTGAACGCTACAGAGAATGATACAGATCTCAATGAACACTGCCAAGAACTGAACGCTACAGAGAATGATACAGATCTCAATGAACACTGCCAAGTACTGAACGCTACAGAGAATGATACAGATCTCAATGAACACTGCCAAGAACTGAACGCTACAGAGAATGATACATATCTCAATGAACACTGCCAAGAACTGAACGCTACAGAGAATGATACAGATCTCAATGAACACTGCCAAGTACTGAACGCTACAGAGAATGATACAGATCTCAATGAACACTGCCAAGAACTGAACGCTACAGAGAATGATACAGATCTCAATGAACACTGCCAAGTACTGAACGCTACAGAGAATGATACTGATCTCAATAAACACTGCCAAGAACTGAAAGCTATAGAGAATGATACAGATCTCAATGAACACTGCCAAGTACTGAACGCTACAGAGAATGATACAGATCTCAATGAACACTGCCAAGTACTGAAACTTCAGAGAATGATACAGATCTCAATGAACACTGCCAAGTACTGAACAATATAAAGAATGATACAGATCTCAATGAACACTGCCAAGTACTGAACACTACAGAGAATGATACAGATCTCAATGAACACTGCCAAGAACCGAACGCTATAAAGAATGATACAGATCTCAATGAACACTGCCAAGTACTGAACGCTACAGAGAATGATACAGATCTCAATGAACACTGCCAAGTACTGAACGCTACAGAGAATGATACATATCTCAATGAACAATGCCAAGTACTGAACGCTACAGAGAATGATACAGATCTCAATGTACACTGCCAAGTACTGAACACTACAGAGAATGATACTGATCTCAATAAACACTGCCAAGAACTGAAAGCTATAGAGAATGATACAGATCTCAATGAACACTGCCAAGTACTGAACGCTACAGAGAATGATACAGATCTCAATGAACACTGCCAAGTACTGAACGCTACAGAGAATGATACAGATCTCAATGAACACTGCCAAGTACTGAACGCTACAGAGAATGATACAGATCTCAATGAACACTGCCAAGTACTGAACGCTACAGAGAATGATACAGATCTCAATGAACACTGCCAAGAACTGAACGCTACAGAGAATGATACAGATCTCAATGAACACTGCCAAGTACTGAAACTTCAGAGAATGATACAGATCTCAATGAACACTGCCAAGAACTGAACGCTACAGAGAATGATACAGATCTCAATGAACACTGCCAAGTACTGAACAATATAAAGAATGATACAGATCTCAATGAACACTGCCAAGTACTGAACACTACAGAGAATGATACAGATCTCAATGAACACTGCCAAGAACTGAACGCTACAGAGAATGATACAGATCTCAATGAACACTGCCAAGTACTGAACACTACAGAGAATGATACAGATCTCAATGAACACTGCCAAGTACTGAACACTACAGAGAATGATACAGATCTCAATGAACACTGCCAAGTACTGAACGCTACATAGAATGATACAGATCTCAATGAACACTGCCAAGTACTCAACGCTATAAAGAATGATACAGATCTCAATAAACACTGCCAAGTACTGAACGCTACATAGAATGATACAGATCTCAATGAACACTGCCAAGAACTGAACGCTACAGAGAATGATACAGATCTCAATGAACACTGCCAAGTACTGAAACTTCAGAGAATGATACAGATCTCAATGAACACTGCCAAGAACTGAACGCTACAGAGAATGATACAGATCTCAATGAACACTGCCAAGAACTGAACGCTACAGAGAATGATACAGATCTCAATGAACACTGCCAAGTACTGAAACTTCAGAGAATGATACAGATCTCAATGAACACTGCCAAGTACTGAAACTTCAGAGAATGATACAGATCTCAATGAACACTGCCAAGTACTGAACACTACAGAGAATGATACAGATCTCAATGACCACTGCCAAGTACTGAAACTTCAGAGAATGATACAGATCTCAATGAACACTGCCAAGTACTGAAACTTCAGAGAATGATACAGATCTCAATGAACACTGCCAAGAACTGAACGCTACAGAGAATGATACAGATCTCAATGAACACTGCCAAGAACTGAACGCTACAGAGAATGATACAGATCTCAATGAACACTGCCAAGTACTGAAACTTCAGAGAATGATACAGATCTCAATGAACACTGCCAAGTACTGAAACTTCAGAGAATGATACAGATCTCAATGAACACTGCCAAGTACTGAACGCTACAGAGAATGATACAGATCTCAATGAACACTGCCAAGTACTGAAACTTCAGAGAATGATACAGATCTCAATGAACACTGCCAAGTACTGAACACTACAGAGAATGATACAGATCTCAATGAACACTGCCAAGTACTGAACAATATAAAGAATGATACAGATCTCAATGAACACTGCCAAGTACTGAACGCTACAGAGAATGATACAGATCTCAATGAACACTGCCAAGAACTGAACGCTACAGAGAATGATACAGATCTCAATGAACACTGCCAAGAACTGAACGCTACAGAGAATGATGCAGATCTCAATGAACACTGCCAAGTACTGAAACTTCAGAGAATGATACAGATCTCAATGAACACTGCCAAGTACTGAACGCTACAGAGAATGATACAGATCTCAATGAATACTGCCAAGAACCGAACGCTATAAAGAATGATACAGATCTCAATGAACACTGCCAAGTACTGAACGCTACAGAGAATGATACAGATCTCAATGAACACTGCCAAGAACTGAACGCTACAGAGAATGATACAGATCTCAATGAACACTGCCAAGTACTGAAACTTCAGAGAATGATACAGATCTCAATGAACACTGCCAAGTACTGAACGCTACAGAGAATGATACA
This sequence comes from Gibbula magus, assembly GCA_936450465.1. Lineage (NCBI taxonomy): Eukaryota > Metazoa > Mollusca > Gastropoda > Trochida > Trochidae > Gibbula > Gibbula magus. Next base: position 2,569,456 of record OW388292.1, on the reverse strand, counting down.
GATCTCAATGAACACTGCCAAGTACTGAACAATATAAAGAATGATACAGATCTCAATGAACACTGCCAAGTACTGAACGCTACAGAGAATGATACATATCTCAATGAACACTGCCAAGTACTGAACAATATAAAGAATGATACAGATCTCAATGAACACTGCCAAGTACTGAACGCTACAGAGAATGATACAGATCTCAATGAACACTGCCAAGAACTGAACGCTACAGAGAATGATACAGATCTCAATGAACACTGCCAAGAACTGAACGCTACAGAGAATGATACAGATCTCAATGAACACTGCCAAGTACTGAAACTTCAGAGAATGATACAGATCTCAATGAACACTGCCAAGTACTGAACGCTACATAGAATGATACAGATCTCAATGAACACTGCCAAGTACTGAACACTACAGAGAATGATACAGATCTCAATGAACACTGCCAAGTACTGAACACTACAGAGAATGATACAGATCTCAATGAACACTGCCAAGTACTGAACAATATAAAGAATGATACAGATCTCAATGAACACTGCCAAGTACTGAACGCTACAGAGAATGATACAGATCTCAATGAACACTGCCAAGAACTGAACGCTACAGAGAATGATACAGATCTCAATGAACACTGCCAAGAACTGAACGCTACAGAGAATGATACAGATCTCAATGAACACTGCCAAGTACTGAAACTTCAGAGAATGATACAGATCTCAATGAACACTGCCAAGTACTGAACGCTACAGAGAATGATACAGATCTCAATGAATACTGCCAAGAACCGAACGCTATAAAGAATGATACAGATCTCAATGAACACTGCCAAGTACTGAACGCTACAGAGAATGATACAGATCTCAATGAACACTGCCAAGAACTGAACGCTACAGAGAATGATACAGATCTCAATGAACACTGCCAAGTACTGAACGCTACAGAGAATGATACAGATCTCAATGAACACTGCCAAGTACTGAACAATATAAAGAATGATACAGATCTCAATGAACACTGCCAAGTACTGAACACTACAGAGAATGATACAGATCTCAATGAACACTGCCAAGTACTGAACACTACAGAGAATGATACAGATCTCAATGAACACTGCCAAGTACTGAACGCTATAGAGAATGATACAGATCTCAATGAATACTGCCAAGAACCGAACGCTATAAAGAATGATACAGATCTCAATGAACACTGCCAAGTACTGAACGCTACAGAGAATGATACAGATCTCAATGAACACTGCCAAGTACTGAACGCTACAGAGAATGATACAGATCTCAATGAACACTGCCAAGAACTGAACGCTACAGAGAATGATACAGATCTCAATGAACACTGCCAAGAACTGAACGCTACAGAGAATGATACAGATCTCAATGAACACTGCCAAGTACTGAACGCTACAGAGAATGATACAGATCTCAATGAACACTGCCAAGAACTGAACGCTACAGAGAATGATACATATCTCAATGAACACTGCCAAGAACTGAACGCTACAGAGAATGATACAGATCTCAATGAACACTGCCAAGTACTGAACGCTACAGAGAATGATATAGATCTCAATGAACACTGCCAAGAAGTGAACGCTACAGAGAATGATACAGATCTCAATGAACACTGCCAAGTACTGAACGCTACAGAGAATGATACTGATCTCAATAAACACTGCCAAGAACTGAAAGCTTTAGAGAATGATACAGATCTCAATGAACACTGCCAAGTACTGAACGCTACAGAGAATGATACAGATCTCAATGAACACTGCCAAGTACTGAAACTTCAGAGAATGATACAGATCTCAATGAACACTGCCAAGTACTGAACAATATAAAGAATGATACAGATCTCAATGAACACTGCCAAGTACTGAACACTACAGAGAATGATACAGATCTCAATGAACACTGCCAAGAACCGAACGCTATAAAGAATGATACAGATCTCAATGAACACTGCCAAGTACTGAACGCTACAGAGAATGATACAGATCTCAATGAACACTGCCAAGTACTGAACGCTACAGAGAATGATACATATCTCAATGAACACTGCCAAGAACTGAACGCTACAGAGAATGATACAGATCTCAATGAACACTGCCAAGTACTGAACGCTACAGAGAATGATACAGATCTCAATGAAGACTGCCAAGTACTGAACGCTACAGAGAATGATACATATCTCAATGTACACTGCCAAGAACTGAACGCTACAGAGAATGATACAGATCTCAATGAACACTGCCAAGTAATAAACGCTATAAAGAATGATACAGATCTCAATGAACACTACCGAGTACTGAACGCTACAGAGAATGATACAGATCTCAATGTACACTGCCAAGAACTGAACGCTACAGAGAATGATACAGATCTCAATGAACACTGCCAAGTAATAAACGCTATAAAGAATGATACAGATCTCAATGAACACTGCCATGTGCTGAACGCTACAGAGAATGATACAGATCTCAATGAACACTGCCAAGAACTGAACGCTACAGAGAATGATACATATCTCAATGAACACTGCCAAGAACTAAACGCTACAGAGAATGATACATATCTCAATGTACACTCCCAAGTACTGAACGCTACAGAGAATGATACAGATCTCAATGAACACTGCCAAGTAATGAACACTACAGAGAATGATACATATCTCAATGAACACTACCGAGTACTGAACGCTACAGAGAATGATACAGATCTCAATGAACACTGCCAAGAACTGAACGCTACAGAGAATGATACATATCTCAATGAACACTGCCAAGAACTAAACGCTACAGAGAATGATACATATCTCAATGTACACTCCCAAGTACTGAACGTTACAGAGAATGATACAGATCTCAATGAACACTGCCAAGTAATGAACGCTACAGAGAATGATACAGATCTCAATGAACACTACCGAGTACTGAACACTACAGAGAATGATACAGATCTCAATGAACACTACCGAGTACTGAACACTACAGAGAATGATACAGATCTCAATGAACACTACCAAGTACTGAACAATATAAAGAATGATACATATCTCAATAAACACTGCCAAGAACTGAACGCTACAGAGAATGATACAGATCTCAATGAACACTGCCAAGTAATGAACGCTACAGAGAATGATACAGATCTCAATGAACACTGCCAAGTACTGAACGCTACAGAGAATGATACAGATCTCAATGAACACTGCCAAGTACTGAACACTACAGAGAATGATACAGATCTCAATGAACACTGCCAAGTAATGAATACTACAGAGAATGATACAGATCTCAATGAACACTACCGAGTACTGAACACTACAGAGAATGATACATATCTCAATGAACACTGCCAAGTAATGAACGCTACAGAGAATGATACAGATCTCAATGAACACTGCCAAGTACTGAACGCTACAGAGAATGATACAGATCTCAATGAACACTGCCAAGTACTGAACGCTACAGAGAATGATACAGATCTCAATGAACACTGCCAAGTACTGAACACTACATAGAATGATACAGATCTCAATGAACACTGCCAAGAACTGAACACTACAGAGAATGATACAGATCTCAATGAACACTGCCAAGAACCGAACGCTATAAAGAATGATACAGATCTCAATGAACACTGCCAAGTACTGAACGCTACAGAGAATGATACAGATCTCAATGAACACTGCCAAGAACTGAACGCTACAGAGAATGATACAGATCTCAATGAACACTGCCAAGAACTGAACGCTACAGAGAATGATACAGATCTCAATGAATACTGCCAAGTAATGAACAATATAGATAATGATACAGATCTCAATGAACACTGCCAAGTACTGAACGCTACAGAGAATGATACAGATCTCAATGAACACTGCCAAGTACTGAACGCTACAGAGAATGATACATATCTCAATGAACACTGCCAAGAACTGAACGCTACAGAGAATGATACAGATCTCAATGAACACTGCCAAGTACTGAACGCTACAGAGAATGATACAGATCTCAATGAACACTGCCAAGAACTGAACGCTACAGAGAATGATACAGATCTCAATGAACACTGCCAAGAACTGAACGCTACAGAGAATGATACAGATCTCAATGAACACTACCAAGTACTGAACAATATAAAGAATGATACAGATCTCAATGAACACTACCAAGTACTGAACGCTACAGAGAATGATACAGATCTCAATGAACACTGCCAAGTACTGAACGCTACAGAGAATGATACAGATCTCAATGAACACTACCAAGTACTGAACAATATAAAGAATGATACAGATCTCAATGAACACTACCAAGTACTGAACGCTACAGAGAATGATACAGATCTCAATGAACACTGCCAAGTACTGAACGCTACAGAGAATGATACAGATCTCAATGAACACTGCCAAGAACTGAACGCTACAGAGAATGATACAGATCTCAATGAACACTACCAAGTACTGAACGCTACAGAGAATGATACAGATCTCAATGAACACTACCAAGTACTGAACGCTACAGAGAATGATACAGATCTCAATGAACACTGCCAAGAACTGAACGCTACAGAGAATGATACAGATCTCAATGAACACTGCCAAGTACTGAACGCTACAGAGAATGATACAGATCTCAATGAACACTACCAAGTACTGAACAATATAAAGAATGATACAGATCTCAATGAACACTGCCAAGTACTGAACGCTACATAGAATGATACAGATCTCAATGAACACTGCCAATAACTGAACGCTACAGAGAATGATACAGATCTCAATGAACACTGCCAAGTAATGAACACTACAGAGAATGATACATATCTCAATGAACACTGCCAAGTAATGAACGCTACAGAGAATGATACAGATCTCAATGAACACTGCCAAGTACTGAACGCTACAGAGAATGATACAGATCTCAATGAACACTGCCAAGTACTGAACGCTACAGAGAATGATACAGATCTCAATGAACACTGCCAAGTACTGAACACTACATAGAATGATACAGATCTCAATGAACACTGCCAAGTACTGAACACTACAGAGAATGATACAGATCTCAATGAACACTGCCAAGTACTGAACAATATAAAGAATGATACAGATCTCAATGAACACTGCCAAGTACTGAACGCTACAGAGAATGATACATATCTCAATGAACACTGCCAAGAACTGAACGCTACAGAGAATGATACAGATCTCAATGAACACTGCCAAGAACTGAACGCTACAGAGAATGATACAGATCTCAATGAACACTACCAAGTACTGAACAATATAAAGAATGATACATATCTCAATAAACACTGCCAAGTACTGAACGCTACATAGAATGATACAGATCTCAATGAACACTGCCAAGAACTGAACGCTACAGAGAATGATACAGATCTCAATGAACACTGCCTAGTAATGAACACTACAGAGAATGATACATATCTCAATGAACACTGCCAAGTAATGAACGCTACAGAGAATGATACAGATCTCAATGAACACTGCCAAGTACTGAACGCTACAGAGAATGATACAGATCTCAATGAACACTGCCAAGTACTGAACGCTACAGAGAATGATACAGATCTCAATGAACACTGCCAAGTACTGAACACTACATAGAATGATACAGATCTCAATGAACACTGCCAAGTACTGAACACTACAGAGAATGATACAGATCTCAATGAACACTGCCAAGTACTGAACAATATAAAGAATGATACAGATCTCAATGAACACTGCCAAGTACTGAACGCTACAGAGAATGATACAGATCTCAATGAACACTGCCAAGAACTGAACGCTACAGAGAATGATACAGATCTCAATGAACACTGCCAAGTACTGAACGCTACAGAGAATGATACATATCTCAATGAACACTGCCAAGTACTGAACACTACAGAGAATGATACAGATCTCAATGAACACTGCCAAGAACCGAACGCTATAAAGAATGATACAGATCTCAATGAACACTGCCAAGTACTGAACGCTACAGAGAATGATACAGATCTCAATGAACACTGCCAAGAACTGAACGCTACAGAGAATGATACAGATCTCAATGAACACTGCCAAGAACTGAACGCTACAGAGAATGATACAGATCTCAATGAATACTGCCAAGTAATGAACAATATAGATAATGATACAGATCTCAATGAACACTGCCAAGTACTGAACGCTACAGAGAATGATACAGATCTCAATGAACACTGCCAAGTACTGAACGCTACAGAGAATGATACATATCTCAATGAACACTGCCAAGAACTGAACGCTACAGAGAATGATACAGATCTCAATGAACACTGCCAAGTACTGAACGCTACAGAGAATGATACAGATCTCAATGAACACTGCCAAGAACTGAACGCTACAGAGAATGATACAGATCTCAATGAACACTGCCAAGAACTGAACGCTACAGAGAATGATACAGATCTCAATGAACACTGCCAAGAACTGAACGCTACAGAGAATGATACAGATCTCAATGAACACTGCCAAGTACTGAACGCTACAGAGAATGATACAGATCTCAATGAACACTGCCAAGTACTGAACGCTACAGAGAATGATACAGATCTCAATGAACACTGCCAAGTACTGAACAATATAAAGAATGATACAGATCTCAATGAACACTGCCAAGAACTGAACGCTACAGAGAATGATACAGATCTCAATGAACTCTGCCAAGTACTGAACACTACAGAGAATGATACAGATCTCAATGAACACTGCCAAGAACCGAACGCTATAAAGAATGATACAGACCTCAATGAACACTGCCAAGTACTGAACGCTACAGAGAATGATACAGATCTCAATGAACACTGCCAAGAACCGAACGCTATAAAGAATGATACAGATCTCAATGAACACTGCCAAGAACTGAACGCTACAGAGAATGATACAGATCTCAATGAACACTGCCAAGTACTGAACACTACAGAGAATGATACAGATCTCAATGAACACTGCCAAGAACCGAACGCTATAAAGAATGATACAGACCTCAATGAACACTGCCAAGTACTGAACGCTACAGAGAATGATACAGATCTCAATGAACACTGCCAAGAACCGAACGCTATAAAGAATGATACAGACCTCAATGAACACTGCCAAGTACTGAACGCTACAGAGAATGATACAGATCTCAATGAACACTGCCAAGTAATGAACGCTACAGAGAATGATACAGATCTCAATGAACACTGCCAAGTACTGAACAATATAAAGAATGATACAGATCTCAATGAACACTGCCAAGTACTGAACGCTACAGAGAATGATACAGATCTCAATGAACACTGCCAAGAACCGAACGCTATAAAGAATGATACAGATCTCAATGAACACTGCCAAGAACTGAACGCTACAGAGAATGATACAGATCTCAATGAACACTGCCAAGTACTGAACGCTACAGAGAATGATACAGATCTCAATGAACACTGCCAAGTACTGAACGCTACAGAGAATGATACATATCTCAATGTACACTGCCAAGTACTGAACACTACAGAGAATGATACAGATCTCAATGAACACTGCCAAGTACTGAACGCTACAGAGAATGATACAGATCTCAATGAACACTGCCAAGTACTGAACGCTACAGAGAATGATACAGATCTCAATGAACACTGCCAAGTACTGAACGCTACAGAGAATGATACAGATCTCAATGAACACTGCCAAGTACTGAACAATATAAAGAATGATACAGATCTCAATGAACACTGCCAAGTACTGAACGCTACAGAGAATGATACAGATCTCAATGAACACTGCCAAGAACCGAACGCTATAAAGAATGATACAGACCTCAATGAACACTGCCAAGTACTGAACGCTACAGAGAATGATACAGATCTCAATGAACACTGCCAAGAACCGAACGCTATAAAGAATGATACAGACCTCAATGAACACTGCCAAGTACTGAACGCTACAGAGAATGATACAGATCTCAATGAACACTGCCAAGTAATGAACGCTACAGAGAATGATACAGATCTCAATGAACACTGCCAAGTACTGAACAATATAAAGAATGATACAGATCTCAATGAACACTGCCAAGTACTGAACGCTACAGAGAATGATACAGATCTCAATGAACACTGCCAAGAACCGAACGCTATAAAGAATGATACAGATCTCAATGAACACTGCCAAGAACTGAACGCTACAGAGAATGATACAGATCTCAATGAACACTGCCAAGTACTGAACGCTACAGAGAATGATACAGATCTCAATGAACACTGCCAAGTACTGAACGCTACAGAGAATGATACATATCTCAATGTACACTGCCAAGTACTGAACACTACAGAGAATGATACAGATCTCAATGAACACTGCCAAGTACTGAACGCTACAGAGAATGATACAGATCTCAATGAACACTGCCAAGTACTGAACGCTACAGAGAATGATACAGATCTCAATGAACACTGCCAAGTACTGAACGCTACAGAGAATGATACAGATCTCAATGAACACTGCCAAGTACTGAACGCTACAGAGAATGATACAGATCTCAATGAACACTGCCAAGTACTGAACAATATAAAGAATGATACAGATCTCAATGAACACTGCCAAGTACTGAACACTACAGAGAATGATACAGATCTCAATGAACACTGCCAAGAACCGAACGCTATAAAGAATGATACAGACCTCAATGAACACTGCCAAGTACTGAACGCTACAGAGAATGATACAGATCTCAATGAACACTGCCAAGAACCGAACGCTATAAAGAATGATACAGACCTCAATGAACACTGCCAAGTACTGAACGCTACAGAGAATGATACAGATCTCAATGAACACTGCCAAGTAATGAACGCTACAGAGAATGATACAGATCTCAATGAACACTGCCAAGTACTGAACAATATAAAGAATGATACAGATCTCAATGAACACTGCCAAGTACTGAACGCTACAGAGAATGATACAGATCTCAATGAACACTGCCAAGAACCGAACGCTATAAAGAATGATACAGATCTCAATGAACACTGCCAAGAACTGAACGCTACAGAGAATGATACAGATCTCAATGAACACTGCCAAGTACTGAACGCTACAGAGAATGATACAGATCTCAATGAACACTGCCAAGTACTGAACGCTACAGAGAATGATACATATCTCAATGTACACTGCCAAGTACTGAACACTACAGAGAATGATACAGATCTCAATGAACACTGCCAAGTACTGAACGCTACAGAGAATGATACAGATCTCAATGAACACTGCCAAGTACTGAACGCTACAGAGAATGATACAGATCTCAATGAACACTGCCAAGTACTGAACGCTACAGAGAATGATACAGATCTCAATGAACACTGCCAAGTACTGAACGCTACAGAGAATGATACAGATCTCAATGAACACTGCCAAGTACTGAACAATATAAAGAATGATACAGATCTCAATGAACACTGCCAAGTACTGAACACTACAGAGAATGATACAGATCTCAATGAACACTGCCAAGAACCGAACGCTATAAAGAATGATACAGATCTCAATGAACACTGCCAAGTACTGAACGCTACAGAGAATGATACATATCTCAATAAACACTGCCAAGTACTGAACGCTACATAGAATGATACAGATCTCAATGAACACTGCCAAGAACTGAACGCTACAGAGAATGATACAGATCTCAATGAACACTGCCAAGTACTGAACGCTACAGAGAATGATACAGATCTCAATGAACACTGCCAAGTACTGAACGCTACAGAGAATGATACAGATCTCAATGAACACTGCCAAGTACTGAACGCTACAGAGAATGATACATATCTCAATGAACACTGCCAAGCACTGAACGCTACAGAGAATGATACAGATCTCAATGAACACTGCCAAGTACTGAACGCTACAGAGAATGATACAGATCTCAATGAACACTGCCAAGTACTGAACGCTTCAGAGAATGATACAGATCTCAATGAACACTACCGAGTACTGAACACTACAGTGAATGATACAGATCTCAATGAACACTACCGAGTACTGAATGCTACAGGGAATGATACAGATCTCAATGAACACTACCGAGTACTGAACACTACAGAGAATGATACATATCTCAATGAACACTGCCAAGTACTGAACGCTACAGAGAATGATACATATCTCAATGAACACTGCCAAGCACTGAACGCTACAGAGAATGATACAGATCTCAATGAACACTGCCAAGTACTAAACGCTACAGAGAATGATACAGATCTCAATGTACACTCCCAAGTACTGAACGCTACAGAGAATGATACAGATCTCAAGGAACACTGCCAAGTACTGAACGCTACAGAGAATGATACAGATCTCAAGGAACACTGCCAAGTACTGAACGCTACAGAGAATGATACAGATCTCAATGAACACTACCGAGTACTGAACGCTACAGAGAATGATACAGATCTCAATGAACACTGCCAAGAACGGAACGCTACAGAGAATGATACAGATCTCAATGAACACTGCCAAGTACTGAACGCTACAGAGAATGATACAGATATCAATGAACACTGCCAAGTACTGAACACTACAGAGAATGATACATATCTCAATGAACAATGCCAAGTACTGAACGCTACAGAGAATGATACAGATCTCAATGAACACTGCCAAGTACTGAACGCTATAAAGAATGATACATATCTCAATGAACACTGCCAGGTACTGAACACTACAGAGAATGATACATATCTCAATGAACACTGCCAAGTACTGAACGCTACAGAGAATGATACATATCTCAATGAACACTGCCAAGTACTGAACGCTACAGAGAATGATACAGATTGCTAGTGAGACTGTATTTGATTTGTTCTTTGTGAAGAATAAGAATTTATTTTGATGAAGCTATAAATAGAACTGATTCAACCTCTACACACATGCTCCATACAGCAGTTAGGAATCAGACTAACTGTGGGTTTACTGCACAGCAGTGTTATCACCATCAGGTGAGTGAGTTCGGGGTAGGGTTCACAGGGTTCACTGGGTTCACAGGGTTCACAGGGTTCACAGGGAGCCGAGAGGTTCTGTATGTACAAGCCCCCAAATACTCCGCCTAAGCTGCTTTATGTCAACTGTAATATTTCTAAGTATACAAATCAAACAAAACCAGGACAAAATCAGCTTGCCTACTCCAATTCTCCTCCGTGGACTAGACCCATCCCTCCTCACTCCACTAGAACCATCTCTCTTCACTCCACTAGACCCATCTCTCTTCACTCCACTAGACCCATCCCTCTTAACTCCACTAGACCCATCTCTCCTCACTGGACTAGACCCATCCCTCCTCACTCCTCTAGACCCATCTCTCTTCACTCCACTAGACCCATCTCTCTTCACTCCACTAGACCCATCTCTCTTCACTCCACTAGACCCATCTCTCCTCACTGGACTAGACCCATCCCTCCTGACTCCTCTAGACCCATCTCTCTTCACTCCACTATACCCATCTCTCTTCACTCCACTAGACCCGTCCCTCCTCACTCCTCTAGACCCATCTCTCTTCACTCCACTAGACCCATCTCTCTTCACTCCACTAGTCCCATCTCTCTTCACTCCACTAGACCCATCCCTCCTCACTCCTCTAGACCCATCTCTCTTCACTCCACTATACCCATCTCTCTTCACTCCACTAGACCCGTCTCTCTTCACTCCACTAGACCCATCTCTCTTCACTCCAATAGACCCATCTCTCTTCACCCACCTAGACCCGTCTCTCCTCACTGGACTAGACCCATCCCTCCTCACTCCTCTAGACCCATCTCTCTCCACTCCACTAGACCATCTCTCTTCACTCCACTAGACCCATCCCTCCTCACTCCTCTAGACCCATCTCTCTTCACTCCACTAGACCCATCTCTCTTCACTCCACTAGACCCGTCTCTCTTCACTCCACTAGACCCATCTCTCTTCACCCCACTAGACCCATCTCTCCTCACTGGACTAGACCCATCTCTCTTCACTCCACTAGACCCATCCCTCTTCACTCCACTAGACCCATCTCTCTTCACTCCACTAGACCCATCTCTCTTCACTCCACTAGACCCATCTCTCCTCACTGGACTAGACCCATCCCTCCTCACTCCTCTAGACCCATCTCTCTTCACTCCACTAGACCCATCTCTCTCCACTCCACTAGACCCGTCCCTCCTCACTCCTCTAGACCCATCTCTCTTCACTCGACTAGACCCATCTCTCTTCACTCCACTAGACCCGTCTCTCTTCACTCCAATAGACCCATCTCTCCTCACTCCACTAGACCCATCTCTCTTCACTCCACTAGACCCATCTCTCTTCACTCCACTAGACCCATCCCTCTTCACTCCACTAGACCCATCTCTCTTCACTCCACTAGACCCATCTCTCTTCACTCCACTAGACCCATCTCTCCTCACTGGACTAGACCCATCCCTCCTGACTCCTCTAGACCCATCTCTCTTCACTCCACTAGACCCATCTCTCTCCACTCCACTAGACCCCTCCCTCCTCACTCCTCTAGACCCATCTCTCTTCACTCGACTAGACCCATCTCTCTTCACTCCACTAGACCCGTCTCTCTTCACTCCAATAGACCCATCTCTCCTCACTCCACTAGACCCACCCAATCCCATGTTATTACAGAAAGGAGCCTGTTATAGGTTCGATCTAATGTTAATAATAATAATAATAATACTTTATTGCCCGACAAAGGAATTCTGTTTACAACAGTGAGACATCAGCATGGTTAAGACAATCAGGGAATACACATTCAAACAACATTAAAAGCACTCATACATCTCAATTTAGAACATAACACACACAACAAAACAAGATGAAAATAGTACTACTCGGTGCTTACAAGCCAGAGAAAATAAAAAATATATTAACTGTGTATATTTTAAAAAGGGGCCTTTCGCCGTATAAAGGTATAAAATATGTTCGAAACCTTTTTAATGTAAATTTCGGAACGAGGAATCTACGACCAGAAGGTAAAAGTCTAAAACAAGAGTGCAAGTCATGAAGAGGGTCAGATACAATTTTCCTGGCAGACAATAAAACACGATCTTCATACACGTAACAAAGGGGATTAAAATTTAAGCCGACAATTTTTGAACATGCAGTTTGTTTCTATTTTGGAGAGAAAGAACACCGTACCAACATTGAACAGAGAATAATAAAATGGATTGGATACAACAGTTGTAAAAAACATTCATAATAGTTTTGTCAATATTAAAATATCTGAGTCGTCTTAAAAAGTACATCCTTTGTTGGCACTTCTTATATATCTCCTCCGTGTTGACAGAAAGTAAGCTTATTGTCTATAATTCTTATATATCGCCTCCGTGTTGTGAGAGAAAGTAAGCTTATTGTCTATAATTCTTATATATCGCCTCCGTGTTGTGAGAGAAAGTAAGCTTATTGTCTATAATTCTTATATATCGCCTCCGTGTTTTGAGAGAAAGTAAGCTTATTGTCTATACTTCTTATATATCGCCTCCGTGTTTTGAGAGAAGGTAAGCTTATTGTCTATAATTCTTATATATCGCCTCCGTGTTTTGAGAGAAAGTAAGCTTATTGTCTATAATTCTTATATATCGCCTCCGTGTTTTGAGAGAAAGTAAGCTTATTGTCTATAATTCTTATATATCGCCTCCGTGTTTTGAGAGAAAGTAAGCTTATTGTCTATAATTCTTATTACGACAGAAAGGAGCCGGTTACAGTTTCGATCCAATGTTACGACAGAAAGGAGCCGGTTACAGGTTCGATCCAATGTTACGACAGAAAGGAGCCGGTTACAGGTTCGATCCAATGTTACGACAGAAAGGAGCCGGTTACAGGTTCGATCCAATGTTACGACAGAAAGGAGCCGGTTACAGGTTCGATCCAATGTTACGACAGAAAGGAGCCGGTTACAGGTTCGATCCAATGTTACGACAGAAAGGAGCCGGTTACAGGTTCGATCCAATGTTACTACAGAAAGGAGCCGGTTACAGGTTCGATCCAATGTTACAACAGAAAGGTAGCCGGTTACAGGTTCGATCCAATGTTACGACAGAAAGGAGCCGGTTACAGGTTCGATCCAATGTTACAACAGAAAGGTAGCCGGTTACAGGGGTGATCCCATGCTAAAACCGAGAGAAACCAGTAGGTTACAGTTTCGATCCCATGTTTCGACAGAATTATTAGATAAAATTTGTGAAATAGAAATCATTATTTTCGACACAGGAAGTGTTCATAGCCATACCCGAGATTCAGGATGAACACCTCTGCCCATGCATTACAGTAACCAATGTCACATGAAACTTGAATACCCAAATAAGACAAAGGACCCATGCAGTTTGTACCTATTCATGTTCAATAGTGAATAATTCAGACTCGCAAATAAATGTTGCTACTGAACTATTTTCGTCATTATTGTTATTATCAAGCTTTGATATCACAAACATTCATTGTCCTGGTATTATTATGAGGTAAGCCACCACTCCTTGGTTTTTTAATGACTTGCATCTAGCTGCTCTATTAATGAGCTTATCTATATTTTTTATAAGGAGGCAAGCCACAAATCCTTGATGTTTTAATGACTTACATATAGCTTCTCTATCAATAAGCTTATCTATATGCACAATGATGAATGTAAGGCTGGACATAAAGACACTCATACCTGCAGTCACAATGTCTCTTATACCTGTAGTCATTCAACACTGTCTGTATAATAGTGGTGTAACGATTCATCGATAGCATCGATGTATGCATCAATCCCACGATACGAGTGCATCGATACAAAACTCTTTCAGACAATATATCACGATATTTATATGACATGATACATTGATGTATCGGCACAAGAGCGAACATATCCCGATATTGTTCACGTATCATATCGAATGCATATTAATTGCATGTTAATTTGAGCAATTGCAATTAACATGTTCATTAGAAGGTTGCCCCCAGTGCAAGTAACTAGTCACTAGGCTAAATGTACGATGGAAAAGATCCTTATTGATAAAAATAAATGACCCATGTGAAATGAAACATCAATCAAGCTGACCTAATTCCATGTTTTGTCATGTGACTTGTCATGTGACTGGATGGTACATTATACTGTAAGGGTGTCAAGATTATTGCCTGGTGCATTATAGCTTTTAGTTGGGCTCCAAATAGTATTTCATCAAATAAAGGCAAATGTAGTCTATTTCTTAAATAAATGTCGGGATAACAAATAAATCCAACAAAAAGTATATGGTTTTGAAAGTTGTGACATTAACACACCCCTACATTGAAATGGATTGGCTGGTCACAATGGCTGGTCACACTGTCTCTTCTACCTACGGTCATTCAACACTGTATGTAAGGCTGGTCACAATGTCTCTTCATTCAACACTGTATGTAAGGCTGGTCACAATGTCTCTTCATTCAACACTGTAAGTACGGCTGGTCACAATGTCTCTTCATTCAACACTGTAAGTAAGGCTGGTCACAATGTCTCTTCATTCAAAACTGTATGTAAGGCTGGTCACAATGTCTCTTCATTCAACACTGTATGTAAGGCTGGTCACAATGTATTTTCTACCTACTGTCATTCAACACTGTATGTAAGGCTGGTCACAATGTATCTTCATTCAACACTGTAAGTAAGGCTGGTCACAATGTATCTTCATTCAACATTGTATGTAAGGCTGATCACAATGTCTCTTTATTCAACACTGTATGTAAGGCTGGTCACAATGTCTCTTCATTCAACACTGTAAGTAAGGCTGGTCACAATGTCTCTTCATTCAACACTGTATGTAAGGCTGGTCACAATGTCTTTTCTACCTACGGTCATTCAACACTGTATGTAAGGCGGGTCACAATGTCTCTTCATTCAACACTGTATGTAAGGCTGGTCACAATGTCTTTTCTACCTACTGTCATTCAACACTGTATGTAAGGCTGGTCACAATGTCTCTTCATTCAACACTGTATGTAAGGCTGGTCACAATGTCTCTTCATTCAACACTGTAAGTAAGGCTGGTCACAATGTCTCTTCATTCAACACTGTAAGTAAGGCTGGTCACAATGTCTCTTCATTCAAAACTGTATGTAAGGCTGGTCACAATGTATCTTCATTCAACATTGTATGTAAGGCTGATCACAATGTCTCTTTATTCAACACTGTATGTAAGGCTGGTCACAATGTCTCTTCATTCAACACTGTAAGTAAGGCTGGTCACAATGTCTCTTCATTCAACACTGTATGTAAGGCTGGTCACAATGTCTTTTCTACCTACGGTCATTCAACACTGTATGTAAGGCGGGTCACAATGTCTCTTCATTCAACACTGTATGTAAGGCTGGTCACAATGTCTTTTCTACCTACTGTCATTCAACACTGTATGTAAGGCTGGTCACAATGTCTCTTCATTCAACACTGTATGTAAGGCTGGTCACAATGTCTCTTCATTCAACACTGTAAGTAAGGCTGGTCACAATGTCTCTTCATTCAACACTGTAAGTAAGGCTGGTCACAATGTCTCTTCATTCAAAACTGTATGTAAGGCTGGTCACAATGTCTCTTCATTCAACACTGTATGTAAGGCTGGTCACAATGTATTTTCTACCTACTGTCATTCAACACTGTATGTAAGGCTGGTCACAATGTATCTTCATTCAACACTGTAAGTAAGGCTGGTCACAATGTATCTTCATTCAACATTGTATGTAAGGCTGATCACAATGTCTCTTCATTCAACATTGTATGTAAGGCTGGTCACAATGTCTCTTCATTCAACACTGTAAGTAAGGCTGGTCACAATGTCTCTTCATTCAACACTGTATGTAAGGCTGGTCACGATGTCTCTTCATTCAACACTGTATGTAAGGCTGGTCACAATGTCTCTTCATTCAACACTGTAAGTAAGGCTGGTCACACTGTCTCTTCATTCAACACTGTATGTAAGGCTGGTCACAATGTCTCTTCATTCAACATTGTATGTAAGGCTGGTCACAATGTCTCTTCATTCAACACTGTATGTAAGGCTGGTCACAATGTCTCTTCATTCAACACTGTAAGTAAGGCTGGTCCCACTGTCTCTTCATTCAACATTGTATGTAAGGCTGGTCACAATGTCTCTTCATTCAACACTGTAAGTAAGGCTGGTCACAATGTCTCTTCATTCAACACTGTAAGTAAGGCTGGTCACAATGTCTCTTCATTCAACACTGAATGTAAGGCTGGTCACGATGTCTCTTCATTCAACACTGTAAGTAAGGCTGGTCACAATGTCTCTTCATTCAACACTGAATGTAAGGCTGGTCACGATGTCTCTTCATTCAACACTGTATGTAAGGCTGGTCACACTGTCTCTTCTACCTACGGTCATTCAACACTGTAAGTAAGGCTGGTCACAATGTCTCTTCATTCAACACTGTAAGTAAGGCTGGTCACAATGTCTCTTCATTCAACATTGTATGTAAGGCTGGTCACAATGTCTCTTCATTCAACACTGTATGTAAGGCTGGTCACAATGTCTCTTCATTTAACACTGTATGTAAGGCTGGTCACAATGTCTCTTCATTCAACACTGTATGTAAGGCTGGTCACAATGTCTCTTCATTCAACACTGTATGTAAGGCTGGTCACGATGTCTCTTCATTCAATTCAATTCAATTCAATCGTTTATTGTTTCAAGGCCAGTTGACCCATAATACATTAGACATATACAAGAAAATATATACACATGCGTGTCAAAGGAATTCTCCTCGTACACGAAAAACATTGTATAGAAATTTTCCCAACATGAAGGTGTAGACATTTGAATTCATCAAACATTTTAGATCATTCATATTTTTGTTACTATTCATAAATAATGGTATGTCATCACGAAATATTTGATACATTGGACAATAAAATATAATATGGATTTCATCTTCAGTTACTTTACATAATGAACATTTAGAATCAGGACTTTCGTAATCGCAAAAGCCTTTCCTAATACATTGTACTCCAAGTCGGTTATAACAGCTTCGAAACATAAGTAATGCTTTCCGGTATTTTGTATTATTAAGTTCATAAATGTACAATTCGCGATCGGCAATTAGTGAAGATTTTATCATGGAATAAAATTGCAAGGAAACTTTATCTGTAAGCTCCGCGTGCCAGTCTTGTTTGGCACAATCTATTAGTCTTTCCTTAAACGTCTTGAGGAAAAAATCTATATCTCCAACTCCCTGCTGTACCCAGACATGTCCAAATCCATAAGTAAATAGTAGTTGTTTTATATGAGATGCCCAGTTTGTACGTTTTCTGTCACATGTTTGTTTTAACATAAGATATGATTGATGTGGGTACCTATACGCTGGTAAGATAATCAGTCTTAACCAATATCTAATACAATTTGTATAAGAGTTGACATACAAGGGATATCTCCCACATTCACCATACATAGCAACATTTGAAAAAGATTTACTGACATTCAATACAAATTTACAAAATGATCGATGAACAATTTCAAGCTGTTTCATTTCCTTATATCCCCAAATTTCACTCCCATACATCAAAATTGGAACAATCTTCATATCAAATATCTTAAATGCATCACGCATATTTATATCATATTTGCGGATTAGACTTTTTATGGGAAACATAGCTTTGTTAGCCTGTTGTGCTAAAATAGTACATGCTCTGGTCCATACCAGTTTAGGTGTCATCATAATACCGAGATATTTGTATGCATTTACCACTTCGATTTCTATATCATTATATGTCCACTTCTCATATCTCGATAGTCTCCCCCCGTTTCGGAAGACAATCACTTTAGTTTTGTCAGTATTAATCTCCATGCCCCATTTCAAACAATAACTATGGAGAAAATCAAGTTGCTTTTGTAACTTCAAAGGAGTATCAGCAACTAATACGAGATCATCAGCAAATAGTAAAGATAGAATATTATACATGTCTTCAGTTATAAATATGCCATTATTAAACGCTTCGCTCATAGATTCAGACAGTTCCTTAATAAATATGGAGAACAGCAAGGGACTTAGTGCACAGCCCTGTCTTACACCTGTGGAGCAATTAAAATAATCAGACAGTTTTTTCCCTTCAATTACAACTGCTGATTTCACTTTGTTATACAGGTTTTGGAGAACATTAAATATGTTTCCATGTATCCCATTTTGTAAGAGTAGATATAAAAGTTTGTTTCTATTAACCATATCAAATGCCTTTTTGAAGTCAACGAAGGCACAATAGAATTTTCCATGTTTTTTGGTTGTATACTTTTGGATAATAGATTGTAAAATGAAGATATTGTCAATTGTCGAGTGGTGTTTTCTAAAGCCACCTTGATATTCGCCAATAATACCAGTGTTTTCAACATGCTCACCTATTTTCCTATTAATAATAGTTGTAAATAGTTTACTCATGGTATTAAGTAATGCAATGCCTCTGTAATTGCTTGGTTCATTTGTATTTCCTTTCTTATAAATGGGTATAATTATTGCAGCACTCCAGACTTCCGGGAATGTTCCTTTAGACAGTATATGGGAAAATAATACAGCAAGATATGGTGCTATGATATTTTTGATATTCTTGAAGAACTCTGATGGTATCCCATCATTACCTGGGGATTTATTAGGTTTTAATCGATCTATTGCTGCCTGAACCTCATCTGTGGTTATGTCGTAGGATAACTCAGTATTCTCACAATCATGACAGTCGTGTTCATCGACGTACCTGTTGACGTAATCATCAAATTGCGTATCCCCATCAGTGTTAACTTTTGGGTTCAATAATTCCCTAAAGTAGGTATGCCAAGTTTCTGCCGATATATTACATTTCCTATCTGATTTTGCTGAATATTTCTTGATAAGACTCCAGAATCCTTTATAATCGTTAATCATTGATGCTTCTGTAAGCGTCTTTGATACATGGTCACAAAATACTCTTTGCTTTACTTTACATACATGTTTAAATGTTTTTCTGCTCTGATCATATGCAGTGTAATTATTCTTCGACGGGTATTTTCTGAAATGGTCTAGAAGTCTGTATTTATTCTTCTTTAGGTGTTTACATTCTAAATCGAACCACCCGGGTTGTTTTCTTTTGAACGTTTTGTGTCTTGTAAGCATAGACCTCCCACTGTAATGTAACGCGTTTATCAAACTATCAACAGCTGCGTCAATATTATCCTCAATGATACATTCACTGAATGTGTTTAGACAACCTATTACATAATTTGATTTGAATTCGTTGATATATTCTTCTCCCTGTTCAATTTTCCACTTGTATATTAATCTATCCGGATAATGTGACACAGAGGGACAATTGTTTACATTCTGATCATTGAAAAGCTGAAGAGTCATCGCTAAAGGGAGGTGATCAGACTCTGTGCGTGATAAAACTTTGAAGTCTGTAACAGTAGAGTACATACAAGATGAGACACATATATAGTCAGGCGTACTAAAACCATTGGGACCAATGTATGTAAAATCACCAGACGACTCTGACCATCTTCCATTTAGTATATGGATATTAAATAGCCTGCATAAGTCTAAGAATTGTTTCCCATAACCATTAACAACAGTGTCCTTATTAAAGCGGAGTGGAGGGGGTGATGGAGTGGCATCGTACATAAAATCATCAAGGGGTAGATGGTCTATACTGTCATCTTCAATATAGTCCAACTCACTACCAGTCCTTGAATTCATATCACCACACAGTAAGATCGCACTGTCGGGATAATCACTCTTCAGCTCGGCGAGCTGATTCCCCAACGTCTCTATTCCATCAGCGTTGGACGTTGTTTCTGGTGAAATATAAACAAAGAGCAGTATCACTTTATAATCATGGATGTTTGGGGTTTTACTAACAAGGCAAATTGAATCTACCCACTGATTATAAACTCGGGTAAATAAATCACAGAGTTTATCTGTAAGGTAAACGGCCAAACCACCGCTATACCTTCCATAATGTTTTGCTTTAGGGCGTATGGACTGAAAACATTTATGTGTTGTAAACATATTTACAAAATCATCAGCGTTCTTTGCCCATGTTTCTATTAAGCATATTATATCAAATTCATTTAAGAAGGTTAGGAGATTAGAATTACTTAGCTTGTTATATAATCCATTGACATTCCAGGATATCATCGAAGTACGTGCACATGTATGTGAAGTTCTGTCATTATGATAGTCATAGTGTTGAGGCGAAGCATCCGTAATATCTTCATTCTGTGTTTCAGGGTCAAGGCCGTTTTCCTAGGTCTCGGTGTTGGTATCTGGAGGTTTGAGAGTTGAGTGTCCCTTGCATTTAACTATGGTATCGCTAGTCTCTTCATATCTGTATGTTACCTTGTCGATGACGAGTTTGTCTTCAGATAGGTATGCATTCTTCCCGTCTTCTCTTGCTTGTATCATGAATGGTATTAGTAGTTTTCTACTAGCTCGTACACGATGAGTGAAATCCTGAGAGACTCTTTGTGTTTTACTGTCCTTGAGGTTAGTCCTAGCTGCAGCTAGTACTTTTTCTTTATCATCACGGCACATGAATTTTGCAATAATTGGAGGTGGTGAAGATTTAGATTTTAATCTGTGGACAGTGTCAAATGTTATTGAGGATGTGTCTATCTCCAGGGTATCAGATATAAAGTCTCGGACATGATTTTGTGATGCAAACGTCGACTCTCTTACTTCACCAGGGATGCCAAAGAACAGAAGATTGTTCCTTCGAGAGTATGCTTCAGCTCTGTCAACGGAGTCCTCAAGTTCTTTCAGTCGTACATTTTGATCTTCAACAAGGTTTCTGGTGTCGAGTCCATCCTTTTTCACTTCAGTTACAACCTCTTCTAGTTTACCTAGACGACGATCCATTTTTTTGGAAATATCAGTCATTTCAGTCCGTAAGATAGTAATGTTCTTGTTCAGTTCAGCAATTTGTTTCGTAAGTTCAGATAAGGCCAGAGCAGTTTCATCAGTAGTTTGTGAATTTTGACGTGTTGTACGTGAATCTGGACCAGGATTGCTTTCAACGTCGCCATCACTCAGCAGGTTGTTTGTAAACACGTCGTCACCTAGAAACTGGGTCAGTGGTACGACGTCCGACCAAGTCGTGCTCAGCGTGCAGTGTTTGAAGCACATGGTATCCACGTTGTTAATATGTGTGAAAAGTTTCATTTGTATAGTATAGCCAGATAAACACTCACCAATGTATCGGGAATGGTTATTTCCAGCAACTCCAAGAGCAAGAATCACCGTGAGCACAAGAGAAACACAATACAGTCTGTACGCAAAGTTCATACCGGGCGTCCATGTTGTGGACTCACAGTACTCCACGTCGATGTGACTGATTTGCCTGTGTCCAGACGGAGTGGAAAAACATCCAATTCTGCATCTCCATTGCTCGATTGTTATTCCCATGTTTAAAAAAACGTGGTTACATACAAAAATATTGTTGAAAAGAATCTTCAGAAGGTATATAATGTTAAAATCGGGAGAGCAGAGATTTCATGACTTCAACCTTTCACGCATGCGCAGAATGTCTCTTCATTCAAAACTGTATGTAAGGCTGGTCACAATGTCTCTTCATTCAACACTGTATGTAAGGCTGGTCACAATGTATTTTCTACCTACTGTCATTCAACACTGTATGTAAGGCTGGTCACAATGTATCTTCATTCAACACTGTAATTAAGGCTGGTCACAATGTATCTTCATTCAACATTGTATGTAAGGCTGATCACAATGTCTCTTCATTCAACACTGTATGTAAGGCTGGTCACAATGTCTCTTCATTCAACATTGTATGTAAGGCTGGTAACAATGTCTCTTTATTCAACACTGTATGTAAGGCTGGTAACAATGTCTCTTCATTCAACACTGTATGTAAGGCTGGTCACAATGTATTTTCTACCTACAGTCATTCAACACTGTATACATGTAAGGCTGGTCACAATGTCTCTTCATTCAACACTGTATGTAAGGCTGGTCACAATGTCTTTTCTACCTACTGTCATTCAACACTGTATGTAAGGCTGGTCAGAATGTATCTTCATTCAACATTGTATGTAAGTCTGGCACAATGTCTCTTCATTCAACATTGTATGTAAGGCTTTAATAGGTCACAATTTCTCTTCATTCAACACTGTAAGTAAGGCTTTAATAGGTCACAATGTCTCTTCATTCAACACTGTAAGTAAGGCTTAAATCAATGTCTCTTCATTCAACACTGTATGTAAGGCTGGTCACAATGTCTCTTTATTCAACACTGTCACTATTGATTTTGAGCAGCTCTAAATTTGGCTTATGTCATTAGAGGAAATCTCTGCTCAGTACAATTAATTAGCGGAGTCCCCTTGTAGCCCGGACATCCAGGATGCACATGAGATTTCCCCAGTGAATCTAGCTTGCTGCTGTACTGTACATCAAATAATACTGTAAATCTTCCAATGGTGTATATTTACTTATACTGTACATGCACTAATACGTTATATCAACTAAAGTATATAATATTCAATCATGCCCTTAAACATTACGACAGTGTGCAATACGTCCTTTGCTGGCGATAATTCAACATCTTTGTAGGTGTGTGGGTGTATGATGGCTGACTGTATGCATGGCTGATATCTGTAACATGAATTGGTGAGTGTGTGAATGGGTGAGTGTATGCATGGCTGAAGTCAGCAACATGGGTTAAGGTGATTGTGTCAATCGATGAGTGTAGACATTGCTGAAGTCTGCAACATGGGTTGTGATGATTGTGTGAATGGATGAGTGTATGCATTGCTGAAGTCTGCAACATGGGTTGTGATGATTGTGTGAATGGATGAGTGTATGCATTGCTGAAGTCTGCAACATACGTTGTCCTGAAGGGGTAAGTGTAGACATGGCTGAAATCTGCAACGTGGGTTGTGGTGAGTGTGTGAATGGGTGAGTGTAGACATGGCTGAAGTCTGCAACATATGTCGTCCTGATTGTGTGAATGGGTGAGTGTATACGTGGCTGAAGTCTGCAACATGGGTCGTCATGATTGTGTGAATGGGTGAGTGTATGCATGGCTGAAGTCTGCAACATGGGTTGTGATGAGTGTGTGAATGGGTTAGTGTATGCGTGGCTTAAGTCTGCAACATGGGTTGTGATGATTGTGTGAATGGTAGAGTGTATGCACGAATGAAGTCTGCAACATGGGTCGTGATGATTGTGTGAATGGGTGAGTGTATGCATGGTTGATGTCTGCAACATATGTCGTCCTGAGCGTGTGAATGGGTGAGTGTATGCATGACTGAAGTCTGCAACATGGGTTGTGATGATTGTGTGAATGGGTGAGTGTATGTATGGCTGAAGTCTGCAACATGGGTCGTGATGATTGTGTGAATGGGTGAGTGTATGCATGGTTGAAGTCTGCAACATGGGTCGTGTTGATTGTGTGAATGGGTGAGTGTATGCATGGCTGAAGTCTGCAACATGGGTTTGGTGAGTGTGTGAATGGGTGAGTGTATGCATGGCTGAAGTCTGCAACATGGGTCGTGATGATTGTGTGAATGGGTGAGTGTATGCATGGCTGAAATCTGCAACATTGGTTGTGATGATTGTGTGAATGGGTGAGTGTATACATGGCTGAAGTCTGCAACATTGGTTGTGATGATTGTGTGAATGGGTGAGTGTATGCATGGCTGAAGTCTGCAACATGGGTTGTGATGATTGTGTGAATGGGTGAGTGTATGCATGGCTGAAGTCTGCAACATGGGTCGTGATGATTGTGTGAATGGGTGAGTGTATGCATGGCTGAAGTCTGCAACATGGGTCGTGATGATTGTGTGAATGGGTGAGTGTATGCATGACTGAAGTCTGCAACATGGGTTGTGATGATTGTGCGAATGGGTGAGTGTATGTATGGCTGAAGTCTGCAACATGGGTCGTGATGATTGTGTGAATGGGTGAGTGTATGCATGGTTGAAGTCTGCAACATGGGTCGTGATGATTGTGTGAATGGGTGAGTGTATGCATGGCTGAAGTCTGCAACATGGGTCGTGTTGATTGTGTGAATGGGTGAGTGTATGCATGGCTGAAGTCTGCAACATGGGTTTGGTGAGTGTGTGAATGGGTGAGTGTATGCATGGCTGAAGTCTGCAACATGGGTCGTGATGATTGTGTGAATGGGTGAGTGTATGCATGGCTGAAATCTGCAACATTGGTTGTGATGATTGTGTGAATGGGTGAGTGTATACATGGCTGAAGTCTGCAACATTGGTTGTGATGATTGTGTGAATGGGTGAGTGTATGCATGGCTGAAGTCTGCAACATTGGTTGTGATGATTGTGTGAATGGGTGAGTGTATGCATGGCTGAAGTCTGCAACATTGGTCGTGATGATTGTGTGAATGGGTGAGTGTATGCATGGCTGAAGTCTGCAACATGGGTCGTGATGATTGTGTGAATGGGTGAGTGTATGCATGGCTGAAGTCTGCAACATGGGTTGTGGTGATTATGTGAATGGGTGAGTGTATGCATGGCTGAAGTCTGCAACATTGGTCGTGATGATTGTGTGAATGGGTGAGAGTATGCATGGCTGAAGTCTGTAAAATCGGTTGTTGTGATTGTGTTAATGGGTGAGTGTATGCATGGTTGACGTCTGCAACATGGGTTGTGGTGAGTGTGTGAATGGGTGAGTGTATGCATGGTTGAAGTCTGCAACATGGGTTGTGGTGAGTGTTTGAATGGGTGAGTGTATGCATGGCTGAAGTCTGCAACATGGGTTTGGTGTGTGTGTGAATGGGTGAGTGTATGCATGGCTGAAGTCTGCAACATTGGTCGGGATGATTGTGTGAATGGGTGAGTGTATGAACGGTTGAAGTCTGTAACATTGGGTTTGGTGAGTGTGTTTATTGCTGTCTTACTCAAACAGCAGCTACAGAAAGAAAGTTACTGTTTTTTAATTGGTGTTATTGTTATAAGTGTGTGAACAGTAACTGATTCATACATAAGGTTCTGAAGTGAGTGAACAGTAATTGATTCATACATAATGTTCTGAAGTGAGTGAACAGTAATTGGTTTATACAGAAGGTTCTGAAGTGAGTGAACAGTAATTGATTCATACATAAGGTGCTGAAGTGAGTGAACAGGTATTGGTGCATACAGAGGGTGCTGAAGTGAGTGAACAGTAATTGGTTCATACAGAAGGTGCTGAAGTGAGTGAACAGTAATTGGTTCATACAGAAGGTTCTGAAGTGAGTGAACAGTAATTGATTCATACATAAGGTGCTGAAGTGAGTGAACAGTAATGGATTCATACATAAGGTGCTGAAGTGAGTGAACAGTATTTGGTTCATACATAATATTCTGAAGTGAGTGAACAGTAATTGGTTCATACATAAGGTGCTGAAGTGAGTGAACAGTAACTGATTCATACATAAGGTTCTGAAGTGAGTGAACAGTAATTGGTTCATACATAAGGTGCTGAAGTGAGTGAACAGTAACTGATTCATACATAAGGTTCTGAAGTGAGTGAACAGTAATTTGTTCATACATAAGGTGCTGAAGTGAGTGAACAGTTATTGGTTCATACAGAAGGTGCTGAAGTGAGTGAACAGTAATTGGTTCATACAGAAGGTTCTGAAGTGAGTGAACAGTAATTGATTCATACATAAGGTGCTGAAGTGAGTGAACAGTAATGGATTCATACATAAGGTGCTGAAGTGAGTGAACAGTATTTGGTTCATACATAATATTCTGAAGTGAGTGAACAGTAATTGGTTCATACATAAGGTGCTGAAGTGAGTGAAGAGTAACTGATTCATACATAAGGTGCTGAAGTGAGTGAACAGTAATTGATTCATACATAAGGTTCTGAAGTGAGTGAACAGTAATTGATTCATACATAAGGTGCTGAAGTGAGTGAACAGTAATTGGTTCATACATAAGGTGCTGAAGTGAGTGAACAGTAATTGGTTCATACATAAGGTGCTAAAGTGAGTGAACAGTAATTGGTTCATACATAAGGTACTGAAGTGAGTGAACAGTAATTGGTTCATACATAATGTTCTGAAGTAAATGAACAGTCATTGATTCATACATAATGTTCTGAAGTAAATGAACAGTCATTGATTCATACATAAGGTGTTGAAGTGAGTGAACAGTAATTGGTTCATACATAAGGTGCTGAAGTTAGTGAACAGTTATTGGTTCATACAGAAGGTGCTGAAGTGAGTGAACAGTAACTGGTTCATACATAAGATGCTGAAGTGAGTGAACAGTAATGGATTTATACATAAGGTGCTGATGTCAGTGAACAGTAATTGGTTCATACATAAGGTGCTGAAGTGAGTGAACAGTAATTGGTTCATACTGAAGGTGATGAAGTGAGTGAACAGTAATGGATTCATACATAATGTTCTGAAGTGAATGAACAGTAATGGATTCATACATAAGGTGCTGAAGTGAGTGAACAGTAATTGGTTCATACATAAGGTTCTGAAGTGAGTGAACAGTAATTGATTCATACATAAGGTGCTGAAGTGAGTGAACAGTAATTGGTTCATACATAAGGTACTGAAGTGAGTGAACAGTCATTGATTCATACATAATGTTCTGAAGTAAATGAACAGTCATTGATTCATACATAAGGTGTTGAAGTGAGTGAACAGTAATTGGTTCATACATAAGGTTCTGAAGTGAGTGAACAGTAATTGGTTCATACATAAGGTGCTGAAGTGAGTGAACAGTTATTGGTTCATACAGAAGGTGCTGAAGTGAGTGAACAGTATCTGGTTCATACATAAGATGCTGAAGTGAGTGAACAGTTATGGATTTATACATAAGGTGCTGATGTGAGTGAACAGTAATTGGTTCATACATAAGGTGCTGAAGTGAGTGAACAGTAATTGGTTCATACTGAAGGTGCTGAAGTGAGTGAACAGTAATGGACTCATACATAATGTTCTGAAGTGAGTGAACAGTAATGGATTCATACATAAGGTGCTGAAGTGAGTGAACAGTAATTGGTTCATACATAAGGTTCTGAAGTGAGTGAACTGTAATTGATTCAAACATAAGGTGCTGAAGTGAGTGAACAGTAATTGGTTCATACATAAGGTGCTGAAGTGAGTGAACAGTAATTGGTTCATACATAAGGTGCTGAAGTGAGTGAACAGTAACTGATTCATACATAATGTGCTGAAGTGAGTGAACAGTAATTGGTTCATACATAAGGTGCTGAAGTGAGTGAACAGTAACTGATTCATACATAAGGTGCTGAAGTGAGTGAACAGTAATTGGTTCATACATAAGGTTCTGAAGTGAGTGAACAGTAATGGATTAATACATAAGGTGCTGAAGTGAGTGAACAGTAATTGGTTCATACATAAGGTGCTGAAGTGAGTGAACAGTAATTGGTTCATACAGAAGGTGCTGAAGTGAGTGAACAGTAATTGGTTCATACATGAGGTGCTGAAGTGAGTGAACAGTAACTGGTTCATACATAAGGTGCTGAAGTAAGTGAACAGTAACGGATTCATACATAAGGTGCTGAAGTGAGTAAACTGTTATTGGTTCATACAGAAGGTGCTGAAGTGAGTGAACAGTAATTGGTTCATATATAATGTGCTGAAGTGAGTGAACAGTAATTGGTTCATACATAATGTTTCTGAAGTGAGTGAACAGTAATTGGTTCATACATAATGTTCTGAAGAGAGTGAACAGTTATTGGTTCATACAGAAGGTGCTGAAGTTAGTGAACAGTAATTGGTTTCGTACATAATGTTCTGAAGAGAGTGAACAGTCATTGGTTCATACAGAAGGTTCTGAAGTGAGCGAAAAGTAATGGATTCATACATAAGGTCCTGAAGTGAGTGAACAGTAATTGGTTCACTGGACATATCAAGTTCTGAAGTTCTGAAGTCAAGACAAATAAGAGGAAATAAACTGAGAGGTTTTCTCCCATGCAGCTTGATGTCCTCTGAACTTTGATGGTTCTTCAGTGTGGACAGGGAAGGAGAATTGTGTGCTATCAAAATCAGTGGAAGAAATGGGAGCAGGGGCTCTGATAATGTCTCCTCGTGTTCATGTACTTATTCTCTTAATTTGCTGGTAAAATGAAAACATTTAGGACAATATACAGTATTTCCCCCAAACTTAGCCAATACCTGAATAATGTCTTGTGATGAAGAAGACAAATATTTATGGATGATCAACTTCTTTATTAACAATAGCGACGTTTCGGTATATATCCTTATACCGTTATCAATCATGTGGAAGAGATGGTGAAACAGCAGATTATATACAGGATACTTGTTGGTATGATAAAGAGATAACAAATACAACATGGTGAGGTAACAATGACATAAATGGTTGTACAAGGGAAGTTGTGATAACAAGGAAACCAGTATACCGTATAAGGATCTATACCGAAACGTCGCTATTGTTAATAAAGAAGTTGATCATCCATAAATATTTGTCTTCTTCATCACACCAACTTCTAGAATGCCTCTCAAACAGTTTAATGTCTTGTGGTGATGTTCTTTACAATGTAATCAAGCTATTCAAATACATATTTGTGTGATATTTGACATATTAACAATCATCTATGGCACATATTGTCAGATAATATTCATCCCATTCATAACTATTTGACAACCAACACAAGAGAAGTTACTGCAAAGAATGACCTGTGTTATATTCCTGGCACGTTCTGACCGTCTTAATGGTAGGGTGAGCAGCAGCGAAGGATTGTCTTCAGATTAATCAAATCAGAAAGCAGTAGAGCACAGTCAGTGAGCCTGCCAGTCCTGGTATAACAGATGATAAAGAGATTACATATCCTTTGAACCATCTATAGAACTATTTTCATGTAACTTGTAAGTTATTAATATATCTTTTAACCCTGACCCTTGACATGCTGGTCTAGAGATTGTAGGGAATCAGTAGAGGTGAGGTGAGGTGAGTTGGGGTTTAACACCGCTTTCAAAAGTATTTCACTTATATCGCAGCAGCTAGTAGTATGGCAGGGAGAAAGCCTGCATCGCCATGTGGCTATGCATTGTGGTGAAACCTGCGAGCATCGGCTGGAACTAGCGAACCATGGATGGTACTACGCTGATATTCAGTATAGCATTCCACCTAAACCTTACTGCTTGTAGAACACATATCTACTGCAGACAAAGTTACAGAGCCGCTGGTGGGATTCGAAGCACGGACCTCTTGATCCGAAGTCGAACGCGCTAATGACTGCGCTATTCCGCCCCCGAAATCAGTGGAGTCAGCACACAAACCAAAATAAAGAAACAATACAAGATCAGTAGAGTCAGCACACATTTCAACACAGAAACAATACAAGCTCAGTAGCTAGAGTCAGCACACAAACTTCAATACAGAAACAATACAAGATCAGTAGAGTCAGCACACAAACCTCAACACAGAAACAATACAAGCTCAGTAGAGTCAACATAAAAACCTCAATACAGGAACAATACAAGATAAGTAGAGTCAGCACACAAGCCTGAATACAGAAACAATACAAGATCAGTAGAGTCAATATACAAACCTCAATACATAAACAATACAAAGTCAGTAGGGTCAGCACACAAACCTCAATACAGAAACAATACAAGATCAGTAGAGTCAACATACAAACCTCAATACATAAACAATACAAGATCAGTAGAATCAGCTTACAAACCTCAATACAGAAACAATACAAGATCAGTAGAGTCCGTACAAAACCCTCAATACAGAAACAATACAAGATCAGTAGCGTCAGCTCACAAACCGCAATACAGAAACAATTCAAGATCAGTAGAATCAGCTCACAAACCTCAATACAAGAACAATACAAGATCATTAGAGTCAGCACACAAACCTTCATACAGGAACAATACAAGATCATTAGAGTAAGCACACAAACCTCAATACAAGAAAAATACAAGATAAGTAGAATCGGCTCACAAACCTCAATACAAGAACAATACAAGATCAGTAGAGTCAGCACACAAACCTCAATACAGGAACAATACAAGATCATTGGAGTCAGTACATAACCCTCCATACAGGAACAATACAAAATCAGTAAATTCAGCTCACAAACCTCAATACAGAAACAATACAAGATAAGTAGAATCAGCTCACAAAATTCAATACAGAAACAATACAAGATCAGTAGAGTCAGCACACAAACCTCAACACAGAAACAATACAAGATCAGTAGAATCAGCTCACAACCCTCAATACAGGTACAAACCAAGATCAGTAGAGTCAGCACACAACCCTCAATACAGGAACAATACAAGATAAGTAGAGTCAGCACACAACCCTCAATACAGGAACAATACAAAATCAGTAGAGTCAGCACACTAACCTCAATACAAAAAAAATACAAGATAAGTAGAATCGGCTCACAAACCTCAATACAGGAACAATACAAGATCATTAGAGTCAGCACACAAACCTCAATACAGGAACAATACAAGATCATTAGAGTCAGCAACAAACTTTCAATACAGAAACAATACAAGATCAGTAGAGTCAGCACAAAAACCTCAATACAGAAACAATACAAGATCAAAAGAGTCAGTACATAACCCTCAATACAGGAACGATACAAGATCAGTAGAATCAGTACATAACCCTCAATACAGGAACGATACAAGATCAGTAGAATCAGTACAAAACCCTCAATACAGGAACAATACTAGATCAGTAGAGTCAGCAAAAAACTTTCAATACAGAAACAATACAAGATCAGTAGAGTCAGCACAAAAACCTCAATACAGAAACAATACAAGATCAAAAGAGTCAGTACATAACCCTCAATACAGGAACGATACAAGATCAGTAGAATCAGTACAAAACCCTCAATACAGGAACAATACAAGATCAGTAGAATCAGTACACAAACCTCAATACAGGAACAATACAAGATCAGTAGAGTCAGCACACAACCCTCAATACAGGAACAATACAAGATAAGTAGAATCAGCTCACAAACCTCAATACAGGAACAATACAAGATCAGTAGAATCAGCACACAAACCTCAATACAGGAACAATACAAGATCATTAGAGTCAGCAACAAACTTTCAATACAGAAACAATACAAGATCAGTAGAGTCAGCACAAAAACCTCAATACAGAAACAATACAAGATCAGTAGATTCAGCTCACAAACCTCAATACAGAAACAATACAAGATCAGTAGATTCAGCTCACAAACCTCAATACAGGAACAATTCAAGATCAGTAGATTCAGCTCACAAACCTCAATACAGAAACAATACAAGATCAGTAGATTCAGCTCACAAACCTCAATACAAGAACAATACAAGATCAGTAGAATCAGCTCACAAACCTCAATACAGGAACAATACAAGATCATTAGAGTCAGCACACAAACCTTAATACAGGAACAATACAAGATCATTAGAGTAAGCACACAAACCCCAATACAAGAAAAATACAAGATAAGTAGAATCGGCTCACAAACCTCAATACAAGAACAATACAAGATCAGTAGAGTCAGCACACAAACCTCAATACAGGAACAATACAAGATCATTGGAGTCAGTACATAACCATCCATACAGGAACAATACAAAATTAGTAAATTCAGCTCACAAACCTCAATACAGAAACAATACAAGATAAGTAGAATCAGCTCACAAAATTTAATACAGAAACAATACAAGATCAGTAGAGTCAGCACACAAACCTCAACACAGAAACAATACAAGATCAGTAGTGTCAGCTCACAACCCTCAATACAGGTACAAACCAAGATCAGTAGAGTCAGCACACAACCGTCAATACAGGAACAATACAAGATAAGTAGAGTCAGCACACAACCCTCAATACAGGAACAATACAAGATAAGTAGAGTCAGCACACAACCCTCAATACAGGAACAATACAAAATCAGTAGAGTCAGCACACTTACCTCAATACAAGAACGATACTAGATCAGTAGAGTCAGTACATCACCCTCAATACAGGAACAATACAAAATCAGTAGAGTCAGCACACAAACCTCAATACAGGAACAATACACGATCAGTAGAATCAGTACACAAACCTCAATACAGGAACAATACAAGATCAGTAGATTCAGCTCGCAAACCTCAATACAGGAACGATACTAGATCAGTAGAGTCCGTACATAACCATCCATACAGGAACAATACAGGATAAGTAGAGTCAGCACACAAACCTCAATACAGGAACAATACAAGATCAGTAGAGTCAGCACACAAACCTCAATACAGGAACAATACAAGATCAGTAGAATCAGCACACAAACCTCAATACAGGAACAATACAAGATCAAAAGAGTCAGTACATAACCCTCAATACAGGAACAATACAAGATAAGTAGAGTCAGCACACAAACCTCAATACAGGAACAATACAAGATCAGTAGAGTCAGCACAAAAACCTCAATACAGAAACAATACAAGATCAAAAGAGTCAGTACATAACCCTCAATACAGGAACGATACAAGATCAGTAGAATCATTACAAAACCCTCAATACAGGAACAATACAAGATCAGTAGAATCAGCACACAAACCTCAATACAGGAACAATACAAGATCATTAGAGTCAGCAACAAACTTTCAATACAGAAACAATACAAGATCAGTAGAGTCAGAACAAAAACCTCAATACAGAAACAATTCAAGATCAGTAGATTCAGCTCACAAACCTCAATACAGAAACAATACAAGATCAGTAGATTCAGCTCACAAACCTCAATACAAGAACAATACAAGATCATTAGAGTCAGCACACAAACCTTCATACAGGAACAATACAAGATCATTAGAGTAAGCACACAAACCTCAATACAAGAAAAATACAAGATAAGTAGAATCGGCTCACAAACCTCAATACAAGAACAATACAAGATCAGTAGAGTCAGCACACAAACCTCAATACAGGAACAATACAAGATCATTGGAGTCAGTACATAACCCTCCATACAGGAACAATACAAAATCAGTAAATTCAGCTCACAAACCTCAATACAGAAACAATACAAGATAAGTAGAATCAGCTCACAAAATTCAATACAGAAACAATACAAGATCAGTAGAGTCAGCACACAAACCTCAACACAGAAACAATACAAGATCAGTAGAATCAGCTCACAACCCTCAATACAGGTACAAACCAAGATCAGTAGAGTCAGCACACAACCCTCAATACAGGAACAATACAAGATAAGTAGAGTCAGCACACAACCCTCAATACAGGAACAATACAAAATCAGTAGAGTCAGCACACTAACCTCAATACAAAAAAATACAAGATAAGTAGAATCGGCTCACAAACCTCAATACAGGAACAATACAAGATCATTAGAGTCAGCACACAAACCTTAATACAGGAACAATACAAGATCATTAGAGTCAGCACACAACCCTCAATACAGGAACAATACAAGATAAGTAGAATCAGCTCACAAACCTCAATACAGGAACAATACAAGATCAGTAGAATCAGCACACAAACCTCAATACAGAAACAATACAAGATCAAAAGAGTCAGTACATAACCCTCAATACAGGAACGATACAAGATCAGTAGAATCAGTACAAAACCCTCAATACAGGAACAATACTAGATCAGTAGAGTCAGCAAAAAACTTTCAATACAGAAACAATACAAGATCAGTAGAGTCAGCACAAAAACCTCAATACAGAAACAATACAAGATCAAAAGAGTCAGTACATAACCCTCAATACAGGAACGATACAAGATCAGTAGAATCAGTACAAAACCCTCAATACAGGAACAATACAAGATCAGTAGAATCAGTACACAAACCTCAATACAGGAACAATACAAGATCAGTAGAGTCAGCACACAACCCTCAATACAGGAACAATACAAGATAAGTAGAATCAGCTCACAAACCTCAATACAGGAACAATACAAGATCAGTAGAATCAGCACACAAACCTCAATACAGGAACAATACAAGATCATTAGAGTCAGCAACAAACTTTCAATACAGAAACAATACAAGATCAGTAGAGTCAGCACAAAAACCTCAATACAGAAACAATTCAAGATCAGTAGATTCAGCTCACAAACCTCAATACAGAAACAATACAAGATCAGTAGAGTCAGCACACAACCCTCAATACAGGAACAATACAAGATAAGTAGAATCAGCTCACAAACCTCAATACAGGAACAATACAAGATCAGTAGAATCAGCACACAAACCTCAATACAGGAACAATACAAGATCATTAGAGTCAGCAACAAACTTTCAATACAGAAACAATACAAGATCAGTAGAGTCAGCACAAAAACCTCAATACAGAAACAATACAAGATCAGTAGATTCAGCTCACAAACCTCAATACAGAAACAATACAAGATCAGTAGATTCAGCTCACAAACCTCAATACAAGAACAATACAAGATCAGTAGAATCAGCTCACAAACCTCAATACAGGAACAATACAAGATCATTAGAGTCAGCACACAAACCTTAATACAGGAACAATACAAGATCATTAGAGTAAGCACACAAACCCCAATACAAGAAAAATACAAGATAAGTAGAATCGGCTCACAAACCTCAATACAAGAACAATACAAGATCAGTAGAGTCAGCACACAAACCTCAATACAGGAACAATACAAGATCATTGGAGTCAGTACATAACCATCCATACAGGAACAATACAAAATTAGTAAATTCAGCTCACAAACCTCAATACAGAAACAATACAAGATAAGTAGAATCAGCTCACAAAATTTAATACAGAAACAATACAAGATCAGTAGAGTCAGCACACAAACCTCAACACAGAAACAATACAAGATCAGTAGTGTCAGCTCACAACCCTCAATACAGGTACAAACCAAGATCAGTAGAGTCAGCACACAACCGTCAATACAGGAACAATACAAGATAAGTAGAGTCAGCACACAACCCTCAATACAGGAACAATACAAGATAAGTAGAGTCAGCACACAACCCTCAATACAGGAACAATACAAAATCAGTAGAGTCAGCACACAAACCTCAATACAGGAACAATACACGATCAGTAGAATCAGTACACAAACCTCAATACAGGAACAATACAAGATCAGTAGATTCAGCTCGCAAACCTCAATACAGGAACGATACTAGATCAGTAGAGTCAGTACATAACCATCCATACAGGAACAATACAGGATAAGTAGAGTCAGCACACAAACCTCAATACAGGAACAATACAAGATCAGTAGAGTCAGCACACAAACCTCAATACAGGAACAATACAAGATCAGTAGAATCAGCACACAAACCTCAATACAGGAACAATACAAGATCAAAAGAGTCAGTACATAACCCTCAATACAGGAACAATACAAGATAAGTAGAGTCAGCACACAAACCTCAATACAGGAACAATACAAGATCAGTAGAGTCAGCACAAAAACCTCAATACAGAAACAATACAAGATCAAAAGAGTCAGTACATAACCCTCAATACAGGAACGATACAAGATCAGTAGAATCAGTACAAAACCCTCAATACAGGAACAATACTAGATCAGTAGAGTCAGCAAAAAACTTTCAATACAGAAACAATACAAGATCAGTAGAGTCAGCACAAAAACCTCAATACAGAAACAATACAAGATCAAAAGAGTCAGTACATAACCCTCAATACAGGAACGATACAAGATCAGTAGAATCATTACAAAACCCTCAATACAGGAACAATACAAGATCAGTAGAATCAGCACACAAACCTCAATACAGGAACAATACAAGATCATTAGAGTCAGCAACAAACTTTCAATACAGAAACAATACAAGATCAGTAGAGTCAGAACAAAAACCTCAATACAGAAACAATTCAAGATCAGTAGATTCAGCTCACAAACCTCAATACAGAAACAATACAAGATCAGTAGATTCAGCTCACAAACCTCAATACAAGAACAATACAAGATCAGTAGAATCAGCTCACAAACCTCAATACAGGAACAATACAAGATCATTAGAGTCAGCACACAAACCTTAATACAGGAACAATACAAGATCATTAGAGTAAGCACACAAACCCCAATACAAGAAAAATACAAGATAAGTAGAATCGGCTCACAAACCTCAATACAAGAACAATACAAGATCAGTAGAGTCAGCACACAAACCTCAATACAGGAACAATACAAGATCATTGGAGTCAGTACATAACCATCCATACAGGAACAATACAAAATTAGTAAATTCAGCTCACAAACCTCAATACAGAAACAATACAAGATAAGTAGAATCAGCTCACAAAATTCAATACAGAAACAATACAAGATCAGTAGAGTCAGCACACAAACCTCAACACAGAAACAATACAAGATCAGTAGAGTCAGCTCACAACCCTCAATACAGGTACAAACCAAGATCAGTAGAGTCAGCACACAACCGTCAATACAGGAACAATAAAAGATAAGTAGAGTCAGCACACAACCCTCAATACAGGAACAATACAAGATAAGTAGAGTCAGCACACAACCCTCAATACAGGAACAATACAAAATCAGTAAAGTCAGCACACTAACCTCAATACAAGAACGATACTAGATCAGTAGAGTCAGTACATAACCCTCAATACAGGAACAATACAAAATCAGTTGAGTCAGCACACAAACCTCAATACAGGAACAATACACGATCAGTAGAATCAGTACACAAACCTCAATACAGGAACAATACAAGATCAGTAGATTCAGCTCGCAACACTCAATACAGAAACAATACAAGATCAGTAGAATCAGCACACAAACCTCAATACAGGAACAATACAAGATCAGTAGAATCAGAACACAAACCTCAATACAGGAACAATACAAGATCAGTAGAATCAGCACACAAACCTCAATACAGGAACAATACACGATCAGTAGAATCAGTACACAAACCTCAATACAGGAACAATACAAGATCAGTAGAGTCCGTACATAACCCTCAATACAGGAACAATACAAGATCAGTAGAATCAGCACACAAACCTCAATACAGAAACAATACGAGATCAGTAGAGTCAGCTCACAAACCTCAATACAGAAACAATACAAGATCCGTAGAATCAGCTCACAAACCTCATTACAGGAATAGTACAAGATCATTAGAGTCAGCACACAAACCTTAATACAGGAACAATACAAGATCATTAGAGTAAGCACACAAACCTCAATACAAGAAAAATACAAGATAAGTAGAATCGGCTCACAAACCTCAATACAAGAACAATACAAGATCAGTAGAGTCAGCACACAAACCTCAATACAGGAACAATACAAGATCATTTGAGTCAGTACACAAACCTTAATACAGGATCAATACAAGATCATTAGAGTAAGCACACAAACCTCAATACAGGAACAATATAAGATCATTAGAGTAAGCACACAAACCTCAATACAGTAACAATACAAGATAAGTAGAATCAGCACACAAACCTCAATACAGAAACAATACAAGATCAGTAGAGTCAGAACAAAAACCTCAATACAGAAACAATTCAAGATCAGTAGATTCAGCTCACAAACCTCAATACAGAAACAATACAAGATCAGTAGATTCAGCTCACAAACCTCAATACAAGAACAATACAAGATCAGTAGAATCAGCTCACAAACCTCAATACAGGAACAATACAAGATCATTAGAGTCAGCACACAAACCTTAATACAGGAACAATACAAGATCATTAGAGTAAGCACACAAACCTCAATACAAGACAAATACAAGATAAGTAGAATCGGCTCACAAACTTTCAATACAAGAACAATACAAGATCAGTAGAGTCAGCACACAAACCTCAATACAGGAACAATACAAGATCATTAGAGTCAGTACATAACCCTCCATACAGGAACAATACAAAATCAGTAAATTCAGCTCCCAAACCTCAATACAGAAACAATACAAGATAAGTAGAATCAGCTCACAAAATTCAATACAGAAACGATACAAGATCAGTAGAGTCAGCACACAAACCTCAACACAGAAACAATACAAGATCAGTAGAATCAGCTCACAACCCTCAATACAGGTATAAACCAAGATCAGTAGAGTCAGCACACAACCCTCAATACAGGAACAATACAGGATAAGTAGAGTCAGCACACAACCCTCAATACAGGAACAATACAAGATCAGTAGAGTCAGCACACAAACCTAAACACAGAAACAATACAAGATCAGAAGAGTCAACATAAAAACCTCAATACAGGTACAATACAAGATCAGTAGAATCAGCTCACAACCCTCAATACAGGTATAAACCAAGATCAGTAGAGTCAGCACACAACCCTCAATACAGGAACAATACAGGATAAGTAGAGTCAGCACACAACCCTCAATACAGGAACAATACAAAATCAGTAGAGTCAGCACACAAACCTCAATACAGAAACAATACAAGATCAGAAGAGTCAACATACAAACCTCAATACAGGAACAATACAAGATCAGTAGAATCAGCACACAAACCTCAATACAGGAACAATACAAGATCAGTAGAGTCAGCACACAAACCTCAATACAGGAACAATACAAGATAAGTAGAGTCAGCTCACAAACCTCGATACAGGAACAATACAAGATCAGTAGAGTCAGCACACAAACCTCAATACAGGAACAATAAAGATAAGTAGAGTCAGCTCACAAACCTCAATACAGGAACAATACAAGATCAGTAGAGTCAGCACACAAACCTCAATACAGGAACAATACAAGATAAGTAGAGTCAGCTCACAAACCTCAATACAGAAACAATACAAGATCAGTAGAGTCAGCACACAAACCTCAATACAGGAACAATACAAGATAAGTAGAGTCAGCTCACAAACCTCAATACAGGAACAATACAAGATAAGTAGAGTCAGCTCACAATCCTCAATACAGAAACAATACAAGATCAGTAGATTCAGCTCACAAACCTCAATACAGGAACGATACTAGATCAGTAGAGTCAGTACATAACCATCCATACAGGAACAATACAGGATAAGTAGAGTCAGCACACAAACCTCAATACAGGAACAATACAAGATCAGTAGAATCAGCTCACAAACCTCAACACAGGAACAATTCAAGATCAGTAGAGTAAGCACACAAACCTCAATACAGAAAAAATACAAGATCAGTAGATTCAGCTCACAAACCTCAATATAAGAACAATGCAAGATCAGTAGAATCAGCACACAAACCTTAATACAGGAACAATACAAGATCATTAGAGTAAGCACACAAACCTCAATACAAGAAAAATACAAGATAAGTAGAATCGGCTCACAAACCTCAATACAAGAACAATACAAGATCAGTAGAAACAGCTCACAAACCTTAATACAGGAACAATACAAGATCATTAAAATAAGCACACAAACCTCAATACAGGAACAATATAAGATCATTAGAGTAAGCTCACAAACCTCAATACAGGAACAATACAAGATCCGTAGAGTCAGTACATAACCCTATATACAGGAACAATACAAGATCAGTAAATTCAGCTCACAAACCTCAATACAGAAACAATACAAGATCAGTAGAATCAGCTCACAACACTCAATATAGGTACAATACAATATCAGTAGAATAAGCACACAAACCTCAATACAGGTACAATACAAGATAAGTAGAATCAGCTCACAACCCTCAATATAGGTACAATACAAGATCAGTGGAATCAGCACACAAACCTCAATACAGGTACAATACAAGATAAGTAGAATCAGCTCAAAACCCTCAATATAGGTACAATACAAGATCAGTAGAATCAGCACACAAACCTCAATACAGAAACAATACAAGATCAGTAGAGTCAGCACACAAACCTCAATATAGGTACAATACAAGATAAGTAGAATCAGCTCACAACCCTCAATATAGGTACAATACAAGATCAGTAGAATAAGCATACAAACCTCAATACAGGTACAATACAAGATCAGTAGAGTCAGTACACAAACCTCAATACAGAAACAATACAAGATCAGTAGAGTCAGCACACAAACCTCAATATAGGTACAATACAAGATAAGTAGAATCAGCTCACAACCCTCAATATAGGTACAATACAAGATCAGTAGAATAAGCATACAAACCTCAATACAGGTACAATACAAGATCAGTAGAGTCAGTACACAAACCTCAATACAGGAACAATACAAGATCAGTAGAGTCAGCACACAAACCTCAATACAAGAACAATACAAGATCATTGGAGTCAGTACACAAACCTCAATACAGGTACAATACAAGATCAGTAGAGTCAGTACACAAACCTCAATACAGAAACAATACAAGATCAGTAGAGTCAGTACACAAACCTCAATACAGGTACAATACAAGATCAGTAGAGTCAGCACACAAACCTCAATACAGAAACAATACAAGATCAGTAGAGTCAGCACACAAACCTCAATACAAGAACAATACACGATAAGTAGAGTCAGCACACAAATTTCAATACAGTTACAATACCTGTTTTCTTGTTTTCTCATTGATAACATGCAACATCTTTGCTTATTTACAGGCACATGTGTGGTTGAGTCTTTGGCTGGTGGTTCAATTCACTTACACTGTAACCTCAAGTCGTGTTCTAAATAAGAATTTTGTTACAGATATTTGACAGTGCACTGAAAGCGTCTTTGATTGAATGAAACCTGTTTGTCCTTTTTGCTTGGTGTATAATTTTCTTTAACATTTTGTAATTTTATCCTTAAGTGTTTGTAACAATTTATCCAACATGTATACAACTATATACATATATATATATATATATACTCACAGGTAACCACTTCTTGCTTGATGTTGAGATGCAGATTGCTTGGGGCCATGGCAGCTGTACATGGGAACTCCTCCTGGTTTCGCACGATAGCCTGCAACATTACCACACAATAGTCAGGAACGATACTGCACAGTAGTCAGGAACACTACCACACAAAAGTCATGAACAATACAGCACAGTAGTCAGGAACAATACAGCACAGTAGTCAGGAACAATACAGCACGGTAGTCAGGAACAATACAGCACGGTAGTCAGGAACAATACAGCACGGTAGTCAGGAACAATACAACAGAATAGTCAGGGACAATACAGCACAGTAGTCAGGAACAAAACAACACAGTAGTCAGTAACAATACAGCACAGTAGTCAGGAACAATACTGCACAATAGTGAGGAACAATACCACACAATAGTCAAGGACAATCCAGCACAGTAGTCATGAACAATACAGCACAGAAGTCATGAACAATACAGCACAGAAGTCAGGAACAATACAGCACAATAGTCAGGAACAATACAGCACCGTAGTCAGGAACAATACAGCACAATAGTCAGGAACAATACTGCACAATAGTCAGGAACAATAGAGCACAGTAGTCAGGAACAATACAGCAGAATAGATAGGAACAATAGAGCACAGTAGTCAGGAACAATACAGCAGAATAGTCAGGAAAAATACAGAACAATATTCAGGAACAATACCACACAATAGTCAGGAACAATACAGCACAGTAGTCAGGAACGATACAGAACAATATTCGGGAACAATGCAGCACAGTAGTCAAGGACAATGCAGCACAATAGTCAAGGACAATACAGCACAATAGTCAGGAACAATGCAGCACAATAGTCAAGGACA
This sequence comes from Gibbula magus, assembly GCA_936450465.1. Classification (NCBI taxonomy): domain Eukaryota; kingdom Metazoa; phylum Mollusca; class Gastropoda; order Trochida; family Trochidae; genus Gibbula; species Gibbula magus. Next base: position 2,526,738 of record OW388292.1, on the reverse strand, counting down.
ATACAGCACCATAGTCAGGAACAATACCACACAAAAGTCAGGGCCAAAACCACACAATAGTCAGGAACAATACAGCACAGTAGTCAGGAACACTACCACACAATAGTCAGGAACAATACAGAACAGTAGTCAGGAACGATACAGAACAATAGTCAAGGACAATACAGCACAGTAGTCAGGAACAATACAGCACAATAGTCAAGGACAATACAGCACTGTAGTCAGGAACAATACAGCACAATAGTCAAGGACAATACAGCACTGTAGTCAGGAACAATATAACACAACAGTCAGGAACACTACCACACAACAGTCATGAACAATACAGCACAGTAATCAGGAACAATACCACACAATAGTCATGAACAATACAGCACAGTAGTCAGGAACAATACAGCACAATAGTGAGGAACAATACAACACAATAGTCAAGGACAATACAGCACAATAGTGAGGAACAATACAGCACAATAGTCAGGAACAATACAGCACAGTAGTCAGGAAAAATACAGCACAATAGTCATGAACAATACAGCACAGTAGTCAGGAACACTACAGCACAATAGTCAGGAACAATACAGCACAGTAGTCAGGAAAAATGCAGCACAATAGTCAAGGACAATACAGCATAGTAGTCAGGAACAATACAGCACAATAGTCAAGGACAATACAGCACAGTAGTCAGGAACAATACATCACAATAGTCAAGGACAATACAGCACAGTAGTCAGGAACAATACTGCACAATAGTCAGGAACAATAGAGCACAGTAGTCAGGAACAATACAGCAGAATTGATAGGAAAAATATAGCACAGTAGTCAGGAACAATACAGCAGAATAGTCAGGAAAAATACAGAGCAATATTCAGGAACAATACCACACAATAGTCAGGAACAATACAGCACAGTAGTCAGGAACGATACAGAACAATATTCAGGAACAATGCAGCACAGTAGTCAAGGACAATGCAGCACAATAGTCAAGGACAATACAGCACAATAGTCAGGAACAATGCAGCACAATAGTCAAGGAAAATACAGCACAATAGTCAGGAACAATACCACACAAAAGTCAGGGCCAAAACCACACAATAGTCAGGAAAAATACAGCACAGTAGTCAGGAACAATACAGGAAAATAGTCAGGAACAAAACAGCACAGTCGTCACGAATAATACAGCACAATAGTCAGCAACATTACACAGAGGAGCACAGTGGTGTACTGGTGAGCATACTGGTCTCTCACCAAAAGACTGGCCTGGTTTGAATCCCAGTGGGCACATTTGTGTACAGCACACTTGTTATCAGAACATTGGAAATTGGACATTGTGTATTCTTCTTGATGTCATGACATTGCACACTCATTAACAATTTGATAGCAGGAAAATATTTTAAAAAATGAAAAGAAGGGACTCACCCTGACTTCGATGTTGAGTTGTTTGTCTGATTTCTTCTGGCGTAAGGTGGGGAGGAAGCGAGCTGCTGGAATGGGATCCTGACACACCGACATCACAGCCTTCTCCTCCCTGCCTGCAGAGTCCATAGACAAACCACACATCACTTTGAATTTCAACAACTGGGCATTTAAGGAGCGCAGTAGTTTTTTACCCATGATTGTCATGACTTGTGACTATGAGTCTACATGTAGCCTGGGTCTGCCTGCTAAAGAGAGAGAGGGGCAGGGTGTGGGGGAAGGAAGGGGCCTCATCAGTACGCACATGGCTGACGACTCCTGTCTTGTGCACCTGGCCAAGAAGCATGAGTTCTATCATGTCTAATAATCAATGTACATCTCTGTTCAGTCAGTCTACATATTACACATGGTCTCCCCTCAGTCACGGGGCTGGCGACAGTAAGCTTCTAGCGCCAACACACGGCATATACAACATACATATTGTCCAACTGTACCCACAAATACATAGGGACCAACAAACAACCATTGAATGTCAGGAATCCTCTTGCCATATCATAAAGTAACATCCAGCATCTTAAGCTGAACCTGATTTCCTTCCAATAATTAGATTAAAATCCACCTGCTGGGATCAATGAAACACTGCAGCAAGATAACGATGAGTAAAAATGTCAATACATTGAGACGCAGCAAACACACGCTCTGCTCGGCACCACACTGGACCAGCATCTGGCTACATCGCTGGACTTACTGTCATATGTTGTGTGTGGTGCAGGCTAGTCAGCACAGATAACAAGACTCTGTCCACCAACTCACTCAGTGTCCTCCAAGCTGATTGCACTTCAGTACAGATTATCCTTTGTTTATCAGTCAGTCTGTCTGTTACAGTATCCCAGGAGAGGCTAGGGACTGCCCAAAACGGTGCATTCTCGCCTAGCAGAGAGAGATGTCTCCTCTTTCCAAACAGAAGGCTGGCCGGGGAGAGCCGTTACTCCAGTGAGCCACATGAAGTATTGATTCTTACCAACCCAGAGGATAGCTGAATGGAATTCCCTAATTCAGGCAATACTATCAGTTAATCTTATTGGAACTTACACAGAGTGTATGAAGTGGATGAATATCAGTCCTTAAAGACTTCTCATTATACAGAAAGTGGCGACATGACAATATATGTTCTCTCTCGGGAGTACATGTACATACTAAATGAAACTGATCGACACCTCACAGAGCTATAACACTGATAGACTATCTGCAGGTCCCCTGTCAAACTGATCTACACCTCATAGAGCTATAACACTAACAGAATATCTGTAGGTCCCTTGTCAAACTGATCTACACCTCACAGAGCTATAACACTGAAAAACTATCTGTAGGTCCCTTGTCAAACTGATCTACACCTCACAGAGCTATAACACTAACAGACTATCTGTAGGTCCCCTGTCAAACTGATCTACACCTCACAGAGCTATAACACTGAAAAACTATCTGTAGGTCCTCTGTCAAACTGACTTACACCTCACAGAGCTATAACACTAACAGACTATCTGTAGGTTTCCCCATCAAACTGATCTACACCTAACAGAGCTTTAACACTAACAGACTATCTGTAGGTCCCTTTTCAAACTGATCTACACCAATAGAGCTATAACACTAACAGGCTATATGTAGGTCCCTTTTCAAACTGATCTACACATCATAGAGCTATAACACTAACAGACTATCTGTAGGTTTCCCCATCAAACTGATCTACACCTAACAGAGCTATAACACTAACAAACTATCTGTAGGTCCCTTTTCAAACTGATCTACACCACATAGAGCTATAACACTAACAGACTATCTGTAGGTCCCTTTTCAAACTGATCTACACCTCATAGAGCTATAACACTAACAGGCTATCTGTAGGTCCCCTGTCAAACTGATCTACACATCATAGAGCTATAACACTAACAGACTATCTGTAGGTTTCCCCATCAAACTGATCTACACCTAACAGAGCTATAACACTAACAAACTATCTGTAGGTCCCTTTTCAAACTGATCTACACATCTTAGAGCTATAACACTAACAGGTTATCTGTAGGTCCCTTTTCAAACTGATCTACACATCATAGAGCTATAACACTAACAGGCTATCTGTAGGTCCCTTTTCAAACTGATCTACACATCATAGAGCTATAATACTAACAGGCTATCTGTAGGTCCCTTTTCAAACTGATCTACACATCATAGAACTATAACACTAACAGGTTATCTTTAGGTCCCTTTTCAAACTGATCTACACATCATAGAGCTATAACACTAACAGACTATCTGTAGGTCCCTTTTCAAACTGATCTACACATCATAGAGCTATTACACTAACAGACTATCTGTAGGTTTCCCCATCAAACTGATCTACACCTAACAGAGCTATAACACTACCAGACTATCTGTAGGTCCCCTGTCAAACTGATCTACACATCACAGAGCTATAACACTGAAAAACTATCTGTAGGTCCTCTGTCAAACTGACTTACACCTCACAGAGCTATAACACTAACAGACTATCTGTAGGTTTCCCCATCAAATTGATCTACACCTAACAGAGCTATAACACTAACAAACTATCTGTAGGTCCCTTTTCAAACTGATCTACACCACATAGAGCTATAACACTAACAGACTATCTGTAGGTCACTTTTCAAACTGATCTACACCTCATAGAGCTATAACACTACCAGGCTATCTGTAGGTCCCCTGTCAAACTGATCTACACATCATAGAGCTATAACACTAACAGACTATCTGTAGGTTTCCCCATCAAACTGATCTACACCTAACAGACCTATAACACTAACAGACTATCTGTAGGTCCCTTGTCAAACTGATCTACACATCTTAGAGCTATAACACTAACAGGCTATCTGTAGGTCCCCTGTCAAACTGATCTACACATCATAGAGCTATAACACTAACAGACTATCTGTAGGTTTCCCCATCAAACTGATCTACACCTAACAGACCTATAACACTAACAGACTATCTGTAGGTCCCTTGTCAAACTGATCTACACATCTTAGAGCTATAACACTAACAGGTTATCTGTAGGTCCCTTTTCAAACTGATCTACACATCATAGAGCTATAACACTAACAGGCTATCTGTAGGTCCCTTTTCAAACTGATCTACACATCATAGAGCTATAATACTAACAGGCTATCTGTAGGTCCCTTTTCAAACTGATCTACACATCATAGAACTATAACACTAACAGGTTATCTTTAGGTCCCTTTTCAAACTGATCTACACATCATAGAGCTATAATACTAACAGGCTATCTGTAGGTCCCTTTTCAAACTGATCTACACATCATAGAACTATAACACTAACAGGTTATCTTTAGGTCCCTTTTCAAACTGATCTACACATCATAGAGCTATAACACTAACAGACTATCTGTAGGTCCCTTTTCAAACTGATCTACACATCATAGAGCTATTACACTAACAGACTATCTGTAGGTTTCCCCATCAAACTGATCTACACCTAACAGAGCTATAACACTACCAGACTATCTGTAGGTCCCCTGTCAAACTGATCTACACATCACAGAGCTATAACACTGAAAAACTATCTGTAGGTCCTCTGTCAAACTGACTTACACCTCACAGAGCTATAACACTAACAGACTATCTGTAGGTTTCCCCATCAAATTGATCTACACCTAACAGAGCTATAACACTAACAAACTATCTGTAGGTCCCTTTTCAAACTGATCTACACCACATAGAGCTATAACACTAACAGACTATCTGTAGGTCACTTTTCAAACTGATCTACACCTCATAGAGCTATAACACTACCAGGCTATCTGTAGGTCCCCTGTCAAACTGATCTACACATCATAGAGCTATAACACTAACAGACTATCTGTAGGTTTCCCCATCAAACTGATCTACACCTAACAGACCTATAACACTAACAGACTATCTGTAGGTCCCTTGTCAAACTGATCTACACATCTTAGAGCTATAACACTAACAGGCTATCTGTAGGTCCCCTGTCAAACTGATCTACACATCATAGAGCTATAACACTAACAGACTATCTGTAGGTTTCCCCATCAAACTGATCTACACCTAACAGACCTATAACACTAACAGACTATCTGTAGGTCCCTTGTCAAACTGATCTACACATCTTAGAGCTATAACACTAACAGGTTATCTGTAGGTCCCTTTTCAAACTGATCTACACATCATAGAGCTATAACACTAACAGGCTATCTGTAGGTCCCTTTTCAAACTGATCTACACATCATAGAGCTATAATACTAACAGGCTATCTGTAGGTCCCTTTTCAAACTGATCTACACATCATAGAACTATAACACTAACAGGTTATCTTTAGGTCCCTTTTCAAACTGATCTACACATCATAGAGCTATAACACTAACAGACTATCTGTAGGTCCCTTTTCAAACTGATCTACACATCATAGAGCTATAACACTAACAGACTATCTGTAGGTTTCCCCATCAAACTGATCTACACTTAACAGAGCTATAACACTACCAGACTATCTGTAGGTCCCCTGTCAAACTGATCTACACATCACAGAGCTATAACACTGAAAAACTATCTGTAGGTCCTCTGTCAAACTGACTTACACCTCACAGAGCTATAACACTAACAGACTATCTGTAGGTTTCCCCATCAAATTGATCTACACCTAACAGAGCTATAACACTAACAAACTATCTGTAGGTCCCTTTTCAAACTGATCTACACCACATAGAGCTATAACACTAACAGACTATCTGTAGGTCACTTTTCAAACTGATCTACACCTCATAGAGCTATAACACTAACAGGTTATCTGTAGGTCCCTTTTCAAACTGATCTACACCTCATAGAGCTATAACACTAACAGACTATCTGTAGGTCACCTGTCAAACTGATCTACACATCTTAGAGCTATAACACTAACAGGTTATCTGTAGGTCCCTTTTCAAACTGATCTACACCACGTAGAGCTATAACACTAACAGACTATCTGTAGGTCACTTTTCAAACTGATCTACACCTCATAGAGCTATAACACTAACAGGCTATCTGTAGGTCCCCTGTCAAACTGATCTACACATCATAGAGCTATAACACTAACAGACTATCTGTAGGTTTCCCCATCAAACTGATCTACACCTAACAGAGCTATAACACTAACAAACTATCTGTAGGTCCCTTTTCAAACTGATCTACACATCATAGAGCTATAACACTAACAGACTATCTGTAGGTCACTTTTCAAACTGATCTACACCTCATAGAGCTATAACACTAACAGACTATCTGTAGGTCACTTTTCAAACTATTCTACACCTCATAGAGCTATAACACTTACAGGCTATCTGTAGGTCCCCTGTCAAACTGATCTACACATCATAGAGCTATAACACTAACAGACTATCTGTAGGTTTCCCCATCAAACTGATCTACACCTAACAGACCTATAACACTAACAAACTATCTGTAGGTCCCTTTTCAAACTGATCTACACATCACAGAGCTATAACACTAACAGGTTATCTGTAGGTCCCTTTTCAAACTGATCGACACCTCACAGAGCTATAACACTGATAGACTATCTGTAGGTTACCTGTCAAACTGATCTACACCTCACAGAGCTATAACACTAACAGACTATCTGTATGTCCCCTGTCAAACTGATCTACACCTCACAGAGCTATAACACTGAAAAACTATCTGTAGGTCCTCTGTCAAACTGACTTACACCTCACAGAGCTATAACACTAACAGACTATCTGTAGGTTTCCCCATCAAACTGATCTACACCTAACAGAGCTATAACACTAACAGACTATCTGTAGGTCCCTTTTCAAACTGATCTACACCACATAGAGCTATAACACTAACAGGCTATATGTAGGTCCCTTTTCAAACTGATCTACACATCATAGAGCTATAACAATAACAGACTATCTGTAGGTTTCCCCATCAAACTGATCTACACCTAACAGAGCTATAACACTAACAAACTATCTGTAGGTCCCTTTTCAAACTGATCTACACATCATAGAGCTATAACACTAACAGACTATCTGTAGGTCACTTTTCAAACTGATCTACACCTCATAGAGCTATAACACTAACAGGTTATCTGTAGGTCCCCTGTCAAACTGATCTACACATCACAGAGCTATAACACTGAAAAACTATCTGTAGGTCCTCTGTCAAACTGACTTACACCTCACAGAGCTATAACACTAACAGACTATCTGTAGGTTTCCCCATCAAATTGATCTACACCTAACAGAGCTATAACACTAACAGGCTATCTGTAGGTCACTTTTCAAACTGATCTACACCTCATAGAGCTATAACACTAACAGACTATCTGTAGGTTTCCCCATCAAACTGATCTACACCTAACAGAGCTATAACACTACCAGACTATCTGTAGGTCCCTTTTCAAACTGATCTACACATCATAGAGCTATAACACTAACAGGTTATCTGTAGGTCCCTTTTCAAACTGATCTACACCTCATAGAGCTATAACACTAACAAACTATCTGTAGGTCCCTTGTCAAACTGATCTACACATCATAGAGCTATAACACTAACAGACTATCTGTAGGTCACTTTTCAAACTGATCTACACCTCATAGAGCTATAACACTAACAGGCTATCTGTAGGTCCCTTTTCAAACTGATCTACACATCATAGAGCTATAACACTAACAGGCTATCTGTAGGTCCCTTTTCAAACTGATCTACACATCATAGAACTATAACACTAACAGGTTATCTTTAGGTCCCTTTTCAAACTGATCTACACATCATAGAGCTATAACACTAACAGACTATCTGTAGGTCCCTTTTCAAACTGATCTACACATCATAGAGCTATAACACTAACAGACTATCTGTAGGTTTCCCCATCAAACTGATCTACACCTAACAGAGCTATAACACTACCAGACTATCTGTAGGTCCCCTGTCAAACTGATCTACACATCACAGAGCTATAACACTGAAAAACTATCTGTAGGTCCTCTGTCAAACTGACTTACACCTCACAGAGCTATAACACTAACAGACTATCTGTAGGTTTCCCCATCAAATTGATCTACACCTAACAGAGCTATAACACTAACAAACTATCTGTAGGTCCCTTTTCAAACTGATCTACACATCACAGAGCTATAACACTAACAGACTATCTGTAGGTCCCTTTTCAAACTGATCTACACCTAACAGAGCTATAACACTAACAAACTATCTGTAGGTCCCTTTTCAAACTGATCTACACCTCATAGAGCTATAACACTAACAGGTTATCTGTAGGTCCCTTTTCAAACTGATCTACACCACATAGAGCTATAACACTAACAGACTATCTGTAGGTCCCCTGTCAAACTGATCTACACCTCATAGAGCTATAACACTAACAGACTATCTGTAGGTCACTTTTCAAACTGATCTACACCTCATAGAGCTATAACACTAACAGGCTATCTGTAGGTCCCCTGTCAAACTGATCTACACATCATAGAGCTATAACACTAACAGACTATCTGTAGGTCCCCTGTCAAACTGATCTACACATCATAGAGCTATAACACTAACAGACTATCTGTAGGTTTCCCCATCAAATTGATCTACACCTAACAGAGCTATAACACTAACAAACTATCTGTAGGTCCCTTTTCAAACTGATCTACACCACATAGAGCTATAACACTAACAGACTATCTGTAGGTCACTTTTCAAACTGATCTACACCTCATAGAGCTATAACACTAACAGGTTATCTGTAGGTCCCTTTTCAAACTGATCTACACCACATAGAGCTATAACACTAACAGACTATCTGTAGGTCACTTTTCAAACTGATCTACACCTCATAGAGCTATAACACTTACAGGCTATCTGTAGGTCCCTTTTCAAACTGATCTACACCTCATAGAGCTATAACACTAACAGACTATCTGTAGGTCACTTTTCAAACTATTCTACACCTCACAGAGCTATAACACTAACAGACTATCTGTAGGTCACTTTTCAAACTGATCTACACATCATAGAGCTATAACACTAACAGGCTATCTGTAGGTCCCCTGTCAAACTGATCTACACCTCATAGAGCTATAACACTAACAGACTATCTGTAGGTTTCCCCATCAAACTGATCTACACCTAACAGAGCTATAACACTAACAAACTATCTGTAGGTCCCTTTTCAAACTGATCTACACATCTTAGAGCTATAACACTAACAGGTTATCTGTAGGTCCCTTTTCAAACTGATCTACACATCATAGAGCTATAACACTAACAGACTATCTGTAGGTCCCCTGTCAAACTGATCTACACCTAACAGAGCTATAACACTAACAGACTATCTGTAGGTCCCTTTTCAAACTGATCTACACCTCATAGAGCTATAACACTAACAGACTATCTGTAGGTCACTTTTCAAACTATTCTACACCTCACAGAGCTATAACACTAACAGACTATCTGTAGGTCACTTTTCAAACTGATCTACACATCATAGAGCTATAACACTAACAGGCTATCTGTAGGTCCCCTGTCAAACTGATCTACACATCATAGAGCTATAACACTAACAGACTATCTGTAGGTTTCCCCATCAAACTGATCTACACCTAACAGAGCTATAACACTAACAAACTATCTGTAGGTCCCTTTTCAAACTGATCTACACATCTTAGAGCTATAACACTAACAGGTTATCTGTAGGTCCCTTTTCAAACTGATCTACACATCATAGAGCTATAACACTAACAGACTATCTGTAGGTCCCTTTTCAAACTGATCTACACATCATAGAGCTATAACACTAACAGGCTATCTGTAGGTCCCCTGTCAAACTGATCTACACATCATAGAGCTATAACACTAACAGACTATCTGTAGGTCACTTTTCAAACTGATCTACACCTCATAGAGCTATAACACTAACAGGTTATCTGTAGGTCACTTTTCAAACTGATCTACACATCATAGAGCTATAACACTAACAAACTATCTGTAGGTCCCTTTTCAAACTGATCTACACATCTTAGAGCTATAACACTAACAGGTTATCTGTAGGTCCCCTTTCAAACTGATCTACACCACATAGAACTATAACACTAACAGACTATCTGTAGGTCACTTTTCAAACTATTCTACACCTCATAGAACTATAACACTAACAGACTATCTGTAGGTCACTTTTCAAACTGATCTACACCACATAGAACTATAACACTAACAGACTATCTGTAGGTCACTTTTCAAACTGATCTACACATCATAGAGCTATAACACTAACAGGCTATCTGTAGGTCCCCTGTCAAACTGATCTACACATCATAGAGCTATAACACTAACAGACTATCTGTAGGTTTCCCCATCAAATTGATCTACACCTAACAGAGCTATAACACTAACACACTATCTGTAGGTCCCTTTTCAAACTGATCTACACATCTTAGAGCTATAACACTAACAGGTTATCTGTAGGTCCCTCTTCAAACTGATCTACACATCATAGAGCTATAACACTAACAGACTATCTGTAGGTCCCTTTTCAAACTGATCTACACATCATAGAGCTATAACACTAACAGGCTATCTGTAGGTCCCTTTTCAAACTGATCTACACATCATAGAGCTATAACACTAACAGGTTATCTGTAGGTCCCTTTTCAAACTGATCTACACATCATAGAGCTATAACACTAACAGACTATCTGTAGGTCCCTTTTCAAACTGATCTACACATCATAGAGCTATAACACTAACAGACTATCTGTAGGTTTCCCCATCAAACTGATCTACACCTAACAGAGCTATAACACTACCAGACTATCTGTAGGTCCCTTTTCAAACTGATCTACACATCATAGAGCTATAACACTAACAGGTTATCTGTAGGTCCCTTTTCAAACTGATCTACACATCATAGAGCTATAACACTAACAGACTATCTGTAGGTCACTTTTCAAACTGATCTACACCTCATAGAGCTATAACACTAACAGACTATCTGTAGGTCCCTTTTCAAACTGATCTACACATCATAGAGCTATAACACTAACAGGCTATCTGTAGGTCCCCTGTCAAACTGATCTACACATCATAGAGCTATAACACTAACAGACTATCTGTAGGTTTCCCCATCAAACTGATCTACACCTAACAGAGCTATAACACTAACAAACTATCTGTAGGTCCCTTTTCAAACTGATCTACACCTCATAGAGCTATAACACTAACAGACTATCTGTAGGTCCCCTGTCAAACTGATATACACATCACAGAGCTATAACACTGAAAAACTATCTGTAGGTCCTCTGTCAAACTGACTAACACCTCACAGAGCTATAACACTAACAGACTATCTGTAGGTTTCCCCATCAAATTGATCTACACCTAACAGAGCTATAACACTAACAAACTATCTGTAGGTCCCCTGTCAAACTGATCTACACCTCATAGAGCTATAACACTAACAGACTATCTGTAGGTCCCTTTTCAAACTGATCTACACATCATAGAGCTATAACACTAACAAACTATCTGTAGGTCCCCTGTCAAACTGATCTACACCTCATAGAGCTATAACACTAACAGACTATCTGTAGGTCCGTTTTCAAACTGATCTACACCACATAGAGCTATAACACTAACAGGCTATCTGTAGGTCCCTTTTCAAACTGATCTACACATCATAGAGCTATAACACTAACAGACTATCTGTAGGTCCCTTGTCAAACTGATCTACACATCATAGAGCTATAACACTAACAGACTATCTGTATGTCTCCTGTCAAACTGATCTACACATCACAGAGCTATAACACTAACAGGCTATCTTTAGGTCCCCTGTCAAACTGATCTACACATCATAGAGCTATAACACTAACAGGCTATCTGTAGGTCACCTTTCAAACTGATCTACACCTCACAGAGCTATAACACTACCAGGCTATATGTAGGTCACCTTTCAAACTGATCTACACCTCATAGAGCTATAACACTACCAGGCTATATGTAGGTCACCTTTCAAACTGATCTACACCTCATAGAGCTATAACACTAACAGACTATCTGTAGGTCCCCTGTCAAACTGATCTACACATCATAGAGCTATAACACTACCAGGCTATATGTAGGTCACCTTTCAAACTGATCTACACCTCATAGAGCTATAACACTAACAGACTATCTGTAGGTCCCCTGTCAAACTGATCTACACATCACAGAGCTATAACACTGAAAAACTATCTGTAGGTCTTCTGTCAAACTGACTTACACCTCACAGAGCTATAACACTAACAGACTATCTGTAGGTTTCCCCATCAAATTGATCTACACCTAACAGAGCTATAACAATAACAAACTATCTGTAGGTCCCCTGTCAAACTGATCTACACATCATAGAGCTAAAACACTAACAGGCTATCTGTAGGTCACCTGTCAAACTGATCTACACATCATAGAGCTATAACACTACCAGGCTATATGTAGGTCACCTTTCAAACTGATCTACACCTCATAGAGCTATAACACTAACAGACTATCTGTAGGTCCCCTGTCAAACTGATCTACACATCATAGAGCTATACCACTACCAGGCTATATGTAGGTCACCTTTCAAACTGATCTACACCTCATAGAGCTATAACACTAACAGACTATCTGTAGGTCCCCTGTCAAACTGATCTACACATCACAGAGCTATAACACTGAAAAACTATCTGTAGGTCTTCTGTCAAACTGACTTACACCTCACAGAGCTATAACACTAACAGACTATCTGTAGGTTTCCCCATCAAATTGATCTACACCTAACAGAGCTATAACAATAACAAACTATCTGTAGGTCCCCTGTCAAACTGATCTACACCTCACAGAGCTATAACACTACCAGGCTATATGTAGGTCACTTTTCAAACTGATCTACACCTCATAGAGCTATAACACTAACAGGCTATCTGTAGGTCCCCTGTCAAACTGATCTACACCTCATAGAGCTATAACACTAACAGACTATCTGTAGGTTTCCCCATCAAATTGATCGACACCTAACAGAGCTATAACACTAACAAACTATCTGTAGGTCCCTTGTCAAACTGATCTACACCTCATAGAGCTATAACACTAACAGACTATCTGTAGGTTTCCCCATCAAACTGATCTACACCTCACAGAGCTATAACACTACCAGGCTATCTGTAGGTCCCTTTTCAAACTGATCTACACATCATAGAGCTATAACACTAACAGACTATCTGTAGGTCCCTTTTCAAACTGATCTACACATCATAGAGCTATAACACTAACAGACTATCTGTAGGTTTCCCCATCAAACTGATCTACACCTAACAGAGCTATAACACTACCAGACTATCTGTAGGTCCCTTTTCAAACTGATCTACACATCATAGAGCTATAACACTAACAGGTTATCTGTAGGTCCCTTTTCAAACTGATCTACACATCATAGAGCTATAACACTAACAGACTATCTGTAGGTCCCTTTTCAAACTGATCTACACCTCATAGAGCTATAACACTAACAGGCTATATGTAGGTCCCTTTTCAAACTGATCTACACCTCATAGAGCTATAACACTAACAGACTATCTGTAGGTCCCTTGTCAAACTGATCTACACATCATAGAGCTAAAACACTAACAGGTTATCTGTATGTCTCCTGTCAAACTGATCTACACATCACAGAGCTATAACACTAACAGGCTATCTGTAGGTCCCCTGTCAAACTGATCTACACATCATAGAGCTATAACACTAACAGGTTATCTGTAGGTCCCCTGTCAAACTGATCTACACATCATAGAGCTATAACACTAACAGGTTATCTGTAGGTCCCCTGTCAAACTGATCTACACATCATAGAGCTATAACACTAACAGGCTATCTATAAGTCTCCTGTCAAACTGATCTACACTTCACAGAGCTATAATACTAACAGGCTATCTGTAGGTCTCCTGTCAAACTGATCTACACCTCACAGAGAGACCAAAGAGGCACAATTTATAATCCCCATCCTTCTGAATCTTGATACTGGATGAAAGATGAAACTGTATTATGTTTAGGTTGTAGATCCTTTGGCCCGTAATTTGCCACAAAGAGTCAGCACATATTCAAGTAATAATCCCCATTGTTTAAGGAGCCTGTAATGTAGATTCTAGAGAAGATAAAAATAAATTGTTTAGGTTGTAGCACCTTAGTGGGCCTTTTTTGGTCATAAAGTCATCAAATCTAAATGTATAACCCTCTAAGGATTCTGTACACAAGGCTGTTCATGAATGAATGGATTTTATGGATGGAGCTGCGCATTTCCGCCTTTTGCGCTAATGATACTTATATGACGCAGAAAAATTAATTATCCTACCTCATGTAAGAATGTTGATCCCTGATTGGTCTACGTGACCATTAACCAATATCAATATACACCGTCATACAGGTTGATAAATCTTCCCTCGACTTATCAAACCGTATGATAAATGTTTTATATCTGGCAACATGAATAAAGCATGCATCCACTTCAATCATTCCATGTCACGTGTCACAAGTTAAAAGTCATAGGTTTTTTTGGTGGTAAGATAAATACGTTATAACGTTCAGTTTGTTAGGGTGACATCGTAATTTATCAGACCCTTATTAGTGTTTATCCAACTTGCCTACGTCTCGTTGGATAAACACTAACACGGGTCTGATAAATAAATCTTAAACACATCTTAAACATATAGAATGTTAAGCGATACGGTTTTAATCATCATACTAATGCAAGGGTAAACACGGCTGTCACCTAAAAAAGAAACTAAGTTAGTTTCCTACTTTCCAAGACAATTTCAGTCATCAGGTCTTTGATTGTCATTTTGAAGTGGCATAATTCTTAATTTCTTAATTTCAGTCATAACGATAGTTAATTTATTCAAAATTGCCACCGTACTGAAAGTCTATTGCATGACGAATATAGGCTAACAACTGGATTCTGTGATGTCATGGCGGACTACTGTGGCTTTCAGCATTGGGAATTTATGTTTTCATGACAAGATATATAACATCAGTCAATGTAAAGATATTCCAGTTTGGCGACATTTTCCAAACTATTAATGAACAATTAATCAAATGCAAATATTTATGCAGTATATATATGAGCTACAGTCAGAAAATATTGCCGATTTTTCAGCAACTTGTAAATTTACCAATGCAGTTAGAAGGAAATCAATGGTTACCATTTTCAATGATTGAAGACTTCACAACCGCATTTATATTATTTGCTGAGAAAATGGAGCTATTCAAAAGTGATTCATTATAATAGGCATCCAGTATTGTATTTAGGAAATTGTCATGCCATACATTTTTTCAGAATAAAATATGTGAATATGTGAATTAATTTAAATGATTGATCAATTTCAGGTCATGTCGTGAATTTAATGAAAATGTTAATAGCATACAAGTGTTTTCATTTTATTCTTAGATTATATAATATATATTTTAATTGAAAATAATATTTAATATCACATATAAAATCAACATAACAATTTTGTTTCGATTCACGACCGATTTCACATTATTCAGTGATCATCATGGAATCTTTATGACGTTGTCTTTCTATGACGTCACAGAACAAAGGGCGCATAACTCAAAGAATGCGTAATCTGTGACGTAATCTGTGACGTCATATGTGTACATTCATCACATACATATAACAAGCAGTTTGGAAACATTTAAATGTGCAGTATTACGATATATTTATGCTGTTTAATCGTGGTTTAAAGACTGTGATGAAATAGTTTTCTTTGATTTTTCTCTTTTCATCGCTGTCTGACATGACTTTGTAGAAAAGGAATATTTTAAAATTAGGAGTTTTATTCTCGGGGCATCTATCTATATGTCCACTTAGTGGAATGTAGCGGCAGGAGGGGTCCCTTATTTGTTGTTTGTGGACCCTCGGTCTTGATATGAGTGTATCTCATGTTTTTCCAAAATAAGGCTCGCCACATCCACTGCATTTGATAACATATATTACGTTTTGTGACGCGCATGTC
Source organism: Gibbula magus (assembly GCA_936450465.1). Lineage (NCBI taxonomy): Eukaryota > Metazoa > Mollusca > Gastropoda > Trochida > Trochidae > Gibbula > Gibbula magus. The sequence goes on along the minus strand of OW388292.1, from coordinate 2,510,225 downwards.
ATGTTCTCCTGTACCTTGAATAAATGGCCACTTTTGAAAGTATGTTCTTTTCCTTGTAATAAATACGGGCAAGTACCACAATTTGTTCGTTCACACCTACTAATTGATTTTCCCTCCTGGCTTGACTGATCAAATATAGCCCTAGTCAATATTTATTTTAAACTTTGGCTCTGCCTTTTACTTTTGATAAGGGATACATGTGAAAGTTTATTTTTTAAGGTATCACACTTTTGTAAGGGTTGGAGCGTTTCTTTTAGTTTGGAGAATATTTCAGGATTTCTAGGGTTAAACAAATGGTAGTACTTTTCGTGTACATTTCTGTTTTGCCGCCTAGCTTTGCAAAGGCGTCATCAATGATTTGCCTCGGATAGTGTCTCTGTAGTAATATACACAAAGAACCTAATCAAGCACCACCTCATATTTTCAGATGTGTGTGACGATGCCCAACCACTGTGAAAATCTTGTGAAATTGATCGAAGAAATGCTGTTATTTTATGAAAGTTCATCATCTTAGCTAAACAAAAAGACAACACAGTGGTTTTACTGGAAAACTCTCTCCTGTACAACTATTGCTCTGTGGTGAACTTCAAAAACGGTGAAAATGTTTGTTAAGCCGTTGGACAATGTTCTTTGTTGTCTTAAGGAAACAAATGACCATCATGTTATCAATAACTGGTGTATCCGCCACGTACCCGGATGATTGCTTCAACAATCCTCCACATCATTGTGGTGAGTCTCTTGATTCGCTGCAGAGGTAACAGCTGCCACTCACGATGTATAGCTGCTTCTAAACCGACTAAATCTTGAACTGGTGGGTCCATGGCTTGCACTCGGCGTCCAATCACATCCCAAATGTGTTCCAGTGGATTGACATCCGGGCTCATGGCAGGCCATGGAAGTTTAGATACTCGATTGTTCTTTAGAAAATCAATCACTGGTCGAGAACGGTGAGGCCAAGCTTTATCATTCATGAATACAGGACATGTGGCCAATGGATGATTGTCAAAATGTGGCACAAGAACTGGCTGCAGAATTTCCCGGATGTAACAATCGCCATTGAAATTACCTTTCACAGTCACCAAATCGAGCTTACAACCGTGAGAGATGCATCCCCAGAACAATACAGATCCACCAACGAATGGGACTGATGCTTGGATGTTCTTTGGTGCATATGTGTTCTGTTGTTTGACGATATTTCTGGACAAGACGGCTTATCACAGTGTGGTGAATGTCCATCTGTCGTCGAATAGCTATACAAGACATACCGGTGGAACTCATTCCAATAATTTGCCATATTTCTACTTCAGTGAGTCTCCTTCGAGCAATTTTTAGGGGTAATGACACAATCATTTGAAAATTTCCAAGATTTATACTGATTTCAAGAACAATTTAAAACTGCAATTTCAGAAATTTGTGGTTAGTGTGCTTCACATGCATTATGGGGTGTTTTTGTGTGATTGACCTTGCAGAAAACCCGAACACTGTTGAGAGGATATGCAGTTCCATACCAATTACCATCTAACAATACATATTCGTTACTATGTATATTTGTATCACTGAAAATAGTAGGTGGTGCTTAATTAAGTTCTTTGTCTATAGATCTGTTAGTTCATTTAGTCTATATTCTACCCGATCTGAATTTAAAACTATCATGCGTATTCTTCTAGCTAATGAATATTGGACACTGTTGGTTGTATGTCTTGGCTGACAGGAGTTACAATCCAAATATTGCTTAGATCATGATAAAGATCCCGTAATGGTCACTGAACAGCGTGAAACTGGTCGGCAATCAAAAACATATTCGGTCTTTGTTTTTAATGTATATATTACTTGAACTATGAAGAAGTTTACTTGTTTTAATATATGTATTTCTAGGTTTTTTTTTATATAAATCATTGCATTGATCTGCGTCGAGCAAGAAGATATTTTATGTACACTTCACTTAACTTATTGTAGAAGAATGAATATGAAAAGACTAAGAAATTAAACTTAACAGGTCTTAGTAGGTCTATAACAATGCTGCTCCATATAGATATTTGTATCCGCTAAACTACTACAACACACTAATTCCCCGAACCCAATAACTACTGTTTTGCTTACTCATCACTACATATAGCATGTAATTTTGTCAGCCAATGAAATATAGAGATTTTGATGATCGTTCATCGGTCCACTCATCCGGTCTTCTACTATTATTCGAATGCAAGTTAGAATCTTTCATTGGCTGGTTATTTACAGCCATACAACTGAACTTTGGAGGGAATCAGTGTATTGTTGTAGTAAAGGAAACATATATATATATATATATATATATATATATATATTATATTTACTTGAAAAGACCGATATACTGGTCGAAATGAGCTCATCGTATTAAAGAAGATTGATCCAGTCAAACCCATCTGATGTTTACTCTTTTCTATATATATATATATACATACATATATATATACATATAAACACTGATGAAACATAACATACCTCTATCTTTAAATTCTAAATATTTGTTTCTATTACATGTGTGTATTACATATGGAGAACTACCTCTGATTTCAAGTTCTGCTCTATCTTTGTGTGTGTTACATACGGAGCCCGACCACTGAATTATAAATATGTGTGTGTATTACATACAGAGCCCTACATGTACCCCTGATTTCTAAATATTTGTGTGTTTGACATACGGAGCCCTACCTCTGATTTCAAGTTCTGCTCTATCTTTTCGTCTCCGTTTGTTCTCTGGCTTCAAAGATTGATCTCTGAAATTAAAAAAATAAAATAAACGTAAGCCTTACTCAAGATATGGTTTCACTTTAATAATCTGGTTACTTGATATAGATATTGAACATAATTAATAATCAATCAATCATCCATTCATTCTACAAGCTGTTATTATTGTTCATAAAGATTTTTCTTGCGATATAAGTTAGTGTCTCTTGTCTGAACTAGAACATGTTTTTTCCCTTCCAACCCTTCAATTTGAAACCTAAAACAATTCATGTTCTAGAATTATAACCCTTCAAAAAAACAAAATCCAATTTTACCATGGAAACCATTAGCCAAGCATAGTCAACACAAAAATTTCCAGCTTTCTAGAGCTTTTAGTACTGTCAAAGAATATATTAAATAGGTTTTCATGTCATGACCCCTGTGACCGATATATATATATGGGGTCACAGGATCAAAACTACAATTAAGATACCCCATTGGCTAAGGAGTCTCTTAATACATTTCAGTTCTCTTGAGTCACTGGTTCTGAAAAAGAAGTCGAATAAGTGAAAAGTTTACGGAAGAACGGCAAGTCGGAAAGCAAGACGGCGGACATCTACCATCGGGCCTTTCATGGTATAATTTCTTTTTAAATTATCACCCTTGAATTATATCCCCTACAACACCACAACATTGGTATCATTTGTTGGCAGCGTCAGAGTAATATATCTTTGGAGTTATGCTCCTGAAATGAAACAACACCGGAAACTTTTATCCTATTTGGTCAAAATTTCCTTTTCCTAAATCAGCGCCCTGATGCTGGAAACCATTAAAAATACACAACATGGTAAAAATTTTAAAGAAATTTAATTTCAAGTTTCATTTTTAGAAAAATTGTTTTGGCCCTTTAAGGCAAGAAATTATAAACTGTTTTGGCAACCTCAAAGTTATCACAAATGCAACATCAATACCAAATATTAAGTTTCCAATAAATGCAACAAAAGAAGACAAATATTTTATGGATGATCAACTTCTTTATTAACAATAGCGACGTTTCGGTATAGATCCTTATACCGTTATCAAGCATATGGGAGAAATGATAAAAACAGAGGTTATATAGGTCTTTGAAGGGCATTATATTGGTCTTTGAAGGTTATATACATGTTATATGTTGTATGATAATGAGATAACAAAAACAACAAGATGAGATAAAAATAGAGCCATGGGCTATGTAGCTCATCAGGATTTCATTGATTATTATCTAAGATTGAATATCTAAGTTATATCAAGTAATACATTGTTAACAAGCAAACAAATAGGTTTTTTAGATCATGACTCCCGTGACCGGACTTTAGAGTCACAGGGTCACCAATCCTACAATTACAATTTCACCTTTCTAGAGCTTTACATACTTGAAATAAAGATGAAAATAGGTTTTTGGGTCATGACCCGTGACCTAGATTGGGGTCACAGGGTCACAAAATCTATAATATTGAATCCCCATTGGCAAAGGAGTCTGCACACAACTTTTCAGCTCTCTAGACCTTTTGGAACTGGAAAGGAAGATGAAAATAGGTTTTTAAGGATGTGATCCCTGTGACCTAATTTCGGGCCACGGGGTCACGGAATCTACAATTTAGTATCCCCATTGGCCAAGGAGTCTTTACACAACTTTTCAGTTCTCTAGACCTTTTGGAACTGGAGAAGAAGATGAAAATAGGTTTTTAAGGATGTGACCCCTGTGACCCCATTTGGGGTCACGGGGTCACGATATCTACAATTTAGTATACCCATTGGCCAAGGAGTCTTTACAAACATGCCCAGCTCTCTAGACCTTTTGGAACTGGAGAAGAAGATGAAAATAGGTTTTTAAGGATGTGATCCCTGTGACCCAATTTGGGGACACGGGGTCACGGAATCTACGATTTAGAATCCCCATTGGCCAAGGAGTCTGCACACAACTTTTCAGCTCTCTAGACCTTTTGGAACTGTAGAAAAAGCGCAGTGGTTAGCGGGTTCGCCTTCGGATCAAGAGGTCCGGGGTTCTACACTCAGTAAGGTTTGGGTGCAATGCTACACTGAATTTCAGCGTAGTACCACCCATGGTTCGCTAGTTCCAGCCGATGCTCGCAGGTTTCCATATAGCCACATGGCGTTGCAGGCTTTCTCTCTGCCATAATACTAGTATCCGCGACAAAAGTGAAATATTCTTGAAAGCGGCGTTAAACCCAACTCACCTCACTGCACCTCAGATATTGCATGTTGATCCGACAGAAAAGGATGGCGAGAAGGTCGAGACGAGGTGCCGCCAACCAAAAGTGCCAAGATGTATTACAACCAACTCCTGGAAGGAGAAAGAAAGCATATTATTAAGCCAAAAGAGCACTTAGGGAAACACCATGATGAACCATGGGAAGACCCTAAGGCAAAGCGAGGGCAAGACAAAAATAATTACATAGTGGGTGAGCTGTTGAGCCACAACCAACGGACCAAAGGACTGTAAGCCCTGCACATCCTCCACTGCCAGATCTCGCAAATAGTGGCTGCCAAACACTGTGTTGGAACGCCAAAAGCAGCCCTCCATGATCTGTACAAAACAATGGTAGAGGCTAAGGCCCAAATCCCATGAGGGTTGTAAGCCACCAGATGAGGCAAACCCTCTGCATCATATGCTGCCAGGATCGTTTGTCGAAGCCACACTGCAATGGTGTTCCTGTTGACCTCACCACTTGCTCTTTCGATCCTTCCTCCTGCCCGCTGAACGCCTGATGTATTCTTGCAGAGCTCTTGCGGGACACATGGAGAGCTCCTCCCTCTTAGAAGCATGAACAAAGTACGACAGATGGGTATAGTGAACCTCTTATCCGGCTGCCCCGGAAGCTGATGTTTTGCCACAAAGTTCCAAAGAAGGCCTAAATGAATGGAACCGTGGTGCGATGTCTCAAAGCATACCCTCATGACGTCACGGGCATACACTTCACTCATCCTAGCTGCCGTAGCCAGGGAGATAAGGAACACAGTTTTTCGAGTGAGATTTTCAAAGGATGCCGCTTCTAAATGTTAGTAAGGCCAACCACATAGATGAAGAAGCACCAAGTTGTGGTCCCAAGCCGGGAGACAAAACGTCTGCTTCTGGTCTTCCAGTTTGATGAGCTCTGGTGTCTTTGAAAACTTCTTATCCGATTTGACAGCCAAAACCAAATTAAGGGCAGACAAGTAGGTCGAAACGGTACCCCCGTTGAGGTGCTTGGTGTTACACAGATATAGCAAGAACTCAGGAACTGAGAAGAAGCACCCACTGGATCCTTAGATCTAGCTTTACAGAAGTTCTCAAAGGAAAGCCATTTAACATCATATTAAGATCTAGTAGATACCCTGTGATCCTTCGTGATCACGCTTGCCACAAGTCAAAAGTATCCTTTAGCTATCAAAGCTCTTTGAAGATGAGCCAGGCGGACAGATTAAACCGCTCTGGGTCTGGGTGAGGAAGACGGCTGTTCAGATGAAGCAGCAGGTGAGGCCACAGAGGCAGAAGATATGGAGCACTTGCGACGAACCTGCGAAGCAGCGGGAACTAGCTTCTCGCAGGCCAAAAGGGCGCTACCAAAAGCAGTCTGAGCTACCATGTTGCTCTGATATGTGCCACTATCTTTGGAAGAAGAATGGGAGGCGGGAACGAATATGCGTCCAGGCTCTCCCAGCTGCTGGGTCGGCAGAGGAGACACATACACTGGAAGACGAGCGTTGTACTTTGTCGCGAAAGATCAATGAGAGGACGGTATAGTAGATCTTTGTGCAAAGGAGATCAAACGCCCCTGGATGCAACATCCACTCTGTTGTGGGCGGCTTGATCGGACAGGACAGAGCGTCTGCTAGAATGTTCTGATGTGACACGCTCTGATCTGAATCTTGTTGACAACAAATAGTCCAACATCCAACAGTTCAAATGTCTGGTCGAGCAACCGTTTCGACCGTGTCGTGCCTTGATTTTTCACCAGCCACACCACTATGGAATTGTCTGATGCCACAAGTACCGGCAGCCAGTGAGAAATCGCCAAAATCACTGCCTGCAGCTCCGAGTTGTTGCTGTGCCACTGACTGTGAGCGCCCCAACTCTGGTGGGATGCGTCCACGAATAACTGAAAGTCTGGGGGAAAGTCTGTGAAAGAGATGCCTGTTCAGACATTTGACAGGATCATCCACCAGCGCAGATAAAGTTAAAGACGTGCTGGAAGGGGAAACTTGATCAGAAGGTCATCCCGCTGACTGAACCTCTGCAAAGGCCGAAGCATCAGGCGCCCCTTGGAAGTGAGAAGAGGAGACCACGAAGGGACTGCTACTCCGTGAGGGTCATGGCGTCGATTTGATTAGTTCTGAATCTTGGACCACTGTGTGAAGGAACCTTCACGAGGGTCATGGCGTCGATTTGATTAGTTCTGAATCTTGGACCACTGTGTTGAGGAACCTTCACGAGGGTCATGGCGTCGATTTGATTAGTTCTTAATCTTGGACCACTGTATGGAGGAACCTTTACGAGGTCCAGATCCATGAGATAAAAACCCGATGAATCTGAGGCGTTTGGAGGGGACAGTTGCGACTTCTCTAAATTGATGATCCAATCACGAACAAACCGCGACTGTTTGCGTAGCACGAGAGGCACAACCATCAGGCAATCGTCTATGTACGGGTTGGACTTGATCCCCCGGAGATGGAGAAACCGTGCGATCGTTGTCTTGATGAGAGTGAAAAGTGTGAATTAAGATGCTAAAAGGCCCCAGGAAATGAAAAGACTCCCTAAACGGGCAAGACAAAGTGCTGAGAAGACGGGAAAGTGAAATTCAGAGTGCACTGCGAAGAAATAATTCGCCCACCCGGTAGGTGAAAAACATATGCTTTATTCCCACACTTTGTTAGTATAATAACGAAAAAAGGACATACCGTAGGGTAAAGTTTGCATAAAAATCAACGTATCCTGTCTCATCGAATCCTGTCTTCGTGTTAATTCCCCTGGCCCACAGGACAAAATCCGCTTATCGTATCCTTCCGGATTCTTTCGGATTCTTCAAGATCCCCCAAATTTTGGGAGAATCCGGAAGGATCCGGCGAATGGATTCAACCACTTTTTGTCCTGTAGTTCATCACACTATTACTTCGTAAAGGATAAGGATTCAGCTCTTTCCAATCTCTTATTGGAAGTATCTGTATCTGTATATGTATGAATCTGCTGGCCTACTCACTAATGAGCATATCTTGCCAGGGGGGTTGGTATGTGCGCATGCGCTGGCTTTAGTCCACTCCCTTCCTGAGGGCTGACCTAAAGCAGTCAACAAAGTTACAGTTCACCATATCCTCTGAAAGAGCGTTCCATTCTATTATTGTTTTTGTCAAGATGTAATGCAATATCTGGGGTAAGTGGGGTAAGTATACAAAATTTGGAAATTCATAAAAATTGGAAAAAAACTTCGGACACGGGGATGGTTGCACAGACACAACATATATACAACATTATATCCCCAACTACAGTGTACCAGAAATTACATGTATATAAACCATTCCCTACCTCCAGTACTTGCAGGACGCTGCTCCGACACCGATGAGGGTGAGGGCGATGCACATGGCGACCCAGAAGAGATGAGACCACACTGTGCTAGCTGTATCAGCCGACTGGCCTACCGACACAGGGCCTACCGACACAGGGCCTACCGACACAGGGCCTACCGACACAGGGCCTACCGACACAGGGCCTGCCGACACAGGGCCTGCCGACACAGGGCCTACCGACACAGGGCCTGCCGACACAGGGCCTACCGACACAGGGCCTACCGACACAGGGCCTACCGACACAGGGCCTGCCGACACAGGGCCTACCGACACAGGGCCTACCGACACAGGGCCTACCGACACAGGGCCTACCGACATAGGGCCTACCGACACTGGGCCTACCGACACAGGGCCTACCGACACAGGGCCTACCGACATAGGGCCTACCGACACAGGGCCTACCGACACAGGGCCTACCGACACAGGGCCTACCGACACAGGGCCTACCGACACAGGGCCTACCGACATAGGGCCTACCGACACAGGGCCTACCGACACAGGGCCTACCGACACAGGGCCTACCGACACAGGGCCTACCGACCTGGGGACTGACAATAGTCACACGGACAGGTCAATGGTAGGTATGGATAAACATTATTTCAACAATTATTTTCAAGCCACACACCAAATTTGGTTATCCTATCAAACGGTTTCTGAGAAAATCTGTCCCCTTTATCTCGGACAGACGCACAGACATTGGTAATAAACATAACTTTTTATTATATTATGAGCAATGAAATAATGGGATTGGGGTGAAATAAAGCTATCAAGCTCCAATGAAAGTGACTCAACAAACATTGTGAGGACAAGGTTGGTGCTCTCTGAAAAAAAAATATAGGCACGAGTGTCTCTGACTGACATCCAGTATGACAGAAAGTTATAATTAGAGCTCAGGGGTGGCACAGACCTCCCCATATCAATGAAACGAATCCCTAACTCATGAACATATGTATACTTTCAGGCAAATGATTGTGAAAAAGAATAATTCAATAGACTGAAATATATACAATTGTCTTATTTGTGAAAAACACTGTTAACCTGGAGTCGATTATGATTAATAATCAATAAATTTCTCTGTTTTGTTTATTCCTATTTAACTCATTGGCTTGAGAATTAAAAAATCAAGACCTGGGAAATATAGTTTCTTACTCTTAAACCTACCTGCAAATTCACTATTGACCCATGGAGTTCTACTGCTGCTGTTGCCATGTTCTACAATGCCGCTACTGGTGGCGAACATCTTCAGAAGGGAATCTCCTGCTCTATACAGTCAGTTTGGTTTATCAGTGAAATAGAAGTATGGAGGCTTTACCCTGAAACTAAATGTGACAGGAAAATGCAAAAGATTATGAATAGTTTGTTGTGTCCGATGTCCAATATCAGCCCACTATAGCTAGTTCCCATCGATTCCAGAAACATCATATAACTTTGCAAGGGAAATCATCGTTCTTCTATGTTTTCAATTTCTTTACAACAGTGTTAGTATCTTCACCAAAATGTCAAATTCATTTACAATCAGTATGTTGTAAATACTTAAAAATATCAACTTCTTGAATGCCTTTGGGTAAAGTCAGTATCTCACTGCTCATCATATCACAGCTGTGTAAAGTCAGTATCTCACTGCTCCGCATATCATCAGCTGTGTAAAACCAGTTTCTTACCGCTCATCATATCACAGCTGTGTAAAGTCAGTTTCTTACTGCTCTGCATATCATCAGCTGTGTAAAGTCAGTTTCTTACTGCATATCATATCAGAGCTGTGTAAAGTCAGTATCTCACTGCTCAGCATATCACAGCTGTGTAAAGTCAGTTTCATATCACTCAGCATATCACAGCTTTGTAAAAGTCAGTTTCTTACTGCTCAACATATCATAAGCTATGTAAAGTCAGCATGTCACTGCTCAGCATATCACAGCTGTGTAAAGTCAGTTTCGTACTGCTCATCATATCACAGCCGTTTAAAGTCAGTTTCTTACTGCTCAGCATATCATCAGCTGTGTAAAGTCAGTATGTCACTGCTCAGCATATCACAGCTGTGTAAAGTCAGTTTCGTACTGCTCATCATATCACAGCCGTTTAAAGTCAGTTTCTTACTGCTCAGCATATCACAGCTGTGTAAAGTCAGTTTCATATCACTCAGCATATCACAGCTTTGTAAAAGTCAGTTTCTTACTGCTCAGCATATCATCAGCTGTGTAAAGTCAGTATGTCACTGCTCAGCATATCACAGCTGTGTAAAGTCAGTTTCGTACTGCTCATCATATCACAGTCGTGTAAAGTCAGTTTCTTACTGCTCAGCATATCATCAGCTGTGTAAAGTCAGTTTCGTACTGCTCATCATATCACAGCTGTGTAAAGTCAGTTTCGTACTGCTCATCATATCACAGTCGTGTAAAGTCAGTTTCTTACTGCTCTACATATCATCAGCTGTGTAAAGTCAGTTTCTTACTGCTCTGCATATCATCAGGTGTGTATAGTCAGTTTCGTACTGCATATCATATCACAGCTGTGTAAAGTCAGTATCTCACTGCTCAGCACATCACTGCTGTGTATAGTCAGTTTCTTACTGTTCTGCATATCATCAGCTCTGTAAAGTCAGTTTGTTACCGCTCAGCAAACCATCAGCTGTGTTAAGTCAGTTTCTCACTGCTCAGCATTTCACTGCTGTGTAAAGTCAGTTTCTTACTGCTCTGCATATCACAGCTTTGTAAAGTCAGTTTCATATCGCTCAGCATATCACAGCTGTGTAAAGTCAGTATCTCACTGCTCAGCATATCATCAGCTGTGTAAAGTCAGTTTCATATCGCTCAGCATATCACAGCTGTGTAAAGTCAGTTTCTTACTGCTCAGCATATCATCAGCTGTGTAAAGTCAGTTTCTTACCGCTCAGCATATCATCAGCTGTGTAAAGTCAGTTTCTTACTGCTCAGCATATCACAGCTGTGTAAAGTCAGTTTCTTACCGCTCAGCATATCATCAGATGTGTAAAGTCAGTTTCTTACTGCTCAGCATATCACAGCTGTGTAAAGTCAGTTTCTTACTGCTCTGAATATCATTAAGTTGTAGGTAAACTTTTAGGATTGTCGTAAGTCATTAAAACCTTTGTGTCAGTGCGAAGTTCTGAAGCTTGTCCATTGGTCAGTCGGAATGTTTCACAGCAGCAATTTTATGGAACAGCAACAACTGTTACGCGTTTTAAATGCCATGTATCAGATGGATAAGAAATTTCATGTTATTGCAATTGGACTTGACCTTTCCAACTTTTACAATCTAGTATGTCAGGAATTCTGAAGTGTGCATGAAAAATTCAACTAACAAGCACTCTCAAATTACACTCAACTTACACATGAAATGTCATCAATTCAATGTTGTATCATATGACCTTATTGCAGCTTGTATATATGTTTATTATAAAAACAAAGTGTCACACGCTCTCCTCCTACTGCTCCAGTTACGGAATGAGTCTGTTTGGATTGAACTTATCTTCATTTCACCTTAGAATAACCTAATTAGTAAACCAGAAATGTTATAAAGTTTATGTAGTATAAATAACCATTACATCCTCATCCCAGGCTAAGGCAATGCAATAAAAGTAATTGAAATGTTACAAAATCCTTTGGGAGAATAACATATATTTAACACACTAATAATAAAGTTCATTTCAAGTTGTATTGGTATGAAGAACATTCTAGAAAAAATATTTTGAATTTAAAGATAAAAAAGAAAAAAACTACAACATATCTAAAAGATTATCAGTATTTGTTAAGTGTAATAGTATGTTAAGCAATAGATAAATTCAACCTTAAGAAACTATGATAGGAGATGTAAGCATTGTTTCTGTGAGATACAGACTTCAGGTCAGAGATATGTAGCTTTGATTCACGAACAGTATTATTTAGGATGTATCTTACCTATAAGACACACTGTATATCTCAACCAGCCACGCAGAGCAGCAAGTCCTATTGTAGGAAACACTGTTTATCTCAACCAGCCACACAGAGCAGCAAGTCCTATTGTAGGAGACACTGTGTATCCCAACCAGCCACACAGAGCAGCAAGTCCTATTGTAGACACACTGTGTATCCCAACCAGCCACACAGAGCAGCAAGTCCTATTGTAGGTGACACTGTATATCTCAACCAGCCACACAGAGCAGCAAGTCCTATTATAGGAAACACTGTATATCTCAACCAGCCACACAGAGCAGCAAGTCTTATTGTAGGAGACACTGTATATCTCAACCAGCCACACAGAGCAGCAAGTCCTATTGTAGGAGACACTGTATATCTCAACCAGCCACACAGAGCAGCAAGTCCTATTGTAGGAAACACTGTTTATCTCAACCAGCCACACAGAGCAGCAAGTCCTATTGTAGGAGACACTGTATATCTCAACCAGCCACACAGAGCAGCAAGTCCTATTGTAGACACACTGTCTATCTCAACCAGCCACACAGAGCAGCAAGTCCTATTGTAGACACACTGTGTATCCCAACCATCCACACAGAGCAGCAAGTCCTATTGTAGACACACTGTATATCTCAACCAGCCACACAGAGCAGCAAGTCCTATTGTAGACACACTGTCTATCTCAACCAGCCACACAGAGCAGCAAGTCCTATTGTAGGAGACACTGTGTATCCCAACCAGCCACACAGAGCAGCAAGTCTTATTGTAGGAGACACTGTATATCTCAACCAGCCACACACAGCAGCAAGTCCTATTGTAGGAGACACTGTATATCTCAACCAGCCACACAGAGCAGCAAGTCTTATTGTAGGAGACACTGTGTATCCCAACCAGCCACACAGAGCAGCAAGTCTTATTGTAGGAGACACTGTATATCTCAACCAGCCACACACAGCAGCAAGTCCTATTGTAGGAGACACTGTATATCTCAACCAGCCACACAGAGCAGCAAGTCCTATTGTAGACACACTGTGTATCCCAACCAGCCACACAGAGCAGCAAGTCCTATTGTAGAGACACTGTCTATCTCAACCAGCCACACAGAGCAGCAAGTCCTATTGTAGGAGACACTGTATATCTCAACCTGAACCACACAGAGCAGCATGTCCTATTGTAGGAAACACTGTATATCTCAACCAGCCACACAGAGCAGCAAGTCCTATTGTAGACACACTGTATATCTCAACCAGCCACACAGAGCAGCAAGTCCTATTGTAGACACACTGTATATCTCAACCAGCCACACAGAGCAGCAAGTCCTATTGTAGACACACTGTGTATCCCAACCAGCCACACAGAGCAGCAAGTCCTATTGTAGGAAACACTGTATATCTCAACCAGCCACACAGAGCAGCAAGTCTTATTGTAGGAGACACTGTATATCTCAACCAGCCACACAGAGCAGCAAGTCTTATTGTAGGAGACACTGTATATCTCAACCAGCCACACAGCAACAAGTACTTTTCACAGTCCTGTAAATGAGAACGATAACCCTCAAACAACACAATCCTATGCCAATATACATTGAACTAAATCAGCAATATTGGCATAAAATACTATTCTTAAACATAGCTATAGTTGTCTAATGACTGCCATGATTGTGTCAATGTTCAAATTATCTCCCTTTGATTTCTCTAATCAGACTACTCCACTCTGGCTCTCTACAGGCCGTCTCCCGCACCCTTATATTGGCGCTGCACCGCACTGAGATGATCAGCCACTTCAGTGAACTAATTTGCAGAGGTGTATCATCAAAAACCAGCACAATGACTGTACATACTGCCACTGACAATAGCGATATTCAACAACAGTTGACCTCTCACTGACAGCAGCAGACAATTTCAATACCTCAATTGAAGATAAATAGACATATATCTAGTCATTCCTTTATAGCCTGACCAGTCATCCAGTTATAGCCTGGGTAACTGATCAGTTATCCTGTTATAGCCTGGGTATCTGACCAGTCATCGTGTTATAGCCTGGGTATCTGACCAGTTATCCTGTTATAGCCTGGGTATCTGACCAGTCATCCTGTTATAGCCTGGGTATCTGATCACTCATCCTGTTATAGCCTGATTATCTGATCAGTCATCATGTTATAGCCTGGGTAACTGACCAGTCATCCTGTTATAGCCTGGGTAACTGACCAGTTATCCTGTTATAGCCTGATTATCTGATCAGACATCATGTTATAGCCTGATTATCTGATCAGTAATCATGTTATAGCCTGGGTAACTGACCAGTCATCATTTTATAGCCTGGGTAACTGATCAGTCATTTGGTTATAGTCTGGGTATCTGACCAGTCATCCTGTTATAGCCTTGGTATCTGACCAGTTATCCTGTTATAGCCTGGGTATCTGACCAGTCATCCAGTTATAGCCTGGTTATCTGACCAGTCACCATGTAATAGCCTGGGTATCTGACCAGTCATTTGGTTATAGCCTGGGTATCTGACCAGTCACCATGTAATAGCCTGGGTATCTGACCAGTCATTTGTTTATAGCCTGGGTATCTGACCAGTCACCATGTAATAGCCTGGGTATCTGACCAGTCATTTGGTTATAGCCTGGGTATCTGACCAGTCACCATGTAATAGCCTGGGTATCTGACCAGTCTTTTGGTTATAGCCTGGGTATCTGACCAGTCATCCTGTTATAGCCTGGGTATATGACCAGTCATTCTGTTATAGCCTGGGTACCGGTATCTGGCCAGTCATTCTGTTATAGTCTTGGTTTCTGACCAGTCATCCTGTTATAGCCTGGGTATCTGACCAGTCATTTGGTTATAGCCTGGGTATCTGACCAGTCATTTGGTTATAGCCTGGGTATCTGACCAGTCATTTGGTTATAGCCTAGGTATCTGACCAGTCATTTGGTTATAGCCTGGGTATCTGACCAGTCATCCTGTTATAGCCTGGGTACCGGTATCTGACCAGTCATTCTGTTATAGTCTGGGTTTCTGACCAGTCATATTGTTATAGCCTGGGTATCTGACCAGTCATCCTGTTATAGCCTGGGTATCTGACCAGTCATCCTGTTATAGCCTGGGTATCTGACCAGTCATCCTGTTATAGCCTGGGTATCTGACCATTCCTTCTCTTATAGCCTGATTATCTGATCAGTCATTTGGTTATAGCCTGGGTATCTGACCAGTCACCATGTAATAGCCTGGGTATCTGACCAGTCATTTGGTTATAGCCTGGGTATCTGACCAGTCACCATGTAATAGCCTGGGTATCTGACCAGTCATTTGGTTATAGCCTGGGTATCTGACCAGTCATCCTGTTATAGCCTGAGTATCTGACCAGTCATTCTGTTATAGCCTGGGTACCGGTATCTGGCAAGTCATTCTGTTATAGTCTTGGTTTCTGACCAGTCATCCTGTTATAGCCTGGGTATCTGACCAGTCATTTGGTTATAGCCTGGGTATCTGACCAGTCATTTGGTTATAGCCTGGGTATCTGACCAGTCATTTGGTTATAGCCTGGGTATCTGACCAGTCATTTGGTTATAGCCTGGGTATCTGACCAGTCATCCTGTTATAGCCTGGGTACCGGTATCTGACCAGTCATTCTGTTATAGCCTGGGTTTCTGACCAGTCATATTGTTATAGTCTGGGTATCTGACCAGTCATCCTGTTATAGCCTGGGTTTCTGACCATTCCTTCTCTTATAGCCTGGGTATCTGACCAGTCATCCTGTTATAGCCTGGGTATCTGACCATTCCTTCTCTTATAGCCTGGGTATCTGACCAGTCATCCAGTTATAGCCTGGTTAACTGACCAGTCATCCTGTTATAACCTTTGTATCTGACCAGTCATCATGTATTAGTCAGGGTATCTGACCAGTCATTCTGTTATAGCCTGGGTATCTGTCAAGTCATCCAGTTATAGCCTGGTTATCTGACCAGCCATCCTGCTATAGCTTGGATATCTGACCAGTCATCCTGTTATAGCCTGGGTATCTGACCAGTCATCCTGTTATAGCCTGGGTATCTGACCATTCCTTCTCTTATAGCCTGGGTATCTGACCAGTCATCCTGTTATAGCCTGGGTATCAGACCATTCCTTCTCTTATAGCCTGGGTATCTGACCAGCCATCTAGTTATAGCCTGGATATCTGACCAGTCATCCTGTTATAGCCTGATTATCTGATCAATCATCCTGTTATAGCCTGGGTATCTGACCAGCCATCTAGTTATAGCCTGGGTATCTGACCAGTCGTTCTGTTATAGCCTGGGTATCTGACCAGTCATTCTGTTATAGCCTGGGTATCTGATCACTCATCCTGATATAGCCTGGGTATCTGATCACTCATCATGTTATAGCCTGGGTATCTGATCAGTCATCATGTTATAGCCTGGGTATCTGATCAGTCATCTAGTTATAGCCTGGGTATCTGACTAGTCATCATGTTATAGCCTGGGTATCTGACTAATCATCATGTTATAGCCTGGGTATCTGATCACTCAACCTGTTATAGCCTGGGTATCTGACCAGTCATCCTGTTATAGCCTGAGTATCTGACCAGTCATTCTGTTATAGCCTGGGTACCGGTATCTGGCAAGTCATTCTGTTATAGTCTTGGTTTCTGACCAGTCATCCTGTTATAGCCTGGGTATCTGACCAGTCATTTGGTTATAGCCTGGGTATCTGACCAGTCATTTGGTTATAGCCTGGGTATCTGACCAGTCATTTGGTTATAGCCTGGGTATCTGACCAGTCATTTGGTTATAGCCTGGGTATCTGACCAGTCATCCTGTTATAGCCTGGGTACCGGTATCTGACCAGTCATTCTGTTATAGTCTGGGTTTCTGACCAGTCATATTGTTATAGTCTGGGTATCTGACCAGTCATCCTGTTATAGCCTGGGTTTCTGACCATTCCTTCTCTTATAGCCTGGGTATCTGACCAGTCATCCTGTTATAGCCTGGGTATCTGACCATTCCTTCTCTTATAGCCTGGGTATCTGACCAGTCATCCAGTTATAGCCTGGTTAACTGACCAGTCATCCTGTTATAACCTTTGTATCTGACCAGTCATCATGTATTAGTCAGGGTATCTGACCAGTCATTCTGTTATAGCCTGGGTATCTGTCAAGTCATCCAGTTATAGCCTGGTTATCTGACCAGCCATCCTGCTATAGCTTGGATATCTGACCAGTCATCCTGTTATAGCCTGGGTATCTGACCAGTCATCCTGTTATAGCCTGGGTATCTGACCATTCCTTCTCTTATAGCCTGGGTATCTGACCAGTCATCCTGTTATAGCCTGGGTATCAGACCATTCCTTCTCTTATAGCCTGGGTATCTGACCAGCCATCTAGTTATAGCCTGGATATCTGACCAGTCATCCTGTTATAGCCTGATTATCTGATCAATCATCCTGTTATAGCCTGGGTATCTGACCAGCCATCTAGTTATAGCCTGGGTATCTGACCAGTCGTTCTGTTATAGCCTGGGTATCTGACCAGTCATTCTGTTATAGCCTGGGTATCTGATCACTCATCCTGATATAGCCTGGGTATCTGATCACTCATCATGTTATAGCCTGGGTATCTGATCAGTCATCATGTTATAGCCTGGGTATCTGATCAGTCATCTAGTTATAGCCTGGGTATCTGACTAGTCATCATGTTATAGCCTGGGTATCTGACTAATCATCATGTTATAGCCTGGGTATCTGATCACTCAACCTGTTATAGCCTGGGTATCTGACCAGTCATCCTGTTATAGCCTGGGTATCTGATCAGTCATCCAGTTATAGCCTGGGTATCTGACCAGTCATCCTGTTATAGCCTGGGTATCTGATCAGTCATCCTGTTATAGTCTGGGTATCTGACCAGTCATTCTGTTATAGCCTGGGTATCTGACCAGTCATTTTGTTATAGCCTGGGTATCTGATCACTCATCCTGTTATAGCCTGGGTATCTGACCAGTCATCCTGTTATAGCCTGGGTATCTGACCAGTCATCCTGTTATAGCCTGGGTATCTGACCAGCCATCTAGTTTTAGCCTGGGTATCTGACCAGTCATTCTGTTATAGCCTGGGTATCTGACCAGTCATTCTGTTATAGCCTGGGTATCTGATCACTCATCCTGTTATAGCCTGGGTATCTGACCAGTCATCCTGTTATAGCCTGGGTATCTGACCAGTCATCCAGTTATAGCCTGATTATCTTATCAGTCATCCTGTTATAGTCTGGGTATCTGACCAGTCATCTAGTTATAGCCTGTTTATCTGACCAGTCATCCTGTTATAGCCTGATTATCTTATCAGTCATCCTGTTATAGTCTGGGTATCTGACCAGTGATCGTGTTATAGCCTGATTATCTGACCAGTCATCCTGTTATAGCCTGGTTATCTGACCAGTCATCCAGTTATAGCCTGATTATCTTATCAGTCATCCTGTTATAGTCTGGGTATCTGACCAGTCATCTAGTTATAGCCTGTTTATCTGACCAGTCATCCTGTTATAGCCTGATTATCTTATCAGTCATCCTGTTATAGTCTGGGTATCTGACCAGTCATCGTGTTATAGCCTGATTATCTGACCAGTCATCCTGTTATAGCCTGGTTATCTGACCAGTCATCCTGTTATAGCCTTGGTATCTTATCAGTCATCCAGTTATAGCCTGATTATCTTATCAGTCATCCTGTTATAGTCTGGGTATCTGACCAGTCATCTAGTTATAGCCTGATTATCTGATCAGTCATCCTGTTATAGTCTGGGTATCTGACCAGTCATCGTGTTATAGCCTGATTATCTGACCAGTCATCCTGTTATAGCCTGGTTATCTGACCAGTCATCCTGTTATAGCCTTGGTATCTTATCAGTCATCCAGTTATAGCCTGATTATCTTATCAGTCATCCTGTTATAGTCTGGGTATCTGACCAGTCATCTAGTTATAGCCTGTTTATCTGACCAGTCATCCTGTTATAGCCTGATTATCTTATCAGTCATCCTGTTATAGCCTGATTATCTTATCAGTCATCCAGTTATAGCCTGATTATCTGACCAGTCATCCTGTTATAGCCTGGGAATCTGACCAGTCATCCTGTTATAGCCTGGGTATCTGACCAGTCATCTAGTTATAGCCTGGGTATCTGACCAGTCATCCTGTTATAGCCTGATTATCTTATCAGTCATCCTGTTATAGCCTGATTATCTTATCAATCATCCAGTTATAGCCTGATTATCTGATCAGTCATCCAGTTATAGCCTGGGAATCTGACCAGTCATCCTGCTATAGCCTGGGTATCTGACCAGTCATCCTGTTATAGCCTGGGTATCTGACCAGTCATCTAGTTATAGCCTGATTATCTGACCAGTCATCCTGTTATAGCCAGATTATCTTATCAGTCATCCTGTTATAGCCTGGGAATCTGACCAGTCATCCTGCTATAGCCTGGGTATCTGACCAGTCATCCTGTTATAGCCTGGGTATCTGACCAGTCATCTAGTTATAGCCTGATTATCTGACCAGTCATCCTGTTATAGCCTGATTATCTTATCAGTCATCCTGTTATAGCCTGGGAATCTGACCAGTCATCCTGCTATAGCCTGGGTATCTGACCAGTCATCCTGTTATAGCCTGGGTATCTGACCAGTCATCTAGTTATAGCCTGATTATCTTATCAGTCATCATGTTATAGCCTGGGAATCTGACCAGTCATCCTGTTATAGCCTGGGAATCTGACCAGTCATCCTGTTATAGCCTGGGTATCTGACCAGTCATCTAGTTATAGCCTGGGTATCTGACCAGTCATCCTGTTATAGCCTGATTATCTTATCAGTCATCCTGTTATAGCCTGATTATCTTATCAGTCATCCAGTTATAGCCTGATTATTTGATCAGTCATCCAGTTATAGCCTGGGAATCTGACCAGTCATCCTGCTATAGCCTGGGTATCTGACCAGTCATCCTGTTATAGCCTGGGTATCTGACCAGTCATCTAGTTATAGCCTGATTATCTGACCAGTCATCCTGTTATAGCCTGATTATCTTATCAGTCATCCTGTTATAGCCTGGGAATCTGACCAGTCATCCTGCTATAGCCTGGGTATCGGACCAGTCATCCTGTTATAGCCTGGGTATCTGACCAGTCATCTAGTTATAGCCTGATTATCTGACCAGTCATCCTGTTATAGCCTGATTATCTTATCAGTCATCCTGTTATAGCCTGGGAATCTGACCAGTCATCCTGCTATAGCCTGGGTATCTGACCAGTCATCCTGTTATAGCCTGGGTATCTGACCAGTCATCTAGTTATAGCCTGATTATCTGACCAGTCATCCTGTTATAGCCTGATTATCTGACCAGTCATCCTGTTATAGCCTGATTATCTTATCAGTCATCATGTTATAGCCTGGGAATCTGACCAGTCATCCTGCTATAGCCTGGGTATCTGACCAGTCATCCTGTTATAGCCTGGGTATCTGACCAGTCATCTAGTTATAGCCTGATTATCTGACCAGTCATCCTGTTATAGCCTGATTATCTTATCAGTCATCCTGTTATAGCCTGATTATCTTATCAGTCATCCTGTTATAGTCTGATTATCTTATCAGTCATCCTGTTATAGTCTGGGTATCTGATCAGTCATCCTGTTATAGCCTGGGTATCTGACCAGTCATCCTGTTATAGCCTGGGTATCTGACCAGTCATCTAGTTATAGCCTGATTATCTGACCAGTCATCCTGTTATAGCCTGATTATCTTATCAGTCATCCTGTTATAGCCTGATTATCTTATCAGTCATCCTGTTATAGCCTGATTATCTTATCAGTCATCCAGTTATAGCCTGATTATCTTATCAGTCATCCTGTTATAGCCTGGGAATCTGACCAGTCATCCTGCTATAGCCTGGGTATCTGACCAGTCATCCTGTTATAGCCTGGGTATCTGAACAGTCATCTAGTTATAGCCTGATTATCTGACCAGTCATCCTGTTATAGCCTGATTATCTTATCAGTCATCCTGTTATAGCCTGATTATCTTATCAGTCATCCTGTTATAGTCTGATTATCTTATCAGTCATCCTGTTATAGTCTGGGTATCTGATCAGTCATCCTGTTATAGCCTGGGTATCTGACCAGTCATCCAGTTATAGCCTGGGTATCTGACCAGTCATCTAGTTATAGCCTGATTATCTGACCAGTCATCCTGTTATAGCCTGATTATCTTATCAGTCATCCTGTTATAGCCTGATTATCTTATCAGTCATCCTGTTATAGCCTGATTATCTTATCAGTCATCCTGTTATAGCCTGGGAATCTGACCAGTCATCCTGCTATAGCCTGGGTATCTGACCAGTCATCCTGTTATAGCCTGGGTATCTGACCAGTCATCTAGTTATAGCCTGATTATCTGACCAGTCATCCTGTTATAGCCTGATTATTTTATCAGTCATCCAGTTATAGCCTGATTATCTTATCAGTCATCCTGTTATAGTCTGGGTATCTGACCAGTCATCGTGTTATAGCCTGATTATCTGATCAGTCATCCTGTTATAGCCTGGTTATCTGACCAGTCATCCTGTTATAGCCTGGGTATCTGACCAGTCATCCAGTTATAGCCTGGTTATCTGACCAGTCATCATGTTATAGCCTGGGTATCTGACCAGTCATCCTGTTATAACCTGGGTATCTGACCAGCCATCCAGTTATAGCCTGGTTATCTGACCAGTCATCATGTTATCACCTTGGTATCTGACCAGTCATCCTGTTATAGCCTGGGTATCTGATCACTCATCCTTTTATAGCCTGGGTAGCTGACCAGTCATCCTGTTATAGCCTGATTATCTGATCACTCATCCTGTTATAGTCTGATTATCTGATCACTCATCCTGTTATAGTCTGGGTATCTGACCAGTCATCGTGTTATAGCCTGGGTATCTGACCAGTTATCCTGTTATAGCCTTGGTATCTGACCAGTCATCCTGTTATAGCCTGGGTAACTGACCAGTCATCCTGTTATAGCCTGATTATCTGACCAGTCATCGTGTTATAGCCTGGGTAACTGACCAGTCATCCTGTTATAGCCTGGTTATCTGACCAGTCATCATGTTATAGCCTGGGTATCTGACCAGTCATCCTGTTATAGCCTGATTATCTGACCAGTAATTATGTTATAGCCTGGGTATCTGACCAGTCATCCTGTTATAACCTGGGTATCTGACCAGCCATCCAGTTATAGCCTGGTTATCTGACCAGTCATCATGTTATCACCATGGTATCTGACCAGTCATCCTGTTATAGCCTGGGTATCTGATCACTCATCCTTTTATAGCCTGGGTAGCTGACCAGTCATCCTGTTATAGCCTGATTATCTGATCACTCATCCTGTTATAGTCTGATTATCTGATCACTCATCCTGTTATAGTCTGGGTATCTGACCAGTCATCGTGTTATAGCCTGGGTATCTGACCAGTTATCGTGTTATAGCCTTGGTATCTGACCAGTCATCCTGTTATAGCCTGGGTAACTGACCAGTCATCCTGTTATAGCCTGATTATCTGACCAGTCATCGTGTTATAGCCTGGGTAACTGACCAGTCATCCTGTTATAGCCTGGGTATCTGACCAGTCATCATGTTATAGCCTGGGTATCTGACCAGTCATCCTGTTATAGCCTGATTATCTGACCAGTCATCCTGTTATAGCCTGGGTAGCTGACCAGTCATCCTGTTATAGCCTGGTTATCTGGCCAGTTATCCTGTTATAGCCTGATGATCTGATCAGTCATCCTGTAATAGCCTGGGTATCTGGCCAGTTATCCTGTTATAGCCTGATTATCTGATCACTCATCATGTTATAACCTTGGTATCTGACCAGTCATCCTGTTATAGCGTGGGTATCTGACCAGTCATCCTGTTATAGCCTGATTATCTGACCAGTCATCATGTTATAACCTTGGTATCTGACCGGTCATCCTGTTATAGCCTGGGTATCTGACCAGTCATCCTGTTATAGCCTGGGTATCTGACCAGTCATCCAGTTATAGCCTGATAATCTGACCAGTCATCATGTTATAACCTTGGTATCTGACCAGTCATCCTGTTATAGCCTGGGTATCTGACCAGTCATCCTGTTATAGCCTGGGTATCTGACCAGTCATCCAGTTATAGCCTGATTATCTGACCAGTCATCCTGTTATAGCCTGGGTATCTGACCAGTCATCCTGTTATAGCCTGGGTATCTGACCAGTCATCCTGTTATAGCCTGGGTATCTGACCAGTCATCCTGTTATAGCCTGGGTAGCTGACCAGTCATCCAGTTATAGCCTGGGTATCTGACCAGTCATCCTGTTATAGCCTGGGTATCTGACCAGTCATCCAGTTATAGCCTGGGTATCTGATCAGTCATCCTGTAATAGCCTGGTTATCTGACCAGTCATCTAGTTATAGCCTGGTTATCTGATCAGTCATCCTGTAATAGCCTGGTTATCTGACCAGTCATCATGTTATAACCTTGGTATCTGACCAGTCATCCTGTTATAGCCTGGGTATCTGACCAGTCATCCTGTTATAGCCTGGGTATCTGACCAGTTATCCTGTTATAGCCTGATTATCTGATCACTCATCCTGTTATAGCCTGGGTATCTGACCAGTCATCCTGTTATAGCCTGGGTATCTGACCAGTCATCCTGTTATAGCCTGGGTATCTGACCAGTCATCCAGTTATAGCCTGATTATCTGACCAGTCATCATGTTATAACCTTGGTATCTGACCAGTCATCCAGTTATAGCCTGGGTATCTGACCAGTCATCCAGTTATAGCCTGATTACCTGACCAGTCATCCTGTTATAGCCTGGGTATCTGACCAGTCATCCTGTTATGGCCTGGGTATCTGACCAGTCATCCTGTTATAGCCTGGGTATCTGACCAATCATCCTGTTATAGCCTGATTATCTGATCACTCATCCTGTTATAGCCTGGGTATCTGACCAGTCATCCTGTTATAGCCTGGTTATCTGACCAGTCATCGTGTTTTAGCCTGGGTATCTGACCAGTCATCGTGTTTTAGCTTAGGTTTCTGACCAGTCACCAGTCAATATGTTATAGCTCGGGTATCTGACCAGTCATCCTGTTATAGACTGCTTATCTTACCAGCCATCATGTAATAGCATGGGTATCTGAACAGTCATTATGTTATAGCCTATCTAATCATCCTTTTATAGCATGCCAGTGCAACAGATATTGCAAACCGTTTAATCATAACTTAAGTTCACTATTTCGGGATTTTTAAGAGAGCTAAATCGCCATTCTCATCAATTCGATCAATTAATTACTTGATTAAGTATTCCTTTTGTTACATTTTTTTATCTCTGTATTTTAGAAATTTAAAATTTTCGTTACCAAATATTGTAATCTACAAAACAGTTTCAGAATTGAGCTAAAAATAATTATTGCAAAATTCAGGATTTCAGCTCTGAACTAACTTAATGTTGTCAAGTTGGCAGTAAGATCTGTGAAAGACTTTGTTGGATGGATATATGTAAGTCATTGTTAATTGAATTGAAAGTTATGTCATCATTGTACATAATTTTTAGTTACACAGACTAATGCTTTAAATGGATCTGTGTCACATCTCCGAGGACAGAACTAATTTTGATAGTGATTGTTCATATCACATGACTCCATGGAGTAATTACCAAAATAACACAACATGCATTCTCATAGAGTAATTACCAAAATAACACAACATGCATTATCATATAGTAATTACCAAAATAACACAACATGCATTCTCATAGAGTAATTACCAAAATAACACAACATGCATTCTCATGGAGTAATTACCAAAATAACACAACATGCATTCTCATATAGTAATTACCAAAATAACACAATATGCATTCTCATAGAGTAATTACCAAAATAACACAACGTGCATTCTCATAGAGTAATTACCAAAATAACACAACATGCATTCTCATAGAGTACCAAAATAACACAACGTGCATTCTCATATAGTAATTACCAAAATAACACAACATGCATTCTCATAGAGTAATTACCAAAATAACACAACATGCATTCGCATAGAGTAATTACCAAAATAACACATCATGCATTCTCATAGAGTAATTACCAAAATAACACAACATGCATTCTCATATTATACGGACATGGCTGACATGAGTGTGTAATCCAAAGGCATAACGTTGAATACATTTTGAGAAATTAGAGGTCATCTTTAACTGACCACAAATATATATTTTTTCTTAGAGTTTGAGTCCTGAAAATGTACATGTTACATCTCAGTATAGTGTTATTATGTTGTGTGTCTAATTTTAAAAATCTAAATTTTGAAATGATTTAATTTTTTCTGTCATGTATAATGGTGCACATTTCGTGAGAATTGGGGTACAGGGACTGAGTGACTTTAAGTGACAAGGACGTCACAGTTAGTGGGGTGTTGGATTAATTTAATTTATCATCTGATTTATAACCTTTCACCAATACACAACAAAACCTACATTGATTATTAAGAGGAGACCGATACTGTGACTTTCATTAATATTTGAACTACACCCGGAAGCGTTGACATGTCTGGTTTCAAACACCAGATCAAGCAAGCAACATATTTTGTTATCACGCACACTCTTCACGTTTTCCATCTATTCATATTATTATTACCTTGCGTTGATGGAACTAGTGCTCCGTTTTCCTTCCATCCCTTCCATTACACGTGCTATCTCACTTCACTTCACGCTATTGTTTGTTGCCAGAGCTGCAGTTTCTATTCAACATTTATTCAATAACGTGCAACATGTGTATCATCCAACATAAACAAAAACAATATTATTAAAATGTATTTGGTATATGTGGAAGAAACCATATTAAATGTCACATCAAAAGTTTGCTCTTGAAAGTTTTGAACACCTACGCCAATCAAGTTCAAAGATTTGTTTAGTTGCAATCAATGATAGGCCTACTTGGGAAATATCCACTTTCCGCAAATGTTGTTCCAAAGTTAGATACAGAGACCGTGCCCAGATCCATGTTGTGCTACAACAGGATGCGACATTTACTGATAGTTATCAATTTCCAACTTAGAAAATGTAGTAATTCTCGTATATAGATATTTTACATAATTATCGCCTATGACAATCCTTTATTCTATTAAACAACAGAAATAAGCCACAGTCTGACTGAAGGACTGAAATTATTTACAGAACTCAATGCATATGATAATCAGGAGTTTCTGATGTTAATACTATATTAATTTTGAATATTGTCTTAAAAATAGTAAATTACCTAAACTAGGCGTAAACGTTATTGTGGCGCGGAAGTAAATTTTACTCAAGGTTTTGACTCGTGACCTCCTAACAGTGATATATGAAGAAGCATCCAATGTCTCAACCGTACAATGGATGGACGTTAAATCCTAAGTACTGGATTACTGCTTGTACCTCAAGTACCGGTATGTCCACGGTTTCACAGGACAAAAAGTGGTGGAATCCGCTTGCCGGATCCTTCCCGATTCCCTAGGATCCGCCAAAATTTGGGAGAATCCGGACGGATCCGGCAAATGGATTCCACCACTGTTTGTCCTGTGTTTGCACACAGAAACCAGCGCTTGATGGAGCGGAGAGGAGCACAACGTTGATAGACGTTCAGGGGGTGGTCACCAAGTTGCACGCGCAATGTGATGTCACTGTGTTACAACTAGTTCCATCCAATAGCAGTAGAAACATACAACTAGTTCCATCCAATAGCGGTAGAAACATACAACTAGTTCCATCCAATAGCGGTAGAAACATGCAACTAGTTCCATCCAATAGCGGTAGAAACATACAACTAGTTCCATCCAATAGCGGTAGAAACATGCAACTAGTTCCATCCAATAGCGGTAGAAACATACAACTAGTTCCATCCAATAGCGGTAGAAACATGCAACTAGTTCCATCCAATAGCAGTAGAAACATACAACTAGTTCCATCCAATAGCGGTAGAAACATGCAACTAGTTCCATCCAATAGCGGTAGAAACATGCAACTAGTTCCATCCAATAGCGGTAGATACATACAACTAGTTCCATCCAATAGCGGTAGAAACATACAACTAGTTCCATCCAATAGCGGTAGAAACATGCAACTAGTTCCATCCAATAGCGGTAGAAACATACAACTAGTTCCATCCAATAGCGGTAGAAACATGCAACTAGTTCCATCCAATAGCGCAGGAAACATACAACTAGTTCCATCCAATAGCGGTAGAAACATGCAACTAGTTCCATCCAATAGCGGTAGAAACATACAACTAGTTCCATCCAATAGCGGTAGAAACATGCAACTAGTTCCATCCAATAGCGGTAGAAACATGCAACTAGTTCCATCCAATAGCGGTAGAAACATACAACTAGTTCCATCCAATAGCGGTAGAAACATACAACTAGTTCCATCCAATAGCGGTAGAAACATGCAACTAGTTCCATCCAATAGCGGTAGAAACATACAACTAGTTCCATCCAATAGCGGTAGAAACATACAACTAGTTCCAACCAATAGCGGTAGAAACATACAACTAGTTCCATCCAATAGCGGTAGAAACATACAACTAGTTCCATCCAATAGCGGTAGAAACATACAACTAGTTCCATCCAATAGCGGTAGAAACATGCAACTAGTTCCATCCAATAGCAGTAGAAACATGCAACTAGTTCCATCCAATAGCGGTAGAAACATGCAACTAGTTCCATCCAATAGCGGTAGAAACATGCAACTAGTTCCATCCAATAGCAGTAGAAACATGCAACTAGTTCCATCCAATAGCGGTAGAAACATGCAACTAGTTCCATCCAATAGCAGTAGAAACATGCAACTAGTTCCATCCAATAGCGGTAGAAACATACAACTAGTTCCATCCAATAGCGGTAGAAACATGCAACTAGTTCCATCCAATAGCGGTAGAAACATGCAACTAGTTCCATCCAATAGCGGTAGAAACATGCAACTAGTTCCATCCAATAGCAGTAGAAACATGCAACTAGTTCCATCCAATAGCGGTAGAAACATGCAACTAGTTCCATCCAATAGCAGTAGAAACATGCAACTAGTTCCATCCAATAGCGGTAGAAACATGCAACTAGTTCCATCCAATAGCGGTAGAAACATACAACTAGTTCCATCCAATAGCGGTAGAAACATGCAACTAGTTCCATCCAATAGCGGTAGAAACATGCAACTAGTTCCATCCAATAGCGGTAGAAACATGCAACTAGTTCCATCCAATAGCGGTAGAAACATGCAACTAGTTCCATCCAATAGCGGTAGAAACATGCAACTAGTTCCATCCAATAGCGGTAGAAACATGCAACTAGTTCCATCCAATAGCAGTAGAAACATGCAACTAGTTCCATCCAATAGCGGTAGAAACATACAACTAGTTCCATCCAATAGCGGTAGAAACATGCAACTAGTTCCATCCAATAGCGGTAGAAACATACAACTAGTTCCATCCAATAGCGGTAGAAACATACAACTAGTTCCATCCAATAGCGGTAGAAACATACAACTAGTTCCATCCAATAGCGGTAGAAACATGCAACTAGTTCCATCCAATAGCAGTAGAAACATGCAACTAGTTCCATCCAATAGCGGTAGAAACATGCAACTAGTTCCATCCAATAGCAGTAGAAACATGCAACTAGTTCCATCCAATAGCGGTAGAAACATACAACTAGTTCCATCCAATAGCGGTAGAAACATGCAACTAGTTCCATCCAATAGCGGTAGAAACATACAACTAGTTCCATCCAATAGCGGTAGAAACATGCAACTAGTTCCATCCAATAGCGGTAGAAACATGCAACTAGTTCCATCCAATAGCAGTAGAAACATGCAACTAGTTCCATCCAATAGCGGTAGAAACATGCAACTAGTTCCATCCAATAGCGGTAGAAACATACAACTAGTTCCATCCAATAGCGGTAGAAACATACAACTAGTTCCATCCAATAGCGGTAGAAACATACAACTAGTTCCATCCAATAGCGGTAGAAACATGCAACTAGTTCCATCCAATAGCGGTAGAAACATGCAACTAGTTCCATCCAATAGCGGTAGAAACATACAACTAGTTCCATCCAATAGCGGTAGAAACATACAACTAGTTCCATCCAATAGCGGTAGAAACATACAACTAGTTCCATCCAATAGCGGTAGAAACATGCAACTAGTTCCATCCAATAGCGGTAGAAACATACAACTAGTTCCATCCAATAGCGGTAGAAACATACAACTAGTTCCATCCAATAGCGGTAGAAACATACAACTAGTTCCATCCAATAGCGGTAGAAACATACAACTAGTTCCATCCAATAGCGGTAGAAACATACAACTAGTTCCATCCAATAGCGGTAGAAACATGCAACTAGTTCCATCCAATAGCAGTAGAAACATGCAACTAGTTCCATCCAATAGCGGTAGAAACATGCAACTAGTTCCATCCAATAGCGGTAGAAACATGCAACTAGTTCCATCCAATAGCAGTAGAAACATGCAACTAGTTCCATCCAATAGCGGTAGAAACATGCAACTAGTTCCATCCAATAGCAGTAGAAACATGCAACTAGTTCCATCCAATAGCGGTAGAAACATGCAACTAGTTCCATCCAATAGCAGTAGAAACATGCAACTAGTTCCATCCAATAGCGGTAGAAACATGCAACTAGTTCCATCCAATAGCAGTAGAAACATGCAACTAGTTCCATCCAATAGCGGTAGAAACATGCAACTAGTTCCATCCAATAGCAGTAGAAACATGCAACTAGTTCCATCCAATAGCGGTAGAAACATGCAACTAGTTCCATCCAATAGCAGTAGAAACATGCAACTAGTTCCATCCAATAGCGGTAGAAACATGCAACTAGTTCCATCCAATAGCAGTAGAAACATGCAACTAGTTCCATCCAATAGCGGTAGAAACATGCAACTAGTTCCATCCAATAGCAGTAGAAACATGCAACTAGTTCCATCCAATAGCGGTAGAAACATGCAACTAGTTCCTTCCAATAGCAGTAGAAACATGCAACTAGTTCCATCCAATAGCGGTAGAAACATGCAACTAGTTCCATCCAATAGCGGTAGAAACATGCAACTAGTTCCATCCAATAGCAGTAGAAACATGCAACTAGTTCCATCCAATAGCGGTAGAAACATGCAACTAGTTCCATCCAATAGCGGTAGAAACATGCAACTAGTTCCATCCAATAGCGGTAGAAACATGCAACTAGTTCCATCCAATAGCGGTAGAAACATGCAACTAGTTCCATCCAATAGCGGTAGAAACATGCAACTAGTTCCATCCAATAGCGGTAGAAACATGCAACTAGTTCCATCCAATAGCGGTAGAAACATGCAACTAGTTCCATCCAATAGCGGTAGAAACATGCAACTAGTTCCATCCAATAGCGGTAGAAACATGCAACTAGTTCCATCCAATAGCGGTAGAAACATGCAACTAGTTCCATCCAATAGCGGTAGAAACATGCAACTAGTTCCATCCAATAGCGGTAGAAACATACAACTAGTTCCATCCAATAGCGGTAGAAACATGCAACTAGTTCCATCCAATAGCGGTAGAAACATACAACTAGTTCCATCCAATAGCGGTAGAAACATACAACTAGTTCCATCCAATAGCGGTAGAAACATACAACTAGTTCCATCCAATAGCGGTAGAAACATACAACTAGTTCCATCCAATAGCGGTAGAAACATACAACTAGTTCCATCCAATAGCGGTAGAAACATACAACTAGTTCCATCCAATAGCGGTAGAAACATGCAACTAGTTCCATCCAATAGCGGTAGAAACATACAACTAGTTCCATCCAATAGCGGTAGAAACATACAACTAGTTCCATCCAATAGCGGTAGAAACATACAACTAGTTCCATCCAATAGCGGTAGAAACATACAACTAGTTCCATCCAATAGCGGTAGAAACATACAACTAGTTCCATCCAATAGCGGTAGAAACATACAACTAGTTCCATCCAATAGCGGTAGAAACATACAACTAGTTCCATCCAATAGCGGTAGAAACATGCAACTAGTTCCATCCAATAGCGGTAGAAACATACAACTAGTTCCATCCAATAGCGGTAGAAACATACAACTAGTTCCATCCAATAGCGGTAGAAACATGCAACTAGTTCCATCCAATAGCGGTAGAAACATACAACTAGTTCCATCCAATAGCGGTAGAAACATACAACTAGTTCCATCCAATAGCGGTAGAAACATACAACTAGTGGGTACTCATAGCTATCTTGGATCGTGTTTTAATACACATGGTAGATGTTTGATAGATAATGATGAAAAATGCAACTGAAGCAATTTCGTTGAGCGACATTTAGAAGCTGAAGATAGATAGATTATATATAAATTACATCTCTATCAAACTTGTCGTAGGCCTTATATTGGAGGATACGTATAAATGTGTATCTGAGTTGCATCTAAACGTGTGTATGACTTAACGATTACCTTATTCATTGGAAGAGAGTAGTAAGCCCTGGCCATGCTTAACCGCAACTTGACAGTCGACAAGTTTTAATTGGGCTGGGTCTCGAAATTGGTGTTAACAATATCAACATGCTTCTACTGACAATTCCGAAACCGATCCTAGTTGAATGCAACTGTCGGTGTCCAGGTACCCATTTAGACAGCTGGGTGGACTGAGTGCAATGTGGATGAAGTGCCTTGCCCAATGACACAACACAGTATGAGACCCAGGTCACAATTTGTTGTTGGGTCGTTGTTGGATAGTAGATACTTCATCATTACTGAGATGTGAACAGGACGATTTTCTGGATAACAACGTGATTCTTTAATGTGAAAATACACGACGTTTCGGAGTACACATTCACTCCTTCATCAGGTGGAATGTGATGAAGGAGTGAGTTTGTACTCCGAAACGGTCGAGTATTTTCATATTAAAGAAGTTATATATTATCCAGATTATCCTTTAGGTTTACCACTTCTAAATGTGTTCATTACTGAGTGTGAATCAGATAGGCTACATTTGGCTATTGTTGAATGGTAAGTACTTAATCATTTCTGAGATTTTCCCGTAAATCACAAGCTCAGATCTGTTTCTCTACCCGTAAATCACAAGCTCAGATCTGTTTCTCTACCCGTAAATCATAAGCTCAGATGTGTTTCTCTACCCGTCAATCATAAGCTCAGACCGTTTCTCTATCCGTAAATCACAAGCTCAGATCTGTTTCTCTACCCGTAAATCACAAGCTCAGATCTGTTTCTCTACCATTAAATCACCAGCTCAGATCTGTTTCTCTACCCGTAAATCACCAGCTCAGATCTGTTTCTCTACCCGTAAATCACAAGCTCAGATCTGTTTCTCTACCCGTAAATCACAAGATCAGATCTGTTTCTCTACCCGTAAATCACAAGATCAGATCTGTTTCTCTACCCGTAAATCATAAGCTCAGATCTGTTTCTCAACTGCCCTAGTTTCTCATATATGACCATGATCTGTTTCTAGATTTAACCATGCGAAGGGTTCAAATGAGACACGTATTTTACAAACACAATATGTAATAGATATATTTATTTAATAATATACACCACAAAGAGCAATATGTCGAAAACATCTGTTGTCCATGGCCAGTAAAAATAAAGGCACTAAAACAAGGAATTTTCATTTCTCACATTGAGTCGAGTCTACATTGGAAAAGATACTTATGGATGATGAAGATCTTCTGCACTGTCACATTTATGTTAATTTGGACTAATCATCGCCAACAAGAGGACTCTGCCTCCCCATATGTGATATGTTTATATACGATTTCCTGAAATATATATGTTTTGTAGAATGCATGTTGAAGATATATAAAACTTACATGATCCCTCTTATTGTGCATAGTAACATTTTGATTTATTTGACAGCATCGTTTAAAAAAGGGCACAAAATATATACAATATCTTTTAATAAACATGAATATCTGACGGTGAAATCATGACATTCAGTTCACGCATTATCGGTATTATAAAGGCACTACATGCAGGTCACAGACGTTCAACCGACTTCACGGTATGATGACATCGTACATTTTGTTGCTTTGTGAATCAGGATAGTAAGCAGTGTTGCTATGCGCCTGTTTCTCCCTAGCACCAGTGTTCATGAACTGATCGTACGTCGTTCGGGAGGAGTTACTTCTCTGGCTGGTCTTGTCGGCCATCTTGTTGAGGTCACTTCCGGTTTGCAGCTTCTCCAGGCTCTGATATGAGATAAGGCAAATTCAGACAAGAAACTCTAAACCTTAACCCTAACCTTGGCAAATTCAGACCAGTAACTCTTACCTGAAACCAAGAAGTACTTTCATGATTTCAAACACTACTTTAAATTATGAAAAAGACAATGATTATTAATAACTCATTACAAGGAGACAAGAACACCAATTGTACCATTTAATGTCAATCAATGCAAAACAAAGTATTAGATAATAACTAATTACATACCGGTGGGATAATAATAACTAATTACAACTCGGTTGGGAGGAGAGGATTGAAGGAAAACTGTGCAGTGGAATCTGGGGAAGTTTGCATACAGGGAAATAAGGGCTATGTTTTAAGGTGCACATATAGGGAGGGGCTTGTATCGCTTTATTATCAATTTAACCTACCTTGCTTTGATATCAAAATGCCCAGTTGTATATACAAGCTATTTAAGTGATACAAGCTGTACGGTAAAGGCAAGGTGTAAGGTTGTAGAGAGGGTGGGTGGACATTACACGGGACTGGGCAATTCTCGATAGAAGAGTTGTATGGATATAGAGAGTTGTATGGAAATAGAGAGTTGTATGGACATAGAGAGTTGTATGGAAATAGAGAGTTGTATGGAAATAGAGAGTTGTATGGAAATAGAGAGTTGTATGGAAATAGAGAGTTGTATGGAAATAGAGAGTTGTATGGAAATAGAGAGTTGTATGGAAATAGAGAGTTGTATGGACATAGAGAGTTGTATGGACATAGAGAGTTGTATGGAAATAGAGAGTTGTATGGACATAGAGAGTTGTATGGACATAGAGAGTTGTATGGAAATAGAGAGTTGTATGGAAATAGAGAGTTGTATGGAAATAGAGAGTTGTATGGAAATAGAGAGTTGTATGGAAATAGAGAGTTGTATGGACATAGAGAGTTGTATGGACATAGAGAGTTGTATGGAAATAGAGAGTTGTATGGAAATAGAGAGTTGTATGGAAATAGAGAGTTGTATGGAAATAGAGAGTTGTATGGAAATAGAGAGTTGTATGGAAATAGAGAGTTGTATGGACATAGAGAGTTGTATGGACATCGAGAGTTGTATGGACATAGAGAGTTGTATGGAAATAGAGAGTTGTATGGACATAGAGAGTTGTATGGACATAGAGAGTTGTATGGAAATAGAGAGTTGTATGGACATAGAAGAGTTGTATGGAAATAGAGAGTTGTATGGAAATAGAGAGTTGTATGGAAATAGAGAGTTGTATGGAAATAGAGAGTTGTATGGACATAGAGAGTTGTATGGACATCGAGAGTTGTATGGACATAGAGAGTTGTATGGAAATAGAGTGTTGTATGGACATAGAGAGTTGTATGGACATAGAGAGTTGTATGGAAATAGAGAGTTGTATGGAAATAGAGAGTTGTATGGAAATAGAGATTTGTATCGAAATAGAGAGTTGTATGGAAATAGAGAGTTGTATGGAAATAGAGAGTTGTATGGAAATAGAGAGATGTATGGAAATAGAGAGTTGTATGGAAATAGAGAGTTGTATGGACATAGAGAGTTGTATGGACATAGAGAGTTGAATCACAAGGTTCACTGGGTCACTGGGTCACACTCGGAGATGGCATTGAGGTTGGTGGTGTTATCTATAAATCAACTTCCAAACGCAAGGCATAACTCTTGCCAGTCTTCATTACTGGCTGATTTAACCCTTGCGGTATTTACCTCGCTTTGTTGTGTCAAGACAGTGAATCGCTGCACCAGAAATGCATAGCGGGCCTGGATTTCTAAACACAGATTTCTTAAGGAAATACTGCAAGGCCTAAATCAGCCAGTAATGGAGACTGGCAAGAGTTATGCCTTGCATTGGGAAGTTGTCTATAAATATGCAATGACTAAATAATCAACAATCATATAAGAATTGACTTCCCAAACATAATGATGTTCTTACAAGGGTTACAAACTCGTTAGTTTGATGTATGGATATCCATGACGAATTTATTGTATCACTTTAATGCATGCGCAGATACACTCGTAAGAAGTTACCAGTGAGTAGAAAGAAGAACATGCTGATATCTCTAAACCCCGGGAGGCTGGTGCCACAAACTATCCACGATAGTAAATAGTTAAAACTGAGATTCTAAACCATGTCCCCGGGAGGCTGGTGCCACAAACTGTCCACGATAGTAAATAGTTAAACCTGAGATTATTTCATTTGTTTCTTTTCAAGATTTAGTTGAGGCCATTTTCATTTCCAGTTATGTCACTCATAACAGATATTTAGATCTTTGCTAAATATTGTAATATTACCTGAACAATCTTGTCTTTTAAATTTATTCTGGGCTGATAATCCACTTTTTAACTAAAGCTTACTAAAATATATTCAAGTTTTGCAGAACTCAGATGGAAACAAGCTTGAAATACGATTATCAACAGTTTGAATTAAGAAATAAAGAATTTTTAGCACTAATTGGAAAAATACTGTAAAACGACTTTTAACGATATTTTCAGCCCATTGCCCAACCTACCGAAAGGTTTGATTAAATCCCTTGAGCAACGTTTATCCACTTTCAGTTAGAATGACAAAAAGGATAAGATAAAAAGAACCACGATGAAAAGTTTAAAGACCTGAGGAGGGTTGTGTGTGGATTATACTATAAAGGTATTTATGGAAGCACTGAAATTATCCATTCCTTGACTCTACTGTATAAAACCATCTGACAATGAACCCTGTAACATTCCTATTGACTATATTTTCAAATATGTAGCGAATATAGACACAAACTTAATCATTGAAAACCCTTTTTGGAAAGAAGTTTTAAACGCTTGGAATAATTATTGTAAAAAGTGAATCGATGATGTTGATCACATACTTGCAGAACCTTTTAGGAAAGATCTCAATCATAATTATAAGAATCCCTGTTATATTATTAATCATTATGCTGATAAGAGGTTATTGACCATTAAGGACTTATGTTATGAACATGGATTTACATGAGCAGATGAAATCAAGATATAAGATGGACAATTCTAGATTATAACTGTCTACTTTAAATATTACCTGCTTTTTGGGAAAAGGCTTTTAGAAGGACAAGAACCATTCATTTCTACAATGTGTATACCAATGTCCACACACAATATATTGAAGCTCGCAACTATTATTTTATGACAAGATGGTTCCTAGAACTGACACACATTTGTAATAGAAGATAATAAAAGGTTTGTTGGAAATGAGTTTTAAAGATTACGAATTTGATTGGCATACACGTTTCTTTTAAATAAACTTTTATGGACATAACTTGAAAGATGTTAAATGTCTTGATTTTCAATACAGATTCTTGCAAAGAATTGTTTTAATTCACACTAGAAAAGAATTGTTAAGAATGAATCTCATGGTCAATGATTTATGTAGTTGTATGTAGACTTTTCTGAGAGCATTTGTCATGTTTACCGGGACTTTTATGAAACCAAAACATTCTCGAATGAACTTGAACTTTGGACTAACAGATACCACAAACGATTCTATTATCCAAATATTGATTTTGTTTGTCGCATTACACAAACATATTTTGATTAATCAAATCAATATTTCAGCAAAGAAATATTATAGATTCTTGTAATATAAAAAATAAAACTTCAGAAATTGCACTCTTGGAATTCAATGCAAGTAGACCATGTAATCTATGGGAACACATATACAAAATAAACATAGACAAGTTTGGTGAGACAGATAGAGTAGTAAAGGTACAAAGAAACTGTAGCCCGGGGCTGTACCACTGATCTCAGCCCTGCCGTTCGTAAACACTAGCCGATCAGTCAGTGGAACGGCACCAAGGTTTGTGACATCTCGAGGCTATGGGGAGGGGGAGGGGGAGGGAAGGGGAGGGGGATGGTTAGTAAGGGGAAATGCAGCATGTCTTTGTATCTGAATGGTTCACTCCGCATGCACCGAATCATCGCCGAATCCTGCGATAGAAAGTATTAAGCTGCAACCCTTCAGACGGGGTATTAGACGGAGAGGACCACAGAGAAGCATGTCATGCACCCGGGAGAGTCGAGGAGAGAAAGGGTTGGGTTGGCAGAAAATTATTTGAATTACCAAACAGCTTTCTCTGTCTCTGTCTGGTGGTCTTTGGGTGACGAGGCGGGATAATATTGATACGAACCGTTTTCATATGCATAGTCATCCTTAGCGATCTGTTGACATATTCGGATTACGAGACATATCGTTGTGTATTCACAATAGTAAAGGGATATCGCACATAGAACAAATATAGTATTATCATGAATAAGAACAATTGTTCGGAACTGTCAATTTACATTTGTACAAATATCATTATATCTTAAAGAAAGCGATAATGTACTATTATTTATCAACTGACCAATTAATAAATGAATCAGTGTTTATTATTTCAAAATTTACTTAAAGTATCACTCCTAAGATTGATGACAGATTCATTGTTCGTTGACAACAGTTCGAGTTGAAGCAGAGGCTCCTTCAAGATTGCACCGTTTTATTCTCAGCCACCTCCAATTTGAACAGACTGCTGCCAAGTGCCCTGGTCGATTTGCAAATCCGCCTGACAGCGATGACGGCTAAGTTTGATGACAGCGATGACGGCTAAGTTTGATTTCTGCTCTCTTACATTTGACTAGTTTATTGTTTCTTATTTTCCAGATTAGATCAAGTTCAATTAAGAAACATGAAGTTAGATGAATAGATAAAATAGGTTGCCATTTTACCATTCAGTTGAAAGTAATCGAAAATTCACTGACAGAAAGAATTGGCTGAAGAGCGACCTTAAACGTCACCCAGATGACTCGGTTGTCAAGGGAGGTTGGACAAAGCTACTCACGGGTGATGACGAGCGGGAGTTGCGTATCTCCCGGCATTTACACACGATGATGACGAGGCCGATGACGCAGAAGGCGACGGCGACTCCGATAACAATCAGTTCAATGAGTGTCAGCTCCACACGGTGCCTCTCTTCCTCATCACCTGCAAACAGAAAACTTATAATTGAACAACAACATATATACTGCGTCTGACTTCGACATTACAAACATTTGGTGAAAACTTTATCATGAAAATACTCCCTGGCCCATATATCAGACTCACAAAACACCTAGTGCCCCAATATATCAGACTCCGAAAAACAACCCATGAACCATAAATCAGTATCCAAAAACAACCCGTGCCCCATATATCAGACTTAAAAACAACCAGTGCCCCTATATATCAGACTCCCAAAACAACCAGTGCCCCTATATCAGATTCCCAAAACAACCCGTGCCCCGTATATCAGACTACCAAAACAACCCGTGCCCCTATATCGGACTACAAAAACAAACCGTGCCCCTATATATCAGACTCCCCCAAAAAACAGTGCCCTTATATCAGACTACGAAAACAACCAGTGCCCCATATATCAGAGTCACAAACAACCAGTGCCCCTATATCAAACTCCTAAAACTTCCAGTGCCCCTATATATCAGACTCCCAAAACAACCAGTGCCCAATATATCAGACTCCCAAAACAAAATGTGCCCCTATATCGGACTCCCAAAACAACCAGTGCCCCTATATATCAGACTCCCAAAACAACCAGTGCCCAATATATCAGACTCCCAAAACAACCAGTGCCCCTATATCAGACTCCCAAAACAACCAGTGCCCCTATATCAGACTCCCAAAACAACCCGTGCCCCTATATATCCGACTCCCAAAACAACCAGTGCCCCTATATATCAGACTCCCAAAACAACCAGTGCCCCTATATATCAGACTCCCGAAACAACCAGTGCCCCTATATATCAGACTCCCGAAACAACCAGTGCCCCTATGTCAGAATCCAAAAGCAACCCGTGCCTATATATCAGACTACCAAAACAATCAGTGCCACATATATCAGATTTCCAAAACAACCAGTGCACCTATATATCAGACTACCAAAACAACCAGTGCCCAATATATCAGACTCCCGAAACAACCAGTGCCCCTATATATCAGACTCCCGAAACAACCAGTGCCCCTATATCAGACTCCGAAAGCAACCCGTGCCTATATATCAGACTACCAAAACAATCAGTGTCACATATATCAGACTTCCAAAACAACCAGTGCACCTATATATCAGACTACCAAAACAACCAGTGCCCAATATATCAGACTCCCGAAACAACCAGTGCCCCTATGTCAGAATCCGAAAGCAACCCGTGCCCATATATCAGACTCCCAAAACAACCAGTGCACCTATATATCAGACTACCAAAACAACAAGTGCCCAATATATCAGACTCCCAAAACAACCAGTGCCCCTATATCAGACTCCGAAAGCAACCCGTGCCTATATATCAGACTACCAAAACAATCAGTGCCACATATATCAGACTCCCAAAACAACCCGTGCCCCTATATCAGACTACAAAAACAACCAGTGCCCCGTATATCGGACTCAAATTCAACCAGTGCCCCTATCTATCAGACTCCCAAAACAACCAGTGCCCCTATCTATCAGACTCCCAAAACAAGCAGTGCCTCTATATATCAGACTACCAAACAACCAGTGCCACATATATCAGATTTCCAAAACAAGCAGTGCCCCATATACCCGACTCCAAAACAACCAGTGCCCCTATATCAGACTACCAAACAAACCAGTGCCCCATATACCCGACTCCAAAACAACCAGTGCCCCTATATCAGACCCCCAAAACAACCAGTGCCACATATATCAGACTCCCAAAACAACCCGTGCCCCTATATCAGACTACAAAAACAACCAGTGCCCCGTATATCGGACTCAAAATCAACCAGTGCCCCGTATATCAGACTCAAAAACAACCCGTGCCCCGTATATCAGACTCCCAAAACAACCAGTGCCTCTATATATCAGAATCCCAAAGCAACCCGTGTCCCTATCTATCAGGCTCCGAATCAACCAGTGCCCCGTATATCAGACTCAAAAACAACCCGTGCCCCGTATATCAGACTCAAAAACAACCAGTGCCTCTATATATCAGACTACCAAAACAACCCGTGCCCCTATATCAGACTCCCAAAACAACCCGTGCCCCTATATCAGACTCCCAAAACAACCAGTGCCCCTATATCAGACTCGCAAAACAGCCATTGCCCCTATATATCAGACTACCAAAACAACCAGTGCCCCATATACCCGACTCCAAAACAACGAGTTTCCCCCATTCAGACCCCCAAAACAACTCGTGACCCATATACACTGTATCAGACTCCAAAGCAATCAGTGCCCACATATATCAGACTCCAATAATCATTTTTTGAATGTTCTATATATGTCACATAACAATCAGCGTCACTATCTTGAGTGTTCTATAGTCACTATCTTGAATGTTCTATAGTCACTATCTTGAGTGTTCTATAGTCAATATCTTGAATGTTCTATAGTCACTGTCTTGAATGTTCTATTGTCACTATATTGAATGTTTTATAGTCACTATCTTGAATGTCCTATAGTCACTATCTTGAATGTCCTATAGTCACTATCTTGAATGTTCTATAGTCACTATCTTGAATGTTCTATAGGTTCTATCTTGAATGTTCTATAGTCACTATCTTGATGATCTATAGTCACTAGTTTCAATGTCCTAAAGTCAATATTTTGAATGTTCTATAGTCACTCTCCTGAATGTCCTATAGTCACTATATTGAATGTTCTGTATGCGTAGTCACTAGCTTTAATGTTCTGTAGTCACTAGCTTGAATGTTCTTTAAGTTACATTACAATCAGTATCACTCTTTTGAATGTCACATTTAAAGCATGGACCTATTTTATACTTCTAAATCAGACGAAGCTCGTTATTCACCAAAGTTCATAACTTTGATCAGCTGTCAGTATGAAAGTAGAGCCACACTTACCGTCCCTCAGGTTGAGATCATACTTGGGGTCTACCCTGTGAGGTCCGACGGTCCCGCCCTGCTTAACACTCATGAAGTACGCCACAACCGCCGTGTCGTGATCCGCCTTGCTCACCCCTGATGACGTCACCTCGAAGTCGGCGATCACACTGCCGGGTCTGCAGGGGATACAAGTACGGTCAGTTGGTTGTTACTACTCAGCCATTTTGTCCAGAAATTTTACATGTAGCTGTAACTCGCGACGATACTATTGAAGAACCATTTGAACGAACCGTCATCCAGGCTCATGTTACACAAAAGACTAAGGTAACCAAACATCACTAAGACAACCTATAGCTAATAACACTAAGGTAACCTAAAACCACTAAGGTAACCTAACAACACTAAGGTAACCTAACAACACTTAGGTAGCCTAACAACACTAAGGTGACCTTACAACACTTAGGTAGCCTAACAACACTAAGGTGACCTTACAACACTTTGGTAGCCTAACAACACTAAGGTGACCTTACAACACAAAGGTAGCAGAACAACACTAAGGTGACCTTACAACACTTAGGTAGCCTAACAACACTAAGGTGACCTTACAACACTAAGGTTACCTAACCTCACTAAGGTAACCTAAGAACACTTAGGTAGCATTTGTGCAATGTAAAATGATGGCACTAAGGTTAATCTTATGCTTGGTTTGCACTGTGGTCACGGTCCCTACGTTCGCCACGTTTGTCTAAACCGTACTAGAACGTGTAATTATTGCTTTATTATTTCGTTTTGTTAAGTTGTGATACGTTGTGTTAAGAATTATTACGATGACCGTAGCAGAACGGGTGCGACTTGAGCTCCTTTACATTACGTCGAGCTTAGGACCACTATGGTAAAGGATGGGTCAGGGCAAGTTCTAACACGGATGTCATCACGTTCTCTCAAGTTCTCTCAAGTTCTATCCAGTTCCCTCAAGTTTTCACCGGTCTTTCAAGATCTACTCCAGTTCCCTTAAGTTCAGTAGGTCCTAACAATGTTTACTACAGCTAACTACGGATAAACGTAGCGAGACGTTGACTTCGGCGCAGGTTTGGAGCACGTTTGTGGTCTGGCAGGATGATCACAACATACCACTTTATAAAAGTGATTTCGGTGAAAAATTAGTTTCTTACAACAAATTGCTACTACATATTACTATGAATAAAATAATTTAAACACATTAGCATTTCATTAAATGTTTTTGTAGGAATAAAAAGTAAAATACAACATGGTTATATTTGGGATAACATGTTATTTGGGATAACATGGTTATACAACCATGTTGTATAACCATGTTGTATTTCCTCACTATCTAAATGGCAAGTATTTCTAAAAAAAGTAAAATATTTTAATATAGATCATCATATTGTGTAATTAATCTTAATAATTAAACAAAGTAGACATGCACTTACAAGTTTTTTTTATGAACGTAACAAATAATGTGACAGACAATCTGTCAGCGGTTTTGATTGTCGAAAATAAATTAAACATCTGATCACGGCAACCCCGCTCTGTTCTACGTTTCACCAAGGACGCCCGTTAGGCCTGTTACGTTTCGATAGGGTCCGTTAAGTTTATTAGGTCTTCAAGACGTATGTTAGGAAGACCTATCGTTTAGGTTAAACCAGTTGCTAGGACATACCTGAGGTTGATTAACTTGTTGACGTTAAACACGTTGCTAGGACATACCTGAGGTGGATTTGCTTGTTCAAGTTAAACCAGTTGCTAGGACATACCTGAGGTTGATTAGCTTGTTGATGTTAAACACGTTGCTAGGACAAGCCTGAGGTTGATTAGTTTGTTGACGTTAAACCCGTTACTAGGACATACCTGAGGTTGATTAGCTTGTTGACTTTAAACACGTTACTAGGACAAACCTGAGGTTGATTAGGTTGTTCAAGTTAAACACGTTGCTAGGACATACCTGAGGTTGATTAGCTTGTTCAAGTTAAACACGTTGCTAGGACAAGCCTCAGGTTGATTAGCTTGTTGACGTTCAACCCGTTGCTAGAACATACCTGAGGTTGATTAGCTTGTTGATGTTAAACACGTTACTTGGACAAGCCTGAGGTTGATTAGCTTGTTCAAGTTAAACCCGTTGCTAGGACATACCTGAGGTTGATTAGCTTGTTAACGTTTAACCCGTTGCTAGGACAAGCCTGAGGTGGATTAGCTTGTTCAAGTTAAACACGTTACTAGGACATACCTGAGGTTGATTAGCTTGTTGATGTTTAACACGTTGCTAGGACATACCTGAGGTGGATTAGCTTGTTCAAGTTAAACACCTTGCGAGGACATACCTGCGGTTGATTAGGTTGTTGATGTTAAACCCGTTGCTAAGACATACCTGAGGTTGATTAGCTTGTTGATGTTAAACCCGTTGCTAGGACATACCTGAGGTTTATTAGGTTGTTCAAGTTAAACCCGTTGCTAGGACACAGCTGAGGTTTATTAAGTTGTTCAAGTTAAACACGTTGCTAGGACATACCTGAGGTTGATTAGCTTGACCTGTGTCAGGGGTTTCGTCAGCATCTCCTTCACCTGGCCAGAGCGAATTGGGAACTGATGAGTCCACGTATTACATGTACTTTATATATATTTCAAATGGACATCTTCACCTTTTTGTATCTCTTCTTTTCATCATCATGCTCATGATCTTCATTATTATTATAATCATAATCATTATGTGTGTGCTTATTATTATTTTATTAATAAGCATTATGTTTTAATCCTTTAAGCACTAGCGACTCAGGAATGTACACATTCATATTATTTCAAAGTCAACATTATGTCATATATAATCTTGTCTTAAATCACGATTGAAACTCAATTTAACTCATCAGTAAAGTGCAGACAGTACCACCCCTCCCAATGCTCGACTAACTCACGTGCTTCTCGAGCGTTCCAGCCAGCTGCTTGTAGTCAGATGACAGTTTGTTCCGGTACTCGGCGATGTAGGTAATGTCGGGGAAGCGCAGAGTTATCAGCGACCTGAACGTGACGTCACCTACACACACGAATTGTTCATTATCACATTTTGCTAAGTTCAAACAAGTGACCTGTACATTCGATGTGTTAAAGAGTTGTTATTCACTCAGGGATGTGTTCATCCATGTTCACAATGACAAGATAACAGTTGAATTTTATTTTGTCTCACATAAATGATTATTAAAATAACTTGTCTGAAACATAAATTAAAGCA
The DNA here is from genome assembly GCA_936450465.1 of Gibbula magus. Classification (NCBI taxonomy): domain Eukaryota; kingdom Metazoa; phylum Mollusca; class Gastropoda; order Trochida; family Trochidae; genus Gibbula; species Gibbula magus. The sequence goes on along the minus strand of OW388292.1, from coordinate 2,465,588 downwards.
GGAGTTTACATCTCGGTTCGTATACGTATACATATATGTAATGGCGTTGCAGTACTTCTATTACAATATTCCTATGACATTACTTTTAAGGTGTTACTCCTTTGGTGTTACTCCTATTGTGTTACTTCTATGGTGTTACTTCTATGGTGTTACTCCTATGGTGTTACTTCTATGGTGTTACTTCTTTGGTGCTACTCCTATGACATTACTCCTATGGTATTACTCTTATCATATGGTGTTACTTCTATGGTGTTACTTCTATGGTGTTAATCCTAATGTGTTACTTCTATGGTGTTACTCCTATTGTGTTACTTCTATGGTGTTACTTCTATGGTGTTACTTCTACGGTGTTACTCCTATTGTGTTACTTCTATGGTGTTACTTCTATTGTGTTACTTCTATGGTGTTACTCCTATTGTGTTACTTCTATGGTGTTACTTCTATGGTGTCACTTCTATGGTGTTACTTCTATGGTGTTACTCCTTTGGTGTTACTCCAAATTTGTTACTTCTATGGTGTTACTCCTATTGTGTTACTTCTATGGTGTTACTCCTATTGTATTACTCTTATCATATGGTGTTACTTCTATGGTGTTACTTCTATGGTGTTACTCCTATTGTGTTACCCCTATGGTATTACTTCTATGACATTACTTCCATAACATTACTACTATGGTGTTACTTCTATGACATTACTTCTGTGGTATTACCCCTATGGTATTTCTTCTATGACATTACTCCTATGGTGTTACTTCTATGGTGTTACTTATATGGTGTTATTTCTGTGGGGTTACATCTATGGTGTTACATCTATGGTGTTACTTCTATTCTTTTACATCTATGGTGCTACATGTACATCTATGGTGTTAAATCTACAGCGCTTTGACATGCAATGTCCATGGATATATGCGCTATATAAATGGACTATTATTATTATCTATGGTGTTACTTCTATGGTGTTACTTCTATGGTGTTACATCTATGGTGTTACATCTATGGTGTTACCTGCTGCGCATCGAGAGAAGCAGACGGGGGTGATGAGGGGGGTGGTCAGATGCTGAGTGACCTGTCCACTAGCGTCGTATCCTCCTCCCAGTGCCAGAAACAGCAGGGGACAGTCCGTCTCCGAGTCAGGCAAGGCAATGTCCCTGGAGTCGCCGGTGTCGCGGGGGCGGGAGAACTTGATGGTGGTGACACCGTTCACCACAGACCCGCTCACCTGCTCGATGTCCTGACTCGCGTCCTCGGCCGGCGGGGCGTACCCGGTCAGATACCTAGAGGACATATAACAACGTGCTCTACAGACAGAGTAGGATCTAGAGGACATATAACAACGTGCTCTACAGACAGAGTAGGGTCTAGAGAACATACAACAACGTGCTCTACAGACAGAGTAGGATCTAGAGGACATATAACAACGTGCTCTACAGACAGAGTAGGATCTAGAGAACATACAACAACGTGCTCTACAGACAGAGTAGGATCTAGAGAACATACAACAACGTGCTCTACAGACAGAGTAGGATCTAGAGAACATACAACAACGTGCTCTACAGACAGAGTAGGATCTAGAGGACATATAACAACGTGCTCTACAGACAGAGTAGGATCTAGAGAACATATAACAACGTGCTCTACAGACAGAGTAGGATCTAGAGAACATACAACAACGTGCTCTACAGACAGAGTAGGATCTAGAGAACATACAACAACGTGCTCTACAGACAGAGTAGGATCTAGAGGACATATAACAACGTGCTCTACAGACAGAGTAGGATCTAGAGAACATACAACAACGTGCTCTACAGACAGAGTAGGATCTAGAGGACATATAACAACGTGCTCTACAGACAGAGTAGGATCTAGAGAACATACAACAACGTGCTCTACAGACAAAGTAGGATCTAGAGAACATACAACAACGTGCTCTACAGACAGAGTAGGATCTAGAGAACATACAACAACGTGCTCTACAGACAGAGTAGGATCTAGAGGACATATAACAACGTGCTCTACAGACAGAGTAGGATCTAGAGAACATATAACAACGTGCTCTACAGACAGAGTAGGATCTAGAGAACATACAACAACGTGCTCTACAGACAGAGTAGGATCTAGAGAACATACAACAACGTGCTCTACAGACAGAGTAGGATCTAGAGGACATATAACAACGTGCTCTACAGACAGAGTAGGATCTAGAGAACATACAACAACGTGCTCTACAGACAGAGTAGGATCTAGAGGACATATAACAACGTGCTCTACAGACAGAGTAGGATCTAGAGAACATACAACAACGTGCTCTACAGACAGAGTAGGATCTAGAGAACATATAACAACGTGTTCTACAGACAGAGTAGGATCTAGAGAACATACAACAACGTGCTCTACAGACAGAGTAGGATCTAGAGAACATATAACAACGTGCTCTACAGACAGAGTAGGATCTAGAGGACATATAACAACGTGCTCTACAGACAGAGTAGGATCTAGAGAACATACAACAACGTGCTCTACAGACAGAGTAGGATCTAGAGGACATATAACAACGTGCTCTACAGACAGAGTAGGATCTAGAGAACATACAACAACGTGCTCTACAGACAGAGTAGGATCTAGAGAACATATAACAACGTGCTCTACAGACAGAGTAGGATTACCGTAAACCAGAGTCAAACGTATGTATTGTAATAGGACGAGTCTGGCTACTAGGTCATAATGGACTTTGCGTTGTGTAGTTTTTTAGGGAAATGTTATAGGACATTAGCGGCCAAACTCGTTCTATCAACCTAGGTTCATAAAGCAGGATGGAACACAGACATCACACACGATGCTACCGTAACCTTACAAACTGACCTTGACCTTGCAGTAAATATGCTTTACTACAATTATGGTATAATCCCTGAGACACGGGTCACATCATACAAGATACTACCGGATTCTGATTCAACTGTATAAGTTATTCCTTAAATCTTATAACCCTAGCTACATATTTAATGTCCAGGCTTAACTACGTATTCCTAACGATAATCTGACTAAAAGTGTACAGAGTGCATTGACCCAAAGTGTCGACAGTCCCCGAATCTATCCTACCCGTCTAACCTTGCCTACCTACAAACTCTTTATCTATTAAGAAAACATAATAATAAATATAGTCACAAGTGACGATAAAAGGATTCAGCCCATATTTGATTAATTTCCCAATAAATACATCATATCAGCAGTCATTCTTGAAAGTAACATGAAGATCTGTAAAAGCATTAAGCTACAGTAGCCTTTACATGTCCATCATGTAAAACGAAAGTAGGATTTACCCCCGTTGTTTACAGTACAAAATGAAAGTCGCAATTGATCAAGATAGAATGCTTATATCATTGGTTATATTTATTATCAAACTAATTATGCATTCCCCATTAAGAACAATCCTTTCCCATTATGACGAGATATTAAACAACGTGCTACGATTTTGCATTGTTGAACTATGAGAAAACAAACACACACTACAAACGCGATTTTTTTTTATATTTTTAGAAATTGTAAGCTTAATTGTGGCCGGAAATGACTGTACGCGAGCGATTTTATTATTGATTCATAACGACCTTAGTCCAATCTTACTCTCCTGAAAAAATCATCTAATATTCGACGGGTAGGTTTTTGAGTTATGTCCCCTTGAAGTTTGCGTTTTTAAAAAATCACCAGATTTCAAATACACACTGTGCAAAAAGTATAAAATTTCCAAAATTCGTGAGGTCATTTTTGTTAGCAATATCTCAGCTACATTATGTGAAAATATGAGCTTTTTAATGCTTGTATCTTCAGAGGAGAAGATTGTCAAATGTGCATCGGGTCGGGAAATTTTGAAAAGTGTCTAAAATCAAAATGACGGCGAAACCACGTGATCAACGAAATCGTCATGATTTGCTTTTCTGCTCGCACTGTCGATGCGCATCTTTTTAAAAAGTTGCAAGTCTCTAGCTGCATTAAAAAAAAAATTGCCCATGTTAAAAATCGAAATTTAGAATCGAACTGGACCTTTTATGGCTGTGTCGATTGGGCCCAAAAGCTTATTCTTGCGATTCGAGGGCAAGGGCTGCGGGGCTTGATGCATTTGCTTCGGTCGTTTTTGCTAAAAAGCTGCTCAAAGTATTGTGAAATAATAATAATAAAACACGCCAATCCTTAATAATACTCCTAGCACTAATAAATGGGGTGGGGCATCGTTCTTATACAGAACGTAACGGTGCGAGGGAGTTCTCACCTCCATAGATGCTAATCGTACAGACTGGACGAGAAGTGATATGATGGTGTGTGTTGTGGGAACGTAAAACAGGGCTACAAAGCGATCGCCAAACCTCCGCTTGGAGTTTCAGACCACAACTCAGTGTTCTTGATACCAACCTACAGGCAGATACTCAAGACTCAGAAGATGAAGACATGGGATCCCGACTCTATACAGCGACTCCAAGGTTGCTTTGATTGTACGGACTGGGACATGTTTTACAACAACAACGAAGATATATGTGCTACTACAGATGCCACCACAAGCTACATAAACTTCTGTGTCGACAGTATCATCCCCGAGAAGTTGGTAAAGATTTTCCCCAACAACAAGCCGTGGGTGACTAAAGAACTGAAACACCTTCTTAACAAGAAAAAACGATTGTTTTGTGCTAAGGACACATCAAACCTTAAAGGTACATCCATTGTGTTGTTTGGGGTCAAATATGCCAAACGTTATAAATGGTCTTACTTTATCGAGAAGTACCGACTGTTACCGAAAACTACCATTTTGATGATATTCGACTTAGTATATTTACGATATGAAGGTAAAAGTGTCGATTTCTGATCGAAAACCGGACAATGCACCGCGTGTGGCGCGCGCCAATGAGTCAAACGTAATTTTGGAATCTTATTTAAACCAGATAAAATTAAACATTTGGGTTGATCATGTTTAATAGGTCATATAACTACTGTGCGTGTAAATAGGACATACACTTTCGGTTTCTGCACATGCATAATGATGTTACTCGATTTTAATTTGAAACTAGTAATTATGATATATTTGGTGATTGGGGATGAATATGCAAGCTTAGTGAATTTGTTTGTATTGTAAACAGCACATATGGTGTGTTCGAACGTATTAAAGTCAAATCAAATTTTATGAAACACAATGGATGCACCTTTAAATCTATTCAGAAAGATATCAACCTGCAGATTAAGAGGTGCAAGGACGAATATAAAGAGAAAATAGAAGCTCAATTCAGAGCGAATAACACCCGCCAAGCATGGCAAGGCGTGAAGAACATGATCGGTTGTCCCAGAAAACATTCTTCCATCACCACACCGGACGACCAGACATATGCTGAGGATTTGAATAAGTTCTACACTAGGTTTGATACACGTGATTTCGACAATGAACGGAAAGTTGTGATTGACAAGATTAACAATAGAGATGCGGATAACATTGTTATTACTCCAGAAACAGTTCAACTGCAATTCTCAAAACTGAACACAAGGAAAGCGCCGGGACCCGATGGTTTAGGCGGCATCATCCTGAAACGGTGTAGTGAACAATTGTGTAATGTATTTTCACGGCTGTATCAACTCTCCTTTGATTGTCATGTGATTCCGGAAATGTGGAAATGTCAAAGATAATACCAGTACCAAAAAAGAATAATTCTACAGAAATGAATGATTTCAAGGCCTGTTGCTCTTACTTCCATCGCTATGAAATGTTTCGAACACATCATTCTTAACTCATTATTGTGTAATGTTAGACACTTACTTGACCCGTATCAGTTTGCATATAGTGCAAGAAGGGGTGTTGAAGATGCAAAACACTGTATTTCAAACAGCGTATATAAGCATTTAGAACTTCCAAAATCCTATGTGAGAATTTTATTTGTCGACTTCTCTTCCGCATTTAACACGATACAGCCGCACATCTTGTTATAGAAACTTTTGATCATGAACGTAAATTGTAATCTACTATTGTGGATTGAAATATTTCTAACTTTTAGACCACAGTTTGTGAAGGTTAATTCCGCCCATTCTTCTATTGTGTATACAAACACTGGAGCCCCTCAAGGATGTATCCTTTCGCCTGTATTGTTTACGCTGTACACAAATGATTGCATAAGTAATAATCCCTGTAATATAACAGTGAAGTTTGCTGACGATACTGCGTTGGAAGGACTTATTCAAGAAGATGAACTTTCTTACAGAGATAACATTAAACATTGTGTTACCTGGTGTGAAAACAATTTCTTAATGTTGAATGTCAGAAAAACGAAAGAAGTTATTATCAATTTCAGAAACAACCAAAGTACTACAAGCCCTGTTTGTATAAATGGTGACAATGTGGAGATTGCAAATGACTATAAGCATCTTGGCACAATTATAGATAATAAATTGAACTGGAATGCTAATACTGTTGCTGTTTTCAAAAAATGTCAACAAAGATTACATTTCCTGCGCAAGTTGCGATCTTTTAATGTATATGAACGAGTATTATCACTATTTTATCACTGTTTTGTTGAAATCATTTTAACCTTTTCCTTCCAATGTTGGTATGGTTCTTTGTCTCTTGTTAACAAATCTCGTTTAGAAAAAGTTGTCCACATCGCTGGTAAAATAGCTGGAGTTCATTTTACAAATCTGTCCTATCTTTATGAAAAACGAGTTTTGAAATTATCTTTGAAAATTTAGTCGGATCCAGATCATGTGTTGCACAGTGAATATGTTCAACTTCCTTCTGGAAGGAGATACTTATTACCTCGATACAAAACCAATAGAGGTCTGAATACATTTATTCCCTTCAGCATTCGTTTGTTAAATGATCCTTAAGTTAACCAATTGTGATTGTGTTTTGTATTACATGTTATCTTTGACTGTTAATTGCCATTCATGTACACGAGTTCTGTCATGATACAAAATGAATTCCTTTCGAGGTAATAAAGTTGTATTATTATTATTATTATTATTATTTTTAAAACACGTGTTTAACGACAGCTTTGAAATTAAAGTCTTTCCACTGACTGGACGACTAATATGATGAGTACGGAGATTAAACGGGTGATTTTCAGCGGAGCTGTTATTTCACTCGGTGTAACTTCTTCTTCTCTCGGAGATTTTACGAGCGGTTTCAAGCGGACTGTTGTCCACTTTGTTCAGATGGAAGATACTGCTGTAAAGTAGCTCATTTAGAACTTGCTGGTTGAAACCGAAGTAACCCGCCCCGATGGTGTAATCTTCTTGTAGAATTAGCCTTTTTATCTTGTGGGGGCAGGGGGGGGGGGGGGGGGGGGGGGGGGGTTGGGGGGGGGGGGGGGGGGGGGGGGGGTTGGGGGGGGGGGGGGGGGGGGGGTAGCTGTATGAGTTTCTTGAGCTTGGTTCTGCAGTTCGTGATCTGTACCTGACCTGTGGGTACCTGTGACGTGGGTAAGAGAGTTAACAAGTATGCTTTGTCGTCAGAGAGTGGTTCAATTGGGTCATTCCTTATGAACTGGTCTATTCTACTGAGTACTGTCTTGTCAATTTCTTTGTTTTCTTTTTCCGTCCTAGGCTTTGGTGGAGGTTGATGCTTGGGTAGTGTCGGAGGTGAAGGAGAGTTGAGTTCAAGTGAACTAGTTGACGACTTTTGTCTCCTTCGCTTTCTGACTTGTGTGAAGGGTTTATCCTGGTCCACTTGGTAAGTGTCCTGGGGGGGGGGGGGGGGGGGGGGGGGGGGGGGGCGTTCCCGTTCGACCTCCGTCCCTTTCTCCTTCCGTAGTCGAATACTATTGTGACTGCAATCTTATTGTCCTGAAGTCTTCCGTTGGTATAAAAGGAATCCACCATGTAAGACAGACATGGTATCAGGGTGTCGACGAGTGCCTTGGGGAGACACTTATCAATAAGTAAGGGGTAATTCATCTTGAAAGGTAACCTGTGTTTTGAAAGTCACTGGGGTGTGAGTTTCAAAATGGCCGCCGTTAGCTGTGCTTGTGGACGTGTTGTCGCTTCAAAGTACAGCATTTGAATCCTAATATCTTCGGACTCGGTATAGTGTTCTACAGTGCTTATATACCCAACTACGGGGAAATACCCGGATTATAAATGTAACGAGTTCAGCGATTGGCCTGCCAACCCAGACTGTCCTCCAATCAGAGCGCTCCTAGTAAACGACTCTGACCAGCAACTAAAACATGGCAATTAAGCAACCCATGCCTGACTGACTAATTGACGCCACTACCTAGGATAAATCCAAAGCATAGACCAACGTAATTGGAAATATATAACTCATTTAGACACACGTAAGTACTAGCCAAAATCTAGTTTTATCACAGTATTAATGATATAAGCTGATGAGGTAATCTGTGACTTACCTATCTGTTACAGTGACAACTCCGCCGTCAACCCAACCTAACACTGCGTCAGAGTTCGGCTGAAATTAAGATAGGGTTTTAAAACCACTTTAGATGTTTCTCATTGCGTTACACATGCAATACGAAACAAACATGTACCATTTAACAATAACTGATGCAATGATCACATCGTTTAAAAAGAAGCAAGTCACAAAGGTAGTCATTCTAATAGACATATATATCTTTTTTTTGTAAATGAACATCACCAATACAAAGAGAGAAATGCTAAATGACATTTTCAGAGAAAACATTTAAGATTAACATTAGAAAAAACTACATTTCTCCGAATAGAGAGAAGGAAGCAATCCGCCAACCATGCTTGAGTCCTGGGAGAAGCCGACTCCAATCCAGCGCTGTTCCCCGTTGAGTCTGGCGGTGAGCGTGAAGTGGACCGCCTGCGGGTCCACCTCCCACCTGACCTGCAGGGGGCACTGGCTACACACCACCGGGAACACACCCACACATCCTTCCGGGCTGCTTTCTGCAGTGGAATGGTTAACATCTCGTTAGGATGATTACCTTACTTACTTAACACATGGATTAGTTGACAGTGCTGTTATATTGTCAGGTTTGTGAATCTAATTATCATTTCTTCCTGGTACCGTATAGAGCAGGTTAATGCTACAAGGAGAAGGTCACAGACTGGTACCGTACCCAGGAAGTTGATGCTGGCGGTGCCCCTATTAGGTCGGTGTCCATGGTACTTGAGCTCATCAGGTCGGTAGAACATGGCATCTGAAGCACGTCCCACATCCAGCCCCGACAGCTGCTGGTGAGTGTACTTTCCACTCTCCTGACCCTTGGCCCAGATAACAGTCATGGGTGCTCGGTCAAAGTCGTGGTCGCTTCTTTCTGTCGCTAAAGAAGTATTAGAGAATTTTAGTTAGTGTATGAACTGGAATGCAGCAAGGAGTGCACTGAAGTGCTTTCTATTCATCATCTTCTTCATTATCATCATATAAACAGTTGTATAGCGCGACTATCCATCTAAGCTGAGCTACTCAAAGGGGCTTATACTGGTTACTGTAATACATCAACCTCCAACATCATGCCTTACCTTTGATTTTCTTCCTGAAGAGAATGACTGTTTCGTTTCCCTCTTCGAAGCCGAGAGCTGCAGTGAGGCTGTTGCTACCACCGTAAAACTCGTCGTATTGTGGTGTGGACCTGTCTCGCGTGTAGTAGTCTCCAACACGGCTCCTCTCCCCCTGCGCAGTCCCGATCACCATGTCTGTGCAGTCCATCCCGTGTGTGCGACCTACAATCATGAGTGGCGATATTGGTATTATCCCTGATAGACTCTAAATAATCTAAATTCGATATACATGGTATGTCAAGATTATTGTTGCCTCACCTCCGTCCTTATCGCCTCTGATGGTTGCTGTGGGGTAGCCTGTTCCTCGGGGACCAGTCCCAGACTCAGCATGAGGCTCGGGTTCTCCTTCACCCTCAGGTTCTGGAGTTGATTCGCCCTCAGGTTCTGGAGTTGATTCGCCCTCAGGTTCGGGAGTTGATTCGCCCTCAGGTTCGGGAGTTGATTCGCCCTCAGGTTCGGGAGTTGATTCGCCCTCGGGCTCAGGCTCAGATGCAGGTGACCCGCCTCCTCCCCTTCTGACTGGTGCAGGTGCATCACATGGCGGAAGTCCACGTCTTTGAGGATTTGGCTCAGGTTCGCCTGAAGTTTCCGGTTCTGGTTCATTTGTTGTTTCCGGTTCTGGTTCATGTGTTGTTTCCGGTTCTGGTTCATGTGTTGTTTCCGGTTCCGGTTCATGTGTTGTTTCCGGTTCTGGTTCATGTGTTGTTTCCGGTTCTGGTTCATGTGTTGTTTCCGGTTCTGGTTCATGTTCGGGTTCATGTTCTGGTTCGCTTGTTGTCTCGGGTTCAGGCTCGCCCGTGGTTCCGGATTGAGAATTGCCCTGTGTCACTCCAGGAAGAGGTGGAAAGAGCTGACATCCAGATCGGAAATCTGACAAAGATGTTTGTATGTAAATAATCTTCAATATGTAGACACTGAGTGCAGTCAGAATAGAATACATTCAGCTTTATATGCTATGATGGTCACTTATCACGTAACACCATTCGTATTCACTAGTGATGTCTTTGCTGCAAAGTGATTGATATTGGCAAAAAAGAGCAATTTGTACGAGATACCTGTTGGTTTCCAACCCAGACCGACCCATGTGTTGGTCCTGACCTTCATCACGACTTCCATCTCTTCCTCCGCCTGCAATCAACCAACACCCTTAGATTCAGCACCACCAACAGCAGTAATCAGTCATAATACAACACCAAGTAGTGTTCATAATAACAGCCATATAAACAACAACTGTTTTAGAATGGTAGCACAACAGCAACAGCAGCGTAGGTAGGCGCCACAACAACAACAACATGAACATCCGCAACATTCATAAGCCATCACGTCTTCATGTGTGTATATACACATACAAAACTACAGTCAATGTTAACATCAATGTATTGAAACAGCAAAATAAAACATCGGCATCAATGTTACCGTTAGAATATCCATCAAGGTTAAATTTTACATACCTTCAATGTATTATATATTTAAACCTAAGGATCAACAACAATAACATTATCGTCAATACCATCATCAGCTTCAGTGTAAACACAATATTAAACATCGATACTGTTAGCACAGATTCAACTTAATTGCAAACAACTTCTTTGATAGGCCTCTTTAGAAGTTGAAATGATAATAGTGACGAAAACATGGATAACAACTCTTTATTCTCAATTGGTGACTTTTCTACAAGAGGTCATTGTGTCGTTATCAAGCAAAGGTGACACATGGTAGGGAATATGTACGAACAGATAGACAGATTGGTAGCAAAAAGCAGAGTAAGCAAATTAATATAACGAGAAAATACCACTAACACAGAGATAGGGGATAAAAAGCCAAGTTACTGAGGGTAGCAGTTACACAGTTGATCGGTTAAGCCAAGTTACTGAGGGTAGCAGTTACACAGTTGATCGGTTAAGCCAAGTTACTGAGGGTAGCAGTTACACAGTTGATCGGTTAAGCCAAGTTACTGAGGGTAGCAGTTACACAGTTGATCGGTTACATTTTGAGGAGACGGTCATGCAGAGGCTGGTATTGTTTCCAGTCTGATTAAAATCGACCTTGTTCCGAGGAATACAATTTGTAAAATAATATATCTACCGGGATACGAACAGGTTCTGTAGATTTCTCGCCACAAGGTCTGAGAACATCCCGTAAAGGCGTGTGTTTCGAACCAGCTTAGCGCAGCCAAAGCCCAGTCAAATAACTGATCATGACCAATCACATCATAGTTTTTAAACTGTCGCTGTTTTGAAAGCATTCGTAACAGACAAAAGGATAGCTGTTTGGAGTTATCTGCCCCTAGCTTCTCTCACCGAAAGCTTTTGTTGGACGTCTTGTGATTGGGTTACTGAATTGCGTCAGAACATGGGAGTCTACGGGCTGTTACCAGACGGTTTGGCGTGGAAACCTCCGAACGATATGAGTTCGTATCCCGGTAGACGCACTATTCTGCACATTTTTCCGCGGAATACCGTCGGTTTTAATCAGACAGCTATTGTTTCTTGGTTTAGTCTACTGTATATCCCAAAGGGAGAGAACTCTTACCGGCAGCTCTCTGTAGTAGAGGGTGAAGTCGGGACTGAGTCTCCTCATCTGGAACAAGTCATACGGGATCTCCTTGCTCCTCACCGCTGACACTGAACAAAAGGACAAGTATTACCATCGATTGATTGACGCTTGATTAAAGAAATTACATAATGAATTTGAACAACATAGTTTGTTACCTCTGTATGTATATGGTATGAATATATTGTTGAAAACAGTGGATTTGCTGGTGTGGTACTCACGTCGGTTGCAATGAGGTCCGAACCAGCCGATGTCGCAGAAGCACTGGTGTCGCGGGTAGGTCGTGGCCTCAGTGTCCACACACGTCCCATGTCCACTGCAGTCAGCCATTGTGCTACAGTCCTCTAAACACACCAGACAAACAGGGTCAGATTGAGGAGCTACAGTCCTCTAAACACACCAGACAGACAGGGTCAGATTGAGGAGCTACATCCCTCTAAACACACCATGCAGACAGGGTCAGATTGAGGAGCTACAGTCCTCTAAACACACCAGACAAACAGGGTCAGATTGAGGAGCTAGAGTCCTCTAAACACACCAGACAGACAGGGTCAGATTGAGGAGCTACATCCCTCTAAACACACCATGCAGACAGGGTCAGATTGAGGAGCTACAGTCCTCTAAACACATCAGATAGACGGGTCAGATTGAGGAGCTACATCCCTCTAAACACACCATGCAGACAGGGTCAGATTGAGGAGCTACAGTCCTCTAAACACACCAGACAAACAGGGTCAGATTGAGGAGCTAGAGTCCTCTAAACACACCAGACAGACAGGGTCAGATTGAGGAGCTACATCCCTCTAAACACACCATGCAGACAGGGTCAGATTGAGGAGCTACAGTCCTCTAAACACATCAGATAGACGGGTCAGATTGAGGAGCTACAGTCCTCTAAACACACCAGATAGATAGGTGTACCGGTTTCACACTCCACTTTACTGACGACAAACTAAATCATTAGCAGCTCCGACTAAGTCGGAGCTGCTATCAGTTTTTGTGCAGTTTCCATCGCCGCCGCCGCCGCCGCGTTTTGTATTGGTTATAACTTTTTTCCTTATTAGGTTTTGAGAACTCATATACATAACTTCTTACTTATACCCCTGGGGAATTTTTTTGACATGTTCACATTCAAGGTCAAAGGTCAAGGTCACGAGTTCTGAAATCGCTAAACAAATCCTTGTAAACACGATAACTTGAAAACTATTTGTGCTATCAGGCTCTTCTTTGGTGTATATCAACTATGGAGAAAGGCCAAGATTTGAAAAGGTTTTCGCTAACATCCGTCAAAGGTCAAGGTCAAAGCGAGGTCACAACTTAAGCATGCTTTTGCGAAAATGTCTTATTTAAACTATTAACACTTTGAATCATTACATGATTGTGATACACAATGAATGGTGATCACTGATTGTGTGACCTTGAATTTTAAAGGTCAAGGTCACGAGACAGGGTCATGGTCACAAATTCTGAAATCACTAAATAACTTCTTTCCAAGGAGGTATCAACACCTCATATACATAACTTCTTACTTATGCCCCTGGGGAATTATTTTGACATGTTCATATTCAAGGTCAACGGTCAAGGTCACAAGTTCTGAAATTGCTAAAACAATCCTTGTAAACACGATAACTTGAAAAATATTTGTGCTATCAGGCTCTTATTTGGTATATATCAATTATGGAGAAAGGCCAAGATTTGAAAAGGTTTTCGCTAACATCCGTCAAAGGTCAAGGTCAAAGCGAGGTCACAACTTAAGCATGCTTTTGCGAAAATGTCTTATTTCAACTATTAACACTTTGAATCATTACATGATTGTGATACACAATGAAAAGTGATCACTGATTGTGTGACCTTGAATTTTAAAGGTCAAGGTCACGAGATATGGTCATGTGGACTAACTGACTGACTGACTGACTGGTCACTAAGTAACTTTTTTCCATGAAGATATTAACAACTCAGCTTAATTTCTTTCTTATACACCTGGTGAATGATTTTGACATGTTCACATTCAAGGTCAAAGGTCAAGGTCATGAGTTCTGAAATCACTACAACAATCCTTGTAAACATGATAACTTCAAACTTTTTTTGTGCTATTAGGGTCTTATTTGGTATATATGAACTATGGAGAAAGACCCAGATTTGAAAACGCTTCGCTCAAATCTGTCAAAGGTCAAGGTCACAGTGAGGTCGAAACTTAAGCATGCTTTTGTTAATATGCTATTTTTTAACTATGAACACTTTGAGTCATTGCATGATTATTATACGCGATGAAAAGTGATCATTGATGGTGTGACCTTGAAGGTCAAAGGTCAAGGTCATGAGATATTGGTTAAGGCCACGTTAATTCTTTGATCAAATTTTGAAAGAAGAAATAGGTTTTAAGAACAAACTGAAAAGTGACCCCAGTGATGATTAGTAATAACTCGAATAATGAACAAACTTTTGTTAAAAAGAATTCCCATTTTATTGATGCTCACGAGAAGGCGGAACAGGGAAAGGCGAGACCCTAAGTTTCGGAGCTGCTCTGCTTTTGCGGTGTCCCGCAAACGCTAATCAAGTTGTCATCTTAAAACAAACCGTTTCACATCAGTGGCTGATACCGATTTTATACTGTAACCCTCGTACAACCAATGCTATTCTGTAAACCCACCCTTCTCCCGTCACCGTTCTCTGTTGTAGAGAATGTCAATGCTATACTGTAAACCCACCCTTGTACTGGCACCGTTCTCTGCTGTAGAGAATGTCAATGCTATACTGTAAACCCACCCTTGTACTGGCACCGTTCTCCGTTGTGGAGAATGTCAATGCTATACTGTAAACCCACCCTTGTATTGGCACCGTTCGCCGTTGTAGATAATGTCATTGCTATACTGTAAACCCACCCTTGTACTGGCACCGTTCTCCGTTGTAGAGAATGTCAATGCTAAACTGTAAACCCACCCTTGTCCTGGCACCGTTAGCCGTTGTAGAGAATGTCAATGCTAAACTGTAAACCCACCCTTGTACTGGCACCGTTCTCCGTTGTAGAGAATGTCAATGCTAAACTGTAAACCCACCCTTGTACTGGCACCGTTCGCCGTTGTAGAGAATGTCAATGCTAAATTGTAAACCCACCCTTGTACTGGCACCGTTCTCCGTTGTAGAGAATGTCAATGCTAAACTGTAAACCCACCCTTGTACTGGCACCGTTCGCCGTTGTAGAGAATGTCAATGCTATACTGTAAACCCACCCTTGTACTGGCACCGTTCTCCGTTGTAGAGAATATCAATGCTATACTGTAAACCCACCCTTGTACTGGCACCGGTCTCCGTTGTAGAGATTATCACAGTAACACCGGTTGAGGCTCCAAACTCCGTGGTTCGAACATTTTGCCCGTCCATCCATTGCAACAGCTGAAAATACGGATTCAGGAATATCATATTATTAAGTGATATTTAAAGCAACTGCAAAAGCCATCGTTGATAGTAAAATATGATATGGTAAACTCAAGATACATCAGTTTGATAAACAGATGACATCTTCTTTATTATATATACATGTTCAGTCTCTTTGTATATTGAGAATTATTTACTGTTGATAGACAGATTCAGTTATGACACTGGATATATGTAAAGAGTGAATGAAACAGCCTCGTTTTTTTGTGAAGTTGTTTTCCTTAATATCATTTCCTACATTAGTTAACACAATTATATTTGAGCATGGATGTCTGCAGTTACTTTCCCTTTATGATAATTCAATAACTATGCTCAGATAGTTTTTGTCAAATCATATGAACCAAGAAACGGAAGATAATCGTGAAAGTTATGATGGATTAAGTGTCTCTAAATCCCGGAACACGGAGGAAGACTCACACTTGACGATGTTGATGTCGGCGCAGCTCCAGAAGAGGTAAGGAGCGTTACACCCTCCCCACTCCAGGGCTTGCCTCACCAGACGCAGCGTGCAGTTCTCACACTCCTCGTCCGGGAGTGTGATCTCGTAACTAAGAGTGCTGCAGGAACAGAGTGGCTGGTTATAGTGGGTTTAACATGGGCTGTTTAGTAAGTTAATAGTCTATTGCTATTGCAAATATCCAAAGACAGTTATAATCCATTTGAGAATATGTATATTATATTATGTGAATGTTTTTAATGACATATTTTTGAAAATACAGAACAGTTTCAATGTTTGTAACTGACGTTGTGTCGTTATATCCGATGTAATGTACGGACGCTCGTCCGACAGTTCCCGTCCCCGGCTCAGCAACAGTTTCAGGTTCTGCAGTTCCTTCCGGCTCGGCTGTCGTTTCAGGTTCTGGTGTCGTTTCCGGTTCCGGTGTCGTTTCCGGCTCTGACGTGGGTGTAATTTCGGGCCCCGGTTCGGATTCGGACTCTGGTTCGGGGTGGGGAAGGATTGCTCCCTTACTCTCGTACCGCATTACGGACTGGTCGCGTTCGTCAAGTATCTCTAGATAGAAGCCGCCCTGAATCAAAATGAAGGTTACATACACTTGTACAATCCGGTAACGTCTCTCATACAATCATAACAAGGTACTGTAACGCACCAGGTAACGTCTCTCATACAATCATAACAAGGTACTGTAACGCACAAGGTAACGTCTCTCATACAATCATAACAAGGTACTGTAACGCACAAGGTAACGTCTCTCATACAATCATAACCAGGTACTGTAACGCACAAGGTAACGTCTCTCATACAATCATAACAAGGTACTGTAACGCACAAGGTAACGTCTCTCATACAATCATTACAAGGTACTGTAACGCACCAGGTAACGTCTCTCATACAATCATTACAAGGTACTGTAACGCACCAGGTAACGTCTCTCATACAATCATAACAAGGTACTGCAACGCACAAGGTAACGTCTCTCATACAATCATAACCAGGTACTGTAACGCACCAGGTAGAGTCACCTTTACAATCATAACAAGGTACTGTAACGCACCAGGTAACGTCTCTCATACAATCATAACAAGGTACTGTAACGCACAAGGTAACGTCTCTCATACAATCATAACAAGGTACTGTAACGCACCAGGTAACGTCTCTCATACAATCATAACAATGTACTGTTACGCACAAGGTAACGTCTCTCATACAATGATAACCAGGTACTGTAACGCACCAGGTAACGTCTCTCATACAATCATAACAAGGTACTGTAACGCACAAGGTAACGTCTCTCATACAATCATAACAAGGTACTGTAACGCACCAGGTAACGTCTCTCATACAATCATAACAAGGTACTGTAACGCACCAGGTAACGTCTCTCATACAATCATTACAAGGTACTGTAACGCACCAGGTAACGTCTCTCATACAATCATTACAAGGTACTGTAACGCACCAGGTAACGTCTCTCATACAATCATAACAAGGTACTGCAACGCACAAGGTAACGTCTCTCATACAATCATTACAAGGTACTGTAACGCACCAGGTAAAGTCTCTCATACAATCATTACAAGGTACTGTAACGCACCAGGTAACGTCTCTCATACAATCATAACAAGGTACTGTAACGCACAAGGTAACGTCTCTCATACAATCATTACAAGGTACTGTAACGCACCAGGTAACGTCTCTCATACAATCATAACCAGGTACTGTAACGCACAAGGTAACGTCTCTCATACAATCATAACAAGGTACTGTAACGCACCAGATAACGTCTCTCATACAATCATAACAAGGTACTGTAACGCACCAGGTAACGTCTCTCATACAATCATAACAAGGTACTGTAACGCACAAGGTAACGTCTCTCATACAATGATAACAAGGTACTGTAACGCACAAGGTAACGTCTCTCATACAATGATAACCAGGTACTGTAACGCACCAGGTAACGTCTCTCATACAATCATAACAAGGTACTGTAACGCACAAGGTAACGTCTCTCATACAATCATAACAAGGTACTGTAACGCACCAGGTAACGTCTCTCATACAATCATAACAAGGTACTGTAACGCACAAGGTAACGTCTCTCATACAATCATAACAAGGTACTGTAACGCACAAGGTAACGTCTCTCATACAATGATAACCAGGTACTGTAACGCACAAGGTAACGTCTCTCATACAATCATAACAAGGTACTGTAACGCACAAGGTAACGTCTCTCATACAATCATAACAAGGTACTGTAATGCACCAGGTAACGTCTCTCATACAATCATAACAAGGTACTGTAACGCACCAGGTAACGTCTCTCATACAATCATAACCAGGTACTGTAACGCACAAGGTAACGTCTCTCATACAATCATAACCAGGTACTGTAACGCACAAGGTAACGTCTCTCATCGATCATAACAAGGTACTGTAACGCACCAGGTAACGTCTCTCATACAATCATAACAAGGTACTGTAACGCACCAGGTAACGTCTCTCATACAATCATAACAAGGTACTGTAACGCACAAAGGTAACGTCTCTCATACAATCATAACCAGGTACTGTAACGCACAAGGTAACGTCTCTCATACAATCATAACAAGGTACTGTAACGCACCAGGTAACGTCTCTCATACAATCATAACAAGGTACTGTAACGCACCAGGTAACGTCTCTCATACAATCATAACAAGGTACTGTAACGCACCAGGTAACGTCTCTCATACAATCATTACAAGGTACTGTAACGCACCAGGTAACGTCTCTCATACAATCATAACCAGGTACTGTAACGCACAAGGTAACGTCTCTCATACAATCATAACCAGGTACTGTAACGCACAAGGTAACGTCTCTCATACAATCATAACAAGGTACTGTAACGCACCAGGTAACGTCTCTCATACAATCATAACAAGGTACTGTAACGCACCAGGTAACGTCTCTCATACAATCATAACCAGGTACTGTAACGCACAAGGTAACGTCTCTCATACAATCATAACCAGGTACTGTAACGCACAAGGTAACGTCTCTCATACAATGATAACAAGGTACTGTAACGCACCAGGTAACGTCTCTCATACAATCATAACCAGGTACTGTAACGCACAAGGTAACGTCTCTCATACAATCATAACAAGGTACTGTAACGCACAAGGTAACGTCTCTCATACAATCATAACAAGGTACTGTAACGCACCAGGTAACGTCTCTCATACAATCATAACAAGGTACTGTAACGCACCAGGTAACGTCTCTCATACAATCATAACAAGGTACTGTAACGCACCAGGTAGCGTCACGTATAACATCATAACAACATCCTGTAAAGCACCAGGTAACATCACTAAAGCCAAATACATGTTCCTTCTTAATACACCAGATTCTGCTATAACCAACTGCATTATTGAAATTCACTAGCAATTAAACCTGCATGGAGGGAACAGTCAGGGCTAAAAACTACATAAGCTAAATTTACAAATCAAATGACCGAATATATATTCATACTAAATAAATACTAAATTTACTCTGGATATTTATTGATACATACTCATATAAACTGCATATATACCAAATTTATATTAACTTTATACTGAATTAAAATGCATATCAACTGAATATATGCAATGTATATTTACTGAATATATACTGAATATAATAATAATATAATAAATATAGTCGCAAGCGACGATAAACGGATTCAGCGCATACATGATTCAATTAGTTGAAATATAATCAATAAATACATATTTCAACACAAGTTGCAAGTCTCTAGCATGTCTGTAGCATTATTGATACCTTAACTGAAAAGAAAATCAAAATGGCGCCTAAACCACGTGACCTACGAACTCGCCATGATTTACTTTCTTTCTCGCGTGGTTATTGCGCATCTTTTAAAAAAAAAGTTTCAAGTCTCTTTCTGCATTTTGAATGTTTTTCCCATGTTAAAAATGGAGAATTAGATTGGAACTGGACCTTGTATGATGGGGGCAATGAGGCCAAAACGTTACACGGATTGACTTCATACTGATGGCTATCAGTACTGTTATTTTAAGAATGTTAAGCCTCGTAGTTTCGGCTGAATCCGAGTGCAAACATATAATAGAAGAACAAAGGAATTGCGACTTTTACACAGTCTATGGGCGTGACCTGACATCCTTTGTCTCTGTTGTGAATAGTTTCACATAAATAGCGACAAAACCGTACGTCTTACGCAATTGTTATGATTGACTTTTTTGTTTGTAGTGTTCCTGTCTATCATATAAAAAAATCTTCAAGTCTCTAAGTGCATTTTGAAAATTCCCTCCTTGTTAAAATTGTCAGTGTTATTATCTGTAATTTTGTCAAAAGAATATTAGGAGTTCACTAAAGTATTTGACTATCGTTTGATCACCAATCCCTTAGCTGCACATAATATATGCAAGTTTGAGCTCTTAGATGATAGTATCTTCAGAGGAGAAGATTGTCAAAGGTGCATGGGGTCGGAAAATGAAAAAAATGTGTCTAAAATCAAAATTGCGACTAAACCACGTAGCCTACGAATTCGCTGTGATTTACTTTTTCCCTCGTATCATTATTGCGCATCTTTTGGGAAAAATTTCAAGTCTCTAAGTGCATTTAAGAAAAATTCCCATGTTAAAAAAGGACCTTTAGATTCGAACTCGACCTGCAATGGCTGGGCCGACTGGGCCCAAAAGCTTATTGTCGCGACTTCATAGTAAAGGCTATCAGCATGTAAAGCTTATTGTCGCTACTTCATAGTAAAGGCTCTCAGCATGTAAAGTTTGGTTTGCATTTGCTTCAGCCGTTTTGGCTAAAGTCACTAACAAAGTCGGTGGAATGATACAAACAATATATAAAAACACGCCAAAAACAATAAGGATTCAACCAAATGGCTGAATAATTAACAATAATAGCATGCTTATAATGCGTTAAATATGATAACCATCAGGGTGAAATTTAGTTTTATATTCATTTAAAAAATATATATATTGGGTTAAACACTTTTATCATAAATCTGCAAAGTCTTAGTTTTTTACCTTCATCTTTTAATACAAATACATAATACCCTATTCTAAAATGTAAGTGTGTATTTCATTTCAACAGATGTCAAAATTAAACATCTTCTGCTAAATCCAGAATATCTGTTGATCACGCCTAAATAAAATGGAGGCGTACCATCATGAATTAATTAGAGTCAAGTCAAGTCAATTAACACCAGTAACGGTTAGGACAAGAAATAGTAATATGAAATGAAAAAGTAAACAGTGTTTAGATGTGTCCTTCAATTTAGATTGATAGTGAAATGTATATTAGAAACGGTAACTTATAACAAATATGACATTTTGCTTTAATTGTTTGGTATTGGTTTTGAACTGTGTTATACATGTATAATAAATATAAAACTTGTAAATAAGTTTTTGATTTTGAATACAACATTTCTGTATCATTCAAAGAATATGAATTAAACTGTTAGTATTAAAAAAGTACTTATTATTGAAAGACTAGTGGTATTTGGGCGTCAACTTTTAAAATCGTAGTTCTGGTTGTGACCTTTTTGGTAATGATTAGGATTGTTTAAATAAAATCAATATAAACTTGTGAATAAATTAAGTTTTTTCAGTAAAGACAAATGTTAGTTTGGTTAAAATGTTACTTTTTATAGAAGGAAAAGTGAAAGTTGTCCATAAAACAGATGACTGGTAAGGGTTGTGAAATTTTAGGTAACGGTTAGGAAATCGGTGTAATAAATGATTATATTTTTTATCAAAAACCGTGCAGGCAATAAAATTCTGGAAGAAACGACGGATATATACTGAATATATACTGAATATATACTGAATATATACTAAATATATACTGCTTAGATATATAATATATACTGAAGATATACTGAATATATACTGAATATCTCTATACTGAATGCCATATCTCTTCAAACTATCTATCGGACATAGTTTTCAAATGTATCCACTAGCTGGTTTCGGCTTAATGCCCGTTATAAACATTGTTGACGGGGTCAATGAGATGCTACATGATACTCCTGGTTTACAGTTAATCCCTTAATGAGTGCTGACAGCTAGATCCCCTCGTCCTCGAACCGGTGTTATAACACCAGGCTACCGCTGTGATCCGCCAGGTACCGGTTGGAGATGGATAGTTTAACTCGACTCGGATGGAACAGACGGGTAATATCATTTTAAAGGAACCTTGTGAGGCGGGATGAAGAGGGGTCCGACATCTTGCAGACTGCCGGAGGTTCCAATAACGATAGCTGTATAGATAATCACGTGCAAAGGAAGACATTACAAACCACGGGCAATATATACGACTGAAATAGCACTACATCATGTCTTCAGAACCCAAATATACTAAATAAAAAACATTGAATTTCAAAACATTATCTGTTCATATTTCTGAGAAACACACGTGTTAATAAATTTTGGAATCCCCTTAACTAAACGAGTTAGTTTTTTGCTTGTTTTGTGACGTCCTACAGTATTGATGCGTCAACAAATTGAAATCCAAGAAGGTTATTTGTGTCGACGATCTTTTATTTATTATATTTCTACTTTTTAAATTTTAAACTTAAAAACCAAACACTATGGCCAAAACACATCTTGAAAAAAGCGATTTAAGCACCCTAAGTATATTTGAACAGACATTAAGGTAAATGTTTCAGACATTAAAGTAAATGTGTCAGACATTAAGGTAAATGTGTCATACATTAAGGTAAATGTGTCATCCATTAAGGTAAATGTGTCATACATTAAGGTAAATGTGTCATACATTAAGGTAGATGTGTCATACATTAAGGTAAATGTGTCATACATTAAGGTAAATGTGTCATATTCTGATGTATGAAATTTTGGGTACTTCTTCACAAAACACAAGTTTATCAAATACATTCAAAAAATACTTTCTCCGAAAACAATATTTAATTTTATACTCTCTGAAAAGGTGGCGACGTTTTTTTAGCACGTAAGTATACTTTCATTCTCATTACCATTAATTAAGAGCCATCCCGTACAACTTTAGAACGGAAATAATGTTGGAATGTACAACTCCTGGGGGTCCGCTCCCCTCCAAGTCCACCTCAGCTCGCCCACTACGTCCGCTCAGTTTGAGCTCGATCTGAACAAGTTTTCGATAATGTAGTGAGAACGGATTCAGTGTAGTGGTTGTACCCGCTATAGACGTTGTTTACTGAAATCACCCGTCCTGACCTTCATGTATATAACATGCCGCTATATGTAAATGACTGAAATCACCCGTCCTGACCTTCAGGTATATATAACATGCCGCTATAGACGTTGTTTACTGAAATCGCCCGTCCGGATCTTCATGTATATAACATGCCGCTATATGTAAATGCACATGGTCAATGAGCCTTTAAAAGGCAATAAATTGCACCCCAATGTGTCTCCAGTCATGCGCGGCCCAGTCGAGTGAAACGTTCACTTACATAGACAGCTCTACTTGCGATATCGTATTGTCCACTTTGAACAATGTGAGGCGGGTACTCAGAGAGAGCTGTAGAGGCGTATGGGAAGTAGAGAAGAACGTATATAGCAGTGCAGGTAGAGAGCACGTGTGTTCAGTAAAGGCAACCTTGAACAGACAAAACCTTATACAGCACTGCAGGTAGAGAGCAAATGTGTTCAGTTAAGGCAACCTTGAACAGACAAAACCTTATATAGCACTGCAGGTAGAGAGCACGTGTGTTCAGTAAAGGCAACCTTGAACAGACAAAACCTTATACAGCACTGCAGGTAGAGAGCAAATGTGTTCAGTTAAGGCAACCTTGAACAGACAAAACCTTATATAGCACTGCAGGTAGAGAGCACGTGTGTTCAGTAAAGGCAACCTTGAACAGACAAAACCTTATATAGCACTGCAGGTAGAGAGCAAATGTGTTCAGTTAAGGCAACCTTGAACAGACAAAACCTTAAACAGCACTGCAGGTAGAGAGCAAATGTGTTCAGTTAAGGCAACCTTGAACAGACAAAACCTTATATAGCACTGTAGGTAGAGAGCACGTGTGTTCAGTAAAGGCAACCTTGAACAGACAAAACCTTATATAGCACTGCAGGTAGAGAGCAAATGTGTTCAGTTAAGGCAACCTTGAACAGACAAAACCTTAAACAGCACTGCAGGTAGAGGGCAAATGTGTTCAGTTAAGGCAACCTTGAACAGACAAAACCTTATATAGCACTGCAGGTAGAGAGCACGTGTGTTCAGTAAAGGCATCCTTGAACAGACAAAACTTTATATAGCACTGCAGGTAGAGAGCAAATGTGTTCAGTTAAGGCAACCTTGAACAGACAAAACCTTAAACAGCACTGCAGGTAGAGAGCACATGTGTTCAGTAAAGGCAGCCTTGAACAGACAAAACCTTATATAGCACTGCAGGTAGAGGGCAAATGTGTTCAGTTAAGGCAACCTTGAACAGGCAAAACCTTAAACAGCACTGCAGGTAGAGAGCAAATGTGTTCAGTTAAGGCAACCTTGAACAGACAAAACCTTATATAGCATTGTAGGTAGAGAGCACATGTGTTCAGTTAAGGCAACCTTGAACAGACAAAACCTGTTATAGCACTGTAGGTAGAGAGCACATGTTTTCAGTAAAGGCAACCTTGAACAGACAAAACCTTAAATAGCACTGTAGGTAGAGAGCACATGTGTTCAGTAAAGGCAGCCTTGAACAGACAAAACCTTAAATAGCACTGCAGGTAGAGGGCAAATGTGTTCAGTTAAGGCAACCTTGAACAGGCAAAACCTTAAACAGCACTGCAGGTAGAGAGCAAATGTGTTCAGTTAAGGCAACCTTGAACAGACAAAACCTTATATAGCATTGTAGGTAGAGAGCACATGTGTTCAGTTAAGGCAAACTTGAACAGACAAAACCTTTTATAGCACTGTAGGTAGAGAGCAAATGTGTTCAGTTAAGGCAACTTTGAACAGACAAAACCTTATATAGCACTGCAGGTAGAGAGCAAATGTGTTCAGTTAGGGCAACCTTGAACAGAAAAAACCTTGAACAGCACTGCAGGTAGATGCCAATGTGTTCAGTTAAGGCAACCTTGAACAGACAAAACCTTATAAAGCATTGTAGGTAGAGAGCACATGTGTTCAGTTAAGGCAACCTTGAACAGACAAAACCTTTTATAGCACTGTAGGTAGAGAGCACATGTTTTCAGTAAAGGCAACCTTGAACAGACAAAACCTTGAATAGCACTGTAGGTAGAGAGAACATGTGTTTAGTAAAGGCAGCCTTGGACAGACAAAACCTTATATAGCACTGCAGGTAGAGGGCAAATGTGTTCAGTTAAGGCAACCTTGAACAGACAAAACCTTATATAACACTGTAGGTAGAGGGCAAATGTGTTCAGTAAAGGCAACCTTGAACAGACAAAACCTTATATAGCACTGTAGGTAGAGGGCAAATGTGTTCAGTAAAGGCAACCTTGAACAGACAAAACCTTTTATAGCACTGTAGTTAGAGAGCACATGTTTTCAGTAAAGGCAACCTTGAACAGACAAAACCTTAAATAGCACTGTAGGTAGAGAGCACATGTGTTCAGTAAAGGCAGCCTTAAACAGACAAAACCTTATATAGCACTGCAGGTAGAGGGCAAATGTGTTCAGTTAAGGCAACCTTGAACAGACAAAACCTTATATAGCACTGTAGGTAGAGGGCAAATGTGTTCAGTAAAGGCAACCTTGAACAGATTAAACCTTATATAGCACTGCAGGTAGAGGGCAAATGTGTTCAGTAAAGGCAACCTTGAACAGACAAAACTTTATATAGCATTGTAGGTAGAGAGCACATGTGTTCAGTTAAGGCAACCTTGAACAGACAAAACCTTTTATAGCACTGTAGGTAGAGAGCACATGTTTTCAGTAAAGGCAACCTTGAACAGACAAAACCTTAAATAGCACTGTAGGTAGAGAGCACATGTGTTCAGTAAAGGCAGCCTTGAACAGACAAAACCTTATATAGCACTGCAGGTAGAGGGCAAATGTGTTCAGTTAAGGCAACCTTGAACAGACAAAACCTTATATAGCACTGTAGGTAGAGGGCAAATGTGTTCAGTAAAGGCAACCTTGAACAGACAAAACCTTATATAGCACTGTAGGTAGAGGGCAAATGTGTTCAGTAAAGGCAACCATGAACAGACAAAACCTTATATAGCACTGTAGGTAGAGAGCACATGTGTTCAGTAAAGGCAGCCTTGAACAGACAAAACCTTATATAGCACTGCAGGTAGAAGGCAAATGTGTTCAGTTAAGGCAACCTTGAACAGGCAAAACCTTAAACAGCACTGCAGGTAGAGAGCAAATGTGTTCAGTTAAGGCAACCTTGAACAGACAAAACCTTATATAGCATTGTAGGTAGAGAGCACATGTGTTCAGTTAAGGCAACCTTGAACAGACAAAACCTGTTATAGCACTGTAGGTAGAGAGCACATGTTTTCAGTAAAGGCAACCTTGAACAGACAAAACCTTAAATAGCACTGTAGGTAGAGAGCACATGTGTTCAGTAAAGGCAGCCTTGAACAGACAAAACCTTAAATAGCACTGCAGGTAGAGGGCAAATGTGTTCAGTTAAGGCAACCTTGAACAGGCAAAACCTTAAACAGCACTGCAGGTAGAGAGCAAATGTGTTCAGTTAAGGCTACCTTGAACAGACAAAACCTTATATAGCATTGTAGGTAGAGAGCACATGTGTTCAGTTAAGGCAAACTTGAACAGACAAAACCTTTTATAGCACTGTAGGTAGAGAGCAAATGTGTTCAGTTAAGGCAACTTTGAACAGACAAAACCTTATATAGCACTGCAGGTAGAGAGCAAATGTGTTCAATTAGGGCAACCTTGAACAGAAAAAACCTTAAACAGCACTGCAGGTAGATGCCAATGTGTTCAGTTAAGGCAACCTTGAACAGACAAAACCTTATAAAGCATTGTAGGTAGAGAGCACATGTG
The DNA here is from genome assembly GCA_936450465.1 of Gibbula magus. Classification (NCBI taxonomy): domain Eukaryota; kingdom Metazoa; phylum Mollusca; class Gastropoda; order Trochida; family Trochidae; genus Gibbula; species Gibbula magus. The sequence goes on along the minus strand of OW388292.1, from coordinate 2,438,636 downwards.
TTCAGTTAAGGCAACCTTGAACAGACAAAACCTTTTATAGCACTGTAGGTAGAGAGCACATGTTTTCAGTAAAGGCAACCTTGAACAGACAAAACCTTGAATAGCACTGTAGGTAGAGAGAACATGTGTTCAGTAAAGGCAGCCTTGGACAGACAAAACCTTATATAGCACTGCAGGTAGAGGGCAAATGTGTTCAGTTAAGGCAACCTTGAACAGACAAAACCTTATATAACACTGTAGGTAGAGGGCAAATGTGTTCAGTAAAGGCAACCTTGAACAGACAAAACCTTATATAGCACTGTAGGTAGAGGGCAAATGTGTTCAGTAAAGGCAACCTTGAACAGACAAAACCTTTTATAGCACTGTAGTTAGAGAGCACATGTTTTCAGTAAAGGCAACCTTGAACAGACAAAACCTTAAATAGCACTGTAGGTAGAGAGCACATGTGTTCAGTAAAGGCAGCCTTGAACAGACAAAACCTTATATAGCACTGCAGGTAGAGGGCAAATGTGTTCAGTTAAGGCAACCTTGAACAGACAAAACCTTATATAGCACTGTAGGTAGAGGGCAAATGTGTTCAGTAAAGGCAACCTTGAACAGACAAAACCTTATATAGCACTGTAGGTAGAGGGCAAATGTGTTCAGTAAAGGCAACCATGAACAGACAAAACCTTATATAGCACTGTAGGTAGAAAGCACATGTGTTCAGTAAAGGCAGCCTTGAACAGACAAAACCTTATATAGCACTGCAGGTAGAGGGCAAATGTGTTCAGTTAAGGCAACCTTGAACAGGCAAAACCTTAAACAGCACTGCAGGTAGAGAGCAAATGTGTTCAGTTAAGGCAACCTTGAACAGACAAAACCTTATATAGCATTGTAGGTAGAGAGCACATGTGTTCAGTTAAGGCAACCTTGAACAGACAAAACCTGTTATAGCACTGTAGGTAGAGAGCACATGTTTTCAGTAAAGGCAACCTTGAACAGACAAAACCTTAAATAGCACTGTAGGTAGAGAGCACATGTGTTCAGTAAAGGCAGCCTTGAACAGACAAAACCTTAAATAGCACTGCAGGTAGAGGGCAAATGTGTTCAGTTAAGGCAACCTTGAACAGGCAAAACCTTAAACAGCACTGCAGGTAGAGAGCAAATGTGTTCAGTTAAGGCAACCTTGAACAGACAAAACCTTATATAGCATTGTAGGTAGAGAGCACATGTGTTCAGTTAAGGCAAACTTGAACAGACAAAACCTTTTATAGCACTGTAGGTAGAGAGCAAATGTGTTCAGTTAAGGCAACTTTGAACAGACAAAACCTTATATAGCACTGCAGGTAGAGAGCAAATGTGTTCAGTTAGGGCAACCTTGAACAGAAAAAACCTTAAACAGCACTGCAGGTAGATGCCAATGTGTTCAGTTAAGGCAACCTTGAACAGACAAAACCTTATAAAGCATTGTAGGTAGAGAGCACATGTGTTCAGTTAAGGCAACCTTGAACAGACAAAACCTTATATAGCACTGTAGGTAGAGGGCAAATGTGTTCAGTAAAGGCAACCTTGAACAGATTAAACCTTATATAGCACTGCAGGTAGAGGGCAAATGTGTTCAGTAAAGGCAACCTTGAACAGACAAAACCTTATATAGCATTGTAGGTAGAGAGCACATGTGTTCAGTTAAGGCAACCTTGAACAGACAAAACCTTTTATAGCACTGTAGGTAGAGAGCACATGTTTTCAGTAAAGGCAACCTTGAACAGACAAAACCTTAAATAGCACTGTAGGTAGAGAGCACATGTGTTCAGTAAAGGCAGCCTTGAACAGACAAAACCTTATATAGCACTGCAGGTAGAGGGCAAATGTGTTCAGTTAAGGCAACCTTGAACAGACAAAACCTTATATAGCACTGTAGGTAGAGGGCAAATGTGTTCAGTAAAGGCAACCTTGAACAGACAAAACCTTATATAGCACTGTAGGTAGAGGGCAAATGTGTTCAGTAAAGGCAACCATGAACAGACAAAACCTTATATAGCACTGTAGGTAGAGAGCACATGTGTTCAGTAAAGGCAGCCTTGAACAGACAAAACCTTATATAGCACTGCAGGTAGAGGGCAAATGTGTTCAGTTAAGGCAACCTTGAACAGGCAAAACCTTAAACAGCACTGCAGGTAGAGAGCAAATGTGTTCAGTTAAGGCAACCTTGAACAGACAAAACCTTATATAGCATTGTAGGTAGAGAGCACATGTGTTCAGTTAAGGCAACCTTGAACAGACAAAACCTGTTATAGCACTGTAGGTAGAGAGCACATGTTTTCAGTAAAGGCAACCTTGAACAGACAAAACCTTAAATAGCACTGTAGGTAGAGAGCACATGTGTTCAGTAAAGGCAGCCTTGAACAGACAAAACCTTAAATAGCACTGCAGGTAGAGGGCAAATGTGTTCAGTTAAGGCAACCTTGAACAGGCAAAACCTTAAACAGCACTGCAGGTAGAGAGCAAATGTGTTCAGTTAAGGCAACCTTGAACAGACAAAACCTTATATAGCATTGTAGGTAGAGAGCACATGTGTTCAGTTAAGGCAAACTTGAACAGACAAAACCTTTTATAGCACTGTAGGTAGAGAGCAAATGTGTTCAGTTAAGGCAACTTTGAACAGACAAAACCTTATATAGCACTGCAGGTAGAGAGCAAATGTGTTCAGTTAGGGCAACCTTGAACAGAAAAAACCTTAAACAGCACTGCAGGTAGATGCCAATGTGTTCAGTTAAGGCAACCTTGAACAGACAAAACCTTATAAAGCATTGTAGGTAGAGAGCACATGTGTTCAGTTAAGGCAACCTTGAACAGACAAAACCTTATATAGCACTGTAGGTAGAGGGCAAATGTGTTCAGTAAAGGCAACCTTGAACAGATTAAACCTTATATAGCACTGCAGGTAGAGGGCAAATGTGTTCAGTAAAGGCAACCTTGAACAGACAAAACTTTATATAGCATTGTAGGTAGAGAGCACATGTGTTCAGTTAAGGCAACCTTGAACAGACAAAACCTTTTATAGCACTGTAGGTAGAGAGCACATGTTTTCAGTAAAGGCAACCTTGAACAGACAAAACCTTAAATAGCACTGTAGGTAGAGAGCACATGTGTTCTGTAAAGGCAGCCTTGAACAGACAAAACCTTATATAGCACTGCAGGTAGAGGGCAAATGTGTTCAGTTAAGGCAACCTTGAACAGACAAAACCTTATATAGCACTGTAGGTAGAGGGCAAATGTGTTCAGTAAAGGCAACCTTGAACAGACAAAACCTTATATAGCACTGTAGGTAGAGGGCAAATGTGTTCAGTAAAGGCAACCATGAACAGACAAAACCTTATATAGCACTGTAGGTAGAGAGCACATGTGTTCAGTAAAGGCAGCCTTGAACAGACAAAACCTTATATAGCACTGCAGGTAGAGGGCAAATGTGTTCAGTTAAGGCAACCTTGAACAGACACAACCTTATATAGCACTGTAGGTAGAGAGCACATGTTTTCAGTAAAGGCAACCTTGAACAGACAAAACCTCAAATAGCACTGTAGGTAGAGAGCACATGTGTTCAGTAAAGGCAACCTTGAACAGACACAACCTTATATAGCAATGTAGGTAGAGAGCACATGTTTTCAGTAAAGGCAACCTTGAACAGACAAAACCTTAAATAGCACTGTAGGTAGAGAGCACATGTGTTCAGTAAAGGCAACCTTGAACAGACAAAACCTTCAACGGCATAACTTCGTTTTCCATCAAATTGTTCATGAATGAGTAACTTCATTGCTGAAATGTTCGACAAGGTAACCTCAAAGATGCGACCACATGTATATACATAGAGACGTGCGTGTGTTTGGCTGCACACAGTTGAGAAGTTACTTACACACATCGATGTAATAGTGTTGTATTTGATATATCTGTATAGGTATAAACTACTTACACCTCACTTTAGTCGAGTTAATAATACATTGTACAATTCACATGTGACACCTTGGTAGATACAAGTGCACTGGGTGGTTAGGTTATTCTCGTGCATGTACGCGCAGTTGTGCTCACGTTGTTTGGTTGTCATGTGTATGTGGCATGTGCATATCACGATGTTCTCGTCAAGTGGAGAAAGCTGCGTTCTTACTGACAAACAATCTTAGAGATTGTAACAGCCCTTGGTGCCCTAATGGATAAAGGTGCAACGAAAATAAAGGAAGGGTTTCATGTTCGATTCCTTGACTCTTTCATAACACAAATTAATGTTTTTGATCCTATTTAGACTAAAGACAAAACACTTTATTCTTTGTAAAATGCATTAGCCATGTGTGACTGTGAAGGTATACTGAGGAAAGTGTAAGTGTATTTAGAAAAGTGGAGTCGTGTTAAGAAAAGTATCTTTATGTATTGGGTAAAGTATACGTGTATGGTCTGACACATCTACTTAAAGAACAAAGGTATCCCATGGTAACGAGCTAAAGTTGGGTGTAAGAGATAATTAAATGTCGTTGAATGCAACATCTCGAATCGTATACGATAAATCAGTTATGGACAATGCCATGCAGTTTATCCTTTTGTTAGAATCATAGGTAAATCAGTTCTGCATATGTATAAGTAAATATGTTACCTGACGGATAAAATATTGATGTGCACAGATATATAAGTTCTGCACATGCATTAGTTTATAGGTAACATGGCGGATAAAATAGTGATGTGCACAGATATATAAGTTCTGCACATGCATTAGTTAATAGGTTACCTGGCGGATAAAAAAGTGATGTGCACAGATATATAAGTTCTGCACATGCATTAGTTAATAGGTTACCTGGCGGATAAAATAGTGATGTGCACAGATATATAAGTTCTGCACGTGCATTAGTTAATAGGTTACCTGGCGGATAAAATAGTGATGTGCAGAAGTAAATCAGTTCAGCAGAAGTATCAGTAAATGTGTTACCTGGTGCGGGAAGGCGAGTCGCCAAGTCACAACGATGGTGGAGCCAGCCTGTAGCTTTGTCTCCGGACCCAAACCTGTTCAACAATGATATACATTAGACCTGTTCAACAAGGGTATACATTAGACCTGTTCAACAATGATATACATTAGACCTGTTCAACAATGATATACATTAGACCTGTTCAACAATGATATACATTAGACCTGTTCAACAATGGTATACATTAGACCTGTTCAACAATGATATACATTAGACCTGTTCAACAATGATATACATTAGACCTGTTCAACAATGATATACATTAGACCTGTTCAACAATGGTATACATTAGACCTGTTCAACACTGATATACATTAGACCTGTTCAACAATGATATACATTAGACCTGTTCAACAATGATATACATTAGACCTGTTCAACAATGATATACATTAGACCTGTTCAACAATGATATACATTAGACCTGTTCAACAATGATATACATTAGACCTGTTCAACAAGGGTATACATTAGACCTGTTCAACAATGGTATACATTAGGACTGTTTAACAAAGGTATACGTTAGGACTGTTCAACAATGATATACATTATACCTGTTCAACAAGGGTATACATTAGACCTGTTCAACAATGGTATACATTAGACCTGTTCAACAATGGTATACATTAGACCTGTTCAACAATGATATACATTAGACCTGTTCAACAATGGTATACATTAGACCTGTTCAACAATGGTATACATTAGACCTGTTCAACAATGGTATACATTAGACCTGTTCAACAATGATATACATTAGACCTGTTCAACAATGGTATACATTAGACCTGTTCAACAATGGTATACATTAGACCTGTTCAACAATGGTATACATTAGGACTGTTCAACAAGGGTATACATTAGACCTGTTCAACAATGGTATACATTAGACCTTTTCAACAATTATATACATTAGACCTGTTCAACAATGGTATACATTAGACCTGTTCAACAATGGTATACATTAGACCTGTTCAACAATGGTATACATTAGGACTGTTTAACAAAGGTATACGTTAGGACTGTTCAACAATGATATACATTATACCTGTTCAACAAGGGTATACATTAGACCTGTTCAACAATGGTATACATTAGACCTGTTCAACAATGGTATACATTAGACCTGTTCAACAATGATATACATTAGACCTGTTCAACAATGGTAAACATTAGACCTGTTCAACAATGGTATACATTAGGACTGTTCAACAAGGGTATACATTAGACCTGTTCAACAATGGTATACATTAGACCTGTTCAACAATGGTATACATTAGGACTGTTCAACAAGGGTATACATTAGACCTGTTCAACAAGGGTATACATTAGACCTGTTCAACAATGGTATACATAAGACCTGTTCAACAATGGTATACATTAGACCTGTTCAACAATGGTATACATTAGACCTGTTCAACAATGATATACATTAGACCTGTTCAACAATGATATACATTAGACCTGTTCAACAATGGTATACATTAGACCTGTTCAACAATGGTATACATTAGGACTGTTCAACAAGGGTATACATTAGAACTGTTCAACAATGGTATACATTAGGACTGTTCAACAATGGTATACACTAGGACTGTTCAACAAAGGCATACATGAGACCTGTTCAACAATGGTATACATTAGGACTGTTCAACAAAGGTATACGTTAGGACTGTTCAACAATGGTATACATTAGACCTGTTCAACAATGGTATACATTAGACCTGTTCAACAATGGTATACATTAGACCTGTTCAATAACGGTATACATTAAACTTATCGAAGTTGAGAAATCAGGTATCGATAATTGGATAAAGCAGGGAACCCAAATACAAACTAGCTTCACTAATATAAACAGGAATCAAATTATTCTTTCTGCTTAAATTTGTGTTTGTGATATATATTCTATTCTGTGTGTAATACTATGACTATTGCTTTCCCCAAAGTTGTTTCTTACAGTTTTTTTGGTCTAAAATTTTCAGATACATGTGTTCACAGTTTAGCTTCAAAATCAAAATCAAAATCAAAATAAACATTTCTGATGTAAACAATCTGTAATCTCAATACCGTCAAGCTTATAATATGTTTAAAATACATAAATCGTTCTTGTTTATTTAACATATTATGTGTGTAGTTTAGAAATATACAAAATATTGTAGACAGACATAAACAGATAGATATTTTTCATTTTCTTTTCAGTCCTCAGATGGTTAGGCTCATTCCACCCATATAGGTCCCATGGTCTTGTCCAGGTGCCATATAGTTCAATAGTTCCCATGGTCTTGTCCAGGTGCCATATAGTTCAATAGTTCCCATGGTCTTGTCCAGGTGCCATATAGTTCAATAGTTCCCATGGTCTTGTCCAGGTGCCATATAGTCCAATAGTTCCCATGGTCTTGTCCAGGTGCCATATAGTTCAATAGTTCCCATGGTCTTGTCCAGGTGCCATATAGTCCAATAGTTCCCATGGTCTTGTCCAGGTGCCATATAGTTCAATAGTTCCCATGGTCTTGTCCAGGTGCCATATTGTCCAATAGTTCCTCATTCCACCCATATAGTCCAATAGTTCACATGGTCTTGTCCAGGTGCCATATAGTCCAATAGTTCCCATGGTCTTGTCCAGGTGCCATATAGTCCAATAGTTCCTCATTCCACCCATATAGTCCAATAGTTCCCATGGTCTTGTCCAGGTGCCATATAGTCCAATAGTTCCCATGGTCTTGTCCAGGTGCCATATAGTTCAATAGTTCCCATGGTCTTGTCCAGGTGCCATATAGTCCAATAGTTCACATGGTCTTGTCCAGGTGCCATATAGTTCAATAGTTCCCATGGTCTTGTCCAGGTGCCATATTGTCCAATAGTTCCTCATTCCACCCATATAGTCCAATAGTTCACATGGTCTTGTCCAGGTGCCATATAGTCCAATAGTTCCCATGGTCTTGTCCAGGTGCCATATAGTTCAATAGTTCCCATGGTCTTGTCCAGGTGCCATATAGTCCAATAGTTCCCATGGTCTTGTCCTGGTGCCATATCGTCCAATAGTTCCCATGGTCTTGTCCAGGTGCCATATAGTCCAATAGTTCCCATGGTCTTGTCCAGGTGCCATATAGTTCAATAGTTCCCATGGTCTTGTCCAGGTGCACCGCTGCTGTTTGCCCTCTTTCTCTCATTACTGACTTTTATTCTCTGTGTTTAAATATGCTAATTAGGGGCAATTTTACCTGTAAGACCTACTTATGACGATGAATCGACAAAAATGGCCAAGTTTGGGAAAATATTTGTAGGTATTTCAACATCCTTGCGAATTACATATCTTAATCAAATAATGCTGATAATAATGAACGGCATGAGAAATGAGAATAAGAATAACATATCTACAAGTTTAGGTGGAAATGAATAACATCAATGGACATGGCGACAACAGCGGTTCAGAACTACAGATGGATGGTGACTAACTTCAGAAAAGTAAAATTATATAAAGATCAAACCTGTTTGTGCATTCTGACCTTAGTAAACGAGTTGTCTAGCCTATCTGTCCATTCATAAATACGTTAACGAGTTGTCTAGCCTATCTGTACATTCTGACCTTAGTAAACGAGTTTTCTTGCCTATCTGTACATTCTGACCTTAGTAAACGAGTTGTCTAGCCTATCTGTACATTCTGACCTTAGTAAACGAGTTGTCGAGCCTATCTGTCCATTCATAAATACGTTAACGTTGACCATGGTTTTATGGAGGAAGTAGTGAAAACGATGACGAAAGGTGTCGGCCATTAAAGGGGCAGTAGCACGTTTTTTCACTCAAATAAGTCAATGAAATGTATTTGAAAAATAATGTCACCAATAGTAAAACACCATTCTCTCTCCGGAAAATCAAATTGAAAATGAGTGTACATGGTTCGGTAGGCAATGGGGATCGTTTTTGTAATGCAAAATGATTAAATTGTGTTCACAATAAAATGGCCGCCATGGAATTTTTACTTTATACGCAACACCGTTTTTATCACTACGGATAATTGGTTTGTGTAATAACATGTTTTACCTTCTAAAGTTAATATAAGTGACATAAACTATCATTATAAATGGGAAATTTGAAAAAATAAAATTTGCAAAAAACGTGCTACTGCCCCTTTAAAGTATCTGTCATGTATACATGTCAATACATATTTCATGCATAAGAAATCTATCTCTGGTCAGTCGTGAAACACGAATTGATATGCAACATGTGTCAAACACTCTCGTTATTGAGCATACTTGTTCATACAAACAAATCATTCTTTCAATCAAATGTTTGTAGATAACCTCTTCACAGTACGGTTACCAACAAAGTTCAAACTTTTATTGGCGCAGCGCACCATCTGCCATTCATGTTAATAGTAATGCAGGATGAAATTAGCATAGGTGTTTATAGCTTATACGGTAACGTCGTAAAGTTAAAGCAATAACCATGTAGGGCAAACCACTTAAATACTGACTTTACTTAAGGTACCGACTAATAGGGATATATAATTGCCAACGTATAACATGTTAATGTTAAAGTAACTCGAGGTTCAAGGTTCTATTCGTGACTGCGCTATATCTGTTGCACTTGATCGCATACCAGCACCTACTCCACAGTAGTGTGTTTGTTCGAAACTGTAGGCATTATGGGTGATGCAGTTGGTAGTTCAGCCTGGTGTTGGCCTAAAGGGGGTGAGGTTGGGGCATGTTGTGGGCGTGATGAGGGCCTTTTGGGGGCCTGTTGACGGTGTGTGATGAAAGTCTGGGGTGGTCTGGTTTGGTCTGGTGTGAACTGGTGTGGTCTGGTGTGGATTGGTGTGAACTGGTATGATCTGGTGTGGTCTGGTGTGGACTGGTGTGGTCTGGTGTGAACTGGTTTGATCTGGTGTGGTCTGGTGTGGACTGATGTGGGCCTGGTGTGATCTGGTGTGATCTAGTGTGGTCTGGTGTGGACTGGTGTGGTCTGGTGTGAAATGGTGTGGTCTGGTGTTGTGTGGTCCGGTGTGGCCTGGTGTGGCCTGGTGTGGCCTGGTGTGGCCTGGTGTGGCCTGGTGTGGCCTGGTGTTGTCCGGTGTTGTGTGGTCCGGTGTGGTCTGGTGTTGTCTGGTGTGGTCAACACTCCAAACGTTGAACTTTTGATTTTGTTAATGATTGAGATGGCGTGATTTCTATATGGGTTAGAAAAAGAAGAGCATGTTACCCGTCACTGACAGAATCGTGTGGAACATGAAACATTCACAAAGCAACTGTAGAAAAAAGACGACGATTAAAACTACCAATGTATGTTCAATAAACATATGATTAAACTATCAACTGCACTGTAAATACTGTTTATACCGTCTTTGTGTATTTCCCCTTTACCACATGACATCTCACTGCTGTCAGCCAAGCTTCCTCTTCCCTGTCAACGGTTTATTACCGCACAATCCGCGTCCACACCGCCGTGCAGCGTGTCCCAGCAACCACCTACATAACTGAATCCTTACATGAGCATCTAGCAGAGAACAATGATCTTAATATTAGTACCAGACCAGGATACCATATTCAGTCTTGCTAAAATGGGTATCATACTCAACATTCCTGGATTATGGTACCTATGCTAGAAGAGGGTGTCATACTCAAACTTGTTAGAAGAGGGTACCATACTCAAACTGACTAGATGAGGGTACCATACTCAAACTTGCTAGACGAGGGTATCATACTCAAACTTGCTAGACGAGGGTACCATACTCAAACTTGCTAGATGAGGATACTATACTCAAACTTGCTAGAAGAGGGTACCATATTCAAACTTAATAGAAGAGGGTATCATACTCAAACTTGCTAGAAGAGGGCAACATATTCAAAACTGGCTAGAAGAGAGTACCATACTTATACTTGCTAGAAGAGAGAACCATACTCAAACTTGCTAGAATAAGGTACTATACTCAAACTTGCTAGAAGAGAGTACCATACTCAAACTTGCTAGAAAAAGGTACTATACTCAAACTTGCTAGAAGAGGGTACCATACTCAAACTTACTAGACGAGGGTACCATATTCAAACTAGCTAGAAGAGGGTATCATACTCAAACTTGATAGAAGATGGTACCATACTTAAATTTGCTAGACGAGGGTACTATACTCAATCTTGCTAGAAGAGGGTACCATACTCAAACTTTCTAAATGAGGATTCAATATTCAAACTTTCTAAATGAGGGTACCATACTCAAACTTGCTAGAAGAGGGTACCATACTCAAACTTGCTAGACGAGGGTACATATTCAAAATGCTAGAAGAGGGTACCATACTAAAACTTACTAGAAGAGGGTACCATACTCAAACTTGCTAGAAGAGGGTACTATACTCAAACTTGTTAGAAGAGGGTAACATACTCAAACTTGATAGAAGAGGGTTCCATACTCAAACTTGTTAGAAGAGGGTACCATACTCAAACTTGATAGAAGAGGGTACCATACTCAAACTTGATAGAAGAGGGTTCCATACTCAAACTTGCTAGAAGAGGGTATCATATTCAAACTTGCTAGAAGAGGGTACCATACTCAAACTTGCTAGAAGAGGTTACCTTACTCAAAATTGCTAGACGAGGGTACCATATTCAAACTTGCTAGACGAGGGTATCATACTCAAACTTGCTAGAAGAGGGTACCATACTCAAACTTGATAGAAGAGGGTACCATACTCAAACTTGATAGAAGAGGTTACCTTACTCAAAATTGCTAGACGAGGGTACCATATTCAAACTTGCTAGACGAGGGTTCCATACTCAAACTTGCTAGAAGAGGGTACCATACTCAAACTTGCTAGAAGAGGGTATCATACTCAAACTTACTAGAAGAGGGTACCATATTCAAACTTGCTAGACGAGGGTACCATACTCAAACCTGCTAGAAGAGGGTAACATACTCAAACTGGCTAGAAGAGAGTACCATACTCTAACTTGCTAGAAGAGGGTATCATACTCAAACTTGATAGAAGAGGGTACCATACTCAAACTTGCTAGAAGAGGGTTCCATACTCAAACTTGCTAGAAGAGGGTAACATACTCAAACTGGCTAGAAGAGAGTACCATACTCAAACTTGCTAGAAGAGGGTATCATACTCAAACTTACTAGAAGAGGGTTCCATACTCAAACTAGCTAGAAGAGGGTATCATACTCAAACTTGATAGAAGATGGTACCATACTTAAATTTGCTAGACGAGGGTACTATACTCAAACTTGCTAGAAGAGGGTACCATACTCAAACTTTCTAGACGAGGGTACATATTCAAAATGCTAGAAGAGGGTACCATACTAAAACTTACTAGAAGAGGGTACCATACTCAAACATGCTAGAAGAGGGTACTATACTCAAACTTGTTAGAAGAGGGTACCATACTCAAACTTGCTAGAAGAGGGTACCATACTCAAACTTGATAGAAGAGGGTTCCATACTCAAACTTGCTAGAAGAGGGTATCATATTCAAACTTGCTAGAAGAGGGTACCATACTCAAACTTGCTAGAAGAGGTTACCTTACTCAAAATTGCTAGACGAGGGTACCATATTCAAACTTGCTAGACGAGGGTATCATACTCAAACTTGTTAGAAGAGGGTACCATACTCAAACTTGATAGAAGAGGGTACCATACTCAAACTTGTTAGAAGAGGGTATCATACTCAAACTTGCTAGAAGAGGGTACCATACTCAAACTTGCAAGAAGAGGGTATCATACTCAAACTTGATAGAAGAGGGTATCATACTCAAAGTTGCTAGACGAGGGTATCATACTCAAACTTGCTAGAAGAGGATACCATACTCAAACTTGCTAGAAGAGGGTACCATACTCAAACTTGCTAGAAGAGGGTATCATACTCAAACTTGCTAGAAGAGGGTTCCATACTCAAACTTGCTAGAAGAGGGTACCATACTCAAACTTGATAGAAGAGGGTACCATTCACAAACTTGCTAGAAGAGGATTCCATACTCAAACTTGATAGAAGAGGGTATCATATTCAAACTTGCTAGACGAGGATTCCATACTCAAACTGGCTACAAGTGGGTGTCATACTCAAACTTGCTAGAAGAGGGTACTATACTCAAACTTACTTGAAGAGGGTACAATACTCAAACTTGCTAGAAGAAAGTACCATACTCAAACTTGCTAGACGAGGGTACAATACTCAAACTTGCTAGAAGAGAGTACTTTACTCAAACTTGCTAGAAGAGGGTACCATACTCAAACTTGATAGAAGAGGGTACCATTCTTAAATTTATTAGACGAGGGTATCATACTCAAACTTGCTAGAAGAGGGTACCATACTCAAACTTGCTGGATGAGGGTACCATACTCAAACTTGCTAGAAGGGGGTACCATACTCAAACTTGTTAGAAGAGGGTATCATACTCAAACTTGCAAGAAGAGGGTATCATACTCAAACTTGTTAGAAGAGGGTACCATACTCTAACTTGCTAGAAGAGGGTATCATACTCAAACTTACTAGAAGAGGGTATCATACTTAAACTTGCTAGAAGAGAGTACCATACTCAAACTTGCTAGAAGAGAGTACCATACTCAAACTTACTAGATGAGGGTATCATACACAAACTTGCTAGACGAGGGTACCATATTCAAACTTGCTAGATGAGGGTACCATACTCAAACTTACTAGATAAGGGTATCATACTCAAACTTGCTAGACGAGGGTACCATGCTCAAATTGCAAGAAGAGGGTATCATACTCAAACTTGCTAGAAGAGGATACCATACTCAAACTTACTAGAAGAGAGTACCATACTCAAACTTGCTAGACGAGGGTATCATACTCAAACTTGCTAGACGAGGGTACCATATTCAAACTGGCTAGACGAGGGTACCATATTCAAACTTGCTAGACGAGCGTACCATACTCAAACTTGCTAGACGAGGGTATCATACTCAAACTTGCTAGACGAGGGTATCATATTCAAACTTACTAGATGAGGGTATCATACTCAAACTTACTAGATGAGGGTATCATACTCAAACTTACTAGATGAGGGTATCATACTCAAACTTACTAGATGAGGGTATCATACTCAAACTTGCTAGACGAGGATACCATATTCAAACTTGCTAGACGAGGGTATCATACTCAAACTTGCTAGACGAGGGTACCATACTCAACCTTGCTAGAAGAGAGTACCATACTCAAACTTGCTAGATGAGGGTACCATACTCAAACTTACTAGATGAGGGTATCATACTCAAACTTGCTAGAAGAGAGTACCATACTCAAACTTACTAGATGAGGGTATCATACTCAAACTTGCTAGATGAGGGTATCATATTCAAACTTGCTAGACGAGGGTATCATACTCAAACTTGCTAGACGAGGGTATCATACTCAAATTTGCTAGACGAGGGTATCATACTCAAACTTACTAGATGAGGGTATCATGCTCAAACTTGCTAGAAGAGAGTACCATACTCAAACTTGATAGAAGAGGGTACCATTCACAAACTTGCTAGAAGAGGATTCCATACTCAAACTTGCTAGAAGAGGGTATCATATTCAAACTTGCTAGACGAGGGTTCCATACTCAAACTTGCTACAAGTGGGTATCATACTCAAACTTACTTGAAGAGGGTACAATACTCAAACTTGCTAGAAGAAAGTACCATACTCAAACTTGCTAGACGAGGGTACAATACTCAAACTTGCTACAAGAGAGTACTATACTCAAACTTGCTAGAAGAAGGTACCATACTCAAACTTGATAGAAGAGGGTACCATTCTTAAATTTGCTAGACGAGGGTATCATACTCAAACTTGCTAGAAGAAGGTACCATACTCAAACTTGATAGAAGAGGGTACCATTCTTAAATTTGCTAGACGAGGGTATCATACTCAAACTTGCTAGAAGAGGGTACCATACACAAAATTGCTGGATGAGGGTACCATACTCAAACATGCTATAAGGGGGTACCATACTAAAACTTGCTAGACGAGGGCACCATATTCAAACTTGATAGATAAGGGTACCATACTCAAACTTAGTAGATGAGGGTATCATACCCAACATTGCTAGACGAGGGTACCATATTCAAACTTGCTAGATGAGGGTATCATACTCAAACTTGCTAGACGAGGGTATCATACTCAAACTTGCTAGATGAGGGTATCATACTCAAACTTGCTAGAAGAGAGTGCCATACTCAAACTTGCTAGATGAGGGTACCATACTCAAACTTGCTAGATGAGGGTATCATACTCAAACTTGCTAGACGAGGGTACTATATTCAAACTTGCTAGACGAGGGTATCATACTCCAACTTGCTAGACGAGGGTATCATACTCAAACTTGCTAGATGAGGGTATCATACTCAAACTTGCTAGATGAGGGTATCATACTCAAACTTGCTAGATGAGGGTACCATACTTAAACTTGCTAGATGAGGGTATCATACTCAAACTTGCTAGACGAGGGTACCATATTCAAACTTGCTAGACGAGGGTATCATACTCAAACTTGCTAGATGAGGGTACCATACTCAAACTTACTAGATGAGGGTATCATACTCAAACTTACTAGATGAGGGTATCATACTCAAACTTGCTAGACGAGGATACCATATTCAAACTTGCTAGACGAGGGTATCATACTCAAACTTGCTAGACGAGGGTACCATACTCAAACTTGCTAGAAGAGGATACCATACCCAAACTTGATAGAAGAGGGTATCATACTCAAACTTGTTAGAAGAGGGTATCATACTCAAACTTGCAAGAAGAGGGTATCATACTCAAACTTGTTAGAAGAGGGTATCATACTCAAACTTGCTAGAAGAGAGTACCATACTCAAACTTGCAAGAAGAGGGTATCATACTCAAACTTGATAGAAGAGGGTATCATACTCAAACTTGCTAGACGAGGGTATCATACTCAAACTTGCTAGAAGAGGATACCATACTCAAACTTGCTAGAAGAGGGTACCATACTCAAACTTGCTAGAAGAGGGTATCATACTCAAACATACTAGAAGAGGGTATCATACTTAAACTTGATAGAAGAGGGTACCATACTCAAACTTGATAGAAGAGGTACCATACTCAAACTTTCTAGACGAGGGTATCATACTCAAACTTGCTAGACGAGGGTATCATAATCAAACTTACTAAAAGAGGATACCATACTCAAACTTGCTGGATGAGGGTTCCATACTCAAACTTGCTAGATGAGGGTTCCATACTCAAACTTGCTAGAAGAGAGCACCATACTCAAACTTACTAGATGAGGGTATCATACTCAAACTTGCTAGACGAGGGTACCATATTCAAACTGGCTAGACGAGGGTATCATACTCAAACTTACTAGAAGAGAGTACCATACTCAAACTTGCTAGACGAGGGTATCATACTCAAACTTGCTAGACGAGGGTACCATATTCAAACTGGCTAGACGAGGGTACCATATTCAAACTTGCTAGACGAGGGTACCATACTCAAACTTGCTAGACGAGGGTATCATACTCAAACTTGCTAGACGAGGGTATCATACTCAAACTTACTAGATGAGGGTATCATACTCAAACTTACTAGATGAGGGTATCATACTCAAACTTGCTAGAAGAGAGTACCATACTCAAACTTACTAGATGAGGGTATCATACTCAAACTTGCTAGACGAGGGTACCATATTCAAACTTGCTAGATGAGGGTATCATACTCAAAATTGCTAGAAGAGGGTACCATACTCAAACTTGCTAGAAGAGGGTATCATACTCAAACTTGCTAGATGAGGGTATCATACTCAAACTTGCTAGATGAGGGTACCATACTTAAACTTGCTAGATGAGGGTATCATACTCAAACTTGCTAGACGAGGGTACCATATTCAAACTTGCTAGACGAGGGTATCATACTCAAACTTGCTAGATGAGGGTACCATACTCAAACTTACTAGATGAGGGCATCATACTCAAACTTACTAGATGAGGGTATCATACTCAAACTTGCTAGACGAGGATACCATATTCAAACTTGCTAGACGAGGGTATCATACTCAAACTTGCTAGACGAGGGTACCATACTCAAACTTGCTAGAAGAGGATACCATACCAAAACTTGATAGAAGAGGGTATCATACTCAAACTTGTTAGAAGAGGGTATCATACTCAAACTTGCAAGAAGAGGGTATCATACTCAAACTTGTTAGAAGAGGGTATCATACTCAAACTTGCTAGAAGAGAGTACCATACTCAAACTTGCAAGAAGAGGGTATCATACTCAAACTTGATAGAAGAGGGTATCATACTCAAACTTGCTAGACGAGGGTATCATACTCAAACTTGCTAGAAGAGGATACCATACTCAAACTTGCTAGAAGAGGGTACCATACTCAAACTTGCTAGAAGAGGGTATCATACTCAAACTTACTAGAAGAGGGTATCATACTTAAACTTGATAGAAGAGGGTACCATACTCAAACTTGATAGAAGAGGTACCATACTCAAACTTTCTAGACGAGGGTATCATACTCAAACTTGCTAGACGAGGGTATCATAATCAAACTTACTAGAAGAGGATACCATACTCAAACTTGCTGGATGAGGGTTCCATACTCAAACTTGCTAGATGAGGGTTCCATACTCAAACTTGCTAGAAGAGAGTACCATACTCAAACTTACTAGATGAAGGTATCATACTCAAACTTGCTAGACGAGGGTATCATACTCAAACTTGCTAGACGAGGGTACCATATTCAAACTGGCTAGACGAGGGTATCATACTCAAACTTGCTAGAAGAGGATACACTACTCAAACTTACTAGAAGAGAGTACCATACTCAAACTTGCTAGACGAGGGTATCATACTCAAACTTGCTAGACGAGGGTACCATATTCAAACTGGCTAGACGAGGGTACCATATTCAAACTTGCTAGACGAGGGTACCATACTCAAACTTGCTAGACGAGGGTATCATACTCAAACTTGCTAGACGAGGGTATCATACTCAAACTTACTAGATGAGGGTATCATACTCAAACTTACTAGATGAGGGTATCATACTCAAACTTGCTAGAAGAGAGTACCATACTCAAACTTACTAGATGAGGGTATCATACTCAAACTTGCTAGACGAGGGTACCATATTCAAACTTGCTAGATGAGGGTATCATACTCAAACTTGCTAGAAGAGGGTACCATATTCAAACTTGCTAGAAGAGGGTATCATACTCAAACTTGCTAGACGAGGGTATCATACTCATACTTGCTGGATGAGGGTTCCATACTCAAACTTGCTAGAAGAGGGTACCATACTCAAACTTGCTAGACGAGGGTATCATACTCAAACTTGCTAGAAGAGGATACCATACTCAAATTTGCTAGAAGAGGGTATCATACTCAAACTTGCTAGAAGAGGGTACCATACTCAAACTTGCTAGACGAGGGTATCATACTCAAACTTGCTAGAAGAGGATACCATACTCAAACTTACTAGAAGAGGGTATCATACTTAAACTTGATAGAAGAGGGTACCATACTCAAACTTGATAGAAGAGGGTACCATACTCAAACTTGCTAGACGAGGGTATCATACTCAAACTTGCTAGAAGAGAGTACCATACTCAAACTTACTAGATGAGTGTATCATACTCAAACTTGCTAGAAGAGGGTACCATATTCAAACTTGCTAGACGAGGGTATCATACTCAAACTTGCTAGACGAGGGTATCATACTCAAACTTGCTAGACGAGGGTACCATACTCAAACCTGATAGAAGAGGGTACCATACTCAAACTTGCTAGACGAGGGTATCATACTCAAACTTGCTAGACTAGGGTACCATATTCAAACTGGCTAGACGAGGGTACCATATTCAAACTTGCTAGACGAGGGTATCATACTCAAACTTTCTAGACGAGGGTATCATACTCAAACTTGCTAGACGAGGGTATCATACTCAAACTTACTAGATGAGGGTATCATACTCAAACTCACTAGATGAGGGTATCATACTCAAACTTGCTAGAAGAGAGTACCATACTCAAACTTACTAGATGAGGGTATCATACTCAAACTTGCTAGACGAGGGTACCATATTCAAACTTGCTAGATGAGGGTATCATACTCAAACTTGCTAGAAGAGGGTACCTTACTCAAACTTGCTAGAAGAGGGTATCATACTCAAACTTGCTGGATGAGGGTTCCATACTCAAACTTGCTAGAAGAGGGTACTATACCCAAACTTGAAAGAAGAGGGTATCATACTCAAACGTGTTAGAAGAGGGTATCATACTTAAACTTGATAGAAGAGGGTACCATACTCAAACTTGCTAGACGAGGGTATTATTCTCAAACTTGCTAGAAGAGGATACCATACTCAAATTTGCTAGAAGAGGGTATCATACTCAAACTTGCTAGAAGAGGGTACCAAACTCAAACTTGCTAGAAGAGAGTATCATACTCAAACTTACTAGAAGAGGGTACCATACTCAAACTTTCTAAATGAGGGTTCAATATTCAAACTTTCTAAATGAGGGTACCATACTCAAACTTGCTAGAAGAGGGTACCATACTCAAACTTTCTAGATGAGGGTACCATACTCAAACTTGCTAGAAGAAGGTACCATACTCAAACTTACTAGAAGAGGGTATCGTACTCAAACCTGCTAGAAGAGGGTACCATACTCAAACTGGCTAGAAGAGGGTACCATACTCAAACTTTCTAGATGAGGGTACCATACTCAAACTTTCTAGATGAGGGTACCATACTCAAACTTGCTAGAAGAGGGTCATACTCAACCTTGCTAGAAGAGGGTATCATACTCAACCTTGCTAGAAGAGGGTATCATACTCAAACTTGCTAGAAGAGGGTACCATACTCAAACTTTCTAGATGAGGGTACCATACTCAAACTTGCTAGAAGAGGGTCATACTCAACCTTGCTAGAAGAGGGTATCATACTCAAACTTGCTAGAAGAGGGTACCATACTCAAACTTGCTAGAAGAGGTTATCATATCAAACTTGCTAGAAGAGGGTACCATACTCAAACTTTCTAGATGAGGGTACAATATTCAAACCTGCTAGAAGAGGGTACCATACTCAAACTTCCTAGAAGAGAGTACCATACTCAAACTTGCTGGAAGAGGGTATCATACTCAAACTTGCTAGACGGGTGGTACCTTAATCACACTTGCTAGACGGGTGGTATTGTGCTTAACTTAATAGTGTCATAAGACATAGTTGTTTGTATTTTATAGAAGGAAAAGCATATGTATCTGCTCCGAAATACTTGTGTAATGTAGTCACAGGTAGTCTAGTAGGTATTATAGCATATTTCACCGTGTGATATTCCTCATAAAGTCTATATCCTGTCGATATTAGCTTCTGTCTTGCCCCCATCACCACCATGGAATGTGTGCTCTTTGCATGGCCACGCCAAACCTCGGTGACCCCGTGTACGACTTTTAAATGTTAGATTATGTGTGTGTCCTGCAGTTTTGTAACCCGGGGAATATTTGGTTTATAGCTTCCCGCTTGGATATGACAGTGCTCCGTCGACACAGAGCTTTAAGAGGAAATATATATAGTTTATTTAAGAGGAAATGTTCCTTAACGATACGTGCTTGCAGCGGGGGGTAGTGATCGATCCGTGATACATCATGCCAATGCGAACTATGCGTTGACCTCTAGATTAACAGTTGTTGGTTGTAATGTACATTTGATTGGCAGGAATGAAATTACACTAGTTTATGCGTGTATCTACTATCTAAACAATATTCGTAAATTTAATGGCGTTAACATGCAATATGACCACTTCAATCCGCATTTAGATCCTTATCAAATTCGATTATAGAGCGCAGCGAGGCGTAGAAGATGATACTGCGTCTCTTTTAAACTCTGTTTATCAAAATCTTGAGAAGCCTGCTGCCCATGTCAGAATATTGTTTGTTTTTCAGCCATCGCTGTCAGTCTCACATTTTGATTAAGAAATTAATCGATTTAGAAAAACTGTCCCTTACAGTAGCCTCTCGTCTGACAGGTCACAATATGTCAAAATGAAAAGCATTGTTACCGGACTGTGTCTATTAACACCGGTGATCCTCAAGAATCTGCATTGTCTCCAATACTTTCTACTATGTATGCTAATAACTGTGTTAGTTATCGATCAAACTGTTCTAGGGTCAAGTTCGCTGGTGATATAGCTATTAGCAGGCTACTCTTTGACAGTGAGAATACATATAAAAATGAAAAAAAGAAGATTTTGTTAAGTGGTGTCGTCAATTTCTCTATTAATAAGCGTTAATGTTCTCATCAACCCACTCTTACATGTACGTGTTATATCATCTTGTTTCCATGTAGTTTTATTAAAGAATGTGCATAATTTTGTATTTATGCTCACTCAGACGTGAAACAAATGCCCTAAGGGGTAATAAAGAATAATCTCATCTTATTTTAGTCCATACTGTAGAAGTGTGTACTGTACTGCTCAACTTTGGAAACCTCTACAACGTTGTTCTATAAGAGTTGCTCACTGTATGTGGACCTTTATGTTGTTCTATAAGAGTTGCTCACTGTATGTGGACCTTTATGTTGTTTCTATAAGAGTTGTTCACTGTATGTGGACCTTTATGTTGTTCTATAAGAGTTGTTCACTGTATGTGGACCTTTATGTTGTTCTATAAGAGTTGCTCACTGTATGTGGACCTTTATGTTGTTCTATAAGAGTTGCTCACTGTATGTGGACCTTTATGTTGTTCTATAAGAGTTGCTCACTGTATGTGGACCTTTATGTTGTTTCTATAAGAGTTGCTCACTGTATGTGGACCTTTATGTTGTTCTATAAGAGTTGCTCACTTTATGTGGACCTTTATGTTGTTCTATAAGAGTTGCTCACTGTATGTGGACCTTTATGTTGTTCTATAAGAGTTGCTCACTGTATGTGGACCTTTATGTTGTTCTATAAGAGTTGATCACTGTATGTGGACCTTTATGTTCTTCTATAAGAGTTGTTCACTGTATGTGGAGCTTTATGTTGTTCTATAAAATTTGCTCACTGTATGTGGACCTTTATGTTATTCTATAAGAGTTGCTCACTGTATGTGGACCTTTATGTTGTTTCTATAAGAGTTGCTCACTGTATGTGGACCTTTATGTTGTTCTATAAGAGTTGCTCACTGTATGTGGACCTTTATGTTGTTGTATAAGAGTTTCTCACTGTATGTGGACCTTTATGTTGTTCTATAAGAGTTGCTCACTGTATGTGGACCTTTATGTTGTTCTATAAGAGTTGCTCACTGTATGTGGACCTTTATGTTGTTCTATAAGAGTTGCTCACTGTATGTGGACCTTTATGTTGTTGTATAAGAGTTTCTCACTGTATGTGGACCTTTATGTTGTTCTATAAGAGTTGCTCACTGTATGTGGACCTTTATGTTGTTCTATAAGAGTTGCTCACTGTATGTGGACCTTTATGTTGTTCTATAAGAGTTGTTCACTGTATGTGGACCTTTATGTTGTTCTATAAGAGTTGCTCAATGTATGTGGACCTTTATGTTGTTATATAAGAGTTGCTCACTGTATGTGGACCTTTATGTTGTTCTATAAGAGTTGCTCACTGTATGTGGACCTTTATGTTTTTCTAAAGAGTTGCTCACTGTAAGTGGACCTTTATGTTGTTCTATAAGAGTTGCTCACTGTATGTGGACCTTTATGTTGTTCTATAAGAGTTGCTCACTGTATGTGGACCTTTATGGTGTTCTATAAGAGTTTCTCACTGTATGTGGACCTTTATGTTGTTTTATAAGAGTTGCTCACTCTATGTGGAGCTTTATGGTGTTCTATAAGAGTTGCTCACTGTATGTGGACCTTTATGTTGTTCTATAAGAGTTGCTCACTGTATGTGGACCTTTATGTTGTTCTATAAGAGTTGCTCATTGTATGTCGACCTTAACTACAAGAATAACCATCCCTCTTCCAGTGCTTCATCCGAGTGAATCCGCAAAAACATTGATGTACTATTTTGAAATTAGCTTCAGTCATTTCCCCAAAACCGAATCAAAATGTTGACATGTTTTTCGCAACACAGACTTTAGAAAAGGCAGCCAACAGAACAGTGTAGACAGTAACCTTACAATGCAAATACAACTGAAGGTGTGGTATACACAGAGGTGTGGTATACACAGAGGTGTGGTATACACAGAGGTGTGGTGTGGTATACACAGAGGTGTGGTATACACAGAGGTGTGGTGTGGTATACACAGAGGTGTGGTATACACAGAGGTGTGGTGTGGTATACACAGAGGTGTGGTGTGGTATACACAGAGGTGTGGTATACACAGAGGTATGGTATACACAGAGGTGTGGTATACACAGAGGTGTGGTATACACAGAGTCCACTTTAAGACCAGACGAAATACCAAGCGAGATCAATGGTACCTATAGTCCTAAGAGACCTACTTACTGAAGAACGAATTAATTAATAATTAACATTGCGCATCTTTTTATCTGTAAATTGTGTTCCGTTGAAGGAAATTGTGAATACGTTGTCATGATGAATCAACTGCATTTAAGATATCTTTGAACTCTTGTGTACAAAATATATGAGTCGAAATGTGGAGAGCTGTGAAATGGAGATATTTAAGACTGATTGGAAGGCAAAGTTACAGAAAGAAAGTGGACAGAATGGAAAAGGGAGAAATAAATTACGAATTTACAGGACTTTTAAAGTCAACTACACATGTGAAAGTTATGTGAACATCAGTATGAGTCGAGCGAACAGGCGAGCACTGGCACTGTTCAGATGTAGAGCTCCACTGCAAGGACAAAACAGAAAATGAACCACACGTTATTTTACACTGCCCCCTGTATAATGAAATCAGGATTTCCCTTTTTACAAAATGCAACGATTTTATACCTTATTTCAATGTTTTATCTGAAGATGAAAAGTTATGTCATGTTTTAGCCAACCCCTTATTGATTTTTATATCGGCCAAAACCGGCAAAGATATTAGATACACGTCGTTTATATTTACACAAATAAGTATTTATTACCTTTTTACTCATGTATAATTTTAAGAATGTTTATGTACATATAATTCTGTTTTAAAATATTATATTTATGTATATATGACTTTGTCTTTAAATAGTCTCTCGTAACTCCTGAAGGAGTGGCTTGTATATTTTTACCCACATTTTATATAATATGTATATCAGATGTACAAGGTGAGACTCTAATAAAATATTCTGTCTGTCTGTCTGTCTGTCTGTGTATCCAAAGGCTTGATGAAAACGCCTAATCTGTCTTAAAGAAAAGTGTTTGACTCAGGTTTTTATATTACAGTTTCAAATGACAATTGATACTAATCCCACGTGTGTGTAACAGGAAATGTCATGGATTGATTTCAGTGATACAACATCCTCAATTTAAACATTGGATGTGTGGCAGGTAGATTACCTGGTGCAGTTGTTTGGGTTGCACCTTGAGACCTCTTGCCGCTTGATTGCCGCATTAAGTGCTGGGCCGGCCTGTGATTACACACAGTGACCAGCTCTCTCACGACGCAGACCCCTGTGAATTACGTCATTGCGGTCACATCACTGTGGACGCTATCTCGCCCCATATCGAACGCTGTCTCCCCAGGATACGCGAGTGCCTCCCTCCACCCATATAACACCGGACCACAATCACGGAGCGAGATAACTGACCGAAGGAATGCTAATGACCACTGTCCGGAGATACTGACAAAGGTTAACGACCTCCCATGCCCCCCAGCAAGATTGCAATCAAACGTTACAAGAAGGCGATATCGTCAGTACATTGTACCTACATTTACTCTGTATTTGATAATGTTCAGACACTATAACTGACTTCTCAATCCCTTAGTACAGATTTATGTAATATTTATCTTAGATGTTAGTAGTTTGTCGGAGGGCAAGACATACGTTCCACAAAACGATGTACAAAATGTAACACTGAACGGGACCAAGTTTTATATCTTCGCTACTTCACAACTGAAGGTAGCTATGAAAAAGCATGTGCTCACCGACATGAATGAGTCACTATGGGAAACAGGTTACTTGAAGAAAAGAATTATCTGAATGTAGATGCACACAGCGTGATTCTTAGTGTATTCATGTCAGACCAAGACGTTTCATGTCAGACCAAGACGTTTCATGTCAGACCAAGACGTTTCATGTCAGACCAAGACGTTTCATGTCAGACCAAGACGTTTCATGTCAGACCAAGACGTTTCGCGCAGTGATCAACGATGGAGAGCTTGATTGATAAACACATCCTGCACAGACAGTTGTAACAAGTCACCAGAAGAAGATATTAAACTTCGTCGTTAATATATATATATATATATATATATAAACAGGATTTTTGGACAGAATGATTGGCATCTGAATTACAATTTGATAAAATACATGATTTGGGTTATATGCAGGAGATCGGAGACGTCGCTTGCCTGGCTTTGTATGTTGGAGGATCGGAGATGTTGCTGGGGTTATATGTAGGAGGTCGGAGACGTTGCTGGGTTTGTATGTTGGAGGTCGGAGACGTTGCTGAGTTTGTATGTAGGAGGTCGGAGACGTTGCTTGGTTTGTTTGTAGGAGGTCGGAGACGTTGCTGGGTTTATATGTAGGAGGTCGGAGACGTTGCTGGGTTTGTATGTAGGAGGTCGGAGACGTTGCTGGGGTTTATATGTAGGAGGTCGGAGACGTTGCTGGGGTGTATATGTAGGAGGTCGGAGACGTTGCTGGGTTTGTATGTAGGAGGTCGGAGACGTTGCTGGGTTTGTATGTAGGAGGTCGGAGACGTTGCTGGGTTTGTGTGTAGGAGGTCGGAGACGTTGCTGGGGTTTATATGTAGGAGATGGGATACGTTGCTTGCCTGGGTTTATATGTAGGAGGTCGGAGACGTCGCTTGCACTCTAACAAGAAATATATTTCGTCCAACAAATTTTGGATGATAAATCCTGTTATCAATTTGTATGCAGCATTATGTAACTTCATTAGACGTACTGTTGAGCACAGAGGCTTGCATTGTCGACACACTAGCGACTGGAAAGCATACGTTGACGCTCCAGCCCCTTATTGTTTAAAAGTAAAGGATGAGATATAGTTTTGTCTTTAATTATTAGCATATTATTAAACTGAGCCACGAACAAAGCTCAGCAAAGATCGTTCTTTCCGAATGAAAGTTAATTACTCCTTTGTTATATTCGATGCTAGGAGTTTTGAGAAAGCTCCAGCGAGATGAGGCAACCTCTGTGATTGGCTTAGCGTAAACATGTCAAATGTAAAATTATATATTACATTATTATGATATTTTCGAAATTAAATGGCACAAACACATGATGTGAACTATATAATACTGTATGTATTGTGTGCAAATGAGACGCCATGAAAGATTGTGTGTATATTTGGGTTCAGTAGAATTTTATTTTCAATGCAACTTTTCATTATTTATTAGAGCCAAAATGAGAACACTCAGACACTGTAACAATATACCAATGCCAAGATCTCAAGATACAAGCAATGAATTCTTTTGAATAAGTTTCAATTTTCTTATATTCATCTTTCTTTGGTATTTTAAGGTACAAGTGGAAACATTCTCAAGGACACTATTCACAAAAGACATACAGTAGTACCATGTTTTATCAAAACAATAACCGAACCTGACACCATACGTTGTTTATAAACCATTAACTATTAGAGGGTGTCGACCATTATTACCATGAGTATATCCCTGTTGATTTAAATTGATCGCCACACATGAATGCCTCTATCAAAGCATGTTGTTGAAGCCTCAAGCTCGCTATAGCTCGAGATCAATGTTAGAACAAACAGCTTCACAGTACACTATAGGTGGTTAATGGGGAACACTCTGTGACTGAGGTAGAAGGGTATGTATGTATGTTTAATGGGGAACACTCTGTGACTGAGATAGAAGGGTATAGATGGTTAATTGGGAACAATCTGTGACTGAGATAGAAGGGTATGTATGGTTAATGGGGAACACTCTGTGACTGAGATAGAAGGGTATGTATGTATGTTTAATGGGGAACACTCTGTGACTGAGATAGAAGGGTATATATGGTTAATGGGGAACAATCTGTGACTGAGATAGAAGGGTATGTATGTATGTTTAATGGGGAACACTCTGTGACTGAGATAGAAGGGTATATATGGTTAATTGGGAACAATCTGTGACTGAGATAGAAGGGTGTGTATGTATGGTTAATGGGGAACAATCTGTGACTGAGATAGAAGGGTATGTATGTATGTTTAATGGGGAACACTCTGTGACTGAGATAGAAGGGTATGTATGTATGTTTAATGGGGAACAATCTGTGACTGAGATAGAAGGGTATATATGGTTAATTGGGAACAATCTGTGACTGAGATAGAAGGGTATGTATGTATGTTTAATGGGGAACACTCTGTGACTGAGATAGAAGGGTATATATGGTTAATTGGGAACAATCTGTGACTGAGATAGAAGGGTATGTATGTATGTTTAATGGGGAACACTCTGTGACTGAGATAGAAGGGTATATATGGTTAATTGGGAACAATCTGTGACTGAGATAGAAGGGTATGTATGTATGTTTAATGAGGAACACTCTGTGACTGAGATAGAAGGGTATATATGGTTAATTGGGAACAATCTGTGACTGAGATAGAAGGGTATGTATGTATGTTTAATGGGGAACAATCTGTGACTGAGATAGAAGGGTATGTATGTATGTTTAATGGGGAACAATATGTGACTGAGATAGAAGGGTATGTATGTATGTTTAATGGGGAACACTCTGTGACTGAGATAGAAGGGTATATATGGCTAATTGGGAACAATCTGTGACTGAGATAGAAGGGTGTGTATGTATGGTTAATGGGGAACAATCTGTGACTGAGATAGAAGGGTATGTATGTATGTTTAATGGGGAACAATCTGTGACTGAGATAGAAGGGTATGTATGGTTAATTGGGAACAATCTGTGACTGAGATAGAAGGGTATGTATGTATGTTTAATGGGGAACACTCTGTGACTGAGATAGAAGGGTATGTATGTATGTTTAATGGGGAACACTCTGTGACTGAGATAGAAGGGCATGTATGGTTAATTGGGAACACTCTGTGACTGAGATAGAAGGGTATGTATGTATGTTTAATGGGGAACAATCTGTGACTGAGATAGAAGGGTATGTATGTATGTTTAATGGGGAACACTCTGTGACTGAGATAGAAGGGTATGTATGTATGTTTAATGGGGAACAATCTGTGACTGAGATAGAAGGGCATGTATGGTTAATTGGGAACACTCTGTGACTGAGATAGAAGGGTATGTATGTATGTTTAATGGGGAACAATCTGTGACTGAGATAGAAGGGTATGTATGTATGTTTAATGGGGAACACTCTGTGACTGAGATAGAAGGGTATGTATGTATGTTTAATGGGGAACAATCTGTGACTGAGATAGAAGGGTATGTATGTATGTTAAATGGGGAACACTCTGTGACTGAGATAGAAGGGTATATAAGGTTAATTGGGAACAATCTGTGACTGAGATAGAAGGGTATGTATGTATGTTTAATGGGGAACAATCTGTGACTGAGATAGAAGGGTATATATGGTTAATGGGGAACAATCTGTGACTGAGATAGAAGGGTATGTATGTATGTTTAATGGGGAACACTCTGTGACTGAGATAGAAGGGTATATATGGTTAATTGGGAACAATCTGTGACTGAGATAGAAGGGTGTATATCGGAGAGAGAAGGGTGTGAACGCCTCAAACGTCCTCCTGTGCCATGTATCATGAAGTACACATACACTCTGCAGAACGTACACTACTTCAGTTTGTACCAGTAACGTATAGCCTGTATATATGTTTGACTCAGTGTTCCTCTGTACCACTGTATTCTCCAGGAGTGTCTGCTCCTGCTCCCGATACGACGGATATAATTATGTAAGACGTACGACCATGGTACACAGGTTACATTATCGATGTATATATGTATGTAAGTAAGCGCTCAGTTGATTTGTGAAAAGTTATGTATAGATTGACACACTAAAACATGTATATTGACGGTTATGTTTGGTATGTTGTTTGCGTCTGTACAAAACACTCTACCAGGGATGAATGACTTCAATGGAAATATGTACGAAAACGTTCGAGTCAGCGAACCGTGCTGAAAAATCTTTCACTGAATATGCACAACACACAGGCTGAAGGGCTGGCAGATAACCAGCTGAACACAAGCAGGTAGCAGTCTATTCAGTAAATTTGTTTTCATAATACAAGCTTAAGGAAATTTATTCAAGATTAATTCCAGTGAGCATTCGTGAAGATCTAAACAAGGAAGTTCAGTTCAC
Organism: Gibbula magus; assembly: GCA_936450465.1. Lineage (NCBI taxonomy): Eukaryota > Metazoa > Mollusca > Gastropoda > Trochida > Trochidae > Gibbula > Gibbula magus. The sequence goes on along the minus strand of OW388292.1, from coordinate 2,409,287 downwards.
GATATAATTGACATACACAAATTGTATGTTGCAGCCATGATCTAAGCAAGTTGGACACTAGAGAGGAACACATATAACATGTACAATTTAATTAAATATTTAAAATGTTTTATTTGTTACCATAAATAGTTCTCTTTACAATGACGTACAAGCAAACTAAAACGTTCGAACAAATTTCTGATATTCGTAAATGCTCATATTTTGGTATATCAGAAGGTTGAAATCTTGAAATGATTGACTTTATAGATATCTTAGTTTTAAAATAAACGCAATTGGGCGCTTCACACACTCATATCACTTTCAATATATAAACAACAATTATATATATTATTTTCTATTGGTTGTGAGTGATATGATTAACGTATATATTCTGATAAACATCAATGATATCTGCTAAATTGTATTGGCTGTGAATGATAACACTATGAACAGATAACTAAATTAACACGTATGTTTCAAACTCATAATATATGTGTAGGCGACGCCGTTATGCATGTAAAGGTGACGCCGTTATACATGTAAATGTGACGTCGTTATACATGTAAAGGTGACGCCGTTATACATGTAAAGGTGACGCCGTTATACATGTAAAAGTGACGTCGTTATACATGTAAAGGTGACGCCGTTATACATGTAAAGGTGACGTCGTTATACATGTAAAGGTGACGCCGTTATACATGTAAAGGTGACGCCGTTATACATGTAAAGGTGACGTCGTTATACATGTAAAGGTGACGCCGTTATACATGTAAAGGTGACGCCGTTATACATGTAAAAGTGACGCCGTTAAAACATGTAAAGGTGACGCCGTTATACATGTAAAGGTGACGTCGTTATACATGTAAAGGTGACGTCGATACACATGTAAAGGTGACGCCGTTGCTCAGCTAATGCCATTGATTAGAGGAGTTCACCTTCGTTCAGTGTTTAAGATTCCACTTTGTTTTTGATTTTTTGAAACATTACCGGTACCACGTGATGAAAAGGTCTCTCCGGAAAATTAGAACATATGCGATGATCCAATGATGTTCCCAATAATTATAACTTGTATAACTCTTATCCTACAATACTGAATAAACTTCTTCTTCTTCTATATACGCGACACGCCCAGACCCCGTTTCTGCTGCAACGGGGTACAAGTACCGACATCCTGCAAAGTTATTGTCATCACCACAGTTACCGACAGCATCCAACGTAGAACCAAATGGACGTCTCTTTGATTCACAAGTGTATTTCAATGAATCAAGGAGGCGGGTACCCTACTCTTGCTATCCGTTAACATCATCGACGTATCGTGACATAATACTTTCAAATTCAAAACCATAGACGCCTCAATGTTGTTTTCCAATAAGAATGAAGGTACCTACCTTTGGGTACCCCGCATGGTGGTTGTGTCCTGACGTTATCCAGGAAGTCGAAAGCGTATCCCCGAGCTGGGGGGTATGTGAGCGCTACGTGACCAGAGCAGCTCTGAATAACTGTCAACAATATGATGGAGCACAGCATCGTCAGCGTGTCCAAGGAAAGAGTTATTCCAAAGAAGGTTTCACCGGTATCAACCAGACAGTTGTCATCCAGAGAACCGATGTGTGGCTCTGTCTCCGCTGAGTCTGTGAGCTCCGCACTGCAGTGAGACAGAGAGTGAGTGTATGTAAGACTGCTACGTCACCCTCCTGTATACCTGCCACAGCCACGCCTCAGCGCGTCCTGGTCTTACACTGGCTGTGAGGACCGTTCCACCTCAGTGAACGTGCTCAGTGATCCGGTGTGGATATTCAGGTATCTCTCACCATGACTTGCAGTTTCACATCATCACTGGGAATATCCGGTACATTATAAGAGAATTCAGAGATGAGATTCACATCATCACTGGGAATATCCGGTACATTATTAGAGAATTCAGAGATGAGATTCACATCATCACTGGCAATATCCGGTACATTATTAGAGAATTCAGAGATGAGATTCACATTATCACTGGCAATGTGCGGTTCTTGTACAGTATGAGAGAATCAGAGATAAGTTTCACATCATCCTGTTAATGTGCTGGTCTCGTACAGTGTGAGAGAACTAAGAGATAAGTTTCATATCATTACTGACGATATGCACGGACAGTATGAGAGAATGAAATTTCAGTTTCACGTAATCACTGGCCATGTGCTGGTCTGGTATTGAAGTATTAAGTGGAACTTGATGTGACTGTTGATCCTCTGCTGTGCGGGCAATACCGTATTCATCAGCATACTTACGTACAAGCTAACGATAATATAACTTACCGTATTCATCAGCATACTTACGTACAAGCTAACGATAATATGACTTACCGTATTCATCAGCATACTTACGTACAAGCTAACGATAATATGACTTACCGTATTCATCAGCATACTTACGTACAAGCTAACGATAATATGACTTACCGTATTCATCAGCATACTTACGTACAAGCTAACGATAATATAACTTACCGTATTCATCAGCATACTTACGTACAAGCTAACGATAATATGACTTACCGTATTCATCAGCATACTTACGTACAAGCTAACGATAATATAACTTACCGTATTCATCAGCATACTTACGTACAAGCTAACGATAATATGACTTACCGTATTCATCAGCATACTTACGTACAAGCTAACGATAATATGACTTACCGTATTCATCAGCATACTTACGTACAAGCTAACGATAATATGACTTACCGTATTCATCAGCATACTTACGTACAAGCTAACGATAATATGACTTACCGTATTCATCAGCATACTTACGTACAAGCTAACGATAATATGACTTACCGTATTCATCAGCATACGTACGTACAAGCTAACGATAATATGACTTACCGTATTCATCAGCATACTTACGTACAAGCTAACGATAATATGACTTACCGTATTCATCAGCATACTTACGTACAAGCTAACGATAATATGACTTACCGTATTCATCAGCATACTTACGTACAAGCTAACGATAATATGACTTACCGTATTCATCAGCATACTTACGTACAAGCTAACGATAATATGACTTACCGTATTCATCAGCATACTTACGTACAAGCTAACGATAATATGACTTACCGTATTCATCAGCATACTTACGTACAAGCTAACGATAATATGACTTACCAACGTACGTACTTATGAACGGAGGTACGATGTGAAACAACTCAAGAACCATTCGTTGGATCATGTCAATATGATAGTTCACCATGCTGAGAGAAATGGTGCCACTCCGTTCTGTTATATTGATCTCCATTTGCAGGTCACCACTGACTGGATTATCTCTAAAAGTTACATACAACTTCTCCCTGGTAAAACAGAGGGCTGATTGAATAATAGCATATTTAAAATGCTCACATATCCATGCTCAATGCATGCTACACAATTATTACCTTGAATGAATCGTACTTTCGGTGCCGCCTATATCGTATAGGTCCATACAAAACATATAATAAATATTCCCATGTTCAGGTACCCATTTGTACAGCTGGGTGAACTGAATGCAATGTGTTCAGGTACCCATTTGTACAGCTGGGTGAACTGAATGCAATGTGTTCAGGTACCCATTTGTACAGCTGGGTGAACTGACTGCAATGTGTTCAGGTACCCATTTGTACAGCTGGGTGAACTGAGTGCAATGTGTTCAGGTACCCATTTGTACAGCTGGGTGAACTGAGTGCAATGTGTTCAGGTACCCATTTGTACAGCTGGGTGAACTGAGTGCAATGTGTTCAGGTACCCATATGTACAGCTGTGTGAACTGAGTGCAATGTGTTCAGGTACCCATTTGTACAGCTGGGTGAACTGAGTGCAATGTGTTCAGGTACCCATTTGTACAGCTGGGTGAACTGAGTGCAATGTGTTCAGGTACCCATTTGTACAGCTGGGTGAACTGAGTGCAATGTGGATGAAGTACCTTGCATCCATATTACCCATAGACCCAGGTCACAAATGTGTTGTGTCTGCAGATGGATTCTAACCCGGGCCGTTGGCGTGAGAGGCAGACATGCTAATCACTACACCAATGGGATATCACTAGAACATTTCAAAGAAATCTTCTTTTTTTTTTTTTATCATGATACCATTTGCAGAATTGTGCGGCTTTTTGTAAATAATGTCTGTTATTTTGTAATTTTTTTTTATTTTGATCCCATGTCACTTTTGCTCAAACTTATAATAACGGTTCTATTGATAGAGCAAATGTGGCTTTATATAGTGGTTAGAAAATTATTCGTGTCATTAAATTGTGATAATACATATGATATCTGTCTTATTGACTTTTATATGAGCGACAAAAGGTGGTTATAAGTTTCTTTTGCCGATCAGTTTACTTGGCCAATACCGCGTCCCGTCAATCAAAATCATCATCATAGATCTAAAAAATTACGTGACATATCAACATATATTATTACTATTACTCTTGCACATCTCTCGTCAGTAATTATTATTATTGTTGTTCGTCCACATCCCGCATAATATCAGCGCATATAAATGTGATTGGTCTTTAGAAATGTCCTTATCTTTCTTTACTGTAGCATTCTCGTTTTTGATTGGCTAACGGTCGTTACGTTTTTCCTTATGTACCCCGTCAGTCTCTCGGTGTACACATTTCATATACCCCGGTGGCATAGTTACAGCTCCTAGCTAAAAGTAGTAGTCGCATTATGGTTAGATGACGATATAAAATGAGGTGTACGGAGTTTTGAACAGTTCGATCAGCAGTTTATTAATTACAAACTTATTTTCAACTTAATTGCTGCTCGGTTTGGAAACAAATCTTATTTTGCATTGCTTGCACACTCAATTAAACTAACATTAACTCGTTTACGGCATTTAAAAACTTGTAGTAATACGTTATATGACTTTTAACATTTCAGTCGAGACGGATGACGCCATTTTGTTTACGTTTAGGGTTAAAGGAAGGCCGAGATATATTATTTTCTATTGAATTCTTACCTGCAATTGGTTCATTAGACTTTTTTTTTGTGAAAAACGATACCCCCAAAAAATCCAAATGTTGTTCCTATATTAAACTAAAGCGACTTAAACTTTGCCGAAATCGTCTGCTTTTCACCCGCGAGCAACAAACGAAAAATGGGGCGGGGTTTAGAGAGTTGAAATATACCGGAAGTGACGTACTCGAAGGGACGGGGTGTAAACATTCGCTTACTATTTACACTGACAAACACTGGGGAATCGGCCCATTAATCTGTTACATCTACTCGTTGCAATAATGCCACATCGCTGTTCTGCTGTAAACTGTTCGAGTAATGTTAGTTATCAAGTTTCAATTTACATATGTCCCAAATATATATATCAAATATAATTTATATGAATAGTGAAAGACGATGGATTCATAGACATCCGTTGACATAGGATAACACAATGATATTGCGATATATGATGACAAAAATGAAACCAAGATATGATAATATGAACGAAGTATAGTTGAGACAACGAAATCAGATAGTCGGTGTTGTGTTTAAAATAAAACAACAAACGTGAGATTAGCAGACTCCAGCGAAGTAGGCCCTATTGTAAGCATCGACAATAAAAGCACATCACAAGATCCTATCTTTTTAACGTTGTTAATCAACCGATAACCTAATTTAGTAACTGTACATTACAACAATCAAAGCAACTCACCACATATTTTAAAACATCAAAAGTACTTGGTTATCAATGATATTAATACGTCTACGAATTCACCGTTCACGAATCCCGCAATCCCCAATGTTACATGTTACGATTTAGTTATCACTTATTAACACTAACATTGAATCACTTGTATTTCATTAGATCGTAGCATGTTTGAGATCACGATAAATCAGCAGCATGTCACTTATTTACATTGTCAGTAAAAAAAAATTGAGGAAACAAAACCGATTGCCAAACAAGTTAATAGTTAATGTTAGTGGCGCCCAAATAACAATCGTCAATTACTTCGAGTTGAAAATGGTTCGTTGTTACCCAAGAGCTTGGTTGGTTGTCGCTTTTTGGATTACATTCAGAATATAATAGATAATAAAATAATGTTTTCAATCAAATGTGTGGTTAATCAAAAAAAAAAAAAAGCAGCATTGTATTAAAACAGAACTTTTTGCTATTGTAGACTTTCGCCACTTCGACATTTCAGCAAGAGTGTCAATTAATGTAAGAAACTTACCTTATAAACGTATCCAAACGGACAATTTGAATATCCAAATGCACATTAGACACAAATTGTAAACCTATAAATCCATCAATGACAGTACTTGGAAACAGAAGATGGTCAAATACTAACCCTCTTTCAGCAAAAGTCTTTTCGCAAATGATGATGATGATGATGATGATGATGATGATGATGAATACAGAGATTTAATGAGCGATTTTCAGCGGAGCTGTTCTCTCACTCGGCTGTCAAAAAGTAAACGCCGGGCAGCGGTTAATGGAATTTCGAATAAATATAAAGGGTAGAAATGGTGAATTTGGATACCACTTTCGAAAGTTGGTTGAATTTTGAAATTTTGATTATTTTGAATTTGGAATAGCCTATTAAGAATAAAGGAAAGGTAAGCCCGTGGTAATGGTGGATGGAGAGAAGGTGTGGAAGGATGGAAGGAGCTAGTCCAGGAGGAGGGCGTGGACCCTGTCCACCGCCTCGGGAGACATGGAGGTCATGTCGACATCGTCCGTGTGGTAGAGACAGGCCGCAATGGCCCGTCATAGGAAGTCATCGTTCATGTGGTAAACTACGTGGGCAAAGCATACTTTACCACTCACGATGAATTAACCCCAGACCTTGAGGGAGAAGGGCGTGGCCGAGGTGTGGCCAGTGCTTCTGTCGACCTGCAGGAGATGGAAGTCTTTCTTTCCTTGTAGTTGTGCAGGGGTCGGGACGAGCATCTTGTGGGTTATGCCCTCTGCGTACGTCTTGACCTCCTGGTTTGTGATCGCTGGGCAGCATCCGCGAGGATGCGGTTAGGATGGTTTCTTCCGAGCAAGATGCGCCTAGGAGGGTTGAGCCTTCCCCTTTCGCGCCCCGCTCTTCTTGCTTGGGCTGTGGTGGAGGTGGGGGTTCTGCTACAGTTGGTGCGGCTTCCTCCTTCTTTTCCACCTGGCCTGGCTCCATTGGGCTGCTGCTGGCGCTACTGCTCTCGGAGTTGTCAACCTCCTTCCTGTGTCTTTTTCGCCGTCTGTCCCTCCTGGTGATGGCCCTGGCTGGCTGGAAATCGTCAGTGGTGGTGGTGGGTACCGGGTCCGACTCTGCAGGTGGTGGTGATTCGGCTGGGGGGTTGGGAGCGGGTGCAGGGACGTCCGGGGAAGGAGGAACCTTCCCTTTCTGTCCCCGTCCCTTTCTCCTGCGGGTATCAAGGGCGATGGTGAATTCCTTCTTTCCATCGAGGTTATTCTTGACATAGTAGTGATCTACCATGTAGATCAAGCTGTGCTGGAGCTCATCAAGCAGCTGCTTGGTGAGGGTCTGCTTGCGTGGCTGCATGCTGCGAAGTCAATTAGGCCGGAGCGCTAATTAGATGTGTCCACTTCAGCTGCTGGGAGAGAAGTGTTTTCGCAAATGGCAAGATAGAAAACCAAATAGTTATGATGATATTACAATGAAATAAATTTCATTGGTACATTATTTAATCCAATGTTTTTTATTGGATAACTCTATAGAGACAAAACGTATTCATGTTGTTACAAGACAGGAACTGGAGTGGCACAGCCTAATCACTGCTATAGACAGACAATTGCGTAAGTATCGCCTGCTTGTGATTACAGGTGTTTTGACACTGACCTATCTCGCCACGGTCCGACAGCGGCTCAATTGCTTTGTCTTCAGGATCAAAGCGAAAAAAACCCAGACCAATAAAAACATGTCATAGAGTGAAAATATATTTTGATAGCGATAGATAGAGCAGTATATGCGAGCAAAACTTCCGTCTTGGCCATCGCTAGCAATACCGAGTGGCAGGTAAACGACGATTCCTGGGGAAGTGATCATTTCCCCATTCTTATCACACTTAATAACTTTCTTCCGTCAAATAACTCAAACATTGAAAATTGCCCCCAAAACCCTAAATTTTATTACAACAAGGCTGACTGGGATAAATTCAATGCACTTTGCAACCAACTAAACCCAACAGACTTTGAAAATAAAGACCGCAAAACCTTTTCCAATAACTTCACTAATGCTATCATAAATGCTGCCAAACAATCCATCCCCTTCTCCGCCCCCAAAATCTCTAAACCTACATTTCCCTGGTGGACTGAGGAAACAGCAATCAGCGTAAAGCGGCCTTTAAGAAGGCAAAGCGCAACACTTCACAACTACCTTATGCTAGGCAATTAAAAATAAAGTAACCTCTCTCACAAAACAAACCAAAACACAACACTGGGAAAACTTCTGCGAGGAGTTGAATGGCAGGGCAAACTCAGGGGCAAAATCCTACCTATAAATAATCTCCAAAAACCTAAAGATAAACCTAACGCAATTGCATCACACTTCGCTACAGCACGCAGCAATAGTAATAACTCTCCGGAGTTCTTACAACACAAACATAACACCGCAAGCACCGCAAAACAACCAACAGACAACAAACCAATCGACAAAGCATTCACTATGGAGGAGCTTCACTTTGCATTAAATAATAGCAAAACGGGAACGGCCCCAACTTCCTACAAAATAATTAAGAAGCTACCCCCCTCCACCCTTAATATTCTCATAAATTCCCACATAATACCATTTGGCAACAGGGCAAGCTTCCAACCAACTGTTATCCCAATTCCTAAACCAAATAAACCCTCCGGGGACGCCATATCCTATAGGCCAATCTCCCTAACCTCAAACCTCTGTAAAGTAATGGAATCGATGGTAAAACATCGCCTCCAATCTCACCTAAACACCAATCCCTTAAACAACGACCAGAGTGGCTTCACTCCGGGTCGTTCTACCTTAGACAACCTTGCTCGCCTAGAGCAAGATATTAAAGTAGGCCAAAACAAAAAGCACTATACACCCGCTATCTTCCTGGATTTTTCCAAAGCTTTCGATTTGGTGTGGCATAACGGCATCAACCAAAAATTAACTAAAAAAGGCCTTTCAGGCAACATAATTAATTACGTCCAGGATTTGCTACACAATAGGCAAATAACTGTCGGGGTCGAAAACCAAATATCTGAAAAATTCCTTTTGAAAATGGCACCCCACAAGGCAGCATCATTAGCCCCACTTTATTCAATATCATGTTGGATGACCTTTTCGAAGGCATCTCACCAAAACTAAAAACCTCCAAATTTGCAGACGACGGTGCCCTATGGGCATGTTGTAACAACCTCCATACTTCTGCCACCTTACTCCAATCCGCATTACATAAAGTCGACCAATGGGCCTACAAATGGGGCTTTAAACCAAATGCGGAAAAAAACATATGGGTAGTATTTAAACATTAAAATATGCGCCTTATCTCCCCCAATTTTCACCTAAAAAATAACAAAATAAACTTCCAAAAACAAACTAAATTTTTAAGGCTAATCTTTGACGAGCATCTCACCTGGGAAGCTCAAGACCTTAAACTTAGATGCTCGAAAGACCTTAATGTCATGAGAGCAATCTCTGGCACAAGCTTGGGACCAAATAGATAAACCTTACTCCAACTCTATACCTCCATAATAAGGTCAAAATTGGACTACGGCGCTCCCATATATAACTCACTAAAACCTACTCTCATCAACTCCCTTAATTCTATCCAATTCTATCTACCCGCACTCAAAAGGGCACCTCACACGAAGCACTCAAAACCCTAACTGGTGAATTTCCAATCCCAACGAGACGGGACCAACTCACCTTAACCTATGTCGGCATATTCGGCAACGAAAAAGCCGACAAAGCAACAAAGGGCCTTAAACTTCCAAATTCACTTCCTTTTAACCATTCGAAACAAGAGGCAAAAAGCCTTTCAAAATCTTATGTAAAGCAGGCATGGCATAAGCAATATTCAAACTCCACCAATGCTCACCATACCAAACAAATTCTCCCTAAAACACTAGGCAAACATAATTTACTCCAAAAACAAAAATATTGATAGGGCAATATTTAAGCTCCAAACGGGGCATACAAAACTAAATTCCCATCTCCATAAAATCAAACTAAAAGCTTCACCCACATGCCCACACTGCCCGCAAGCAGAAACAATCCACCACATTCACACAGAATGCCCACAGTGTGCGACCTTCCGCCAAATACTCAACCTAACTCTAAGGGCCAACAACATCCCACCACAAAACATTAATCTAATATTAAATGAAAAAATTACCAAAATACCTTCCAAGCATTAGGCACTTATCCCAAAGATTCGGACCTCCTGGCCCGAATCTAAAAACATAAACAATTCCAAATCTAACAACTCATACTTCTCCCCCCTCCTTCCCACCTCCCCACCTCCGGGTTAACCAAAACTAGGCTATTCCAAATGTAAAAATTTTCCTCGAAAAAACCTTGGCCGTGGCATCAAAATTATCCAATTTCGCAAACCTTTCGGAACTTTATTAATGGCCCGAATGGGAAATCAGCTCCGCTGGAATTCGCTCGTAAAATCTCTAAGAGAAGAAGAAGTCTTATGACAGCAGTGCCGCGGTTATTTGTTACAAACTTATCTATTATTGTTGATTAGGATGATTTCATATGATTTTCTTTTTATTGCATGTAAAGCCTACTAATTTTATCTCCATATAATGTCTTCTCTCTCTCTCTCTCTCTCTCTCTCTCTCTCTCTCTCTCTCTCTCTCTCTCTCTCTCTCTCTCTCTCTCTCTCTCTCTCTCTCTCTCTCTCTCTCTCTCTCTCTCTCTCTCTCTCTCTCAATCTCCATTGGCTTCCAGTTGAGTTCAGAATAAAATTCAAGATTCTTACCTGCCTCCTAACTGAGTACACTCCAACCCACTCACTACGTTCACAGGATAAGTGCCTACTTGTAGTACCAAGAGTTAAGTCAGTGAAATATGGAAACAGATCCTTTGCCTACGCTGCATCTTCGGCTTGGAACAATCTCCCCCAGGACTTCCGAGACTGTTGTGACTATCAGTTCTTTAAGACCCACCTCAAAACTCATATGTTCCAGCTCGCGTTTCATTTGTAAACTACTTCGTTCTTTATGCAATCCTTATCTGTGCGCTTTGAGCATGCTCTGGCATGGAAAAATGCGCGGTACAAGTACTCTTTTATTATTATTATTCTCAACATCAGCAAGTTAGAACTGTTGATAACATAATCGTGATGATAGTTTATTTGTAGAATGTTTATGAACCTCTTTATCATTTAGAAAAAAGCATTGCTTTCATAAGCTGTTATTTTAAGGTTCTATCTATCTCCCATCAGAGATAGTTAAGTAGATGCAGCTATATATTTTATCAGTCGCTGCCCGTTCATCAGAGATAGTTAAGTAGATGAATATTTCATAATCGAAATAATGGAATGGACATAACTTGTAAACACACTAATTTACTGTTTATTTGTACTATTACCTTTTGGTGTCATATTGTGCATTTACAAGACTGTATATTTTAGTCAATTAGTGACACATAGGCCTAATTGACCCGGCGATGTTTTACTCTGTTTTATAATGTGTCTAATACTTGTATAGATTGACACTTAATTAATTCTTCTTCTTATATCCCATATACCTTATACCCTATATACATTATACCCCATATACCTTACACCCATATACCTATCCTCAACAGATCAAATCGTATTTATTATGCAGCTTCCCCAACTTTCCCCACCACTCGCAGAAAAAAACACCATCATATTACCCCAATATATAGAGAACTTGAAGAACTTATTGTACTTTTAAAATTCTTGTACTTGTTATATATACATCATATATTTGAACCACTTTAGCACTTAAGCGCCTTTAGTCATTTTAGACGTCTTTTGGTTCTATTAAAGGATAATGTGCAGTTAAGGTGTCTAATACTTCAGTTTCTGTTTTCCTCGATTCATTAAGTGGTGTACATGTTAGCCAAGGGTACATTATTAGTCCATTTCTATTTCATATGTTTATGTTAGAACTTCAAAGTATGATCGAATCTGCGAATCTGCGACCCTCCGGGGACGCCATATCCTATAGGCCAATCTCCCTAACCTCAAACCTCTGTAAAGTAATGGAATCGATGGTAAAACATCGCCTCCAATCTCACCTAAACACCAATCCCTTAAACAACGACCAGAGTGGCTTCACTCCGGGTCGTTCTACCTTAGACAACCTTGCTCGCCTAGAGCAAGATATTAAAGTAGGCCAAAACAAAAAGCACTATACACCCGCTATCTTCCTGGATTTTTCCAAAGCTTTCGATTTGGTGTGGCATAACGGCATCAACCAAAAATTAACTAAAAAAGGCCTTTCAGGCAACATAATTAATTACGTCCAGGATTTGCTACACAATAGGCAAATAACTGTCGGGGTCGAAAACCAAATATCTGAAAAATTCCTTTTGAAAATGGCACCCCACAAGGCAGCATCATTAGCCCCACTTTATTCAATATCATGTTGGATGACCTTTTCGAAGGCATCTCACCAAAACTAAAAACCTCCAAATTTGCAGACGACGGTGCCCTATGGGCATGTTGTAACAACCTCCATACTTCTGCCACCTTACTCCAATCCGCATTACATAAAGTCGACCAATGGGCCTACAAATGGGGCTTTAAACCAAATGCGGAAAAAAACATATGGGTAGTATTTAAACATTAAAATATGCGCCTTATCTCCCCCAATTTTCACCTAAAAAATAACAAAATAAACTTCCAAAAACAAACTAAATTTTTAAGGCTAATCTTTGACGAGCATCTCACCTGGGAAGCTCAAGACCTTAAACTTAGATGCTCGAAAGACCTTAATGTCATGAGAGCAATCTCTGGCACAAGCTTGGGACCAAATAGATAAACCTTACTCCAACTCTATACCTCCATAATAAGGTCAAAATTGGACTACGGCGCTCCCATATATAACTCACTAAAACCTACTCTCATCAACTCCCTTAATTCTATCCAATTCTATCTACCCGCACTCAAAAGGGGCACCTCACACGAAGCACTCAAAACCTAACTGGTGAATTTCCAATCCCAACGAGACGGGACCAACTCACCTTAACCTATGTCGGCATATTCGGCAACGAAAAAGCCGACAAAGCAACAAAGGGCCTTAAACTTCCAAATTCACTTCCTTTTAAACCATTCGAAACAAGAGGCAAAAAGCCTTTCAAAATCTTATGTAAAGCAGGCATGGCATAAGCAATATTCAAACTCCACCAATGCTCACCATACCAAACAAATTCTCCCTAAAACACTAGGCAAACATAATTTACTCCAAAAACAAAAATATTGATAGGGCAATATTTAAGCTCCAAACGGGGCATACAAAACTAAATTCCCATCTCCATAAAATCAAACTAAAAGCTCACCCACATGCCCACACTGCCCGCAAGCAGAAACAATCCACCACATTCACACAGAATGCCCACAGTGTGCGACCTTCCGCCAAATACTCAACCTAACTCTAAGGGCCAACAACATTCCCACCACAAAACATTAATCTAATATTAAATGAAAAAATTACCAAAATACCTTCCAAGCATTAGGCACTTTATCCCAAAGATTCGGACCTCCTGGCCCGAATCTAAAACATAAACAATTCCAAATCTAACAACTCATACTTCTCCCCCCTCCTTCCCACCCTCCCACCTCCGGGTTAACCAAAACTAGGCTATTCCAAATGTAAAAATTTTCCTCGAAAAAACCTTGGCCGTGGCATCAAAATTATCCAATTTCGCAAACCTTTCGGAACTTTATTAATGGCCCGAATGGGAAATCAGCTCCGCTGGAATTCGCCTCGTAAAATCTCTAAGAGAAGAAGAAGTCTTATGACAGCAGTGCCGCGGTTATTTGTTACAAACTTATCTATTATTGTTGATTAGGATGATTTCATATGATTTTCTTTTTATTGCATGTAAAGCCTACTAATTTTATCTCCATATAATGTCTTCTCTCTCTCTCTCTCTCTCTCTCTCTCTCTCTCTCTCTCTCTCTCTCTCTCTCTCTCTCTCTCTCTCTCTCTCTCTCTCTCTCCTCTCTCTCTCTCTCTCTCTCAATCTCCATTGGCTTCCAGTTGAGTTCAGAATAAAATTCAAGATTCTTACCTGCCCTCCTAACTGAGTACACTCCAACCCACTCACTACGTTCACAGGATAAGTGCCTACTTGTAGTACCAAGAGTTAAGTCAGTGAAATATGGAAACAGATCCTTTGCCTACGCTGCATCTTCGGCTTGGAACAATCTCCCCAGGAACTTCCGAGACTGTTGTGACTATCAGTTCTTTAAGACCCACCTCAAAACTCATATGTTCCAGCTCGCGTTTCATTTGTAAACTACTTCGTTCTTTATGCAATCCTTATCTGTGCGCTTTGAGCATGCTCTGGCATGGAAAAATGCGCGGTACAAGTACTCTTTTATTATTATTATTCTCAACATCAGCAAGTTAGAACTGTTGATAACATAATCGTGATGATAGTTTATTTGTAGAATGTTTATGAACCTCTTTATCATTTAGAAAAAAGCATTGCTTTCATAAGCTGTTATTTTAAGGTTCTAACTATCTCCCATCAGAGATAGTTAAGTAGATGCAGCTATATATTTTATCAGTCGCTGCCCGTTCATCAGAGATAGTTAAGTAGATGAATATTTCATAATCGAAATAATGGAATGGACATAACTTGTAAACACACTAATTTACTGTTTATTTGTACTATTACCTTTTGGTGTCAT